>LR991021.1:31614814-32301938 GCA_905163495.3 Cosmia trapezina | reverse complement strand
ATACTGTTCATAAATGACATAAAATATTGCTTTCAAAATTCAAAATTTCTCTTATACGCTGACGATTTAAAAGTTTTTAAGCAAATTTCAAATGAACAAGACTGTGTTGAATTCCAACGTGATCTTGATCGTTTTTCAGACTATTGCACTTATAATAAACTGTACCTTAGCTTGCCTAAGTGTCATAGTATAACGTTCACTAAGAAAAAAAATATTATACATTTCAATTATCGACTTGCTAATAGTGTTCTTAACAAAGTTAGCAACCTTCGTGATCTTGGTGTGCAGCTGGACTCGAAACTTCATCTTGATATTCATGTAGATAACATTGTCACTAAGGCATATCAGATGTTTGGCTTTGTAATGAGAGCATCTAGAGATTTCCATCGTCCCTCCACCTTCTTGCACCTGTATAAGTCCCTAATTAGGCCACAATTAGAATACGCAGTGCCGATCTGGAATCCTTACTATGCGAAATATATTGAAATTATTGAATTAGTCCAACGCAAGTACCTTCGTGCTATGCAATTTAGATGTTTTCGAAAGAAAACATCATGCCAATCGCTTCTTAAAAAATACGACCTGCTTACATTACAGTCAAGACGCGTCCTCCTGGAGACAATGACGTTGTTCAGTATATGCCGAAATAAGTTTGATTGCCCTGATTTGGTGTCTGGTTTGTGTTACCTGGTTCCTCGAACAGTACATGGACGGGAGGTACGCTCCAGGCGTCTTTTCGCTACCAGCTTTTGTAGATCGAATGCTGGTGTACGTTCACCACTATACCGCTTAGTCGACACGTACAATAAGCATTTTGGTGCAATAGACATATTATTCCTAGGCAGATATAAATTTAAAACTGATATAAATAAAATTCTAAAAGATCAGCAGTGGGCTACATAGGTTTTAACCAAATTTGGGTATCATTAATAATACATCTTGATACAAAGAGAATATTGTTTATCTTTTCTTTTTTTTTCCTTTTAACTTCTTTTTCATTAAAAAGCCCTGCTACAGTTTATTGTTTGCTAGTAGCTTGTTTTTAATATATAATGTAGTAATCTGTGGAAAATGTTGTGGGTAGTATATTTGTAAAGTTTTAATTGTAAGACAACACTGTTTATGCTTAGTATACTACTGTTTGTTTTCCCTAATGTAATAAATAAATAAATAAATAAATAAGCTAACTGTTTCAGAAACTTTTATAGAGGATTTATAGCATGGGTGTAGATAAAAGTTATTAAGCTACTCTAATTAATTCATAACAAATAATAAACAATGGATGAACCAAACAACCTAAGGGCCTGTTTCACCACCTACTATTAAAGTTCCTATTAACTTACTTGGCAGATAATTTCATACAAATTCTGTTCCATTTTTGAATTTATTCGGTAAGCTATTCGGACACCGTGAAATAGGCCCTAATTCTATTTCCAATTCACTTCTAAAACCGAACTGAAAATTGCTGAAACAGATGAAAATATAAACATTTCAGTATTGATTCAGACCCTGAACTTATCTAGTAGTGTTAGCCAGAAATAATTCAGCCGAAATAGCACGAAGGCACCTCCGAGCTCGGTCGATCCAGGCCGAGACATAGACCGAACCGCAGGCTGGCCGGGATATTATTTGTGTCTGAATATTTCTGTTTATCAACTTACAATAACAGTCCAGTACTAATGGAATTTTGTATATTATTAAATATATACAACGTGTTAATGAAATAACCCAAAACCTCTTAAGGGGTCATTGTACTCATCATTATGAACAACTTTTACTATGGGACCAAACCTGGAATAGCGAAAAAAAAATCTGCTGTTCAATACATTTATGTTCGCATAATTCGTCAAAATGTACTGAGCTTATTTTTTTTCGCGATTTCAGGTTTGGTCCCATAGTAAAAGTTGTTCATAATGATGAGTACAATGACCCCTTAAGAGGTTTTGGGTTATTTCATTAACACGTTGTATATTATATATTATTAATTTTGTATGTTATTGTATATTATTATTTTGAAATAAAGGTTTCTGTTAGTGTGTTGGGTAGGTACCTACCTATTCACTATCGAGCATGAGGTTCCGTGAATCTGCTACTGCTACAAATGGAAAGCATATCCCTGTTCTTCTTTCAGAAAATACAAATTTTAAGAGCAACTTTTTAGATTTTTTCGATTTTACAGTTAAAACACTGTATTTCTATAAGTTTTAATGCACAACATGAATACAGTATTGTGACTGTAAAACCACGTAAATCAGCGAAATAAGAAAAAATTCGTCTACGGCCTCATAAGCTCTGAAATCTTAAACATAATACTTGTCTTTATACACAGAAGCCTCTTCATTTTAAAGAATTGTGAGTGCAAAGATAACTTACATAAAACATTTAACTTAAGCATAACCGAATATCCCCTTCACAGCAAACGTCCAACTCCTACATTCCCGAACCCGGCCGACAATGTATACAAGCCAAAAACAATAGAATACAATTCACTACTACGTTACGATAGCATAGTTAGCAAGCATAGTTGGCTAATTATTTCACATTGCAAGACAAAGGGGCGGCAAACTTGCTCGGACACGAGGTAGAACTTCAAACAGCAATTAATGTTGCTGTTAAATGAGATTCTGTTGTATTTGCTGCTCTATTGGCGATCGCATTCCCGCCAGGAATCGTTCGGGGTATGTTCACAGGGTTAGTGCTTCGTTGATTCTGAAAACGGGTGGTTATGGGTCGGTTATACTTAAGTGAAATTATCTGTGAAGATGAATTAATTTCCGCCAGTATAAAACAAAGTAAAAAAACTGGCCAAGTGCGTGTCGGGCCACGCGCATTAATAGGGTTCCGTAGTTGCACAATAATGCGGACTAAGAAGAGGGTTTTTTGTTATTTCATCAATATTTGACCATTACTCATAAACTTGAAAAGCCTACTTAACTGTGATAGTTTTGATAGTTGTGATAGTTGTCCAAAACTAACCGTTTATCTGGCAGGGACACTTGACTCTAACTAAAATTTGCACTTTAAAGCTTAATATTTCAGAAACGGATCCCTAAATCGAAAAATTGTTTTCACATACCTGCAATACTTATTTTTAAAAAATTTACCTAAAAAAACTTTTTTACAAAAAAAGAAAACAACCGACTTCCAAAAAAAACACTACAAAGTGAAAAATAACTTTTATTTTGGAAGTCGGTGTCTTTGGATCTATATTATAGTCACCGACTTCCAAAATTAAAGTTATTTTTCACTTTGTAGTGTTTTTTTTGGAAGTCGGTTTTTTTTTGTAAAAAAGTTTTTATTTTTCACTTTTTAGTGGGTCAGTTTGTAATTTATCTAAGTTACAATAGCCCAATGTCAACTGCTCATCACCTTTTACAAATTATTGCTTTTCCCGATGCAGGTACGTTAATTGTTGAGGAGTTCTCCTCGTAAGAACCAGGAGAACTGGAGCTCCATGGTGCGCACTATGCATTTTGACGATCATAAATTACTTAGCAACCATATTAAAGTAATTGAATCGCAACCCGTGAAATACTTAGGTATAATTGAGTAGTTCCGATGGCTATCTGTGGTCTTCATCATCAGTTCTACTTCACCAAATGGTGCTTTCCGAGAGCAAATGCTTGAGTTACTATAAAAACTACCCAAATCGCTATAGGTGTGCCTATAAAATTTGAGGGTTTCCCTCGATTTCCATGGAATCCCCTCGCCAGATTCTGACTTAGTGACAGTGGGACCATTTCGAGAGTTTTAAACAAAAAAAAAAATTTTGAAAATCCGTCCATATATGACGAAGTTATGCCCGAACTTATATACATTACAAAAAATAGAAACATCCGAATTGACAACCTCCTCATTTTTCAGAATTCGGTTAAAAATGTACTGTTTCTAAGTCTGAAACCACAGCCTTTCACCAGAAAAGTGGAGACTATTCAATACCAGAGGTAAAAGCAAAACTACATATTTTAAGCCTTGAAGCCCTTTAAAAGAAATGAGCAAAGCAATGCATGGCTGCACTCCTCTAGATGCTATTCAAAAATGAGAATAAAAATAACCTGAACAAAAACTGCATCAAGAGTTCTAAACAATCTACGCGCTCCGTACATTCGAGATATTTTAAAATAGGGGTCGCAACAACATGAGTTATTATCACAGTTTCATGCGGGACCGAGGCAGCGCTATACAACCATATATCGCCTTCTCTCTCGCTGAACGGAACAATTATATTTCTGACACTTCATTCATTGTACGTTTATATCATAGCCCCAAGGCGGCTAAAAATAGAGTAAGCAGAAAAGTAGCCGTGGAATGTGTTTGTGTATTGTGTTGAACTAAAGCAAAAAGAATCTTACGGATTTAACCGTAGCTTGAAGACGAGTAGCTGTTAGGAAAGTAAGCATCATTTAGTTTATGCTATTTTAAGTCTTAAAAGGGAAGTCTAAGTTTAGAGGTTCGCTTGTAAGTTGTAAACTATTTACAACTTTAAGAAGTTCACATGACTCAGTCCTGATTCCTGAAAGTAAACTTGCTATAAATTTCTGCTAATGAGTTTAAGTAAATGTCTCTGAATATTACTGTTTAAAACAGAATTTATCACAAATTAAATTACACTATCAAGAAACAAAAGGAGGAAAATAAAATATAGGTTTCCTACAAACAATCCGACTCCAGCACAATAAAATTATAACATAATAGTTTTTGCTCGCGGCTTCACTCGCGTTAATTTAGAATTTGACAATCAATTCGGTTTGTACAGATGCCCGCAGGTCAAGCCACCCGAAACTGTAAAATTTTCCCAATCAACCTTGAACCTAATGCTTTAGCGATAAGGATGAAAATCTACTAAAGAAATTTGACAGATTGTAGTAGGTTGATGTGCTGGCGTCTGTACTCTGCTTATAATAATATAATTCAATCATGATTCGAAAGACACGTAGCGCCATCTATTTTCATAAGAAAGTTATTGTTGTTTTCCTCTGGAACAGTAATTTTTTCGTGGTGAAAGGTACCCTATGTCCGTTTCTGTACCTACTCCTGACAACGTATATGCTAAATTTCAGTATGATCGGTTCAGTGGTTTAGGCGTGAAAAAATAACAAACAAACTTGCTTCCGCATTTATAACATTAGTTAGGATTCCGCTGTTGTCCACTTTTATGTGAATTTATTCTGTGCACAGAACATGCCGTTGTATACAGGTATATTCCGTATATTACACATTACATACGGTGGATGTGATCCGTAGATTACAACCGCCGAGGATCTATAATTCATAAGAGATCCTCATAAAATGCCCGCTGACCAGAATCCAGGGTTGCGTGGACTGCTTAGTGCTTAGGATCTGTATGTAGGTCTTAATTTACTGAAGGAGAAACACTGCTTCATTTATTTATGAGTACAGGTCAAAAGGCTCTTGAATTTTATCCCTAGGTGACCTTACTTTACCTACATGGTCAGAGGTTGTGAAATAAAAAACTTTCTATATAAATAAAACTGACTTCATAAAAACACAATAAACTGAATAAAATAACTTTTAAAAAAACTTTTTAACAAAAAAAAAACCGACTTCCAAAAATCACTACAAAGTGAAAAATAACTTTGATTTCGGAAGTCGGTGTCTTTTGTTTTTTATTTACTTTCCTTTTTTTTGCCACCGACTTCCGAAATCAGTTATTTTTCACTTTGTAGTGATTTTTGGAAGTCGGTTTTTTTTTTTGTTAAAAAGTTTTTATTTCTCGCTTTTTAGTGGGTCTGTTTATAATTTGTATAAGTTACAATAGTCTAATGTCAATTGCTCATCACATGTTATAAAATATTGCTTTTCCCGATGCTGGGACGTTAATTGTTGAGGAGTTCTGCTGGTAAGAACCAGGAGAACTCCTCAACAACCACCACACGCATTGTGTGACGAGCGGAAATTGCTTAGCAACCATATTAAAGTAATCGAATCGCAACCCGTAAAATATGTTATGCGCGAACAAACATTAAAAAAAAAAATACAAACATCCGAATTGAGAACCTCCTCCTTTTTTAGAAGTCGGTTAAAAAGGTAAAAACCGACTTCAAAGACCTAAAACGAATAAAATAACTTTCATAAATAAAAAACTTGACAGCTTTTGAAGTCGGTGCTACGCTAAGGTGAACTAATTCAAATTCAAATTCAAAATCTTTATTGCTTATCACATGTGTTTACAAAAGGTCTTGATAAGTAATGATAATAAGGTTCACATGGACCCTGTCGGGCACAACAATTTTATAAAAATAAAAATATGAGTCGTAGAATCTTGATTCGAAATAAGTTTGATCACACATTACATTCATTAAATTCAAAAAGTCAAAATAAAAATTGTAATAATTCAAAGTTCAATTAATTCAAAATAAATAATAATAATGTCACAAATCAAAAAATAAAATAATAAAAATAAATAAAATATATTAAAATTAAAAAGAACACAAAATTGAATTCACTAATACTTAATATAAAAAAATTCAAACCTAACATAATACAAAATTCAATTCATTAAAATAAATAAATAATGTCATACAAAAATAAAATAAAATAAAATAAATGAAGTTATCCCTTATTCATGTCATCATTAAAAAAATCGTTCAGAGAATAATAGCTTTTATCCACCAGTAGTTTTCTGAGCCGTTTAATAAATATTTTTTCATTTTGTTCCATTTTTAAATCGTTTGGTATTTTATTATATATTTTAATTGATGTTACGTGTGGACTTGTGCTGTGTAATTTTAACTTCAATTGTGGTATTACGAGCGTATTTTCAAACCGTGAACGTGGTGCATATCGGCGAGGTTGGTCGGTAACTTTAAGGTAGAAGTGTGGATATTGTCTAACGAATTTACAGATTTCTAGAATATAAAGTGATGTCAAAGTTAAAATTTCAAGTTTCTTAAAATGCGGTCTACAACTTACATCATTGTCAATAAAAACCAATATCCTAATACATTTTTTCTGTAGAATAAACAACTCGTTGCTATCTACACTATTTCCCCAAAGAATTATACCGTACCTAAGCCATGCGTATGCGAAGGCGTAGTAAGCAGATAGCGCTGTTTTTAAATCTGTCGATTTTTTGAGCTCCCGTAGTGCATATATAAAACTAGATAGTTTTGATTTGATTTTCTGTATGTGCGCTTTCCAGTTCATGTGGATATCTAAATCTAGACCCAACAGAGTAAAAGTGTCTACGCATTCCAACTAAAGACACCGACTTCAGAAGTTGTTAAGTTTTTTTTAAATTAAGAAAGTTATTTTATTCGTTTTAGGTTTTTGCAGTCGGTTTTTACCTTTTTAAAAGTATTTTTATTTTTCCATTTTTAGTTGAATATACAAATACATAGGTCTAAGACGAACGAAAAGAAGAATCATGAAAAATTCGCTTAGAAAAGCCGGAGACGGTACATTTATACATATAACTTTGTAAGACGTAATTTTGACACGTTTTCCTAAATTAAAGTTAAATGACTTTAATTTCGGAAGTCAATAAAAAAAAAAGTTAATAAAACTTTTAGGGGACCACCGCGTGAGTTTCTTCTACCAAATGAAAAAATAAGATTCAGAGAAATCGATGAACATACATGAAAAAACATACATACATAGAACCTTCTCCTGTTTTGAATTCAGTTAAAAATCTGATAGATATTATGAATAAGGGAAAAGCAACTATTATAATGAACACTGGGCAAAATCAATTTGCATATATCACATTCAAAATACTGTTTCGGGTGGCGCTATACAGTTCCATGAGTACCTGGTATGTGGTCCTGTACGAACATAATATTTGAACTAGGTACTCTGTGTACACCGAGGTCAGTGAACCCAATTCGCTGAAGGGTTCAGGAGGACTCGTTAGTACAAACTTTGTACATAAAATCGAAGTAACACTAAGTCTTGTTTAATACTTTAGTTTTATTTTCCCTTTGTTTGTCGTTACGCTTAGCAAAGTGCTTTAGAAAATATTGCTTGAAAGGTGACCTCCATAATGCAGGAAATCGAGTTTGAAACTTTATTTGGGGGTGGCGAAATATCACGTTTTGTATTGACATGCTGCCAAAATATTGTTTGTCGAGATAAGTGTTTTTAAAGTTAGCATTAAGTAACAAAAGTCAAAGATCACAATTCGAATTACACAAAATTTTATTTGATTATTGTTCAAGCGTACAATTCTCTATTTTTGCAGGACAATTTTGGAGAGTGATAATTGGCAGGTTTTATTATAAATAAAAATATTATTTTTGTAAAGTGTATCCATTGCAAATATACCTATTGCAAAGCCTTGATGGCGAAAAATACAGGGTGTATATCAAATAAATATTCAATTACTTAGTCATTTGACAAAGAGAGCTTACATGAAAATATCTGATGATAGAATTCAATACTAAGTAATTGGTGTTCTTATTTCATTGTTTTTTTTAACTTACCTATTCAAAAAAACCCTTTAAAACCCTTGCACCACTGTCTTCCTAAACAGTTATTTCGTGCAAGACTCCATACAATACCAGTAACGCAATGTTATTTGCAGTAAACAAAGCAAACGAAGCAGAGAGTACCTCCTGAAGCTGTAATAGCGTTTTACGACACGTGCGTGTAATGGCACGTGCACACCTGTGCCGCGAGCCGCTCCTGCTTGACACTATTCACTTTCAGTCTGTTTTTAGGGTTCCGTACCTCAAAAGGAAAAAACGGAACCCATATAGGATCACTCGTGTGTCTGTCTGTCTGTCTGTCCGTCTGTCATAGCCAATTTGCTCCAAATCTAATGGACCGACTAAGTTGAAATTTGGTACACATATGGATTTCTGTGACCCAAACACGTATGGTTAAAGTAAATAAATGAATTTTTAATATGGGGGTCACTTTTAGGGGGCAAATAAGAAAATTTCAAAAAAAGTTTTGTAAACTGTCAATCAACCAACTCAGCCTACCGCAGCCCACTGCTAGACATAGGCATAGACATTTGATATGTCACTGGATGCGGAAGGCGGAGGACAGGGTGTTGTGGCGCAGCCTGGGCTCTCCCAGGCTGCGCCACAACACCCTGTCCTCCGCCTTCCGCATCCAGTGACATATCAAATAAAACCGGTCAAGAGAGAGTCGTACTCGCGCACCGAGGGTTCCGTTCCGATTTCTGAAAAAGTGTGCTATTTAGAGACATCGTTTTATTTTTCCTGTAATCTTTACATAAACTTCTATCACATAGAATAATTTCAGATTTTTATCTTTGCAAACTTCGGAGATAAGGGGGGGGGGGACGGTATTTTTTTTACATTTTTCATCAAAAGTCGAAAACTATGCGGCCTAAAAAAAATAAAAAATTTTTTGATAATTTGCAAACAGCGCTCTTTTATATGATACCCCACATGCCCTAGTAGCCCCACTTTGAATTTTTAAGACCCTCTTTCAGTCCCTGTTACAAAAAAAATATAAATATTTTTAATTCTTTCTTATTTGCAAAATAGTTGGTTAAATGTCATCTAAAACTGTTCCAAATTTCAAGTTGATAGCATTAGCAGTTCTTGAGATATCCAGCTGTGACAGACAGACAGACAGACAGACAGACTGATTCAAACCATAAGGGTTCCTTTTTACCAGTTTGGTACGGAACCCAAATAAAAGGGCTTACTATGAGGGTCTCAAATATATATTTTTTAATATTTTTAAATAAATCATTTTAAAGTTATTTAAGAAAATAGACGAAAATTGACCATTCCCCTCCCCCCCCCTTAAATCCGAAACTACTGAGCCTATTTTGAAAAAAATACGAAAAATAGTTCTATACCTGTAGATTACAGGACAACCTATAAGAAGTTTGTGGTCTTAAAAGTACATGGTAAATCTCTCAATATTGTGAGTACAAACTTACATTTACAGTTGCATGGGAGAACATGTTTTTCAACTACACACATCAACACGGTCTAGGGATATTTTTAAAAAAGCGAATTACTATCAATGTGTTAATTATTTATGTGACATGTATATATTTAACAGATACGTTATTTAATATTCTACCATTTTTTAATAATGGTTAAGGTACTTAGATTAAAATTTCAGGATTTTATGGAAAAAAAATGAAGCTTAGACGGAAACCGTATATGAATTAACTTTTAATTTGTGAGTAAAAACTGAAAAAATAAAGTTAGTAGTCTGAGAAAGCGCCCATGATGTTCATAACACTCTGTTTATAATTTGTATAAGTTACAATAGTCTAATGTCAATTGCTCATCACATGTTACAAAATATTGCTTTTCCCGATGCTGGGACGTTAATTGTTGAGGAGTTCTGCTGGTAAGACCCAGGAGAACTCCTCAACAACCACTCACCACACGCATTGTGTGACGAGCGGAAATTGCTTAGCAACCATATTAAAGTAATCGAATCGCAACCCGTGAAATATTTATCATTGAGTAGTTCCGGTAGCCATCTGTGGTCTTCATCATCAGTTCCACTTCACCAAGTGGTGCTTTCCAAGAGCAAATGCACGAGCTACTATAAAAAATACCCAAATCGCTATAGGTGTGCCTATAATATTTGAAGATTTCCTTCGATTTCTCCAGGATCCCATCATCAGAACTGGATTTTGACAAAAATGGGACCATTTGGGAAGTATACCCTTTCCAACAAAAAAATAATATTTCAAATCGGTTTGGCAAGCGACGGAGTTATGCGCGAACAAACATAAAAAAAAAACAAGCATCAGAATTGTGAACCTCCTCCTTTTTTAGAAGTCGGTTAAAAAATAATTATCTGATGATGATGATGATGATGATGATGAAAAGACAATAATCTACACTCCTATAATACTGTTACCGGATGGTAACAGAATTTCCACTGGAGACTATTGTCTTGCCATAGTAAACGTCAATGACTTTTTTTTGGTAGCCTTATGTAGATCCTTAATAATTGTCTCTTAAAGTCTCATAATTAAAATAATCAGAGTTCACCAACCCGCCACCTAGCCATAACAATTGCTTCCACTCGATTGAGCAAAAATCTTTGAAATGTAATTGAATCAGAACGATCATTTTATTACTAAAGCGAGTAATAAACGGACTCCTGATAGAAAACATAAAAAGGTTCAAATTCAAAGTGAATTTTATTCTGAGCTACCATTATGTCGCTTGAGCAGTTTTACATGAAAACGTAATCGAAGTATTAACTCTTTAGGCAATTGTGTATAAGAAAAAAGGTTTTGTTTTATGAAAGTTATTGAGTGTGTCTTTAAAATTAAAGTGTCTAATTAGAATCTTAGGGTACTCAATCTGCCTAGCCTTTTTTCAACTATGTTAGGGTCAGCTATCAGTCTAATCGGATGTAGCTGAATACCCGTGATTACCATGGAGCGACTGCGTATCTGACCTCCACAACCCCCTCGGTATGATTGTTTTTGGGCTTATTATATACCATCTTATATACCTGTATCTACCTAAAACTACATATGTTGTCAAATAAATATATCTGAATCTGACGATCCGTAAAGACTGTCAAAGATCTACGATTGACAGCCGGGACAAACGGCTTAACATGCTTTCCGAGACACAGAGGGGATTCGATATGTAATGGATGATCACCCATCCATGCATCGACCGAGGCAAGCGAAGCTTTACCATCGATCGACCCGTGCAGCTGTTATTACTTAGCCACGAGCCCTTCGTGTAACCTTAGGTAAAATAATTCGGTCTATTAGGGTTCCGTACCAAAATGGTAAAAAAGGAACCCTTATGGTGTCACTCAGTCTGTCTGTCTGTCTGTCACAGCTGGATATCTCAAGAACTACTAATGCTATCAACTTGAAATTTAGAATAGTTTTAGATGACGTTGACCCAACTATTTTGCAAATAAGAAAAAAATTAAAATATTTATATTTTTTTTGCAACAGGGACTGAAAGGGGGTCTTAAAAAATCAAAGTGGGGCTACTAGGGCATGTGGGGTATCATATGAAAGAGCGCTGTTTGCACATTCTCAAACATTTTTTTTCTTTTTTTTTAGGCCGCATAGTTTTCGACTTCTGATGAAAAATGTAAAAAAAATACCGTTCCGCCCCTTATCTCCGAAGTTTGCAAATAGAAAAATCTGAAATAATTCTATGTGATAGAAGTTTATGAAAAGATTACAGGAAAAATAAAACGATGTCTCTAAATAGCACACTTTTTCAGAAATCGGAACGGAACCCTCGGTGCGCGAGTCCGACTCGCTCTTGACCGGTTTTTCTTTGACTGACTGCTCCACTAGGTCCAAATACTAATGACTGTATAATTTCTAAAAGTGTCTTCTTAAGTAAATATTGACATGAAACAATGTGTGTCCATGCACTTAAGTATAACTTAACATTACCGTGATATGAAGACATCAAAAACTCGTGATCATTACTAAGCTAATGTCTTCAGTCTTTTACCTACACAGCTCCTAATGGCAATCTACGGAAAGGGTTAGAATATTTGTTATTGTCTTGAGTAGCTGCTGGGTTTTATATAGGAAAATATTTGGCAGACTGGTAAAATACGTAAAATAATTATTTTATTCTCTATGATAATTTCAGCCACATTTCTACCACAAACATTCATCTCGTTTAATTGTTGGTCATGTCACCTCACCACAAAACCTAGCCAGACATGTCACCTAATACTAAACTGACTGACTGACTGACTGACACATCAACGCACAGCCCAAACCGCTGGGTCTAAAGATTCCAAAGAGAGGGAGAGGAGGATGAGGGGTGTGAGACGGGGGTGAGAGGGGGCGGTGAGGGGGATTCTAGGGGAGGGTGAAAGTCTCGGACTTATTAGTTATTTTTGCATTTGATATACTAATTCTTAAGGAAGGCTATAGGCATATTTAACATCACTATAGAACTCTTAGGTACCGAGCAAAAAGAAAAAAAGTCAGAAAGTACGCTTAGCGAAAACGAAGTAATAGCGCGGGCAGGCAATGCAATGCGACGGGGTGGGTCGCGGGAACAAGAAATTTCACGCGGATGAAGCCGCGGGCAGAAGTTATCTCAATACATAAAAAGAAAAGTCCTATCTGACTGACAGACTCATCAACGCCCAGCCCAAACCCTTGGACCTATAAAGCTGAAATTTTGCACAGAGGTTCCCTTTATAATGTAGACAAGGAATAAGGACGGATTTTTGTTCCCGTGGGATATTTACCGACATTCACGCGAGCTAAGCCGCGGGAAAAACTTAGTTATAAATAAAATACCTACCTACATAAAAAGCTATGACCTTCGCGTCAAGCCTATAATGATGTTTTAGTAAAGCATTCTCATAAATGACTGAATCTATACTAATGGTTCTCCGCGGCCGCACGAAGCTACTGAGCTTCACAATGTATCAAGGGCAGCCGCAGAGCAGGTAAGCCTACACATTACTTTTGTCTGGAGTTTCGGCTGCTCCTACCACAATGAATATGGCCCTGAAGTTCAGGGATAAAGCTGTTACAGTCAGGGCTACTTGTTTGTTAGGACTTTAGCTAGAATTCGACGCCATTTTTTACACTAGTCTATAATATTTATTTATTTAACACTTCAAGCACAAACGTACAGAGGCGGACCTAATGCCATAGGCATTTTCTACCAGTCAACCTTTGGGTCAATATACAACATGTCGTTTTGCATCCTCGTCAAATTTCAAGGTTTGATACAGAACACCAAACCGAACAACTTTCTCCATTGGACCAACATCGTGATCGCGAAAAAATTTTCGATAGAAAACTTCAATACTCGACGCAAATGTATGGGATGGCTGATTATTTTTTCGCGATTACGATGTTGGTGTCATGCAAAAAGTTGTTCGGTTTGATGGTCTATACCACACCCTTAAATTTGACAAGGATGCACAACGACACGTTGTATAGACTACTAGTCAAAAATGTCAAAAATAAAGCGCACATTAGAAAAAAATTAAGTTGAAAATTTAAAAAACCCCCCACGAAAAAAAGAAAAGCGAATAGGTAAATAGGTAATATTTCTGCACATAACATTAACTTATCCTGATGCCACCATCGTACTGCAAATAGAATTAAATACTGATCAAAACGAATCAAAACACGACATATCTGCTATTATTTTACCAAGAGTCTTCTAGTGTGCTGGATATCCTGGCTGCAGCATCAGCTCATCGTGCTGCCACCATTGCATTGTATGTAGAATCAAATATTGATCAAAACGAATCCAAACATGACATATCTGCTATTACTTTTTCAAGAGTGTTCTAGTGTGCTGGATATCCTGGCTGCAGCATCAGCTCATCGTGCTGCCACCATTGCATTGTATGTAGAATCAAATATTGATCAAAATGAATCCAAACACGACATATCTGCTATAATTTTTTCAAGTGTGTACTAGTGTGCTGGACATCCTGGCTGCAGCATCAGGCCAAGAATTCCATAATCTTGCATAGATAGATAGCATACATGGATGTTTCAAATTTTAGGTCACACTAAGGTTTGAAAGTAAATTAAATACCCATTACGCGTCTAAGATCCCTACCGCAGCTAACAAAAGAGCGGATAACTTTGAAACGGCTAAACCGATTTTAATAAAGCATGTCTAAGAACCATCGCTGTAAAACCTGCTTTCAAATAAAAAAACCGCATCCAAATCAGTCCACCCGTTCAAGAGCTACGGTGCCACAGACAGACACACAGACACACCCCCACACACACCCACACACATAGCGGTCAAACTTATTACACCCCTCTTTTTGCGTCGGGGTATACACATGCAATAAAAGCAGAAGCCTCATACCCAAGTTCTCCATTTTGTCAATTATTGGTTGATGGATGTCAGATCAAAGACAATTTTCAATTTACAACCCTAATGCCTCTGCTTTGTGTTGTTTCTCAGTAGCAACCCGGTTGATGGCAATAGGTTAGCCCCCTTTTACAACTTATCTGGCGAAATGTGTGTTTACTACAGGTACACCTCTGCCTAACCCTTTTAGGATTACAAGCCTGATGTTATGTCATATAAAAACATTTGACTTTAGATAAACATTAAACCAAAGAAAAAGATACGTCAGTTCCGTATCATCGTTTTAATCATCGGTGTAAAATGCCACTGACGTATTAATTAACTAGCTGCGCCCCGCGGTTTCACCCGCGTAGACCGGGATTAAAAGCAGCCTATGTGCTAATGCAGGATATAAGCTATCTACATACAAAATTTCATCCAAATCGGTTCAGCCGTTTCAACGTGAAGAAGTAACAAACATACACACACTCACAAACTTTCGCCTTTATAATATTAGTGTGATAGTGTGATTAATTTCCCATAAATTTTGTAGAACCATCGTTATTAAAAGGCATAATCCTGAAATAAGGTATACCCAAATTGCGATGCTCCAACTTGAAATACGAAGCCGCACGACAACACATAATTACTTGGTAATCAAGCTAACGGCAGGTAATCAGAGCGAATGACACGCGCCTGTGTAACATATTATTATCGTAATGATGTATCATTATTCATTACTTACCTACGTTTGTTCTTCTCGTAATGATGATAACAAGCAACAACGTCTGCCATTGTCAAATACGGAAAATATTGCTTTCCGTCTTCGTTCTTTCGACAGGTAATGCAAGAATTACTGTAACATTCAGAATTCGACTGTTAACTTATTTTTTCTCGATAATACCATAGAGAAACTCTGTAGGTGATTCAATATACCTTATACACCTACGGAACATAATAATAGAAACGTAGTTTTACTTCTTATTCCTGAAACTTTACTCCTTTTTGTCGTTGGATACAAAAATCAACAAACAAGCACTCGAATAATCTCTGATTTTTTTATTTTTATTTTTTAGATTATTCTGAACTGAAAACAGATTTCAAGAAGGTATTTAATATTTTGTTTAGTTGTTGCTTAACAGTTTTTAATATCTCCCAGGAAAATGCAAACACCACGTCCATACAGGGTGTAAATGTAAACAATGGCAATATTTTTAGGGGTCATTGTACTCATCATTATGAACAACTTTTACTATGGAACCAAACCTGAAATCGCGAAAAAAAATCAGCTGTTCCTTACATTTTGACGAATTATGCGAACATAAATGTGCTGAACAGCTGATTTTTTTTTCGCGATTTCAGGTTTGGTCCCATAGTAAAAGTTGTTCATAATGATGAGTACAATGACCCCTCAAAAGATTGCCACTGTTTACACTTACATTCTGTATAAACTTGAAGACAAAACAGAACTACCCGCCCCTACACGTAGCCTAAAATAGTAGGTAGGTATATCACCCATCCGCCGAACGAACGCTGTCGGTAAATACCCACAGTATACGAGCGGTAATCAAAGGCTCAGTCGGTGGCTACGGTTAGTGCCTAATTACGTTTCAATTATCAATATGACCCGTCACTAATCAAACCCTTGACTGGCCATAACAAGGGGTAATTATCGGCGTCTCGTAGTGTTGCTATGACAACGAACTGGAAACACTTAGTCCGAAGTGATTTTGTGGTAAGAAATTCAAATATTCATATTTATTCAAATTAGGCTTTGTATTAGCACGCTTTGGAGGTCAAAAGTTACAAAAGAGAGCCCCCAACATGAATATCCTTCTTCCCAAACACTACTTAGTATTTGAGAAGAAGAAGTGGCGTAATAAACTTCCGAAAAACACGACTACAGGTATAAGAATTGTTAGTCTAAAACTCAAGCTCGTCAATGTTCTTTAAAGCTGCATACTATGTTTTACAAAATGTGCAGAATTTCAACCGCTTGTCTAAACTTCGTTGCGAAAATATTCAAGCGCATTCTACACTGGTTACATGTTTGTGTCAGCCATGTTTGGAAACAAAGGAAGGAGTAACATTTTGTTAAGTGCATAAGTTCAATGACCATAGAATGAGACATGAAAACTGAAGAATTAATTTCAAAGATTACCTGACAATCGTTCAGAACATAAGTTTCATACATTAGGTATAATTAGTTCAGTCGATAAGTTATGCTAAAACTTTATTAGACTTGTAGGCACTTACTTACAAAGAAATTCCATCAAGCTAAACATAATTTTACTCGTCAAATTTCTCTGCACAAATACCAACTTCGCCTCCCATTTCCAATTCCCACCGAATTCATTATCAAAACCAAACTCAACGTTAACTAGCGAAACAACGTACCGAGCTTATAGCAACACCGACCCCCTCCCGTACCCCTCCTTCCCCCCACCTAATCACCGGAATCACCCGGTTACTAATCACCGGCCGTCGATTGAGATTGATACGTCATAGATAGTGCTTAATGTAATCCAGTTGTGACGGCTCCTGCACGCCGTGCACAGCTTAGCTGCAATTATCACGGCAGGCACTAATATGGGTCATTTAGTTGCCAGAGATGTTAGGTGCAAGATTTTTGAACTGGTATGGATATGGGGAAATTATGACGCTTTCTGTCATACTCCCTAGAGTGTGTATAGAAACGTGCTCATCATTAAAGAGGTCTGAATTTTATGCCATTTGCATTCAATTAATTATCTGCATTTTGTGAAATCAAGGACATTCGTTTACTTAGTTAGAATATCGAAAATATAATAGATTGATTTTCGCAAGAAGTGTAGAGTGAACCTTCAGAAACTATTTTTCTTTCTTTTATTCTTTCATTCCAAAAAATAAATTATCTTTAAGTTATTGCAGTTCAAACACTTCTAGACCTAATCCAGTCCAGTGCAAACTGCGTGGTATTCTAGGAGCTTCCATAATCAACTCCATTCAATTTCCGCCCCCACCGAACATGGGCACTTACCATAAATCATAGAACTACCATATTAACGGCGGAATTATTATACACTAGGTACATACACTAGGCACTCGATAATTCTTGGCGATTTCAATGGGTCTTCGTGTGAACTTGAGAGATTCAGTTAAGTTCCCGGATCGGAATTGGAAACCGAATTAGTTACCATGGGAGCTGTGAAGCGTGATCTTTGAACTGCAGATCACATACGCCATAGTTACGGTTCTTATGGGAAGACAAATGTCTGAATGGGGAACGCCAGAGGAACGACAGGATGACAGTCATTTCGTGTGAAAAATGATAGCCGTATATTATATGGTTGAAAGCCGACTCCAGCATACTAGGCGGGAAAAGGTTAGACCGATGACGACATGCGTTATAAAAGCTTTTAAAAACAGTCTCCTTTTTAGGGATCTCTTACGTGGCACTTCAATACTGAGCGTACCTACTATGCTGATTAAACAGCTACCTATATAAATAAGGATTCGATGCTTCTATCTTTAGAAAATCCATTAACCTTCATAACGACGCCCACATATAAACGTGAAGGTCACTTTATTTAATAAGTATGAAAAGTCACTTCCCTTATCAAAACACTTCTATAAATTGACATGACCTTCCTGCTACCTTAGCATCAACAAATCGAATCAGCAATAACAAATAACCATAAATATTAAAGGGGACCCTAATCAGAGCAAATACCTGTCACCCGTGGCCCAGCCATCACGACAAACTTGTCTAGTTAGAAAACGATAGAATTAATTCGTCCTACCCTCCTTTGGGCCGGGCCCGGGGTGCCTGGGGTGGCTAATGATCGGGCCGCGAGATTCGCCTGTTATTTCAATACAAACGTAAGCTTATCGACGAACCCTTTGCGTAATGATCTAGACAACCCTAAGTTTCTTCAGGGTTTATTTCCAATAGTACCTACTTTGCAAAATGCTGATTAATTAAGAAACTGTTTACTGTATTAAGAAAAGTAACGATCCATTTGCAAATTAATATTGGGATCGATGCGGGACACTTTCTTGTTTCCTTTTTTTTTGTTGAAACATTGTTTGGCTCGTTCCCTTCGTAACATTTTTATACTTATTATTTTATTATTTTATTTATTTTATTAATTTTAAGAAAACTTACAGCTAAAACATTCAAGTAATCAGAATAAATATGTAGAAGAAGGCCAATTACAAGTTTCCACTTATATAAAGTTATGTATAGAATTTACAAAACGGTACAAACAGCGTGAGAATTAAACATAGAAACAACTGAAGAGAATAAACAAAAATTAAAATACGTTAAACACAACAAACTTAAATTTCAAAGAAAAAGTTACTTAATTTTTTTTTTAATTTCTGAACACTATTTGAGAATAAATCAAGCTCAACATCCTGGCACACAATATTGAACATTCGACATGCTCTTAAAATATATGAATTTTGCCTGTAAATAGTTTTCGTAATGGGTACATGAAGGGGAATGAGGAGAATGGGTTATGAAAGTAACCTTGATAGAAGTTCCCATTTACTCATTAGAGCGCCAAAAAATTTGTTAATCGCAATTTTATCATCGAATTCCGTGAAGAGAGTACATGGATAGTGTTCCAGGCATCTACAGAGGGTATATGTTTTATCAAGACTCTATATTGTGAAATACATAACTTTATATACCTACTGAACTGTACACGGATCAGTCCTATATATAGCTCTATTAAAACAGCACTGGAAACATGGACACTATATTCAATACGTATTCAGTCTTTATAACTTTCAGCCCAGATCTACTAATATTTTCAAAGACATCTAAGGTCCTTTGACATCCCTACGACAGACAGATTAAGTCGGTAACGTTCGTCAGAGCTCGGTTTCCCAATCTGGATTGAGCTGCACAGACCGAGTGGAACAGTTGTAAAGTTTCAGCCAATTAGCCAAGCGTGTGTCTGCCATGTACCATGTACTGGGCTAAGATGTGGCGGCTGCGGCTATCGGTACCCAACAGGGCTCTGTCTGGACTTTGATGATATTCTTAGGGTAGTATTTAAACACACATCAAAAATTACCAATATTCCCAACAGAATACGTACCTCAAAATTACTGTTTGCACATCAAAATTTGCATGCCTAAATAAATTACGTCAGTAAATAACTTAACGTCCTGGTCAGGTCGACGGAGCCCCGCTACGCGGGGCTCCTATTTCTGTCTGCAGGGTTTGAAGGCACCTAACCAAACCGAACCTCGGGGTGCCCAATAATTATAATTTGTATACGTTTTGATATTCAATTAATTAACTAGTAGTGCAATAATAAGTATATTAGATGCGCATTTGTTATTTTTAACCGACTTCCAAAAGGAGGAGGTTCTCAATTCGTCGGAACCTTTTTTTTTTTTTTTTTTTTATTTTTTTTTTTTATGTATGTTCCCCGATTACTCGAAAATGGCTAGACCGATTTGAATTTTTCTTTTTTTGTTCGAAAGGGTATACGTCCCAAGTGGTCCCATGATCATCAAGTCAAGATCTGATGATGGGATGCCATGGAAATCGAGGGAAACCCTCAAATTTTATGGGCACACCTATATCGATTTCGGTATTTTTTATAGTAACTCGTGCATTTGCTCTCGGAAAGTACCATTCGGTGAACTGGAACTGATGATGAAGACCACAGAGGGCCATCGGAAATACTCAATTATATCTAAGTATACAGGGTGGCCGGAACATTGACGTCCAAAAATAAAATTTCGGTCCCTCGTATCGTGGGGTATTCGAATCACCCCCATGTATGTTCCGCGACTTTTCATAGTTTTCGAGTTATGAATTTTTTTCTGAATGTTTGAAAATTTTCGACCTGACCAACCTAAAAAAATTCTAAAAAAAAAAGTAGAGGGTTTTATCGAGTTTCTTTTTTTTCAACTGAATTTTCATAAGTAGTACTTTTATGCATAAAATAATCAGCTTCGTAACTGTGATGAAAGTTATGAAAATGTTGATCTAAAGTGAAAAATTTACGTTCGGTAAATTATGACTCAAATTTTCAACTTTAAATTAAAAATCTTAACAGGTGACTTCATAATTCCTAAGTAGGCTTCAAGAATGCGCCAGACTCTCAGCTTTCATAATCATAAAAAAAATGAAGTACTTAATAGGGCTACTTTGTTTAAAATCGGCCTTCAAAGACAGCGAGGTGGAAAAATTCTTAAAATTACCCATCTGAGTAATTATTTTTTTTTTGGCTATTTTCTCGTTCCTAAGGTTAATTAATGATAAGAATACTGAAAACTAACCAACAAATAGTTTCAGAGTTGGGTAAGAAAAGTTTTACGTAAAAAGTGGTTTTGAATAAAACACAGATGATAATGTGAAAAAAGTACTTAATTTATTTTTAACATTTACAAAAGGTTTTTAAAGTGGCCACCACCAGCAGCAATACACATTCTACACCTACGTAAGAAATTGTCTGGCAATCGTCTAAAAGCGTCTCTGTTCTCTCTCACAACACGTTCAGCTTCTGCAATCAACTGCCTCAGCTCTTGTTCACTTGAACAGTCTCGGGCGTATGCTATTTCCTTGTAATAGCCCCAAATAAAGAAATCGATGGGGTTGAGATCAGGTGAGCGTGGAGGCCACCTAATTGGTCCGCTGCGTCCGATCCATCTGTTGGGGTATGTTTCATCTAAGTAATTTCGGACCTGGGTTGCATAGTGACACGGGGCGCCGTCATTTTGCAACACCATGGTTCGTCTGAGTTCGAGATTCACATCTGCCAGCAACAATGGAAGTTCATTTTCCAAAAAGTTTTTGTATGTTTCTCCATCAAGTCTGGACGGCAGTTCAAACGGACCAATTAGTTCGCCATTGAGGATACCAGACCACAAGTTAACGCTGAAGCGATGTTGAAATGTCGAAGCTCTCACTTCGAGTGGATTGTTATTGCAGGTAAAAGAGTTGCACCCTCGTTTACAACCCATAGTCCACGAGAACGGATCGCGCAAAATTCATTAAACTAACATTTAAAAAAATCTCCGTGTTTAAATCTTAGCTTTCCTGCAGTCATTTTTGGTTAGCAAACTAAATAACCTTAGGAGCGAGAAAATGGAAAAAAAAAAATATTAATCAGATAGCTAATTTTAAGAATTTTCCACCTCGCAGTCTTTGAAGGCCGATTAAGGCCAAAGTTAGCCCCATTAAGTCCTACGTTTTTTAATGATTATGAAAGCTGAGAGTCTGGCGCATTCTTGAAGCCTAGTGTTTTTTTTGGAAGTCGGTTTTTGTTTTTGTAAAGAAGTTTTTGATGAACAGTTAGTATTTTTGATTTGTAACTAATATTTTTTTGTTGAAACTATGGACAAAAATTTATGTATAAATAATGGTTATTATTTGTACAAGTTTTGATAATCAATTAGTTAATTATTAGTGCAATAATTGATTTGTTGTAGGTATGTGTAGATTATTAGATGTAAAGTTTTTGATGTAAGAATATTTTTCTGATATGCGATTAATAATTTCCCATATTCTTATTAGGATTTCAGACTAAAATGAGGATAAACCACAGACATAAGTAGCTATACCTATTTTGTTTGTATGGATTCTTGTCCTATCCCTTTTGAAGGAATTCAGGGATAATAGATACAGATATTAAAGACCTAGAAATTGAAATCTAGATATTTTGACGACCAAAGCGAAACATTATAAAAACTGTATCCATTTTAAACCATAGGTAGGTACAGACGTTCAACAAGAATACCACGTATTATGATTCAGCATTCAATCTACAGACGAACATCAAAGAGATTCTGATCAAACTATCATAAAAATGGCGGCTGGATGACGTCACAGTGATTCGAATAAACAAAACTTGTCCGGCGGTGGCAAACTGAACTATTGTTTGTAGGGGGTACCGAGCGGAGAGAGGAGGCGGACTATGTATGCGGTGGGTTTCTCTATAAATAACCTCTACTTAATATAGAGAGTTATCTAAATGGCAAGATATCGATTTGGTATTAAACATGGCGGAATTACAATTAACTATGTACTTACTTTATGAATTTGTGTCTGAATTTAAAACACAGGTAGACGAATTGAAGTACATTTTTACTGTTTTACAATATTAGTATTGGTCATTGGATGTGGTAAAAAAATAATCTGTTACTGGACAAAGAATTCCTCCCAGTAGAAATCCACGACAAGCAATGTTAGCAGCCTAGCTTTATTATCAGTCACATTCATAAAAATCAATCTGCCCAGCCTTTTCCCAACTATGTTGGGGTCAGATTCCAGTCTAACCGGATGCAGCTGAACAACAGTATTTTACATGGAGCGACTGCCTATCTCACTTCCACAACCCAGTTACTGGGTAATACGATACCCCTTGGTAAGACTGGTTGTCAGACTTTCGGGCTTCTGACGCCCGTAACGATTGTCATAGATCCACGAATAACAGCCGGGACCAACGGCTTAACGTGCTTTCCGAGGCACGGAGGAATCTCGGTATGTAAAGATGGTCACCCATCCACTGACCAACCCCGGCAAGCGTAGCTTAACCTGAGGGATCGACCCGTGCGGCTGTTATTACTTAGCCACGAGCTCCTTACATTCATAATCAAAACTAAAAACTAAATCTCTCTATCCAAACTCTCCGCTAATCTGTTCAGCAGCCAAAGCCACAAAACAAGTATTGGCCGCCATCTTACTGCACATGAAACTTCGCTAAGCCGCTTATACACAAGTTGCAAGTCGACTTAGCGTGTTTCGAAGCACGTCACTACACGTCAGGTGCACGTGTCTTTTGAAGCCACCGACGTGAAATTGAATAACTTTAACAATATTTGCGATAAAAATCCCGTCTTACCTATTTGATTTGAATTTTTGTGCTGTTGAATCGGAAGATAAGTTTGGATTATGCAATAGTTAGATGAGATTTAAAGAAAATAGCGTGTTCTTTACTATATCTTTGATGAACCTTTAAAATATATTTCTAGGAAAACGAAAGGCATAAAGATTAAAGTTGGGAACCAAAAATAATAATGCCTTGTTTATGTTTGCTTGTGTTTCTGTATGGTTCCAATGGTGGACGGATCTGTAACCACCATCTATTATGTAGGTAAGTACAGTGGGCGGCATCAATTGGGTACCCCATTTGTATTAAAATTTTAATACAACTGGGGTACCCAATTGATGCAGCCCACTGTAACGTTACGTAAGCAAAAACGTTGGTAATTACTATGCGAGCCAACTAAGAATAGGATCGCGCTTGCTGCCAACTTCACACGATAGCTGTCAAATTAGTACGCATTGTTAATGAAGTTCGCGAGTATTGCGGAACAAAATGGCGTCTTGATAGTACTATTCTTATTTGGCTTGCATAGTACTTTCAATATTACGTAAAAGTACTACACTGAATACGAGGGCTGCTATTTAGGTATCCGGAATAACAAAGTGAGACAAACATTTATCATTTATTATGGTTTTATTGCTTTTCAATATATTCACCATGATGATTGATGCACTTTTGCATACGTTGGAACCAATTTTCGTAGCACATTTTCCATTCGGATTGAGGTATTTCCAGAACTAGACAGCATTTGACGCACCCTGATTGTACTTTTGCAACATTTTTTTACAACTATGTTCGTGTAATATTTTTTATATACTCGTCATACTTATGCCCAGAGATGCCTCTATCTCGCGATATGTAACATGACGATCTTGCATTACTAGTTTCCGCACAGCATCAATATTTTGAGGTACCTACCACAACCGATTTAGAACGACCGTCTTTAAATTCGTCCGTGAGCACAGACCGCCCACGATTAAACTCCCTAAACCAGTGATACAAAATAGTTTTCGATGGTGCTTCGTCCCCAAAAGTCGAAGTGAGTTGATCGATGCACTTTTTTTTGAGTTAGTCCTCGGCGAAAATCGTAATAAATTATAGCACGAAAATTTTCACGAGTTAAATCCATGGTAATAAAGACACGCAATTTTGAAAATGACGCCACAAAGTAAAAACAAATGACAGCTACATGAAACAAATTGTATTCTTCATCCAAATAGTTATATTTTTAAATGTTATAATTACTTTTTTAACATTGTTCTGTAACTGGCCAGTTCCGGATACATAGGTAAATAGCAGCCCTCGTATAGTACGCAGAAGACGGTTGCATACAAGGATTATAAACTGATAAAAACTCCAGTACAAAACAATCATCGATATAGAAGTCCCAACACCCTGCTGTCGGCGTGTCACTTGGAGCCACCGACGTGCAATAACTCACACTAGTATTTGTTAGGAAAGTTGCAAGCGAGACAGAGCAACTGAGCAACTGAAGCGGTCTCAAACTGCGGAGCTATTTATTTAGCAAGATTTATAGACGCTCTGTTGGTCCATACGAAAATTGAGCAAAACAAACGGCTGAGTTTTGATTCTGTTCTTTTATTTGGAAAAAGCTTTTAAATCAAGTTATGATGAAAACTCTTTTGTCAATCTAGTTTATCAAAATTCTTTGAGTTTTCTTAGCCAGCTAGAGTAATTTCCTGAGCATCTAAAGGTCAAAGACGGTTGATGCTGAAACAGTTATTTCCTATTTGTTGTTTAATTTTCTACTTCACAATTTTTTTATCTTTATCTTTGTATACTAATAATAAAGCTAAAAAGTTTGCTTGTTTATTCGGACGCGCTAATCTCTGGAACTATCAGTTGGATTTGAAAAATTATTTTCGCATTTGATAGCCCGATTTTTGAGGAAGACTATTTAGCATCACGGTAGAACCCTTAGGAGCCGCGCAAAAAGAAAAAATAACAGCAAGATCGCTAAGCGAAAACGAAGTAATACCGCGGAAGCTAGTTCAAGATAAAAAGTTTATCATTTTATTTAGCTAACCCCAACAAGCCAAGATGTAAAGGTATAAAACAGCGGAGTTTATTTCGATAAAACAGGCTTGATTAGGCACCTAGTAACCGCCAATAGAATATCCTAATAATCATTTCGGGCGAGAGCAATATCCACTAATTGCTTGCGTGTTAGTTACCAAATCACACGATATAACTGACAGCGTGACACTGGCCACCGATATTTATTTGTTCAACTATCGAAGCAGCTCAAGAGAGGTCGGCGCACAGCAGAGCTATTTATTTTCAAAGATTTATGAATCCGTCTTTAAAGTCATTGCTTTTCTTTTCTCCTTTTATTTATTGAAAGGCAGTCCAAAGTCCAAGTGATTGTTTTTGAAACATAAAGATTAATGTTACTTTAAGCTTTCGATTTGTTGTACAAATTGAGGCCGAAAAGCTTAGTGTTTTACACGAGTTATTTGAGAGCATTATTTACTATTACAAGACTGATAAATTGCGTTTAGTAACACAATATGTTATGGATAGTCCCTCGCATAAAACACTTTTATAGAAGGTTTGTTATAATACTCTTACCAACTAAGCAACCCTTAACTAGTTCTTTTTAGGGTTCCGTATCTCAAAAGAAAAAAAACGGAACCCTTATAGGATCACTTGTGTGTGAGTCTGTCTGTCTCTCTGTCTGTCTGTCACAGCCAATTTGCTCCGAATCTGATGGACCGATTAAATTGAAATTTGGTACACATATGGATTTCTGTGACCCAAACACGTACGGGTAAAGTAAATAAATTAATTTTGAATATCACTTTTCGAATTGAATTTTTCGAGTGAAATTGATTTTGAATATCGCTTGTCACTCTTAGGGGGCAAATAAGAAAATTTAAAAAAAAAGTTTTGCAAACTGTACCTTGTGACATATCAAATGAAAGGAATTACTGTGAGGGTTTCAAATATATTTTTTGTATAATTTTCAAATAAATTAAAGTTATTTAAGAAAATAGACGAGAATTTACCATTCCCCCCCTTATCTCCGAAACTACTGAGCCTAAAATTTTGAAAAAAACAAAGAAAATAGTTATTTACCTGTAGATTACAGGAAAACCTATAAGAAGATTGTGGTCTTAAAATAACATGGTAAATCTCTCAATATTGTAAGTACAAACTTACATTTACATTGTACATTGTACTGTTGGAGTGTATGGGAGAACATGTTTTTCAACTATAATATTGAGTTTGTTCTTGGGATGATTCCATCTTATCTACGGAACCTTTCATTGTGCGTAGTCCGACACGCACTTGTCCGGTTTTTATTTTAGACCAAACCCAAGACCTAAGGCAACATGAAATGGCATAGAATTCGTTGCAAGAATGTCTGTCCTAAGGAGCTATCCGACTTGTCCTTATGAGTAGAAATACCGTTTATTACTAAAAAGTGTTTCAAAGACATCAATTCTGCATATAACCACCCATCTAATCAGTAATGAATTACAACAATCAATCTGCCTAGCCTTTTCCCAACTATGTTGGGGTCAGCTTCCAGTCTAACCGGATGCAGCTGAATACCAGTATTTTACATGGAGCGACTGCCTGTCTGACCTCCACAACCCAGTAACTGGGTAATACGATACCCCTTGGTATGACTGGTTGTCAGACTTTCGGGCTTCTGACGACCCGTAACGACTGTCAAAGATCCACGAATGACAGCCGGGACCAACGGCTCAACGTGCTTTCCGAGGCACGGAGAAGTCTCGGTATGTAAAGATGGTCACCTATCCACTGACCAACCCCGGCAAGCGTAGGTTAACCTCATGGATCGACCCGTGCGGCTGTTATTACTTAGCCACGAGCTCCTCCAGTAATGAATTACAACATTACCTTCTATATTTGCTGCCCAACCCTCTCATCAGCGTGTCATTTGCAAGAAATAAACACGCTGACGACGGAACAAGCACGTCAAGTAAACATCGCGCCCCGGACACGCTCGGTTACAATCTACTAATTGACAGCGTGACAATAAACTGACCTTGAATTAGTTCTGTTTTCCTTGGTTAGTGACATGTTTTAGATTTTCCTAATTTGACAGGAGCTTGCTGGGGTTCAAGGTCAAATATGTCAGTCAGTTTCTTTCATATCATGGAATTGGTATTTTTGTTTGTGTTATACCGCGATAAGACCCGTTCTCGATATTGTTTTATAATTTGATATTATACCTTAATTATTGAAAATTGTACTGTTTATTATCCTAGTGTGAGTTCCAGGAAACAACACAACAAATGTAACTTATTATACAATAAATTATTCTTATTCTTATTCTTATTAAAAATCAATCTGCCTAGCCTTTTCCCAACTATGTTGGGGTCGGCTTCCAGTCTAACCGGATGCAGCTGAATACCAGTATTTTACATGGAGCGACTGCCTATCTGACCTCCATAACCCAGTAACTGGGTAATACGATACCCCTTGGTAAGACTGGTTGTCAGACTTTCGGGCTTCTGACGACCCGTAACGACTGTCAAAGATCCACGAATAACAGCCAGGACCAACGGCTTAACGTGCTTTCCGAGGCACGGAGGAGTCTCGATATGTAAAGATGGTCACCCATCCACTGACCAACCCCAGCAAGCGTAGCTTAACCTGACGGATCGACCCATGCGGCTGTTATTACTTAGCCACGAGCCAATTGTACTGTTTATTAGATAATGATAATTTATGGAAATGTAAGAAATATGTAGATATAATACTATCATACTGTTTCCATGGAGTTTTCTTGTCCTTCTTCTCCACGAAGACTTAGTTTTGCGAACGGACTAGTTTTGTGATTAAATTAATGTCTAGCCTTATTGTTCTGTGCTTTACTTCCTTTCCCTACAAACCATATTCATTAGAACTTCCGTACACAGTAAATAACCAGTAACCATTCTGGCATTCAAAGCTTGGTAATTGGGTAATCAATCACACTAATATTATAAAGGCGAAAGTTTGTAAGTCGTGTGTGTGTGTGTTTGATTATTTGTTAATTCTTCACGGTCAAACGGCTGGACAGATTTGGATGAAATTTGGTACGTAGATAGCTTATACCCTGGATTAACACATACACTACTTTTTATCTCGGCCCACGCGGTTAAAACCGCGGGTGCAGGTAATATCTATATATATATACAGTGCAGCTAATATCTATATATAATTGGCAAAACACTAACAACCTCTTATGGGGTTTTTGTACTCATCATTATGAACAACTTTTACTATGGGACTAAACCTGAATTCACGAAAAAAAAATCAGTTGTTCCCTACTTTTATGTTCGCATAACACGTAAAAAATAGGGAACAGCAGATTTTTTTTTGTTTGTATTGTTCGTGTTTTACCAATAGCCCTCTATATAAGTATCTACTTATAGTTTTGACGGCCTCACCTAACAAGCTCGTATCGGAGAAAAATGAATGATGCTCACACCATCAGTACTGTAAGGTCAATTTCCAAAACACGTGTTTAATAGCATCGTAGAAAAACACTGAACTACAAAATAGCTTCAACGAAACAAAAACCTAACTCCATTGAATCCAGCAAAACTTCGGAAGTGTACAAAAAGTTGCAAATCCGTGGAAAAAGTGCCGTTAGCTGTTAGATCCCACTGCAGTATTATAACCGCTAAACCGAATTTGATTGGGTTTGGCTCGTGGGATATACGGGAACCGCCGCCCAGCTGCTCTGTGGGCTTTTTTAGTTATTTTCAAGGGTTTTTCTGTGAGAACAGTGTGGTAGAATTTTTAATTGGACGTAGATTCAAATTTCGTTAGTGGTGACATATTTTTAAAGGGCTTTTGTTTTTTTTTACTGAAAGAGGATTTTCCAAACAAGGTTAGGATAAGCAATCTAGTACATGCATAAATTTTTATTACTTGTATCCAATTAAACACGAACAAAAAAAATAAGCGGAAAAACGAGATAGAAAGTTGATAAAATGAAAGGGAAGACAAATGAAGTCGTTATAACTTTTAACTGTTGCATTTTCAGCATTTATTATGTCATTAAGGCAGTGCCAACGTTTCTGAAATCTTCGCAAAAAATTAATGCTTGTCATTTTTCGTAAAATGAAGTTTGTACAGTCCTTTGGGAGGTCTATCCTCAAAAGTGGACAATAATGGAACTAGTAGTATAGCTATGAAATGAAATTGTTTATTCTGTAAATAGGATATCGAAATCAATTTAGCACGTCATATTAAAAAAAAAAATAAGCTAGATGAAGTCGACATTTCCTATCTGACTACCCTGAGAACAAATGGCGAAACAAACTCAGGGTTCTAAGTCTCTTAGTACAGACATAATCTTGGTCAGATCGTGTGAGGATCATGTAGTTCCATGTCTGAAATGGTCTTTTGAGGAAAGGAGTCAGTATTATTAGAAAGAAAGAAAGAAAGAAAGAAAGAAAAATGCGTTTATTTGGCATTACAGCAAAATATAAATAGGTACACCTTAAAACTATAAAAACGTAAAACAATTATTGCAATGCCAAAAGGGCCTCAGCTCAGCATATTGTATTATACCCTACTTTACTTACCTACTTATAGTAACTATTCGTTTTGACTCGTAATATTATTTTAAGTCGAAAATTTGTTACATGATAGTAAGTTTCTTCATATAAACCACTTTTTGGAACTCTTTTACTTTACTCACGTCAATCAATCTGCCTAGACTTTTCCCAACTATGTTGGTGTCGGCTTCTAGTCTAACCGGATGCAGCTGAATACCAGTATTTTACATGGAGCGACTGCCTATCTGACCTCCACAACCCAGTAACTGGGTAATACCCATTGGTAAGACTGGTTGTCAGACTTCTGAGGGCTTCTGACGACCCGTAACGACTGTCAAAGTTCCACGAATGACAGCCGGGACTTTCCGAGGCACGGAGTAGTCTCGCTATGTAAAGAAGGTCACCCATCCACTGACCAAGCCCGGCAAGCGTAGCTTAACCTGATGGATCGACCTTTTACTTAACTCACGTACGACAGTAAATACGTTATACGAATTTTAAAAAACTTTTATAAATATAAACTTCAAAGTTGAAACGTGATCCTATAAAGCCAACTCATCTCAATTCTAACCCTCTTAATCTAGAAGTCGGTTTAAACCCCGCACTTTACACAAGATGGGATGTTTAAACCTGAGATTTTACAACTGAACGTGACTACTCTCAGCACACGAGATGCTGACACCTCGCAGGGCAAACACCTTCACAAATTAAACTCAAACAGAAAAACAAATACTCTGTAATCGTATTAAAACCATTGTATTTTAAATGCAAAACTAAAGCCGGAAAAGCTACTTATAGCATGAAATTAATCTTGCTAATTGCAGTTTTGATAATGTTCTGCGTATCAGTTAATATTAATACCTGCTTTTCCATTTATTATTATCGCCGCAAATAAAATATGGTTATGAAGTACCTACTGCGAAAAATAGAGCAATGATTTTCGCCGGTACGTTGGTAGTGTTACGTGCGGTTTAAATACACACGAGAAATCATTGATATGGGACACAAAAAGAAATAAAACCGGTCAAGAGCGAGTCGGACTCGCGCACCGAGGGTTCCGTTCCGATTTCTGAAAAAGTGTGCTACTTAGAGACATCGTTTTATTTTTCCTGTAATCTTTACATAAATTTCTATCACATAGAGTAATTTCAGATTTTTCTCTTTGCAAACTTCGGAGATAAGGGGGGGGGGGAATGGTATTTTTTTTTACATTTTTCATCAAAAGTCGAAAACTATGCGGCCTAAAAAAAAAAATGTTTGAGAATGTGCAAGCAGCGTTCTTTCATATGATATCCCACATGCCCTAGTAGCCCCACTTTGAATTTTTAAGACCCCCTTTCAGTCCCCGTTACAAAAAAAATATAAATATTTTTACTTCTTTCTTATTTGCAAAATAGTTGGGTAAACGTTATCTAAAACTATTCAAAATTTCAAGTTGATAGCATTAGTAGTTCTTGAGATATCCAGCTGTGACAGACAGACAGACAGACTGAGTCACACCATAAGGGTTCCTTTTTTACCATTTTGGTACGGAACCCTAAAAACTGACACTGAATCGATATATTTCGTGTCAACCAAACATCAACAGTAATTCGGAAAGTAGATACACGTAGGCTTGCAAACCATGGGAAGTAAAAAAATAAACAGAGCAATTTTTACGTGCCAAATGAGGGAATTTTATCGAGCTCAATTTAATTGGCAAGTATGACAACCCTCAGTGCCGATACATAAGAGTTTTTACAACGTTGATACTGGAACATGAGTATGTAACCGAATGTCGGATCGCAATAACATTACACCCTTATTGAACATAACTTTTTCCGATAAGACTGTTTTTGAATTTATTACCTCCACACTGAAAACGCTCTAATTTATATCAGTCGTAACCCAATCCTGCTATATATGCAATAAACGCGTGAACGTTTCCGACCTACTTGCCCCCCAGCCCTTCTCTCGCCACCACTCATTAAGGAGGTTTTATTCCCGTTGCCAGATGTTAATATTTCTGTTTATTTTACTTTCCCGTGTTTACGCGAGTTTTTAAAGGGTTAAAGTTGAAAGAGTGGGGGTAAGGTATAGAGCGTTAATTAACGAGTTTTTTTTTTTGTTTTTTGTTGCTCACGGGGATGGAAATAAGAGCCGGCTGAACGACCCGTTTTCCATTCAGCCTTCACCTGATTGTGCATTCCGGTTTACGGGTTGCCGACATTATAAATAAACCATGGGCATACCTTTACGGCATTGTTCAAGGTCCATTTTTTAATTACCACTACAGGTTGTAAAGCGAGAGGACGGCAATAAAATTTGGCACTCTGTTATGTATCAGAGCATCGCAAATTAGATTTGTGAATATTTTATCAGCAACACCTGCGTGAATCATTGAGGGGCTCGTAAAATAACAAATCAGAATTCTGACTTACTAACGAAACAATCCCGTGTAATAAACATATACAGCCTAATAATATGCGCTCAACAAACTCCTCAGCTCAACAAATAACTCAACATCACCGGAGCGAACTCAACAAATAATTTAATTCATCTAATTATATTTACAACAACAAAAGTCCTGCCCACCAATCTTGTGTGTACAGCCCGTTGGCACACAGACAAACAGGCTGACGGCGAACGAAAAATATCTTTAATTAACACCTCCCCCTTAACTGGAGGGGGAGCCCCCACGGTCACCGGCTTAAAGAAAGCCAGATATTCAAACAAGCAGTAAAGAAGCGACTTAACACGAAGTAGAAAGTTTTTCGGTATTTTTTTCCTCTGGCAAAGTTATTTCAATTTGAAGTTGGCAACATTAGCGGGCTATGCAATTAACTTGCTAATTAAATCTGTAATTCATTCTCTCGTTTACCGATTATGGATGCTGAGAGACGTGAGTGTCAAGCTTGTTTGAGTTTTGATGATAATCGCTGGTTAATCAACTGTTTAACTTTTACTTTTGACAAGTTCCAAGATAACCATCTGGTCACGTCAACCGTCGGAAATACTATAAGTAATAACAAAAAAATCCACTGGGAATTTTATCGAAGATAAAAACTAAATAAGTACAAAAAAATAAGTACAAAAAATATTTTTTTGTATCATATTGGAAATGACTTCAAATTCTTCTTGAAGAAAACGGTGCGCCAGGTTTCATAGAATATATCTACAGTATGTGTGAAAAGGGCGAAAAGGTTCGTTAGTTTCCACATTCATGGTTCATTAAAGTTGTATGAAGGTTTCAAACGGAGCACAAGTTGGACCCTTTCGTTCGAACCTGAGAGTTGAATGGCACGATATCGATCTGATAGCACAGACTTGGGTACCTACAGTTACGTTGGCAGCGAGTGTACCAACCTACAAGTTTCAATAGCTATCATAGACCGAAGCAGGTGAATGCATTCTGCCTGTTTACCTTTGAGCATCACGCTGCGATTGCAAATCTACCTGATGGCTTGTATTATGTAACTGTACGGAAAAGGTCTCTTCGCTTTGAATTTTTGAATCAATTTGCCAGATTATTTAGGTTTCCACGTCGGACTAGGCATCAGATCCATCGACTTCCGAACTAGCCCACAGGGCCAGGGGTCATTGATAACAATCATAATTCGGTCGCTATGTAACCTTCAATAGAAGTCCAATAATTAACAGTTGATAAATTATAAGCTATAATTATTATGGAAAGCGTCGATTAACTTTCATGAGTTAGTTTATAGTGCAAACTGCCCCTAATTTACCAAATTAACGCCTACGCTGTAGCGCGTCCGAAATGTTAATCAGCATTTGACACTTGACACATTTGACAAAATAATATTACTTTTATCAACTAGATTGATTAGTGTTCCAAAGTGTCACGTCACCATTCTAACTCCGGTTAGCAAAATTAATAGTGCTGGTAACGGTGACTGGGGTAACGTTAACTAATAGTTAGGCGTCATGGTGCCGTCGACCGCTCGCTGTTAGTTTAAGTTCAGTGACAATGGTGGGTACATTTTTATAGCTGAGAAGTTAAAATAGTTTTCGGGTCTCATATAATATTAATCGTTTTCGGCACAATTGACATTTCGAGGTGAATAGTAACTGTAACGGCGTCATTTAGTTACGCGTGAATTTCATGTGTCGACTTTTAGCTGTGCTTTTAGTAAAATATGGGCCGTGTTTAGTTATATATTAAATTTCAAGGCTACTACTATGACGTCAGCTATTCAAGGTCACTCATCGAGCTATGGCACTGCCTATGCTTGCAGTACCTCTGAGGTATCGAAACCGCAACGAGGTGATCCGGCAGAGAACTAAAGTTGTCGACATCTAGCTCACAGAATAAGCAAGCTGAAGCGGCAATGGGCTATATTAGCCGTAGAACCGGTGACTGCTGGGGTACACGAGTTCTTCAGTGAAGACCGCGAATCGGCAAACGTAAGGTAGGATGCTTTCAGGCTAGGTGGAGCGACGGTCTTCGCAGGCAGGCTGATATAGTAGCTAGATGAGAGTTGCTGGAAATCGAGTTAAATGGCGTACAATAGGAAAGACCTATGTCCAGCAGTAGACTGCTGCAGGCTGATGATGATAATGATGATGAACCGTATCACACACACACACACACACACTATCATAAAAACTACGACAGGTATTGAGGAAAACGAATAACAAACGACAATTTCATCTCATTCTTCTCAAATCGATGATTATACTCGTACATAAAAGAGCATCGAATATTGGCAGACATATTATTACATAACTTCCCAGATTTCTCAAAAAAGCTTCACAATCAGTCAACACAAACTCGACGTGAATGCCTGACGGAGCCGAGCCGCTCAGCCGGCCGACCAACGGGAATGTATTGTGTTTGTCCCTAGGGCTACACTTGGGACCCATTGTACGCTTGGCTGTTAAGGATATCAGTGCGGGGAGATATTTTTTCTTTATAGGGAAAATATTTGAAAGGATCATGCAAAGAAGGTGAAAAGTATCTGTTGACAAATTATGAGTAAAGTTTGCCATCTTTCTGACGTCATATTGCTAAATGGCGATGACAAAGTGATACAGATGAAAAATGAAAATGTTAGACTTTATTTTAGTCCCAAATTCATGTTGTACCAACATCAGGAACCGATTTTTACAAATATCTAAGTATTATTTTTTCCTATGGTACACACACCAAAAGAATTAAGTAACCAGACACGCACACTACAAAACTATATCCTACTGTACGTACTGCTCACAATGACAGCCTCGCACACATCCCATTCATAGAGTGAGTGCGCTGACGTCTTTTAAATGATAGTGTAACATAATTTCGCAATGTAGGATAGTTGCTCTCGTGGCGCAACAGGTAAGCATTCAACCTACAGTGACAGAATGATCTGAGTTCGAGCCTCGAGTTTACTAAAATATTATTTTTGAGATTTTGTAATTTAAAATGAATATACTAACTGAATAAAGCGATATTCTGACCAGTTTGAGAATCTACCACAAGTTTCTCGCCTACTTAAAATTATTTCCCAGTTTAGAAGCTAACTACCCGCTTTAAAAATATATTCCTGCCTTTAATTGTGAACTTATGTAGTCAGTCTGCATTAGCAACTACACATTATACTCTTTCTTTTGCACTTGAAGTTTGTGATTGTGATATATTGATTAATTTAGACCATGCATCATTTAACAAGATTTCAAAAAGCTCAGATTATTGTTTTGCATGAGAAAAAAAATATTTCTATTAGTGAAATCGCAAGGCGCCCAATGCTATCGGTGAGTGAAATTATTATTAGAATGTATTAATTTATTATGTCACCGTGATCCCACCCAGTAATTTTATTATGATTGTCTGTTGTATCTCATTTAACGAATTGTGGATATGAATAGTTGAATCTAATAGGAAATGACACCGGAATAGTTGAATTTAGTATAATGAGTGGCTATGCAGTTAACAAATAAATACAATTTTTGTTAACTGCATAGCCACTCATTATATCGATAATTATTTAATCATTTCCATTATTGGTTTACACAGTATTATAGTAATAGTTTTTTATCTGTGTTTTGTAATAAAATATTCAAAAATAATGAATATGTTTGTAAATGATTAGATAATAATAATAAAATACAATTTTAAAAGATTTCATTTTTTATCTAAAATATTTAAAAATGTAAATTGCATGTATGGTAATTAAACAAAGGATTTCTATTCTAAATAAAGTATAATAATATTGTTTAATACTTTTTAGAAAAAATAAAAAATCATCATTATATTATATTATTTGTTGTTTGTTTTTTTTATTTGTGTCATTATTATATTATATTATTTTTTATTTTTTATAAGTATGATATTATGTATTTCCTAGGTCACTCGCCCTGCCTTTTTATTTCCATTTTATCGTATTATAATTTTTATTATTACTGACCACTAGCCTTATATATCAATTGTATTTAAGTATATAAATATATATTCTCTGCATTGTATTTATATTGTGTAACTTTTATTTCTTAATTTATAATTTGGGAGGTGTATGTTTAGACCTAATATTTTCACTTTTTTTTTTGTAGAGAAAAACCGTTTGACTGTGGGTGCATTGTCACTGAGACAAGCGAAATAACCGTCGCCTGCCTGGACCGACACCATTGGCTTACACAAATGTTTCGCCTCGGCATCGTGCGTGAGATTGTTGCCACCCATACATCAGATCCATTCGCTTAGACCAGCATAACAGCAGCAGCACACAACGTCATTATGCAAACTGTACGGAACCACCTGCAAGCAGACGGTTTGACATGTTGCAAACCGACGCGTAAAATTTTGTTATATACCGTGCACCGTCAAAATCGCGGAATATCGGCACTTCGATTGACAAAACAATGTCGTCATAATTACTGATGAAAAATGTCTTCGTCGAAAATCACCACCGACTTATCGTAACATACATATTATATACTACCTTTAAATTTCAGACATTTTAACGTTTTTAAATCTATTATTTTCCTAGAAATAATTAATAATGGTTGGTAATAATTATAATACCTACTGTTCCCGATACAGGTGGTAAATGTTTTTATTTTAATTTTAATTTTCAAAAATGTAGGTAATTCATATCTGTATATAACTGAACTAGCGACCCGGCCCTGATTCGCACGGTTTTTACGACTTGTTAAAACATGAAGGTTTCTATAATATATAAGTTAAATATTTATCATGATAGTGAAAACCGCATCAAAATCTGTGGCGTTAGAAGAACAACGCGGCTACACAGACAGACATGAAAAGCGACTTTATTTTATAATAGATACCTAAACGAAATACTTAATACTTTCACAGCATATTTAGCCATAATAAATTAAGTCGGCGGTACTGTGTAGGTAGGAGTGTGTGAGTGATGTTATTGTTACTGGATCAGATTATATTTGTTATCTATGTGACATGTTTATTCACTCCGCCCATTGTTGTATACATATTATATAATGGTATAAAAAGATGTAATAGCATGTTCTAAACATATTGTTGTATTTATAATAAAACATGTTCACTTTTGATGTTCTTTTTTTTAAATAAAGATATTTATTAAAAATGGTTTTATTTATTTAAGCAATTTTAAATAAATAAAACATTTTCTTAACAAAAATTGTTCTAATTGCTTTAGCTTAAAATAATAAATCGCAAAAAGAATCATCACTTCAGAGATTTGAACTCACACCGTAGTACTCAGAAGTATAATGCCTTATTCGTTGGGCTACGAACGCTTAAGTTTTCAACGCGAAATTATGTTATACTATAATTGAGAAGACATTAGCGCACTCACTCGCACATGAACGCGATCTGTGCGTGAGGGCATTGTGTGCTGTACGTAATGAATCGTTTTAACAGTAGCAATACAGTTTTGTAGTGTCACGCACACTACAACACTGGTTACTTATCTCTGTTGCAGACTGTACCTACAGACTAATGAGGATTATTAACAGACTTCAAAAATTATCAAATCTACTCAATATCCGTTTACAAATCATCACTATAAGACCAAACTACCTACCAAATTAAACTGTAGTCTTAAAGAACCCTGAAATTGTCGACCTCATTGTAACTCTCTCCGGAAAATCGTTCTTGTGTGATTTGTGCCCCAACTATTACCGTCAAGGACTTGCTTCGATCCTTTTTATGTCAAATAATGACAAACTGACGCACAATGGGGAACAGGTATTTTGTTGGAGAGCCGCGGAGCCCGTTGTGTGAGGGTAGTGCAAATAATTGGGGGTAAGTGGTGTGGTTGGAGCGGTGTTTCCTTTGTTATGAGACGTTTTGTTGTTTGATCGTCAATGTTTTGTGTCGGTAGCGTTCAGTGTGTCTTTAATCGATAGATTGCAGACATTATTATAAATCTGTAAGTTTTGCAACTTCCTTTTATCATTTTCATTTTTCATGACTCGACTGTCCCATATCTTGAATCATATTCGATGAGATCACTGAAAATACTAATATATATTTTTTTAATAAGTATGGTCTTAGTAATCTAGCAATCTTTTCTGCTAACTGGAATTTTCAGATACTTAAGACTTTGAGACCATCTATATCTATATAATAACTTTGTTTTCAGATAAGAGGAAATTGACGACACTACAACTACCACGATTATTTGGAACTATGCTAAGCCTATCAACGGAAACCATACATACCTGGCCATATTATTGGATAAACAGCTGAACATACCAACTACATCACCACGGAAGTTAAAGAACGAGTAACGGTACATAACCGCAACACAGTAACACTGCAATGGATAAAAGGACACAGTGGATCACTGGGTAACGACGCAGCTGACAAAGTAGCTAGGAGAGCATCCAGCACGTCCGTCTGTGGACCCGAATCAATCGTACCCATCCCCTTCAACCAGTTACGCAGGTGGCTACAGGCCCACACACAAGCGGAGAGCTGGTAGTCTTCGACACCGGGCTGCAGGCAGTCCAGGGAGGCTATGTCATCCTTAGATGGTAGGCTAACCAGGAATTTATTACGCCTGGACTGGAATAACCTGCGCCTGGTGACGGGGACCGTCACAGGACATACAATAGGCATAACGGACAGTCCTCTGTGCAGGGCTTGCCTGGAGACTGAGGGAACCATTGCGCATGTGATCTTGAACAGGCGTCACCCAGTTTTTTTTTTGAGCTAATCTGCCATCAGTTGTCCACTATAAGCAGATAGTTTGTGAGGTCTAGACCTGACGTCCAGTGCATCCTCCAGCGAGGACAGCTACTCTTTGTAGGTATTTACACAATGACAATCGGTAATTTTCGCTACAGTATTTGTCTTTTCTGCTAAGACGTTTTGGATAGCTGCGCGTGGTTAGACTCGCCGTAAGTACGTTCGGATGCTTTTCCAGCCGCTTTTGGTATTATTTTGACGAGGACTGAGTTTCCTCTTTTATAGCGGTCATATTTATTAGGTGTGCGTGGATTTCGGAGTTAGTAATAAACCACGGAACATGCGCTGTTGTTCTTAATATTGCGTTCTGCATTCTTTGCAATATTGCGATGTTTGAATTGCTTGCATTGCTCCAAAGCTGGAGGCCGTATGTCCGGATCTTTCACAGATGTTCTGAATAGACCAGGAGACTTGATCAACGAGAGGTGGGCTTGTTTGCCCCGAGGGCCACCATGGCCCACGCACAATGGTCCACCTGAAGGACTAAGTGCGAAAACGAAAACTTCTAACATTGAACTTTGTTTTCTCAGAATATTATTAGCTATAATTTTAACGCTTAAATCGAAGCCCATAAAGATACAACTTCTTATTTTTCAACGATATATTTTAATAAGAAAGTCTTCTTGAATTTTAATTAAAATGTTAAACAAATGAATGGTTATTAATTTCTAGCGTTAGGTCACTGCTCCCAAAGATTTATTCTTTCAGCTTTTCTTATTAAAATAAAGCCGAAATGCGAAGACACCTAATGACACAGGTACCTGGTCCGGTGAAGCTTTGACACGAAGAGATGGAAGGAAAACCGTGACTTTTATTACTTCAGGAAAAGGAAGCTGTTCAATTGTATTGTAACGGACATTGTAGAACAGAATTAATACAAGTAGGTAAGGTACAGTCAGCAACAACAGTTGATTAACACTAGAGTTTTCTACATCTTAATTATTGAGAAAAATACTTCATTAAAATCGGAACAGATGTAAATTAAAAAAAAATGACTCTTATCTAATAAATGAAATAATAAATATCCTTGGACATTTCACACAACGCCATCTAGTCCCAAGCTAAGCAACCTAATGCTTGTGTTATGGTAACGAGATGGCTGATAAACTACTATATACATTTTTTTTTTTATAAATACATACATATTATAGACAGAAAAACACCCAGACTCGGAACAAATACTTGTAGGTCGTACAAAAAAAAAATGATATAAAGCAGATTATCGTATCATTTTGTGTTAATTTAGATGATGTCAAAAAGTAGCAGTGTTAACCGACTTCTATTGCTGACCATACATTCAATAAAACAGCTGGTGGGTGGCCGAGAGTGGCTCAGGAACAAGTGCAAAAGTACGGATAGTAAAAACATAGATGCAATATTTTTTTACACAAACATTAATTCAAAATGTCATCATAACAGTAAATCTTGGGCTTCATCCTGAGCCCCAAAAAAGCCAGCAAGTCTTATTTATGTGTAGTGGTAACATCACAAACACTATAACAATGCTTATCGTAAATCGTAATCATGCTTTTCTCTCTTGTCCTAAAACCACAGAGAACAAGAACAGAAGAACAACTCGATGCTAACGGATGATGGACACGTAAACGGGTGAATGTAGCAAAATTGTTGCTCGAGCAATTTTTTATTATAATTTCAGACTATTCTGTTAGGTACGTTTATGAATCGACTCTGTGACGTTTCGGTTGACTTGTCGTATGACACAGTAAAGCTCTGCATAAAGTTACTGGTCAATATTCTTTACAAATTTCTTTTCTAAGCCCTTAGGGCAGTCGTGTGATTCTGTAAGACCTCATTCTAAACTTCGAATCTGCCGGTCGATTCTGTAAAAATCTCACCGTGAGAACTTGTGTGGAGTGAGCTGTCAGCGTCATCCCACGGATGCTATTGATTGACCAATTTACATTTACAATCATAATCGAGATTTTAAATATATTTTTTATGCTAATTTTATAACATAATCATTTTATATTATTTGTAAGCTAGAGGGTGTCTAAACATGACTATTTAGGGTGTTTTAAAATAAAATAGTCAAATAGAAATTCAGACACTTAAATACCAGCTTTGAAATAATATAAACACTACAATAGCGTAAAAAATATTATTAATTCATTTTATATTATTTTATTTGGACCAAGCACATTTTTACAGTCATAATCGAGATTTTAAAATCTCGATTACCTATGACTGTAAAAATGTGCTTGGTCCATCCCTAGTATCAAGTGGAATGACACTGACAGCTCACTCCACGCTCACTTCACCTAAGTTTTCACGGTGAGATGGTTACAGAATCGCACTGCTGAATCCGCTGTGAGTTTCTTGATTGGCGTTTAAATTCAAAGTGTCAAATAAAAAACAAGTGAGAAGCAGTGATGCGAAGTGAGAGTGAATAGCGATGTGAGATGCGAGTTGTTGTTTGAAGTTTACAGAACCGACGTACGAACATCAGTGGACAGTCGCGGGCTGGTAACTGCACTATTTTAAAATATGTTATGTTAGCCTTCTGTGTTTATTGTCCTCTGTCAGAGTTTTGTGCAAGAACTGAATAAGAAAATAGAGGAGGGATGATACGCACTCAGTTTGAAGATGAAAAAAAGCATGATTGATGTTAGTTTTAACAACTTCAGAAGTCATTCATGTTTTGTCCTTGATAAGTTTTTATTGTTTTACAAGCGCCATTGCCAAATGCATTTACATTATTTGCAATTTAAGAGGGGATATTTTTTTTGTATTAGAGGAGGTCGTGGCTAAGTAATAACAGCCGCACGGGTCGATCCGTCAGGTTAAGCTACGCTTGCCGGGGTTGGTCTGTGGATGGGTGACCATCTTTACATACCGAGATTCCTCCGTGCCTCGGAATGCACGTTAAGCCGTTGGTCCCGGCTGTCATTTGTGGATCTTTGACAGTCGTTACGGGTCGTCAGAAGCCCGAAAGTCTGACAACCAGTCTTACCAAGGGGTATCGTATTACGGTTGTGGAGGTCAGATAGGCAGTCGCTCCATGTAAAATACTGGTATTCAGCTGCATCCAGTTAGACTGGAAGCCGACCCCAACATAGTTGGGAAAAGGCTAGCCAGATAGATTTTTTTTGTATTCTGTTGGCGCAAATATATATCTCAAAATAGCACTAACAAAGAAAGTATCATTAAAAATTAACGACTTAAATCCAGTATTTTGTATACATTGTATTTGTATACAAGCAAATGACACGTTAACTTGTTACTTTAACGACATAAAACATTCAACGAAACCATTTTGTTAAAATTGTAAATCGATAAAACTAATAAGCTTGTTACAAATAATTCCACGTGTATGTGATTAACATAGATAAGTAGAGTTTTGTTTACGGTCAGTGAGCCGACGTTCGCACGGACGAAAAAGTATCGCGGCGATTTTTTTTCGCGCACTGGATTTTCAACGATCTGTTTAGCGCCGAGAGTTAAAAAGCCAACAGTGTGTTTTTTCGATGCGCTAGAACGCACTCTGTTGTTGTTAGGTTGGATTCTCGAAGCTCGGCTCAACAACGAGAGTTGAAAATCCAATGCACGGTAAAATACCGCCGCGATATTTTTACGTCCGTGCCAACGTCGGCTGAGTGTTCAGTAAGAGGACATCAAACCTGCGTCTCACCAGCCAACCTCGACGGAGGGTCACCGTCACCCGTCACCATCACACTGAAGTCACATGAAGTCCATGTCTTGCTTGTATTCGGTGACGGAAACTTTTCCCATTAATAAACAAGTGGCGCAGTCTGATGTTGTGACGTTTGATGGGATTCTGCATCATTAAAACCCTCATAACTTTCAAACTGCCGAGTGCTTTAGTCGAGCAACTTCCCCATAACTTATTTATTAGAATTCTACATAGAATTGATCAACATCGTCGGTATTCGGAGCAGCGGAGATTCCCGAGCGGTTCACTGACGCGGCGAATCGCCTGGCTCTTCCTCTGACGTCACACGGTCGATGCTAGCGCCACCTAACGCCTTTATAGCCGCTTCGTCACACTTCCACGTTTACGATTTAATACTAAAATGATATTCTCAAAGTTGGAGCATAACGAATTTTGCCGATGTAATCAGTTCAGTTTTATTGTCCCCACTTTGATAGTATCCGGCGGTTGGGGGCCGTGACGCGCGGTTCGGGCTAGCCCCGGGGCCCTGGGACACTGGGCCCCTGGTCGTCCTATCCGTATCTGAAGGTACGCGTCCCCGACTTTTTACGATTAGGTAAATTTTATCGAGTTTATTCATAGAGCGGGCCCTCGCGCCCCACTAGCAAACGCTTTTCAATTTCAACAAGGATCGCCCTTTCTATCGGCGCGGTGAGGAAACTTTGCAGATAAAACAATTTTTGGCCGGTTGAGCATCAATTCCGCGTTTTATTGGCCATTTTAGAGCCGTGCTCGGCAAAATTTGAACATGGAACCCTTATCGCTAGAGTGTTTTGTCGTTACGACAAATAAAACCGATGAATATGAAAAGGCTGGATAATATTTTTGTCCGTTTATTTTTGTGGATATTCATGTGTTATGTGATGACACGAAGGGCACGCAGTGCGAACTGCCGCACACGATATATCACTGCGAATAAATCTCAGCAATAGCGTTACTGTGATAATGTAATGCTGACGAATTGCTGGTTTCTTTATTAAGAAACACAATACTTTCCGTAGTGAATTATTTCTTTATGTAACAAAAGGACATGAGGGCATAAGGAAAGAAAGCCGAATTGTCAAAAGACAGGAAAATCAATCAATAAAAAGCCACAGATGACGGCCTCACAAAAGCGACCCCTTGGGCTTTCAAGAAAAAAATATTGAAGAGAACAAAGGCTATGTATGATACGTCTGTAAAAATCAACCTCGTAATGATTACCCATGTGGGGATTTGAGGGTCACATTATTGGTGTGTTTACCATTACATTCAAAATCTTGTTATTACAAATAACAACTGAAAGAATCAGCTTTAGAGCATAGACGTATAAAAAAGAATTTATCCCAAAAACAAAGTTAACATTGGATCCCAAAATTTTTTTTTATGTCAAAAAATTTTAACGGACTTTTTCCTTTACTTGTGTTGTACCTTGCTTCTTACCAAATTTCATGATTCTAGAACAACGGAAAGTACCCTATAGGTTTTGATTTACTTGCGAGTATCAAAATATAAATATCCTTGGACATTTCACACAACGCCATCTAGTCCCAAGCTAAGCAACCTAATGATTGTGTTATGGTAACGAGATGGCTGATAAAATACTTATATACATTTTTTTTTTTGTAAATACATACATATTATAGATAGAAAAACACCCAGACTCGGAACAAATACTTGTAGGTCGTACAAATATGTGTTCCGTGCGGGAATCGAACCCGCGACATGCTGCGCAGCAGTCAATCGCTCAACCACTGCGCCAACCGTGTCGTCTTTGCAGGTACTCAAATCACGCACACACAGATCGGTACGGTGCTTAACTTTCGATATACGTGGCGCAGAGTCCTCCTTTTTAGGGTTCCGTACCTCAAAAGGAAAAACGGAACCCTTATAGGATCACTTTGTTGTCCGTCTGTCTGTGTGTCAGTTTCTTTTTCTCAGGAACGCGTGAAGGTATCAAGTTGAAATTAATATCAAATACGTTGGTCTATGGTCTCTTGGAGATCTAAAAAAATCAAGCTTCTATGTCAATGAAATAAAAAAGTACGGCCATTCAAGCGACATAGTTTGATACTCGGAAGTAAATCAAAACCTATGGGGCACTTCCCTTTGACCTGGAATCATGTTTGGCAAGAAGCAAGGTCTCAAGCAACGTCTGAAGTCCGAAAATTGTTAATTTGTAATTCTATCACATAAAAAAATGTTAAAGTCTGTCAGTCTGTCAAGACCATTTTACTCATGGACGCGTGAAGGTATCAAGTTGAAATTAATATTAAACACGTAAGTCTATGGTCCCTTAGAGTTCTAAAAAATCAAGTTTCTAAGTCAACGCAATAAAAAAATACGGCCATTTTGCGACACATTTTGATACTCGCAACTGTTGCAAGTAAATCAAAGCCTATAGGGAGCTTCCCGTTGACCTAGAATAATGACATTTGGCAAGGAGCAAGGTCTCCCAGCACAAGTAAAGGAAAAAGTCCGAAAATTGTGAATTTGTAATTTTTTGACATAAAATTTTTTTGTGGGATCCAATGTTAACTTGGTTTTTGGGATAAATTCTTTTCAACTACGGAACCCTTTATTGCGCGTGTGATACTATGCTTTAGAGAGATTCCTTTTGTTTTAGATGCGTCAAAGAGCACGCAGACGGCAGGCGGGCGGCATTATTCCGTACAAGCCAAGCGTATGACGTTTACTCGCACTACAACACTAATGACATCTTTGAACTGACAGCTTTGAAGGCGATCCGTGGTACAAGTTGTGTGCTCAACGCACTTTCGGCGCTATACGAATTCTACAATACCTACGTGTAACTGCGAATAATAAGCACTTACCTACATTTAAGACGCACCCTATATCAAACATGGTTGTTGTCAAGATTTCATTTTATTTTTTTCAAGTTTTTTATTTTTGATTTTGTCTTACATTTAATTTTCAAAACAATAAATGTAAATAACCTAATAAATAAATTTAAAATTAAAATACACAGTATCGACCCTGAAACTTCAAATTGTTGAAAACTCTCTAGGAATGCACGAGACAGGCTCGACCTAGTGTGGAGTCCACTAGTTAATTTATTGAAATTATGTTTCCTTAATTCTCTATAATTTAAGGAGTACTTTATTTTTGTATTACTTTTAAGGAAATGTAAGAACATTTTATTATTATAACTTAAATTACGCACAACCTGTTAAGGGGTCATTGTACTCATCATTATGAACAGCGGAAAAAAAATCAGCTGTCCCTACATTTAAGTTCGTACAAGTCGTCAAAATGTAGGGGAACATCTGCTTTTTGTCGCGATTTCAGGTTTGGTCTTTAGTAAAAGTTGTTCATAATGATGAATACAAGAGGTTGAGCGTTATTTAGGTTACACCTTGTATAAATACATATGCCATGCTCTGTGGTCTGTCCCACAGTAGATAATGGAGAAATGCCTAATCGTTTGAATTACGCCATTTGTCCACGCTTCAGATTGTATATTTGCCCACGTTTCAGATTGTATATTTGCCCACGCTCCAGATTGTGAATAACATAAGAGTGTTGTACACTAACCTGGCAGCACTAGATGCGCCAGCAGCAGCAGGGCGAGGTGCGCGTGGCGTGCGCGCATGTCGCTAGCGGGGCGGGCCCCGCGCGCCGCCGCTGCTCATGCCACGCCCCTGCGCGCGCGCACACCCGCGCTACACACTCGTGTCACACTCGCACTCACACTCGCGCACTACACAGACCGCACTTACTGCTCGTACCGGATATCTGAAATGGAAAATGATAAAATTATAAGACAAAATATGAAATATTCTCTGAAGAAGAATCACAAACTACACTGTATGTGTGCGAGAATTGCCATTCACTTTACAACACTGGTTTAATTTCACTTCACAATCATTAATAGGCCGCATGATCTTAAAATTACACAATTAAAAATTATAAAGTCTGTGATCCTATGCAAGAAATAATAATAATAATAAATAATAATAAAATCGTTTATTTATGAAAATGACGCAAGGTTAATTTCCCTCGTTTAATATCTTCCTGGATTTTTGTGGTAAAGATTGAGTCAATCTATTTAAGTACACGGTGCAAATAAAGACTGTACACGTGAAAAATCCTGACAGTGTCTAAAAGCGAGCAGAAACGCAAATCGCAAATATATCTCTCATTCAAGAGCCTTTGAAAGCCGATAAACGTCCACTTGACTGATCAGATCACAGACCTGCTTGCGGCTAGTACCGAACTGAACCATACTGATTGCTCATTCGGTTGATCCTCAATGATCAGTCAAATGATTCAATCCCATTATCGCCGGAAATTATAATCCCATACTCGATCTTTAACTAGGTACTACGTTATCTACAGAAAGATCAGAGGTTGCGTATTCCAAAGACCCGAGAATATTTTAGATTGAACAATAAAATTCAGAGTACCGTTTTCCACTATTATTATCTACTTTGATAGTAACTATTAAACTAAAGTTCATATCTCAGGTCTTGTTTATACTTTGCCTATGTTATTATAATAATCATTCCAGACTTAAGTAACCAAACCTGAGCAGCGAACATTTAACTGAACCAACAGCTGGACCTCGCAATACGAAGGTATAACTTTGTGAAACAATAATATGAACTGATTATTATTCACGATGGGCTCCTGCTAATCAACTGGTATTGTTGTTACTCTTTGTTGTGATCAATATCACAACTGTATAAACAACGTGCCGCCGCAATGGCAAAATTGCTTCAACACGCGGGCTAGGGGTAGTGGCTAGTGGTGGTAATCATAAAAATTATAACAAGATAAAATAATTAGTACTTAAATTGAAAAAAAAAATCAAACTAAATAATAACCAAAATTAGCATCACTCTATGCTATGCAAAAGACTCATTCATGAAGCTATTGTCATATGCCAGCGCTCTGGTAAAAGGTCGCTGACCCAACATTTTTTCATTTTTTTTTAATTTTCTGACCCAGCTGTTAAGTATAGCTTCATGGAAAAAAACTCGAGTGGCTTGGCCTTTTCTCTCTCGTTTGTTTCAATTTCATCTGTGCGCTAAAGATTGCTCTAAGATGCTATTTTATAAAATTGTAAATAATAACGTTTAATGAAATAAAAATATATATTTATAAAACTATAACGCGGAACCGTATATTATGCGTGTTGAATTAATGTCGCTATTGCAGCTGTACGTTGTATAGAAATAATAATTTCACGAACGCCTTTGTTATGCTCAATGTTATGCCTTTGTTATGCTCAATGTTTTTAGTTTTTTTGGGGATATACTATCAATGCAACGGTACATTGCAGATAGGCAGTCCTGCATGTACTGGCATTCAGCTGCATTAAGTTATACTTGAAGCCAAGCGGGAAAACGCAAGGTAGATGGTGATTATGATGCAATGGTATATTGCAGGCCTGTGCCCACACCGGTCAGGTGTGTACCACAATCCTCCAGATAAAAAGTGAGAAACCTGACCCATTTCATAAAGAACCGCGACACAGTTAGCCTAGCCGAAAATAATAAATAATTCACTTTGCTAATAGCTTCGTCGAACTAACAGTTGTCATTGTATTCTTGAACGATCACTAACTAGTGGAAAATATTACTCATTATGGAAACGATCTTGAACTTAAATACTAACAATCAATCAAATTATTTCGTTTTTAAGTTAAACTGGTAAAGAAAACTCTACAATACGGTAATACTACACTTTATGTACGCTTTCGAAATTGTTTAACACAAATCGTAAATACCTATTAACTTTAAAGACAATCCTGAAAATTCTGTAAATCGATATCACCCGTGAAAGAAAATATTTCTCACTGGCTTTATTTTTATCATCAGCAATTCTCGAAGCGCTCGTGCCGATACGACAGAAAAAGAAGACTATACAAAACCGAACTTAAATAAATAAAACACTATCATAAACCACAAAGTTTAAGTAAAGTACGAAAGTATAGCGTCGATACAAACTGTGTGCGATCATAAAAGTGTGAGATGTGCAAGTTCGTCGATAAACTGCCCCTGATGGTGTAAACACTCCTTTACTGCTGATAAAACTGAGTGCTACCTACGTAGAAGAAACTTTCTACGTATCGATAATAGGTGAAAATGTAACATTAGATAAATGGGGGTATCGTATATTTAAAGTTCACTTTTATCGTCTGTGAAACAAGTCCCATTAAGGCGAGTTCAAAGCCCTTTATTATAACTATCCCGTAAACGATTCGTTTTTTTTTCCTAGAAAATACGTAGGTATACCCTGCCTTTTCTACATAGATAATAATGTATGTAGTTATCAGTTTAAATACTAGTTAGAATATACTTAGATATAGATTACTGAAATGATCACATAGAATATAGATAATAAGTAAAGTTTTATTTATAAATAAAATACAAATAAATACAGCACATGTAAAAACTCATAATTCCTTAGATTTCCTTACTTTTTTCCACATAAAAACTTTGAAGTTTTAAGAAACTTCAAAGTTTTTATGTGAAAAAAATGTGATACCTAATAGGTACAATCTATGATTACATAACGCATATGTCTTCAAAATATTGTTCATCTAGCACCTACAAAAAGCAACAGCGGCAACGTTGCACATTTCCAGACCCCACGTTTTGCCCATCCCTTGCGAGCCGGCGAAATAGTGCCGAAATGCTGTCACAGAGTAGATGAGAACAGTAGACCCACTACGTGCGTACCTAATAAAACACCGCACCTATTGTCACCAAGTGAAACAAAAGCGACTGTAAACTGTGACGGCAGTCATCTGAAATAGTTCCATTTTAGTTTTTATAGCTCGCAACAATTTCAGTTGGCTTTGGCAGCGATGCGAACTAATTTAAACATGGATGGAGAACGCTTGTCCGAGCCTCTGGTGAGAATGCGTCAGGGTTTTAATGGCGCCTTTTGTTTTTGGCTATATCAGCACAGTTCCACTTCAGATTCAGCCCAATTTGAATGACAAGCAGATATTGATTAAATTACAGTACCCTGAGACAGTACTCCTACTTGTAGCACGCTCATCACTCAAAACACCACATCGTCACGTCACTCGTGTAAAGCTATAACGTTACCCTGTAAGCAATGAACCTAAACAAGAATCACGTCTAATATATCAAAATCAAAAGTCATTTATTCAAATTAGGCTGAGAATCAGCACTTTTTAAACGTCAAAATTACATAAGACAGTGCCCACAAAACGCCCGCCCTTCACCACTTCCTAGTGCTTTAGCTGGGAAGAAGAAGTAGTGGAACAATCTGTCCAGCAGCACAGCTGTCTGTTCAGTTAGAAGAACTTGATTCTATTCAATAGTACCCATGCAGAATAATTTACGCAACAGAATAGGTCATAATCAGAATTGTTGATAAAGCTAAAACATGTATAGTTGCCCAGGTTCCTTATTCATCTAGCTTTAAAGTAGTTGTCATTGTGTATGTTCGCATACTGTGGCGTAGGGCTCTGCTATAAGGAAGCCATGTGTATAAATTGCAGCCTCCCAATGATGATAGGTTGCCGAGTTTCTGCCTACCTACTACGTAATAAGCTTTTTCCTTTACTCAAACTTTTTTCGGAGAAAAGGTAAGCAGTTTATAGATAAATCAGTTTTGTAGGTAAATCGAGTGTGTTCGGAAGGAGGTCTCTATTAGCTAGATTACGGTACAGCCTTTTTCTTTCAACGATAACATAGTTTGTGCTTATACCGAGATTTAGAACTTTTATGGGACTGTTTACAGAAGTTTCTCTCTTTTTTACATGGTTTGCCGATATTGTGATTGCGTAGGTATATTATTTTTATCTTTAGCAATTAAATGAATGACACGATCATTCTTTCCTTTTGGAAAGACAGACATTTTAGAGCAAGATCCCAGGGCTTCCAGAACTTACTTATTTTATAAGTAACAAAATGTATGAGATAGAGTAGTGTTATTATGTATTTTGAACGTACACATACCTGCTAGCTTGTGCCGACGGCAAATTTTCAGGGATTAGGTACTAAAGTTACGTCAAAATATTACTCACTTTTCTTACAGTCTGACTGCTGATTTTTATGTATGTTTTACAGAATATTGTTAATAATTAATAAGTAATAGGTACTGTCAGACACTTCTCGTCGGCGGGTTTTTCACACAGACAGACAGACACAATTAACTGTGTCTGGGGGGGATGTTTGACCGCTACGATTAATCTGACTGCTTACAAATATTACTGAGATAGTTCCCCGAGTATCATTATAATTATAAAAATTAATACTGTAAGTATAAGTAAGATGACGTAAGTTTTTGCGAGCTTTAAAACGTCTGTCTTAAAATGGCTCGGGGATCTTGGACTATTTCTAATAGGTAAAACATCCCAAAAGACTTTAATTTACTTTACTCCGCCATCCGACATTGGAATCTCCGTTAAAAGCGCTCGCTCCTAAAAGCCGCGGCTACATTCGCGCGGCCATTAAGTTCACACAGTGGCGACGGGTTATGGCGCGAGGCTGCCAGTGGCGGCTGACGTCAGGCGATGAAATAACCATATTGATCCCGACTAGCGGATGGCGAGTGTCCAGTGTGGAACACGTGGGTAGTACGGAGTTTATTAGCGGTAGGTACGGCGGTCCGAGTGGGTTAGAAAGTGTTGTGGGGTGGACTTAAGTCCAAACAAACCGGTCAAGAGCGAGTCGGACTCGCGCACTGAGGGTTCCGTATCATCATTTATATTTAATTTTTGTTGATGATTTCTGAAAAACTGTGCTATTTAGAGACACCGTTTTATTTTTCCTGTAATCTATATATAAACTTCTATCACATAGAATAATTTCAAATTTTTCTCTATGCAAACTTCTGAGATAAGGGGTACGGTATTTTTTTTACATTTTTCATCAAAAGTTGAAAACTATGCGGCCTAAAAAAAAGAAGAAAAATGTTTGAGAATTCGCAAACAGCACTCTTTCATATGATATCCCATATGCCCTAGTAGCCCCACTTTGAATTAATTTCAGTTCTTTCTTATTTGCAAAATAGTTGGACAAACGTCATCTAAAACTGTTCCAAATTTCGAGTTGATAGCATTAGTAGTTCTTGAGATATCTAGCTTTGACAGACAGACAGACAGACAGACAGTCAGACAGACAGACAGACTGAGTCACACCATAAGGGTTCCTTTTATACCACACACACTCTCCAACTGTAGATCTGCATGAATATCAAAATAGCTATTTCTGTTTATTTTTGTTTATTATTAAGTTACTGTATGGTTGTCTCATTAATGCAATAAAGATTATTATGATTATGATTATGATACCATTTTGGTACGGAACCCTAAAAAGTGACGTAAGATTGTATTGCAAGAAACTTGTCTCACCAATGACGGTACTAAGGTATATAAGCGTACCCAGTGTACCTGTGCAGGCCGGATAATATTGTCACTATAACTTTAGCCGAAATGAGACAAGACGTCGATATGTTTTAAGGTAGAAATGTACTGTTTATCCACTACAAGGACCACTGCCTAAGAAACAAGCCTATCTCTAAGTATCGGGCACAATGCCAAGGTCAATAAGACGCTCATTTTCAGCAAAAATACTGATAAGATCTGACACAACAACCTCTTACACAACATGTAACTGATTCAAACAAATAAGAAAACCCTGTCCCTCCAAAAATACAAGTCAAAAAAGTATTAATATCCTCCTTCCGGGCCAGTTTATCCCAAAACAAAAACAACAAAAAATGAGATTACTACGAAACTATAAAAGATGCAGAAACTTCGTCAAGTGAGCTCCCAAACTATGACCCAATAAACTTCGCGAGAAAAACTCCCGAACTACACGCTATAGCTAAATATAGTAGTAGCGAACATGTCCGCTATGAGCGAACTTTTAGCTTCCAACAGAACTAAGTATTAGCGGGATCAATGGATGTGTGGAATTGCTGAGATTATAAGAGTTCCGATTTGTAAAGATTGTTAGTGAGTTTGGATCCTTACAAATTAGGTTCAGCGAGGGACGTCCGTAACTAATATACAATTCAAATAAAAGCAAATAAATTCATCCCTACGCTATGTACAATTTAAAAATGTTATAGCCTTGTGAATTATTCCAGACACTACGTGACCCTGTTTTATAGTTCTCAATAAACGAAATACGCAAACTAGATGCAAACACAATTCCCATATTTATGTATTTTACGAGCAGACATAACCGCACGGCATAGATGTAAAATATTCGAATTGTTTCTACGTTTGAAATAAAACGTTCGTTTTTGCCACAGTGCGGGATGTTGCAGCGGAACACATTCGACTCGTCCCTGACATGATGTATGGCGTTTATTGCTACGCTGTGCGCTCGCCAGTTTTTTTTTATCTTGTCCTACATTGTTTCAAGCGGGCTTTCAGTAAGTTAATTAATGTAAACATTCTGAAGGCGTTAGACTGTTAAAGAAACGTATAATCCTAAAGTTTTATTAATTAAACATGTTTATTCACACTTGGTAGAAAATGACCAAAAGAAAAATACGGTATCTCATAGGAATAATTAGTAAAACTAATCATAATTACTGAATATAAAATTCTTAACGCATATTTTCCACGAAATGTGTTTTCATGTCAAACTTTATGAAAAATTCCGACAAAACCACTACATTAATGACTTTACTAATTACAAACTAAAATGTTCGGCGCTATTTCAACAAAAAATACTTTTAACGTTAATTTATCATTCGGTGAAAATAAAATTGTAGGAGAAAACTATTTTGCTACTTAATTACCATTTATCAAGTTGTTCGAACCATTTAAACCCATACTGTATGCATGTGTGTAGTCATATCTATGTGTGTGTAAGAAGCGATCCTTATAAACTCTGTATGAACGAGTAGCTAGCTAGTATCGAAATAAACTCATAATAAGCAACACCTCTTTGAATTAATCTACGTCCTTACAAACTAAAGTAAACCGTATTACCAAGGAACATGGTCCTTCGAGCCGGATGAAGAAATCTACCTGGGTGGTCTAGTGATCAGCGCGAATACAATACGCCGCATTCCTTAGATAAGGAACTCGTTTGCTATGAGTGATTTGTGCACATAAAAAGAAAAGTAATTAGCGGGTGCGTTTTAAAAACATTACGTTTGGATTATCTCTTCAAATACGTGACCTACATTATATCATTTGGAATAATGACTACTAGTGCGGAACAATTATTGCTTTCGGAGTTAGAAGATGTTGCCTTATTACTGCAAAAAGCGCAAAGTAACTTAAAGAAATGTCCCAAACAAAGGCTTACAAAAGGATACATTGAAACACGATTGCAAACCATTGAAGAATATTGGATGAAGTTTACTACGGCGCACCATAACCTATTAAAAGTGGTACCTAAAGAAAAGAAAAATGATATTCCGTATTTTGCAAATGAAGACTACTTTATTATTGAAGATTTATACTTATGTCTGCAAGGTGATTTGAAGGATCTTTTATCGGTTAATCCGGCTAACCCGAGATTAAGTGACATTGTTTACAATACCGGCGCCGGCTCAACGTATGAAGGAAATCTCAAGCTGCCACAAATACAGTTACCCACATTTTCGGGAATATATGAAGATTGGACTACTTTCAATGATTTATTTACATCATTAGTTCACAACAATTCTACGTTGTCCAAAGTTCAAAAGCTTCACTACTTGAAGAGTAGCATTACCGGGGAAGCAGAATCATTATTAAAACATTTACAAATAACAGAATGTAATTACGACCAAGCTTGGGATTTGTTACGAAATCGGTATGGTAACCGGCGGATTATAGTGAATTCTCTCATTCGAAAACTAATGATGCAGAAGAAGATTACTGCTTCTAATATAAAGACATTGTTAGACACAACAAGTGAGTGCATCAATAGTTTAAAAAATCTAAAAGTGTCGACTGATTCTTGGGATCCGTTCGTCATATTTGTGACTGTGCAGAAACTAGATCCAGACTCACACCGGGAATGGGAACAGTTTGCATATAAAGATAATTTAGAGGAATTACCTAAATGGGAAGAACTTGTGAGATTTTTACAAACTAAATTTCGCACACTAGAACTGATCGCTCCGCCGTCCAGAGAGAAACCACCAAAAGGTAAAGAATATACAGTCCACGCTTCTACGATACCTACTGATAAACAAAGAAGTTGTTTGCTTTGTAAGGAGAACCATACGCTATGCCATTGCAAGAATTTTACTAAAATGGAACCAACAGAGAGGTGTGAATATGTGAAGAAGTACCAGCTATGTTTCAATTGTCTGGCACCAGGACACTCAGCCAGGAAGTGTCGGTTAAATATGTCATGCCGCATTTGTCATAAGCGCCACCACACTCTTGTTCATCAACAAGCAAAACCAAGTACCACCAATCAATCGGATAACAAGCAACATCAAAGTGAAGAACAAACCAAACCAAAGGAAGCTAATGAACCAGTTGAGCTTGCATCGCATTTCACCGCCAGCACATGTACAGCATTATTGGCCACAGCCCTTGTGCCAGTTTATAGTGAATCAGGACGAGTGACAGTACTGCGTGCGCTCATTGATCAGGGCTCGCAGGCCACGTTCATTAGTGAGAGAGCTGCCCAGCTGTTACGACTCAAGAGAATGCCTGCTCACGCAACAGTCAATGGAGTTGGCTCGACCACAACTGCCGTTAAACACGCTGCTTATATCGAGCTTCGATCAAGACACGACGACAGTTTCAAGTTAAAAGTGAAGGCTTATATTATGTCAACACGAATCACAACGCAATTACCATCACACACCATTCCAACCAACACCTGGTCTCATTTAGAAGGTCTCGTATTAGCCGACCCGGGCTTCAATGAACGAGGAAGAGTTGATCTGCTACTAGGTGTCGAAGTATGTGCCCAAATATTAAGAAGCGATATCATCAAAGGTCCCCCAGGTTCTCCATGCGCTCAAGATACCAGCCTAGGGTGGATCCTGTTTGGAAACATACATGAAAAAGGAAATACCAATGATTTTACTGTGATGCACCACAGCCTTGACTTAGACAAGATGTTAAAAACGATGTGGGAGTTGGATATAGAAGATAAAACTACACTAACACAAGAAGAAAGAAAATGTGAAGAAATTTACCAATCCACTCACTCAAGAACAGAAGATGGTCGGTATATTGTCAAACTACCAAGGAAAACAGAAAAGCTGTTATCAACACAAGGAGGAACAAGAGACATAGCCATAAAGAGACTTTATCAATTGGAAAAAAGACTAGAGAAGAATCCAACACTAAAAACAGAATATACGAAGGTCATGAATGAATACATAAATATGAATCATATGGAAGAGATACCACAAGAAGAAATAAATAAAGATAGTGTTTACCTGCCACATCATGCAGTGGTAAAAGAAGACAAGGAAACTACGAAAGTCAGAATAGTTTTTAACGCATCACAAAAGGGAAACAATAATGTTTCTTTGAATGACGAACTTCTAGTTGGACCTCAGCTACAAACAGATATGAGGAGCCTCATAATGAGATGGCGTATGAAGAAGATTTGTTTTGTGGCTGACATACAACGCATGTACCGCATGGTCTTAGTGACGAAAGAAGACAGAGACCTGCAAAGAGTAGTATGGAGAAGTGACCCTAGCCAACCAGTCAAAGACTACAGACATACGCGCGTCACTTTCGGCACAGCATCTGCTCCATACTTAGCCGTTCGAACTTTGCATCAAGTGGCAGATGATGAAGGAACCGCATGCCCTGATGCTGCCAAAACTATTAAAGAAGAATTCTACGTTGATGATCTTATGGCTTCGAATGACAACCTAGAAGATGCAATACACATAGCAAAGAGCGTAGGAGCCATACTACAGAAGGGAGGCTTCACACTTCAAAAATGGTGCTCAAATGACGTTAACTTCTTGAGACAATTTGAACCTGCAAAACGAACGTCGCATGCCAGTCTAGACATCACCATCCATGGCACCATCACAGCTTTGGGCCTTCGCTGGAACATGGGCAAAGACGTGTTTCAGTATAGTCTTAAATTACCTCCTATGAACAACACGATAACCAAACGCACGATCCTTGCCGACGTCCGACGACTATTTGACCCACTAGGTTGGTTAGCTCCAGCTATGCTACCAACAAAGCTACTGATACAAAGACTGTGGTTGCAAGGAATCAGCTGGGATGAAGAAGTAGACACAGATATGAGACAAGAATGGATTGCGCTGAGAAATAGTCTTCAACATTTTAATGAAATTGAAGTACAAAGATGGCTGGGAACTACAAATCAAAAAGCAACAAACATAGAAGTCCACGGGTTTTGTGATGCCTCTACCAAAGCCTACGCAGCTGTTGCATATGTCAGAGTTGAAAAAGATAATGAAGAAATACAAACACAGATCATAGCTGCAAAGACTCGAGTAGCTCCAGTTAAACCCGTATCTCTCCCGCGATTAGAGTTGTGCGGTGCCCTTCTCTTATCTCGATTGCTCAAACAAATTAAAACAGCAATGAGAATACCTGATGATAAAATATTTGCATGGAGTGACTCCACAATAGTGCTTTCTTGGCTACTTGGAGACCCAACAAGATGGCAAGTTTTTGTAAGAAACCGGGTGGTTGAAATTTTGGATAATACAGGATCCAATTGGTTTCATGTACAAACAACCGATAATCCTGCAGATGTTGCGTCACGAGGAGAACATGTTCTAAATTTAAAGGAAGACGAGCAATGGTGGAAGGGACCACAATGGCTAAGACAGAAAACAATAACATTCAATAAACCTGACAACCTAACTACAAGTTTAGAAAGAAGAGAAGTAATACAAACAAATTTAAAATTAGAAGAAGAAAGTCTAGAAAATCAATTTCATCAGTTTGATAGTTTGGAAGAAGTTTTAAAATCAATAACTTATTGCAGAAGATTTCTGAAGGGGAAAAAGATGGTAAACAAAAATGCAATTATAACTACTCAAGAAATAGATGAAGCACTGAAAGCCTGCATTAGAATAACACAAAGGGAAAGATTCTATGATGAAATTATGAACTTAAGCAAAGGGAAGGAAATCAAAAGGGATAGCAAATTAAAATTCCTGAGACCATACCTGGACAAAGAGAATATTCTTAGGGTGGGCGGTAGATTGCGACATGCAGATATATCTGAAGACTCTAAAAACCCAATAATATTAGACAATCATAGCAATTTATCCACGCTTATAGTAAAAGATGCTCATCTCAAGTCTTTACATGGTGGAATTCAAATAATGATGGCCTACCTACGAACAAAATTTTGGCTAATCAAGGCGAAGAATTTAATCAAATCCAGAATCCGCAAATGCTTAATATGCTCTAAACATAGTGCTGCAACTAAAAATCAACTTATGGGCGACTTACCTAAAGTCAGAGTCACTCCTGCCAAACCTTTTCTAAACAGTGGGGTGGACTTCGCCGGACCATATCAAGTCTTAGCGTCCAAAGGCAGAGGAGTTAGAACAAAAAAGGCGTATGTTGCAGTGTTTGTCTGTATGTCCACCAAAGCCATTCACCTAGAAATGGTCGGCGATCTCACAACCGAATCTTTCATTGGTGCTTTCAAGAGGTTCGTCGCCAGACGAGGAAGATGCTCACAGATATGGAGTGATCAAGGCAGAAATTTTGTAGGAGCCAGTAAAGAACTGGCAACTGCTTGGAAAGAGGCAAAGTTTGAATTAGAGGGTCCAGTAGCAGAGGCTCTTGCACTGGATGGAACGCAGTGGCACTTCATACCTGCCTACAGCCCTCATGTCGGTGGTTTGTGGGAAGCGGGTGTGAAATCCATGAAATACCACATGAAAAGAATTCTGACTAATCACCTGACATATGAAGAAATGAGCACCCTGCTTTGCCAAATCGAGGCGTGCTTAAACTCCAGGCCGCTAAGCCCAATAGATGATGAAGACACAGATAACTTAACACCCTTAACACCAGGCCATTTTTTGATAGGCGAAGCACCAATTAATGTTCCTCAACCCAAGCTTCAAGACGTTCCAATTAGTCACTTGTCACGCTGGAGACACATACAGAAGTTGATTGGAGATTTCTGGCATAAATGGCAAGCAGAATACCTAACCAGCTTACAGCAGAGGCCAAAATGGCTGAAACGATGCAAAGAGCTTGATATTGGCAACATTGTACTCATCAAAAATGATCAACTCCCTCCTGGCAAATGGGCGTTAGGGCGGATTGTTGCTAAGCATCCAGGCGATGATGGTGTCACAAGAGTGTACAGTGTTAAAGGTGGTGACAGTGTAGTTAAGCGAAGTTTTAATAAGTTGTGTCCTTTGCCTATAGACGTTGATGATTAATATTATAATAATGTTTAATGTTCCAATATAACCAAATCAATTTATATTAAAATTATTACTATTGCCTTTATACAAAATGTATTATGAGTATGTTCATTAGTGTCTATGACTTGTGCATATATGCTTTAATGTAATCTAAATTAGTTAATTAAGTACTGCTTGTTGTATTTATGATTTTTAAAGGTCTTTATAAGCCCTTTGGTGGGCGGCATGTTCGAACCATTTAAACCCATACTGTATGCATGTGTGTAGTCATATCTATGTGTGTGTAAGAAGCGATCCTTATAAACTCTGTATGAACGAGTAGCTAGCTAGTATCGAAATAAACTCATAATAAGCAACACCTCTTTGAATTAATCTACGTCCTTACAAACTAAAGTAAACCGTATTACCAAGGAACACAAGTGAAACACTGATTTACGAAAATAAGTATTCGACAATTAAAAATACTAAAAATGTTGACGGTTAATTCCTTTAGATTACAAAGAAATTTTTTGATACTCTAATTAATAAAAATACTGATAATAAAAAGAGTTATTTAAAATTTAGACAAAATAATTCAACAGCTCACATTATTTATTTACCAAGTGTTTTTATTGACGAGTGGCTTTAACGTCATAAGGCCCAAGCTAAACGCAAGATAAGCTAAACGCCCAATATACAATATAATTGAACAAAGTGACATGCAGTGATGCAGCATTCCAGCCCAGATTTAAAATGAAATAAAATGTTAAATTAAATTAAATTAAATTAAAAACAAAATCTTCTCCTATACGCCCGATGTACACTGTACATTACAATGTACGGCCACGGTCATAAGTCCATTACTAATCTCACAAAGCAATATATTGAGGCTTCGATTGGACGACCTTCTTCTAGTTGTCACACAGATGTAGGTACGACGGCTATCGTGTGTTCACAGCAATACAATCCTTAGCGTGTTGATGGATTAATGAGCTTCACTACATTTCATTTTTAAGGACGGGCCGGAATGCTATATGTCACTTTGTTCAAAAGGCATGTCGTTTAAACTTTAAAGTTTAACACTTCAATGGCATTTATAGGTAGTCATAAATAAACGACGCACCAGTAAGAGCAAACCTCAGTTCTGGATCGCATTACCAACTGGCCAGTACTTTATCCACAATTTAAAGCACGTTTGAAACACGGTGTAAATTGAACGCTCGCAACACAGTTGAGTCACTGTGCACGGTGCACAGTGTCCGTCAGCACCCGCGGCGCACTCACATTCGTCGTCCCTTTCATCCAACAAACGACGCTTTGATTAAACAATTTCGTTGCGCACCAAAATAAAGTTTTTAATCTTTCGATGTGGCGGATGTGACGTCAGAGAATCGAGGCCAAACAAAGACTCGAGAGTCGGATATGGTGGTTTTTTTTTATTTCTGTGCTCTGTATGTTGCAGGATTGGATGTGGGTGGCATACCTGATTGTGTACCCACTGCACTGGTATGAGAAATACCTATTTTTTTTTTACACTGTTTCTGGAATCGAACGAAATGTTGTTTGGAAACAAATGACCTATTAGGGACAATGCGTTGTTTAGTCCATTAAATGTTAGAAATGTCTAAATTATAGGTATTTAATTCTTTGTATTTTATTTTTTATTTTTATTCCCCTAGGGATTTATAGATGTCCATAGCTGTGTCCGTGGCATCACACGGAACCTATCAAAATACCAGCGCTGTGGTATTTATTTTTTTTAATTTCGCAGCTTTATGCTGATGTCGGAGCTTTATGCCTTTTTGGTTTCGCACTGGTCTTTTATTTTAATATTTTTCTTATATTATATATATATATTTTTTTTAATGTTAATTGTGTTAGTTTTAATGCTCCTTTTTCAATGTTTGTATTTCATGTGAATCTTTCCTTCTTTCTTAGAATATGTCTCACAGCGTCAACGTAATAATGTCAACATGAATTTTATTGCATTAAAATGCCAGAGAAAAGGCGTTAACCAATTAATAGGCGTCCGTACGAAGTTCGCGGAATACTTCCAGACTAAACTAATAAATGTAACGTGCCAACTCGAGGCACAAGTAAAGTTTGATAAAAACCAGGTGTGGCCTAGTAAGCAGGTAACGATTTTTTACAAAGTTTCCGAACAGGGATGTTCCATCCTATTAACAATTTTGTTTCCATGATTTATCGCATGGATAATGAGATCGACAGTATCGTCACTGATCAATGTGGGAAGGTAGAGGTTTTTGTTAGATTTTCAAGTCAGATGTTTTTGTGGATGGGGATCTTTATCCCCATATTTGATGTGGTTACAAACAAATAACCAGCAGCGCCAAGAGGAAGGCTGAGGCATGCAATCAGAACTAACATCGCCGGGTCTATGGTGTTTGACAATAACAAAATCCTTTAAAAAACCGGCCAAGTGCGTGTTGGACTACGCACAATGAAGAGTTCCTTAGTTGGGATGAATTTATCCCAAAAACAAACTTTCAATGAAATTGAAAAAAAAAAATTGACTTTGACTTATAAATTTTCCTGTAATCTGCAAATATGGAACTATTTTCTGTATTTTAGGCTCTGTAGTTTCGGAGATGGGGGTAGTCAATTTTCGTCTTTTTCTAAGATCTATTTGAGACCCCTCACAGTACCCCTTACATTTGATAATGCCACACGGTACATAGTTTGGCAAACTTTTTTATTTTTGTTTTCTTATTTGCCCTCCACGATATTCAAAAATCATTTATTTACGTTACACAGCCGTATTTGGGTCACAGAAATTCATATGTGTACCAAATTTCAACGTTATCGGTTCATTAGGTTCGGAGCAAATTGGCTGTGACAGACAGACACACGAGTGATCCTATAGGGTTCCGTTTTTTTCCTTTTGAGGTAAAGAACCCTCAAAAACTAGTTCGCATTATGCTCAACAGATAATTGCTTGTTTACTTGTACCAAGCCTCATAGTTAATCAATATTTCTGTATCCAAAAAAATGACATCCCGTTAAGTAAGCACTAACACAGCTTCATTATCACAAAATTCAATAAAACAAAAACAAAACTAGCTATACACAGTGTTGCCAACACCTCATTCGTTTCCCAAATTCCGAGGTTAGTACTTTTTCAAAACAACATTAACGTCAAAATAAAAGTACAAAAGAAAAAAATATATTGAATAAAGTTCAATAACACATCGATACAACGTACTCTCTGCAAATATATTAGAATCCTGCGTTTTATGACCTCATATTTTCTTTTATTACCTGTGCATACAACTTTGCTCTTACAAAGGCGGCTCTTACAGGCCCATTACGGTACCTACAAGACCCCATCGCGGCACACAACTCATGGGGGCTGTTCGGCCCCCAAAACTTTGGGAGTTCTAATGGACATCGATGTCTTTGGATGAAGTGATGCTGTGCGTAGAGATGTTGCGAGTACAATAGATTTTTTGGCGGTTCTTGAAACAAGACAATTTTAAGACAAGTTTGGTTTATAAAGGCTAATTGGAAATTGGGTGCATTCCGTGAAATGGATGATACTAGAACTAATTTACAACATTTTTGACCAGGTGTCTAAAATGGGTTGTATTGGAAGATAACGGACATTTTCATTTTGTTTGGAATTTGTCCTTCTCTCGACCACGACACCCACTGTGAAAAATCTTTCTTTGTGCTCACTTTCGCTCATGTGCAAAATTTTATGCTTCATTAGCCAACAGCTATTAGGCGTAATCTGCGTAATCTGTCAGTGAATATTGAATTTTAAATTTTTACTAAGTAGATTTTAACAGCTAGACGCTGTTGCAGTGACATGTAGCCATATACTAGCGGACCCGACAGATGTTGTCCTGTCTGAACGATCCTAAAACTCGACTGCAGCGCCACCTACTGGGTCCAATTGTGTTTTCAAGCCATCCAGGAACCCATTCAAATATACATACAAAATTTCATCTAAATCGGTCCAGCCTTACATATACCACGTTTTATCCGTTTTTAGGGTTCCGTACCTCAAAAGGAAAAAACGGAACCCTTATAGGATCACTCGTGTGTCTGTCTGTCCGTCTGTCACAGCCAATTTGCTCCGAATCTAATGGACCGATTAAGTTAAAATTTGGTACACATATGGATTTCTGTGACCCAAACACGTACAGCTAAAGTAAATATATGAATTTTGAATATGAGAGTCGCTTTTAGGGGGAAAATAAGAAAATTAAAAAAAAAAGTTTTGTAAACTGTACCGTGTGACATATCAAATGAAAGGGCTTACTATGACGGTCTCATATATATTTTTATTATAATTTTAAAATATATTGTTTTAAAGTTATTTAAGAAAATAGACGAAAATTTACCATTCCCCCCCCCTTATCTCCGAAACTACTGAGCCTAAAATTTTGAAAAAAATATAGAAAATAGTTCTATATCTGTAGATTACAGGAAAACCTATAAGAAGTCTGTGGTCTTAAAATAACATGGTAAATCTATATATATATAAAAAAATCAAAGTCCTGAGTCACTGACTAATATATCAACGCACAGCCCAAACCAATGGACCTAGAGACTTGAAATTTTGCACATAGATACCTTATATAGTGTAAACATCCACTATGGAAGGATTTTTGGAAATTTCATCCCTAAGGGGGTAAAATAGGGGATGAAAGTTTGTATGAAAAATCCTATCCCTTGAGTTAATATTCATCTAAGTAAATTATAAAGTTTATCATTTTTAGTTTTCCTAAACTACCCCCTAAGGAGGGATTGGGGGTGTCAAAGTTTGTATGGAGGAATTTTAACACGCGGTCCGATTAACTCAAAACTCAGTTTTTATACTTGAGACCAAAAATTGAGACTAACGTGTATCAGGGTTTTCCAAAAATGTACCTACCCATAAGGTGTGAAAAGTTAATTTTACAGCGGAGGATTTTATTGGGGGCTTGATTAACTCTAAAATTGGTGTAAATAATGTTTGAGTCAAGTTATTGAAACATACCAGACGATTTTTTAAATTCTTTATCTGTGTTCGTGAAAATAGAAATACAGTTTATATGAAAAATCTTATTAGTTTGGTTAATGAACTTGAAACTTAGCACAAATACTTGCTTAAGTAAGTAATAATGTTTGTCATTATTAGTTTTTCAAAACTACGCCTAAAATGAGGTTTAGGGATGTTAAAGTTTGTATAGAAGAATTTTAAAGCGCAGTCCGATTAAAAAAAATGGTACTTTGAGTCAAGTTAGGAAACTTGCCCAACGAATTTTCACCGATTTTGACGGCATATAGCTGATGTTTTAAGCAGTAACTTAGGCTATTTTTATTTTAGAAAAATAATTAGGGTTCCGCGCAAGAAAATTAAAATCCATGAAATCAGACAACCACGTACAGTCCAGTACAAACTTACTAAGCCTCCGCTGTCTATTACGGCTATAACAACAAACAATAAAAATAAAGCAAAGTTAAAAATTTAAGGGGTCAGTCCCCATACAATAAACTTTTCATTATGAAAAAAAAATAAAACGTTTAATCTAGCATGTGGGGTGTCATCGTCTAGAACTCATCGAGTAGAGTACAAACATATTTTTTTTATCTTCTAAAATTAAGAAATAGGAGGCCGCGAAAGTTGTAAATTTTAGACCATTTTTGTACGAGCTCTAGCGCAACAATTCAACAAATTAGGAATTTGAAACTTCTTTATACCATGTAGGTACCATAAATACTGTATTTAATCAACAATACTGAAAACGGCGATTCATAAGGTATTTTCTTTAAACATGGGTGATTTTCTGCAACTGCAAAAAATAACCTTGATTCACAGTATCATTATACAATAAGTAAAAAGTTATCTTTGCGATTGTTAAACATAGTATAATATGGTACGGAACCCTTCGTACGCGAGTCCGACTCGCACTTGACCGGTTTTTTTTTTTTTCAAAGTATTCTTTGTCCGTCTCCAGGGCCCCAAGTCTGCTATTTTTTAAATTCCAACACGATCCCATTGTCACTGCATTGTCATTTTGCTAAAAGTTCGTAACCTGCTAAATTCATAATTTCATACAATGGAGTGTCAGTGGTTGATCATTGGAAAGTCATTGTTACGGACGCCGAGCATAGTGTGAATTAAAAGACTATGAAAGTTGTGCAGGATAGCTGCTTGCTGTTAGGTTAGCGTGGTAATATCATAGTCTTTAGGCATGTGGTATTTTCAGTTTGTGGATAATTAGCATTCAGCTTTAAGTCTAACAGATGCTAGAGATTCCCACGGCGCCCGAAATGTTTTGTTTTGCTTATCGCCGGGCGTTTTCGCAGTAAAATGCATTGTTTTATATTCTAAAATGTTTACTAGCGGCACTGTTAAAGGAACTCATTATTGTCGAGACCTTTTGTTGAATAGGTAACAGTTCTGCGTAAATTGTAATCCGCACAAAATATCTTTCTTAGTTTTAGGAAACGAATTATTTGTTGTCGGTGTCTATTGATATGCATTTCTTTAGCCATTTGTAATAATTCTAAGAAAGTTTGTTTTTATGTGTTTACAATAGTTTTAAATAGCGTAGCCAGTACTTTGTTAGACCACCCAAAGCGTGGGAAATAGTAGGGATAGAACTAACGCCACTGGGGCATATAAAAAGCCTTACTTGTAAAACCAAAGGCAGTCAGTCGGCCTCCAGCTCTACAAGAAGAACAAACTAGAAGACAACAGCAAGAAGTCTTTTATTACTCCAACCTAATACAGTCCACCACAGTCATAATGACGCCATTATGACGCCATTATATTACAGTTATGTCATAACGGATATTAATTACATTATTGATTGATTATAATAGCGATTCCAAATAAAAATAAACTAACAAAAGTTTAATGAATAAATTCAAAATAATTTCCCTAAAACACACTGAAAACGTCATTAATTGACAAATCACCACCGAAATCGTTTCGTTAATCGAATCCCATTCCATTTGGCATGCACCCGGAATGGATTCGTAATTTATTGCGGCAGCCCTGACTCGAACCCTGAAATTGTGCCCAAGACGATAATTTTTAAAAGTTTCTCCCCCCCCCCCCCCTCTTTTGTGGCGTTGATCGCATCACAAAATCGTTTTACGCACACAACGGGCAATGAATCTTTGTCCAAGTTCGGCACACGATAGAAAAAACTTGTTCCGTTACACTCATAGCGATAATGATTGATCATCAGACGTCGGGGACTTTAATAACTGAGTAAAACAACCTAAAATTAAACCTAGAACTGAAAATGACAAGATAAGAAATCCTCGTGCCGTATTACTCGAGCCTAGATTCCAGTGGAGATAAGGGTGCTTACGTCACAAAATAAAAGCCTCCAGACTAAAATTGGCGTCCGTAAAACCAAGGACAGTGAGCTTTTAAAGCCGGCCTTATGTCAGGCTAGATTTTTTCAGTTCTTGTATTTTTGCGTATTCATGTATCCGTGGCTAAGTATCAATGGAATTTAATTTACTTTCCTGACTCTGTGATATCTATTTATATTGAAGAACAGGATACCTGTCTTCGAAGATTAATAAAGATTCACAGAGTTAAGTCCGGGTTCTTTTTAGGGTCCTGTCGTAAAACAAAATCTTTTATATTTATAAGGTGCTGTCACTGAAATGTTTTTATTAGGTAGCTCACGACAGACCAGTGGCAGTTCAGCAGTAGAAACAGTCATACACATAGCTGAAGTTAAATTAGGAAAATTGTAATGCAAATGGTAATTAAGCAATCTTAAACTAAATGCAGCTAAAAATCTCTCCGTTGCAGATGACTTCAAAATCATATAATGGAAAACTCAGTACTTTTTCTACATTATTAAAAACTAGCTGCGCCCCGCGGTTTCACCCGCGTAGACCATAAAAAGTAGCCTATGTGTTAATCCAGGGTATAAGCTATCAACATACCAAATTTCATCCAAATCGGTCCTGTCGTTTGAGCGTGAAGAAGTAAAAACACACACACATACAAACTTTCGCCTTTATAATATTAGTGAGATGTGATATTTATAACGTAATGTTCCACCCGTTCCCCTAATAACAAGTCTTGGCATCTAATTTGAACTCCTCACCCGGAAAAGTCAATTTCCACTTGTACCTCGATCATGAGGCGGTAGGTACCTCATAAAGACGGGTACAGGAAGACGCGCCAATAAAACGTTCCTTTATAATGCGACGTCACTCCTCAATATAGGACTCAATCAGGGAGGGATCGAGGGTGAACCTCCTTATATTTTAATTGTGTTGGGAGGTAAATTCAGCAATGTTTAAGCGTTGTTTGCTATGCTTGATATCTAACATTTTGGACAAAATCTTTTTAATTTTTAGGGTTCCGTACCTCAAAAGGAAAAAACGGAACCCTTATAGGATCACTCGTGTGTCTGTCTGTCTGTCTGTCTGTCTGTCCGTCTGTCCGTCTGTCACAGCTAATTTGCTCCGAATCTAATGGACCGATTAAGTTAAAATTTGGTACACATATGGATTTCTGTGACCCAAACACGTACAGCTAAAGTAAATATATGAATTTTGAATATGAGAGTCACTTTTAGGGGGAAAATAAGAAAATTAAAAAAAAAAGTTTTGTAAACTGTACCGTGTGACATATCAAATAAAAGGGCTTACTATGAGGGTCTCAAATATTTTTTTTGTATAATTTTAAAATATATTTTTTAAAGTTATTTAAGAAAATAGACGAAAAGTGAGCATTCCCCCCCCCCCCTTATCTCCGAAACTACTGAGCCTAAAATTTTGAAAAAAATATAGAAAATAGTTCTATACCTGTAGATTACAGGAAAACCTATAAGAAGTCTGTGGTCTCAAAATAACATGGTAAATCTATATATATAAAAAAATCAAAGTCCTGACTGAGTCACTGACTAATATATCAACGCACAGCCCAAACCAATGGACCTAGAGACTTGAAATTTTGCACATAGATACCTTATATAGTGTAAACATCCACTAAGGAAGGATTTTTGGAAATTCCATCCCTAAGGGGGTAAAATAGGGGATGAAGGTTTGTATGAAAAATCCTATCCCTTGAGTTAATAGACTTGAAACTTAGCACGAATATTCATCTTAGTAAATTATAAAGTTTGAGTTTTTTTATCATTTTGAGTTTTTCTAAACTACCCCTAAAGAGGGATTGGGGGTGTCAAAGTTTGTATGCAGGAATTTTAACACGCGGTCCGATTAACTCAAAACTCAGTTTTTATACTTGAGACCAAAAATGAAGACTAACGTGTATCAGGGTTTTCCAAAAATCTACCCCTAAGGGGTGAAAAGTTAATTTTATAGCGGAGGATTTTATTGGGGGCTTGATTAACTCTTAAATTGGTGTAAATAATGTTTGAGTCAAGTTATGGAAACATCCACCAGATGATTTTTGAAATTCTTTATCTGTGTTCGTGAAAACAGAGATACAGTTTATATGAAAAATCTTATTAATTTGGTTAATGAACTTGAAACTTAGCACAAATACTTGCATAGGTAAGTAATATGTTTGTCATTATTAGTTTTTCAAAACTACGCCTCAAATGAGGTTTAGGGATGTTAAAGTTTGTAGGTATAGAAGAATTTTAAAGCGCAGTCCGATTAAAAAAATGGTACTTGCCAAACGAATTTTCACCGATTTTGACGGCATATAGCTGATGTTTTAAGGAGTAACTAACAGGTTAACTGCCACGCCGGTCACCGGTGACCTCAAACAATTAATTTTCTATTGTGTCTATTGTCTGGCAGCTAATGTGCTACGGCTATTTTTATTTTAGAAAAATAATTAGGGTTCCGCGCAAGAAAATTAAAATCCATGAAATCAGACAACCAAGTACAGTCCAGTACAAACTTACTAAGCCCCCGCTGTCTATTACGGCTATAACAACAAATAATAAAAATAAAGCAAAGTTAAAAATTTAAGGGGTCCGGTCCCCATAAACTTTTCATTTTGAAAAAAAAAAAAATCTAGCATGTGGGGTGTCATCGTCTAGAACTCATTGAGTAGAGTACAAATACATTTTTTTTATCTTCTAAAATTAAGAAATAGGGGGCCGCAAAAGTTGTAAATTTTAGACCATTTTTGTACGAGCTCTAGCGCAACAATTCAACAAATTAGGAATTTGAAACTTCTTTATACCATGTAGGTACCATAAATACTGTATTTAAGCAACAATACTGAAAACGGCGATCCATAAGGTATTTTGTTTAAACATGGGTGATTTTCTGCAACTGCAAAAAATAACCTTGCAATTTACAGTATCGTTATAAAATAAGTAAAAAGTTATCTTTGCGATTGTTAAACATATAATATGGTACGGAACCCTTCGTGCGCGAGTCCGACTCGCACTTGACCGGTTTTTTTTGTTAAAGTGTAATCATGGTAAATTTCCAGTAATAATCAATTACACGATTAATAAACTAATTAACACTACATAAACTCTATCACTTTACTCCATCTTTCCAATCAACGCTGAATGGACAAGCACAAAAGCACTTGCGCATTAAATAGCTTTATAAATAATAGTTCAAAATGTCTGATTAAATAATTACTTATGTAAATGTTGATTACTTAGTTACAGTAAATGAAACGTTAAATTAACAGCTATTTAATATTCATTTCACGCCAAGCAATCTAAATGTGGTAATACATTCCTGTCAATCAGAGAGTCACGAACATTTCTAAAGCATTCAGTGATCGATGTATTCACGAAGGACTTCAGATAGACACGGAGTCTTAAGTACCTCACAAACCACGGCGTCTTAAGTACACCGTAACCGCGGCTTATTAACCACACCTTATACTATACGTTTCCGTTAGCCAACGGAAACGCAAACCACAGGATAACTTCCGTAACTTAATGTTTGATTTAAAAATAGATATATACGTAATAGTTAAATAGGGTATTAATGTTGCATTAGAGCCGGATGCTATATTCCAAGCAGTAAAGTGAATTTAGTTAGGTGTGGTTATGGTTATTGCACTGTTAATATTACTTTCCAAGCGATTACCTTAAGGCTTGTCCTCCCTAAAATACGGCGAAAATAAGTAATGTTGTTTCAATTCGAAGTGACAAATCGTAAAAAACACGAAAAGAAAATCGAAATAAAAATAACCCTCAAAACTCTTTGCAAGAACTAAATCGTCTGCGAAATTTTTCACATTTGTAAACTAAAAAGCTGGAAATAAAAAAGTAATTAAAAAAACTAAAAAACCCGACTGCGGTAAAAGTTAAACTAAAAAAAAACTGAAAAGCTAAAAACAAGCCCACTATAAATTAAATTAAATTTGGAAGCAGGCGGGACCCGCGGGACCCATTCCATTTTTAGGGTTCCGTACCTCAAAAGGAAAATACGGAACCCTTATAGGATCACTTCGTTGTCCGTCTGTATGTCTGTCAGTCTGTCTGTCTGTCTGTCCATCTGTCTATCTGTCAAGACCCTTTTTCTCAGGAACGCGTGGAGGTATCAAGTTGAAATTAATAAGAAATACGTAAGTCTATGGTCCCTTGGAGTGGTAAAAAAATCAAGCTTCTATGTCAACGCAATAAAAAAAAATACGGCCGTTTATGCGACATATTTTGATACTCGCAAGTAAATCAAAACCTATAGGGTACTTCCCGTTGATATAGAATCATGAAATTTGGTAAGAAGGGTCTCAGCACAAATAAAGGAAAAAGTCTGAAAATTGATTATTTGTAGTTTTAACACATAAAAAAATAGTTTTTAGTTTTTTTTCTGGCAAAATGTGGGTGTATAAGTACACCTCTGCCCAACCCTTCGGGGAAACAAGGCGTGATGTTATTTTTATGAATAGTTTTTTGCAAACACAAACTTAAATATGCAGTTGGAGAGTTGTCCGTGACGTATATGTGTCTGGGAGAACATGTTTCTCAACACAATGTTAAGTTTTTCTTTGGGATAAATTCTTTTCAACTACGGAACCCTTATTGTGCGTGGTCCGACACGCACTTGGCCGGTTTTTTTTTATATTTTCAAACACAAACGGGTCCCACCTGCTTCCAAATTTAATTTAATTTATTTTAGGCTTGTTTTTAGCTTTTTAGTTTTTTTAAACTTAACTTTTACCGCAGTTGGGTTTTTTAGTTTTTTTAATTACTTTTTGTTACAGTAACTATAGCACCTTTTTGATAGAAAAAATACACAATAATCGAGAATACATAAGAAGTGATTTTATGTGTCCTGAAATCTATTTTAGTTTGTAGAACTAAAGAAAAAAAAAATGCTAAACCCAGGTTTATTTCTGTCTATTTTTTCGAGTTTTTACCATATTACTCCTACAGTTTTCATTAAAAGTGTTCATAAATTTATACAGTTCTTTACAAAATAATAAGGAATGATTTCATCTGATTACTTTTTTAATCCAATCCCTAGATTTTTTGTAAATCGGTAATTACTTCATATTTTGCAAGCGTTGTGTCTTCGCGCTTCTCTTTCTTTTCTATGCAGTCCGACAGTGACCGCGCTTTTTACGGCGGACAAGCCTTTTTTTTTTTTTTTTTTTTTTTGAGGGTGGGAAATCATCAAATAACTTCTCCCGCTCTGGGTGGAGCGGGAGGGCGTGTCAGACTTTTACTGACTAAAACCCACCCGTGTTCCTTCAGTTGCCTATGCCAGGGCCGCGGTAACCCTTTCAGACAACCCGCGACCCCAGCGGCGTCGGCCCTATTGGGCCCCGTCACTTGCTGACATCTCTTTGAGGCGCGCGTGGAACACAACGCGCCGTCGACTCGGGCCTGGTCCTTACCGGACGGCGAGCTACCCGCTGCTCACCGTCCGCAGGCCCGCGCCTACGGTGGCCGGAAATCGCCCCGCGATTCCCGCCGCCCAGGGCGTCTCCTGCGGCGACTGAGGGCGTGAGGCTGCCTCTCCCTCACGCGTTCCGCCTCCTCCTTCGCGAGCATCACTGCTTCGCAGAAGGAGGTGACGGCCTCCCATGCACTCTCGCTCCGAACCATGGCCTGGACCAGGCTCGGACGCGAGAGATCGCCGCCGCCGATCGCCTCCGTGAGAACACGGCGGTGCTCTGCCCAAGCCGGGCAGACCTCCACTGTATGCTCCACCGTGTCCTCCGGGCGATCCACACAATGGAAACACCCGGGCGTTTCCTCCCGCCTTATTCGAAACAGGAACCTCCCGAAACAACCGTGTCCGGTGAGGACCTGCGTCAGGCGGAAGGTGAGGACGCCGTGGCGCCTCTCTAACCACTCCTCAAAGAGGGGACTTATCGCCGCAATTGTGGCGTGCCCAGCGCTGGGTTGCGACAGTCGCGCTCTCCATGCCGCCATGAGATCCCGCCGGAGCTCTGTCCGCTGTACCGTGATTTCTCGCGGCAGCGGAGTTACGCCCCGGCGTTTCGCCTCCTCGCGCCACTCCCACACGTGCGCGAGGACCTTTGCCTCCAGATCCCACGGCGGCAATCCGGCAAGGAGGCTCGCCGCCTCCCGGGAGACCGTGCGGTATCCCCGGACTAGCCGGATGGCCATGACCCTCTGGGACGCGTTCAACCTGCCGGCTGGTCCCAGCCTTAGGGAACGCGCCCACACCGGTGCTCCGTAAAGGGCCATGGACCGCACGACCCCCGCGTAGAGCCTCCGGCAGGAGGCGTTTGGACCCCCCAGATTGGGCAGGAGCCGCCTCAAGGCAGCCCCAGCCCGTGCCAGTCTGGGAGCCAAACGTCGGAAATGCTCCACGAAGTTCCACCGGCTGTCGAGGACGAGTCCCAGGTACTTCATCGTCGACCCGACTCCGATGTGAACCCCTCCCACCGTTATATCGGAACCCGACGGTGGCGCATTCCGAGGACCATGAAAACACATGGCCTCGGACTTGTGCAGGGCCACCTCGAGTCCCAACTGCCGGATCCTCTCCACGACTATCGCAACCCCGCGTGTCGCTAAGTCAGCCGCCTCCTGGTGCGACCTCCCCTGCGCCAGGACCAGCGTGTCGTCAGCGTAACATACTACGCTGACGCCGCTAGGGAGGTCGGCGCGCAGCACCCAGTCGTAACCGATGTCCCACAGATGCGGCCCCAGGACCGATCCCTGCGGGACACCGCACGACATCTCTCGCCGGTTCCACTCTCCCTGGTGACCGGGGTATATGACGGCCCTGTCCGTCAGATAGGCCTCGACCACTCGACAGAGGTAGGTCGGCATCCGGTGATACCGGAATGCCTCCCTGATGCAACTCCAGGGCAGGGTATTAAAGGCGTTGGCGATGTCTAGGGACACCGCCAAGACGACCCCACCCCGGGCCACTGCATCCCCCGTCGTGAGGGCTCGCACGCGCATGATGGCATCCACCGTAGAGCGCCCCTTGCGGAAACCAAACTGGCTCTCCGCCAAATCCGGCCCCTCCTGCACCAGCCACCCGACGAGGCGGTCTGCAATGACTCTTTCAAAGAGCTTGCCCACCTCGTCGAGCAGCACGATGGGCCGGTAAGCGGACGGAGAGTCCGCAGGGCGCCCCGGCTTCTTAATGAGGACCAGTTTCCCCGTCTTCCAGCGAAGTGGAAACTGGCCCCTCTCCAAGCATGCGCTTAGGAGCCCCCCTAGTCGAGGCCCGAGAGCCCCAAAGGCCAGAACCCAGGCTCTTCCAGGTAAGCCGTCGGGTCCTGGGGCGGTATTTTTGGCACTGAGCCTGCGTACCGCCGCTCTCAACTCTACCTCGGTCACTTCGGGAGTATCATCGTCGTCGTCGGTCTCTTGGTCCGCAGCGGGCACCGCATGAGGCGGAGCCATAGGCGGGGGAGTATGTTCCCCTCGCGAAGGGAACAGAGCGCTCACCACGTCCTCCACGAGCTCGGGCCGGAGACTCTGCGTCAGCGGGGGCGCCCATGGGCGGAGTTTCTCCCGCACCAACTTGTAGGGGCGCCCCCATGGGTCTCTGTTCAGAGTCTCCAGCGACTCCTCGCGGCCCAGATCCCTGGACCGCAAGATCTCCGCTCGGAGGGCGGTCTTCGCCGCTCTGTACCCCTCGTACAGCTCCGCCTGAATGGCTTCCGTATCCGGAGGGCGGATACGGAGCCTGCGGTGCCTGGTGTACAGGCGTCGCGCGGCGACGCACGCCTCGCGCAGTGCCGTCAGCTCCGGCGACCACCAATACACCTGGCGAAAGGCGCGACTGGGCTGGACCCGGGGCATTGCCACGTCGCACACTTCGGACATGGCCTCCCGGAACCACTCCGCCTCGTCGTTGATGTCGGCAGGCCTGTCCGGTGGTGACACCCAGGCCTGCACGATCGAGGCTTCCAGGAGGAGCTCCCGGTCCAGCTTCTTCAGCGCCCACCGCGGACCACTCGGGGCCTGTCGGACCGGCGCGCTCGAGGTATGGGCGGAGACGTCAAACCGGATGTACCGGTGATCGGAATAGGTCTCCACCCCCTCCATGACGCGCCAGTCAACCACGTGCGGCAGCAGAGCGGGGCTGGCGAACGAGATGTCCACCACCGACTCGCCCCGCATCCGCACACACGTGGGGACAGAACCCCGGTTTAGGACGACCAGGCCTGTCTCCAGAGCCCAGTCCTCCACCATCCTGCCCCGTGTGTCCGTACACCGGGAACCCCAAGCCACATTCTTGGCGTTGAAGTCCCCGAGGACAAGCACGGGAAGGGAACCATACCCGACGACGACGGTTTTCAACTCCGCAAGGGAGTTGTGGAACTCGGCGAGAGTTCGGCTCGGGGAGAAGTATGTCCCCACCACGACAATCCCCCCGAACCGTGCTGCGACGCAACCCTGTCCCTTCTTGACGGCTTCAAGGGACAGGGTACCGGCGGCGGCCGACGAAATGAGGGTCACTGAGCCGCTCAGGTCCTCCACCCAGTAATCACTGGGCGGGACAAAGTACGGCTCAGCGACCACGGCGATGTTAATCGACCACTGCGCCATGCTCTGGATCAACAGATCCTGAGCGGCGGCGCAGTGGTTGATGTTCGCCTGGAGGAGGCGCAATGGGGCCACTACTGGCATTCCATTGCAGCCCCCTCCTGAGCCCCCTGTGAGGGCTCCGCCGCAGTGGGTACGGCGGTGACGGCAGTGGGGGCGGCAGCGACGGCGCCTGTGGCGACGGCTGCGGCGGTGACGGCGGTAGAGGGGGCGGAGGGCTTGCCCTTGCCCCGGGCTTTCGCGGGTGGACCACAGCCCTTGCTTCCAGCCCGGTGATCGGCCGGCTTGCCAGCTGCCGCACATAGGTAGCAGTGCGGCGTGGCATTGCACGAGCCGGCCTTGTGACCGGGCTGACCACAGCGGAAGCAGTTACTGCTGCGGTCCACCTCCGAGGTGCATTTCGCTCCCACGTGGTTGCCCACTTGGCAACGGAAGCACCTCAGAGGTCTGGGTTCCAGCAGTTTCACCCGCGTGGAATCCCAGCCCACCTGAAATCTAGGGCCCTCCCCAACGATTTTGTTGGCCGCCGATACGGGGCAGCTCACCGTGACGGCTCGCAACCCCGTGGAGTCTGGACGGATGGTGCCTACCTTCACCTGCTCGATAGCGCACCCCCCCATCTTGACCACGGCGGCCACAACTTCCCCCTCTGTGACGGAGTCGTCCAGACCCAGGATGCGCATGTCAGCACACTTGGCGGGTCTGGACACCCGGGCTTCGTCCGCATTTAAGGACGCCCTGAGCTTTTCAGCCAGAGCGTCAGCGGTCGGGCCACTGGCCGCACCGGGAATCTCGAGCATACGAGCCCCGGTCGCCGTGACCCTAACTCGCAAGCCCTTCGTGACCCCGACCTCCTCCAGGTTCACCGCCGCCCGCGCCTTGGTGAGCACGTCGCGGTAGGACACGCCCCTCTTCTCCGCTTCCGGCTGTAGTGTGATCACTACAGCTGCGGACTTTGGGGCGCGCAACCTCGCCGCGACGCTCCTCTCCTTGACGGCGGACAAGCCTTAAATATCAATAGGATGTGAAGCGATAACTGTAAAAACTGTAAGATCAATCGGTCTACTACTGTATGTTCAGTTTCATGGCTGACCACCAGCTGTAAACATCTAAACCTCGGTCTCAGCAGGTAATCAAAGAAATCATTAAGCATTTTAAATAGAACTTTAAACTCAAAGCACCTTCCCGTAAACTTGTTCCACCTTCACACAACAAAGATTAAGCCCCTCTTCCACGCTCCTAAGCTAATAACTCTGAACATTAAATCAGCTTTTACGACAAAATTTAACATAAACACTAAAGCATTTTAATTATGGGGGCCAGAGTTTGAGGAAAGTGCCGTCTATTCGGCGGTATCTTGATCCAGTGACAAAGATGACGGCCTGAAAGGGGATGCTGCTCTACTCGGCTCACTTTACTTTGTGTGCCATTTGAATTTATTTTGGAGATGACTGTGTCACCGGGTCTTTATGTTTTCCTGATATCATAGGTCGAGGGAAGAGTCGTACTGTTACGAATAAATATCACGACACACGACAACTAAATATTTCCAATACCTACTATTGTGTCTTGGCTTTTTCAGCACAAATGTCCGCCCATTTTGTCACCCTATGTAATATTTGTACATTAATATCTAAAGAAAAGAAAGAAAAAGTATTTATTGTGACTCGCACAGAACTAAAACTAAAACACAAAATAAATGTTGAACACAATAGAGAAACCAGCCACTCCTGTGCCATCACACACATCATCACACACACACACACACACACACACACACACACATCACACACACACACCACCACATCATGTGTGTGTGATCATGTGGATCTGTGCCAGTCCTGTCACTGTTTATGCACCGTTTTAGATAACATACATCTAGATCGAGCCACCGCGTGGCCGGTCATGAGACAGCAATATTAACAGTAGCCGTTTTGCGTAGATGTGACGCATATTTTCCCCAAACTTGTTTTACAAATTGTTATTTTATTTTGTTGTGCTTTGCGTCATGTTTACCGCAAATAAACGTATTTCTTTCTTTCTTTCTTTAACAGTGAAAGTACTTTGTTTGGCAACATTTTTAAATTTTGCCATGCAAAGTACTTTGTTTGGCAACATTTTTAAAGCAAAAATACGGCACGCCGTAAGGGACAGAAGATACGATGCTTTGTCTCAATTTTCCTAATTATTTCGTATATATGTGTCTCACTTCCACACTTCACACTGTAATCATGGCAACGTCTAGATGTATAATGTCATTGTGCACCGTAATACGTTTTTCGTTGACGTTCCCTAGATCAACGAACAACCATTGAGATGTAAACCTACGGAGATGGCATATAGGAATAATAGTTACTTAAACAAATATCTATCAAATCGACACACACATGTCAAAAAGCGTTTTGTCTCTTTATAACTAATCAAGAGTTCATATAAAAAGAGAGGCATCTAAATATTTGTCATGGACTATATTTGGCAACACTTTTGTGTGACGTCAAAATCATGTCTAACGCGTGATCGGTCGCCATTGAGTGGCGAGTTTTGTGGTAGATGATTGGTAGATATGCTGAGCTGTTGGCTAAGTAATAACAGCCGCACGCAATACAGGATAAGCATACGCTTGCTGGGGTTGGTCCGTGGATGAGTGACCATCTTTACATACCGAGGTTCCTCCGTGCCTCGGAAAGCACGTTAAGCCGTTGGTCCCGGCTGTCATTCGTGGATCTTTGACAGTCGTTACGGGTCGTCAGAAGCCCGAAAGTCTGACATCCAGTCTTACCAAGGGGTATCGTATTATCCAGTAACTGGGTTGTGGAGGTCAGACAGACAGTCGCTCCATGTAAAATACTGGTATTCAGCTGCATCCGGTTAGACTGGAAGCCGACCCCAACATAGTTGGGAAAAGGCTATAGGCAGATATGGGTTTGTGCCCGATTGATGACAATATACCACATATGGGACGTAAACAGCCGAAATGTGAGTGCACGTAGAGGTACTTTTCGGGTATTACAGCCGTATTGTTATGTGTGTGTTTTTATATCTGTAACTAGCTACGCCCCGCGGTTTAATCCGCGTAAACCGGGATGATACGTAGTAAGTAGCCTATGTGTTAATCCAGGGTATAAGCTATCTACATACCAAGTTTCATCCAGATCGGTTTAGGCGTTTGAGCGTGAAGAAGTAACAAAGATACACTCACACTCACAAACTTTCGCCTTTATAATATTAGAGTGATGTATATGGCAGTAGGTTGAAATGTTTCTAGGTAGCTGGTGTCATACTTCTGTCAATGTTTGCAATAATTAATTCTTTTTATCGTACCAGCCTCTATTATATTACTAACTACAGCACTGTTTATGTATGCATGAAATAAAATATCCATTTAAAATAACAAAGCAAAAATAAATACATTTACAAAACATCTACCCCTCTTAACGAGATACATCAACAAATCAAAAATACTATTTAACTCTTACAATTTGTATAATATAAAGTGTATTCAAATTCAAACTAAAATGAAAAAGAAAAATCTCATTATCGAGCACAAACAAGTCTAGAGTCGATAAACTAATCAAATCCATCGCTCATTTTTCAAAAAAAGCTTTGGATATAAGTACTTAATATTTATGGACATTTTATAGAGCAATTTTTATTTTTTTAATTTATTTTGCTGCAGTTATAGCAGTTTCACAGTTTTAAATATTGCGTCTGTGGACGTGCCCCGCTAGTAGCTCACGCTTTACGATAATGTAGGTATGTACCTAGGTACAATGCGTGCCACGACAGATGAGACTTGACACACGTAGTTTGACTTGCGCAGTAGATTATAATTCTCTGATTCTGGTTATTCTGATTTATAAGTCTCTTTAGCGTTATGAGGTCTGAGACGGGAAGGGACCGGGCGATATGGGGGCGGCGGAAAGAGCGCGGGAGGCGCGGTACTGCGCTCGTCAAGTCTCATCTTTCGTGGCACGCATTGTACATGTACCTATATTACTGTTCTGTATTTAATGCAGTCGAGTTATGGTTACTTATTGGCAGCAGTTAACATTTTGCATGTTTGCTAAATTCTACCACCAAGTGTGGAAAACGATAATGTGACTAAACAAATCTCGATATGCACGTGCCTCAAATATCTACTCATTTTCCCAAAAAAAACCGAATGAAGTCACGCGTCACGCCTAGTCGCTAGGGCCCGATAAAAATATGCACGAACAAAAAGCGTTATTAAAGAAATTGCTGTGAACAGAAATAAATTAGTCGCAGAGCCCCGAAGAGACGTATTTGTTTGAAGTTTTTATAGTAAAATATATCGCACGCCTAATAACTTGTGACTAATGGTTCGCTTTAAACATGTCTACAGAACATGTCTGCTACACTAGTGTTACAAAACATTTTTTTCTTTATTTCTAATCTTGTAAACAGATTTTGAATACCTCAAGTATGCAGGGGTTAGTTTAAATGAGGGACATAGTTTAAGGGAGTGTAATAGGTTCAAGTAAGTAGTACCTAAATATTTAATTATTTTTAAATTCTTGAGTTTTAGTTTTCATGTACTTATTTTGTTATTGATTATTAACAGGCTCTGTTTGTGTACACGTAGAAGGGGGAGGTCTTCTGTTACAGGTATTTCTCCATCTTGAAAGATGGCCTCTAAAATGTAAAACCAAAAAATAAATAAACTTATTACTTATATTGGTACTCATGAAAATTAACAACGTTTATAGGTAATGAGATCAACTCTGAAATATGAATCAAAAAAATTCGCTGCATCCTACATTTTGATCGTGTAGGTATTGCACTTTGTAGGAAACCTAGACCTATAGGAAGGGAGGCGAGGATGTGAACCATTCATTTTTAGGGTTCCGTACCAAATGGTAAAAAAGGAACCCTTATGGTGTGACTAAGTCTGTCTGTCTGTCTGTCTGTCACAGCTGGATATCTCGAGAACTACTAATGCTATCAACTTGAAATTTGGAACAGTTTTAGATGACGTTTACCCAACTACTTTGCAAATAAGAAAGAAATAAAAATATTTATATTTTTTTTGCAACACGGACTGAAAGGGGGCCTTAAAAATTCAAAGTGGAGCTACTGGGGCATGTGGAGTATTATATGAAAGAGCGCTGTTTGCACATTCTCAAACATTTTTTTTCTTTTTTTTAGGCCCCATAGTTTTCGACTTTTCATGAAAAATGTAAAAAAAATACCGTCCGTCCCCCCTTATCTCCGAAGTTTGCAAAGAGAAAAATCTGAAATTATTCTATGTGATATAATTTTATCTAAAGATTACAGGAAAAATAAAACGATGTCTCTAAATAGCAAGCTTTTTGAATGATATATTATTATTTTTCAGAAATCTGAACGGAACCCTCGGTGTGCGAGTCCGACTCGCTCTTGACCGGTTTTTCATTCATCAATCGTCTACCAAGCTATACTTATCTGAAATACGGTTTCAAGCAACTGTAAAAGTAGATATTAATCATTTATGTGTTATTTGAAAATCGAGCCGCAGAGTGACTATTTGGAACGCAAAACATTCATTATTTTGTTTCAGATAGCGGCATTGTCAAAAATTTAACTTTCCAGAAAATTGTAGTTTATTTAACACAACTAAATATACACAGAGTCAGCTGTAGACGCCCAACAGTATTACAGTGAGCAAGAGTAAAGGATAATTAATTCTAGAGGCGGACGACTGACTAGCGCTCGTTACTTGTGCGGTGGCAGCCCTTGCTTTACATTACATACACCACAGATTAGTGAGAAGTATTCCGTGTTCTAAAGCTCAGTGCCTTATTGTGCCTTTATTAGTGGATATAGTCTTCTATGGAACACGCTGTTGACCTCCCAATTTAGGTTTCAAGTATCCCACTTTCTACTATGAAAGAAAAAGAAAGAAAGAATACACATTTATTTAGCACAGACTAAATTAAAGAGGCACACAAAATAATAACAGCAGACTAAAATAGCAACAATAAAAAAAAACAACATTTGCGATAACAACAACAAAAAACCGGTCAAGAGCGAGTCGGACTCGCGCACCGAGGGTTCCGTTCCGATTTCTGAAAAAGTGTGCTATTTAGAGACATCGTTTTATTTTTCCTGTAATCTTTACATAAACTTCTATCACATAGAATAATTTCAGATTTTTCTCTTTGCAAACTTCGGAGATAATGGGGGGGGGGGGGGACGGTATTTTTTTTTTACATTTTTCATCAAAAGTCGAACACTGTGCGGCCTAAAAAAAAAATATGTTTGAGAATGTGCAAACAGCGCTCTTTCATATGATACCCCACATGATCTAGTAGCTCCACTTTGAATTTTTAAGACCCCCTTTCAGCCCATGTTGCAAAAAAAATACATATATTTTTATTTCTTTCTTATTTGCAAAATAGTTGGGTAAATATTATCTAAAACTGTTCCAAATTTCAAGTTAATAGCATTAGTAGTTCTTGAGATATCCAGCTGTGACAGACAGACCATATGATAAGGGTTCCTTTTTTACCATTTTGGTACGGAACCCTAAAAATACAATGCAGGAATGTGTGCCTCACGGCTGTGCCAAAAAGGCCCAGCTCAGCAGAAATGCCAGACAACTATTGAACCACGACGTACTGCGTGAGGGACCATGTGAACAACGAAATCTCAAACGTCATTTTCTCAATACTAGTTTTTTCTCCACGTATCATAGCCCAGACATAAGAGAGTTAGAGATAAGCTTCATACCAAACACTGTGATGCAAAATAGCTTGCTATAACAGTAGCAGTTACCCCGGCAAACCTAGTCTCAAGCACCGCAAAAATAGCACTAACCAAAATTAAACCGACACAAAATTACCATTTTAAACAAATAACCACCTACATTAATGTATTTAAAAGCACCGAAAGCCATAAAGCATTAACAGGGAGGTATAAAAATTACATGAGTGTGGACCGCGCCCTATGCACACTCGGGCAAATTAACGACAATACTATTCATGACGGCTCATAATGAAGGGTGTAAGGGCCGAAACACACGGGTCACACTCGCAATTGGCTGCTCCGATTTACACCTGTCTTGGAAACAGGACTCGTAACTGCTCACTTTAATTAAACCGTATACTGCGGACTTAGCAGAGGGTGTGAGATGGGGTGAATGGAGATGGTGCAGTGGATTCAACTCTGACATCAAAGTCAAGTCATTTTAGGTACTTCTGAAAGTCAATTACGTTCAATAAGTGTCTAACCTGTTTATTTCAATGACTAAGTGATCCCAGTCATTGAAATAAACATTATAAATAGTAAACTAGACAGAGTAATTGATTTTCAGAAATAATTTCAGAGGTGCGTCTTAAATTAAATAAATAAATAAATAAATATCCTTGGACATTTCACACAACGCCATCTAGTCCCAAGCTAAGCAACCTAATGCTTGTGTTATGGTAACGAGATGGCTGATAAACTACTTATATACATTTTTTTTTTTTGTAAATACATACATATTATAGATAGAAAAACACCCAGACTCGGAACAAATACTTGTAGGTCGTACAAATATTTGTTCCGTGCGGGAATCGAACCCGCGACATGCTGCGCAGCAGTCAATCGCTCAACTACTGCGCCAACGTGTCGTCACAAAAAAAAAAATAAAAATCGTCGTAAATTGTCTACAGTTGGACGGACTTTTTTTTCTGAGTCGTTCTCTCTGAAATTAGTATTTGACTTATAAAATAATTGCCATAGTAAATAGTGACTGCAGATTATTATAATACCGATAAACCACAACTACCCATCCAATGACAAAAGAATACAAGTTTATCCGCTTTTAAAATATAGACTACTATCAACTCCCTCCACAACCGTGGTTATTTAATCTTAAGTAATGTAGTAGGTATTTCAGTTGACATTCTGTTAAAGGCACATAAATATCGAAAATCGATAATAACCATTAATATTTAAGGACCTAAGTATAGCGATAACTTTTAATTTTATGAAGCAGCAATTATATTTTCATAATAAGCGATTTTATAAAATGTTTTGTAATTTGTAAATTCGTATTGAAAAATATTATCAGACCGTGTATTGGAAGGTCTTAGAAGTTATTTATTAATTTAACCATTTTCCATTTAGCAAAAATCAACTTGGGTAAAAAAATATTTTTTCAATGGATTGGATCGTTAGCTACCAGTATGCTTTGAGAAAGAAACAATTCTTAACGAAACTTTCATCCAAACATTAAAATAACCTAATAAAGATAAGACTAAAACTCGATTATAGTACCATTATAATTTAGCTAGAACAGATCTATATCAGTCTAGACTTTAAATAGTTTAAAATTAAAATCTACCATTATGACGTTGACATGGCAATATATTGCGGAGTTGGGCAACATGGGCAACAACAAGCAACAGTGAGCAATTCAGTGTGAATGTTAATTGCCGTGTCGTTGCTACGGAATTTCCTGCAATTTGACTGAATTCAGACGTCGCGTCACCCGTCGAGAATTTTGTACGAGAAAATAAATTCGTAGTTAGAGATAATTGTCTCAAAATAAATTTAGCGAAACAGGAATTTTTCACAACGTAAGGCGAGAGATAATCAAAATGATATGTTGGTTCATAACAGAACTCTGGAGACGTCTATGAACAGTCGTGATTACATTAGGCACATTCAAGTTTAGCTGAAAAAGAGAGCCGTTCTCTAGGCGTGTAACACAAATCTTTATTCATTCTCAGTAATTTATCATTCAGAAACGACGTCTCGCATTTTCAAAAGCCGATAGTTCCAAACTCAATTCAAACCAAATTATCGCTTTCTTACTTAAAGACATTTTAACAACCTCAAAGTCAAAGTATTTCAACTTAATTAAGGCTATAAAACCTCATCTACGCGTAATATTTTTCCATTGGGTTCTGGAGAGCGAGGTAACAAGACGAACACACTAGTAATTAGCTTAATAAATCAGGCGACGCTCACAGTGACGGACATACAGAAATACCGGCAATGATTTATATGGCACTAACTAGTGGGGACCGAGGATTGTATTAATAGATGTGTGTAATATGCGAGTGTGGATTGATGAAGATATTATGAGAGTCATTGTTGTTTCCACATTGTTAGGTTCAAAAGAAGTTGAATGAATCGCACATAAACGCGCTTATAAGCACAGTAAAACAAAGATGAAATCGTACTGCTGCGCAAGAGTGGACCACCTCGACAATAACAGTGAAAGATAAACAATTGTTTGACATTAATGACACTTGACAGTCATGATGCTAGGGCAAAACGTGTACAGACACGAAAAGTTAGGCTCGTTATACAATTTTAGGACCTTTTCATAGATTGGGAAGACATCACTGCCTAAAAAATGTGGATTAAACAAATAAATGCTTAAAAGCAACATAGTGGACATAACACACACATACATACACAGTGGTGTATGCTAATTTATGTATAATAATATGGTTAGTTAATAAAACAAAGCTATGAAAAGTGATAACTCAACAGACACTAGTCATTCTGTTTGGTACTCCTCGCCCCCTTGAGTCAAAAATGTGAAGTTAATGACTTTTAACTCGTTTTTAGTCGTCGCTAATCTCAAGATAATGGGACAGCTGTAATAACATCAAATTAAACAGCTCTTTAATTAGGACACCGTCTGATTTTATAGCTTCAGACAATACGGGCGCGAATGAATGGAATGAGGAGAATATTGAGTGCCGATGCTGGGGAGATTGTTATTGGGATTGTAATGAATAGCTGCAAGGTACCACAGATCAATGTGTTCAGGAGACACAGAAGATAACGTCAGTACTGGATTAATTGAAGGCCGTATGAAAACAGCTTGGGCGTTAGTTGAATGCGAGAAGATCGACGGCTTTCGGATTTCTAAAGAGACCGTTACACAGAATTGGACCACGACAGATTATATCTGCACCTATAGTTTGATACGAAGATACTAACTTTGTATGGTACACACACCACACACACCATACATACATAACTTTTCTTTCACTACACATAACAAAATTACAGAAGCTTATTAGCATCAACACCGTTCATTTCTTGTATTAATTATTTAAAAACAATTATTTGGCCGAACACTGTCTTTTAGAATACAGGCTATCCTAGTCTATGAGACAGGGTTTATATACTTTTTATACAGATTTTGCATCTTTCAACTGTAATGTATTTTTTAAACTGTTTCTGTATCTTTTTCTTGTGAATAAACCTTTTATTATTTACTAGCTTTTGCCCGCGGCTTCGCCCGCGTGGATGTCGAAAATATCCCATGGGAACGTTCATGTGGAAAACATAGGGCATATCCCTAACTTAAGAAATGCTGGGTTTCCCATACAAACTTTCATCCCTTTTATCACCCCTTGTAGGATTATGTTTTAGGACAAAAAGTAGCCCATGTCCTTTCCCAGGATGCCTTGCCAAATTTTATCGAAATCCGTGCAGTTTTGTAAATTTTAAAATCAACCCCTATTTTACGCCTTAGGGGATGATTTTTCAAAAAACGCTGACCCGCATATTTCTTAACTTCTTACCAATATCATAAATTTGTTATCCCTAACTTAAGAAATACTGGGTTTCCCTTACAAACTTTCATCCCCTATATCACCCCCTGTAGTATTATTTTTGAAAAAAATAGTATCCTATGTCCTTTCCCAGGATGCTATATAAAGCCTTGCCAAATTTTGTCGAAATCCTTGCAGTTTTGTAAATTTTAAAATCAACCCCTATTTTACCCCCTTAGGGGATGATTTTTCAAAAACGCTGAACCGCATATTTCTTTATTTCCTATCAAAAGTATACATTTTAATTTTCACATACCTAACTTAATACTGAGTTTCCCATACAAACTTTCATCCTCTATATCACCCCCTGTAAGATAATTTTTTAAGACCAAAAGTAGCCTGTGTCCTTCCCCAGGATGTTATATAAAGCCTTGCCAAATTTTATCGAAATCCGTGTAGTTTTGTAAATTATAAAATCAACCCCTATTTTACCCCCTTAGGGGATGATTTTTCAAAAACGCTGAACCGCATATTTCTTTATTTCCTATCAAAAGTATACATTTTAATTTTCACATACCTAACTTAATACTGAGTTTCCCATACAAACTTTCATCCTCTATATCACCCCCTGTAAGATAATTTTTTAAGACCAAAAGTAGCCTGTGTCCTTCCCCAGGATATTATATAAAGCCTAGCCAAATTTTATCGAAATCCGTGTAGTTTTGTAAATTTTAAAATCAACCCCTATTTTACCCCTTAGGGGATGATTTTTCAAAAATGCTGAATCGCATATTTCTTAATTTCCCACCAATAGCATACATTTTTTATCCCTAACTTAAGAAATACTGGGTTTCCTTACAAACTTTCATCCCCTATATCACCCCTGTAGTATTGTTTTTGAAAGTATCCTATGTCCTTTCCCAGGATGCTATATAAAGCCTTGCCAAATTTTGTCGAAATCCGTGCAGTTTTGTAAATTTTAAAATCAACCCCAATTTTACCCCCTTAGGGGATGATTTTTCAAAAACGCTGAACCGCATATTTCTTTATTTCCTATCAAAAGCATACATTTTAATTTTCACATCCCTAACTTAAGAAATACTGAGTTTCCCATACAAACTTTCATCCCCTATATCACCCCCTGTAAGATTATTTTTTAAGACCAAAAGTAGCCTGTGTCCTTCCCCAGGATGTTATATAAAGCCTTGCCAAATTTTATCGAAATCCGTGCAGTTTTGTAAATTTTAAAATCAACCCCTATTTTACGCCTTAGGGGATGATTTTTCAAAAATGATGAATCGCATATTTCTTAATTTCCTACCAATAGCATAAATTTTTTATCCCTAACTTAAGAAATACTGGGTTTCCTTACAAACTTTCATCCCCTATATCACCCCCTGTAGTATTGTTTTTGAAAGTATCCTATGTCCTTCCCCAGGATGCTATATAAAGCCTTGCCAAATTTTGTCGAAATCCGTGCAGTTTTGTAAATTTTAAAATCAACCCCGATTTTACCCCCTTAGGGGATGATTTTTCAAAAACGCTGAACCGAATATTTCTTTATTTCCTATCAAAAGCATACATTAATTTTCACATCCCTAACTTAAGAAATACTGAGTTTCCTATACAAACTTTCATCCCCTATATCACCCCCTGTAGGATTATTTTTTAAGACCAAAAGTAGCCTGTGTCCTTCCCCAGGATGCTATATAAAGCCTTGCCAAATTTTGTCGATATCCATGCAGTTTTGTAAATTTTAAAATCAACCCCTATTTTACCCCCTTAGGGGATGATTTTTCAAAAACGCTGAATCGCATATTTCTTAATTTCCTACCAATAGCATAAATTTGTTATCCCTAACTTAAGAAATACTGGGTTTCCCTTACAAACTTTCATCCCCTATATCACCCCCTGTAGTATTATTTTTGAAAAAAATAGTATCCTATGGCCTTCCTCTGGATGCTTTATAAAGCCTTGCCAAATTTTGTCGAAATCCATGCAGTTTTGTAAATTTTAAAATCAACCCCTATTTTACCCCCTTAGGGGATGATTTTTCAAAAACGCTGAATCGCATATTTCTTTATTTCCTTTCAAAAGCATACATTTTAATTTTCACATCCCTAACTTAAGAAATACTGAGTTTCCCATACAAACTTTCATCCCCTATATCACCCCCTGTAGGATTATTTTTGAAAAAAAAAGTAGCCTATGTCCGTCCCCAGGATACCATCTATAGCCTTGCCAAATTTTATCGAAATCCGTTCAGTGGTTTAGGCGTGAAAAGGTAACAGACAGACAGACAGACAGACAGACAGACAGACAGACAGACAGACAGACAGACAGACAGACAGACAGACAGAGTTACTTTCGAATTTATAATATTAGTATGGATTTATGGTTGCTAGTGATTACTAGATCGAGTTAAATGGCGTAACAGTGGAGGGTCCTACATCCAGGTCTGCTGCAGGCTAATGGTGATGGATACAAAGCAGTACTAACAATTATACTTAACACTAAAATCACCCCAAAAGGTACAAATATAAACAAGAACATCCAACACTTGAAGGTATTTATGTCGTCTCAAAATAAAGCGACTATTAACCGCACATCGCTTGTTCGCGCGAACACTTCATTTGCGTCGCAGGCGCATTTAATTGCTTTATAAATATAACACACACACTCATACAGTAACTCGCTCAATGTGTGTGTGTCATTTATTACTTTCAGAACTTTTGCTTTTCATTCATTGAAACATTTTGAACGCTATTTGTCGTTAGCTTCTCATTGTTTTTTTTTTTTTTCAAACAGGTAGGTATAAGTAGGTAGCTGTGAGGTAATAAAATCGAAAAATGTGGTGAATTTCGTTACCTATATACAGAAAATATTTTCAGATTTGATTAAATCCTGATTTCACTTGTTTATTAAATTTAAAATGGGTTTGTTTTTAGCTTTTCAGTTTTAGTTTTTTACTGCAGTCGGGTTTTTTAGTTTTTTTAATTACTTTTTTTTTAACTAACTATTAAACTAACATACTTAGTAATTCCTAAAGATTTTCAAAGACTGTTCGTATTGTTTTAATCGCAGATAACACTCGTAAAATCAACAACTCGTCTAGAAACCGTTATTATGTCAGTAGAGGCTCTCTGCAGTGGATATGAAACTCGTAGGCATGCAGCTCTTTGCAAACTGCAGAACATCGCACAGAACATTCGATAATACTCTCAATGCAATTCGCAAAACAAAAGCTTATGCTGACTTTATCGTACTCAATACAAAGATACTTAATTACACAATAGCAGCACACAAAAACAGCCTTTATTGTTCACGAAATAAGGTCGAGAAGTTGCGAGGTAATATGTGCAGTTGCAGAGGCTTAATGAGTACAATCAAAATGAGGCGTGCAGCGATCCAGCGCTTGTTATTACGCCCATACTTTGTTCTGAAGCGCTTTTCGCTTTAAGGTTGCTGTTATTGAATAACATTTTCATAAAGGTAGGTCATAAAGTGGGTAATAGAGAGATATTTCATGGAAAATGCCTGAGTCTACAGATTATGTCAGTTTTATTACTAAGGACTGTATTCACTTAAATAAAATATACCGTTCGTTAGTAAATGTTTCGGAAAAATTACCTACATTATTTTATTTCATAAAATATGGGTCACGTTAAGCATTATTTGGAGCAATGGAAACTTTCATTATGGTAAACAATATTATCTTTATTCATGAACCACTTATTTTACTGCTACAGATGACCGCTTCGAAAAGAATATGGTTTAATGCAATAGGGTTCTATGCAAATAAATAAATCTATCCTATTCTATTTAAGGCGCTCGAGTCGCGAACTGAACTGAAATAGGCTCGCGAGTGATTGCCTCGCGCATTTGGTAGGTATTTAAACATAATAATTATTTTAATCATTTTATTACGACAAACTCAGCGAATTGTGCTAAAAAATCTTAATACCTTTTCATTTATATAAAAAAATCGGCCAAGTGCGTGTTGGGCCACGCGCAGTAATAGGGTTCCGTAGTGCACGCCGCCGCCCGTCGTTATTCGAGCGTAAGTATTATTAATTTAGAAATCATTATTAATAAGAATGTTATGATTTTATTTTTGTATTGTATTTTTACATGGTTCATAAACTTCTATTTACTACCTGTTTTACACAGCTAACAACGTTACACAAGTAATTTTTAATGGAATTTGTACGAAATTTTTACTGTTCAAAGTACATTTTACAAGTTGGTTGACTATTACTCATAAACTTGAAAAGCCTACTTAGCTGTGATAGTTTTCCTGGGGGCGGACACTTGACTGTAACAAAAATTAGTACTTTAAAGCTTAATATTTCAGAAACGGATCCCTAAATCGAAAAGCTGTTTCACAAACCCGCAATATTTTTGAAAGACCTATCCAACAACACCCCACACCGTGGAGTAGACGGGAAAAAAAAACATTCCCACTTTACGTGTACCGAAGGTAAAAAAAAAATTTTTTGATGATTTTATTTTACCACTTTGCGTCGTGATGAATATGTATATCCATGCTAAATTGTAGCTTTTTAGTACTAAGAGTCTCTGAGCTAAGCTGCGGACAGACAGACAGACAGACGGACATAGCGAAACTATAAGGGTTCCTTGTTGACTACGGAACCCTAAAAAATAAAAAAAAGTATGTTTTGTAACTATGACATTGATTAAACATTACGAAAAGGGGTAACTTTGGGTTTTTTTTCTATCCAGTAAAATAAATCCAATCGTGTTATTAAAAACGATTGGCTATCCGCCAGATCCTTAAATAAGATATATATATCTTTTTTTTTCAGAATTTTATAACACTGTTTTTTAATGGATTCAAAAAACTAGTAAACGCGGTCTGTCGGATCAAGCGCCTTAACATCACAAAGCTCACGGAGGATCTATTGGACTGATCACACTTCTTCTCACCAGTTGCATGGAATGGTTGAAGGTTGTATTCCTTTCATTTGTTTAGAGGTACGTGATTCTAACAGGCAAGTTAGAGACGCCAGCAGGCCAAGCCACCCGAAACTGTCAAATTTTCCCAATCAACCTTGAACCTATAATGCCATAGCGATAAAGATGAAATTTGACAGATTGTAGTAGGTTGATGTGCTGGCGTCAACTTAGATAATGAGACTGCAGTAGGTATCGACAGAAGAAAGATATTTCTTTAAAGTTATGGTGTATTATCTAAAGGAGATTATTTTTATACGCTTTTATCATTACTTGAATCGACGTTGGAATAGGGCCAAGCAGGTACAGCAATAACGTTTACAGGGTAATAACATGATCGAGATATAAAGTTCCAACTCACTCCAGGTACAGTTTTAGTATTCTAGTTTATTCCACACACAAAAAACCCAGTACTTATCTCCAAAAAAAAAAGGTACAAAGTAAACCCGAAACTGACAAAATAACACAACAGTGTATGAGACAGTTTAAATATAAAATGAAGCTGTTTTATTCGGGCGTCGTAAAGCTGCAGGGCGGGGGAGGTGCGTCGTGTTGCAACTTTTTAACGTAGCTTGTAATCAAGTTTGATTGTGTTGTCTACTTTGTTGATGTTGTCTGTTGTTAGAGTGATATAGTACAAAGTGTTGGTGGAATTAGTCCTAAGGCATGAATTGTGTATGTAGGTATGTAGGGTGTGATGTAAAAACTGTCCGCAGGGCGGTAAAACTGCTGACTGCATTGGCTTTTCTATCTAAGTTTTGCTATTTAACAAAAAATAGCTCTAGTTACCATATAATTTTATAACAAATAGACCACAATCATACTAAATGTATCGCAAAATGAAATCTAACTCTATACGAAACGTGACAAAACAGTTACTTAAACACACATGACTTTAAAAACATCTGCACACAAACTCTTCAAACGCAAAACAAATGCCTCTCATATTAATATCTAATGTTAATACGAAACGCCGAAAAAACCTTGAGAAGCCCTGACATCCGCGCAGGGTTGGCACAACACGAACTCATATAGTATTCATTGAACTCCGACGAGGAACAAAGAGTTTCGTACCGTGCAATTTATAACGCGGGCGTTGGAACCCTAACCCTTGCCGGTTTGAAAAAGAACGCATCAAAGGAGGTAGATTGATTAGTATTGTGTTCAAAAGGTCAGAGGTTGTCAATGTGAGGATGGTTTGTTAAGAATTTGGAGACATCGGTCGTGAAACCTAGGTACTAAGTAAAATATTATCAACATGAAATTTTCGTACGCTAAATATGTATAACAGTCAATAAAGCAAATGGAACGAATTGAAGTGGGAGTAATCAAGGAGACGAGAATAATTTTGAATGAAAAACAGAATGTATCCGAGATGGCTTGGAACCAAGATAATACACAAACGAAAAAGGTATCGCTCGGTACCTACTGCCAAAAAATAACAAATTCCTTTCAATCAACCATTCAATAATACCAGAAAAGTATACTTCAAACCACAATGAAAAATAACCCAGATACAAACCTCGAACCACTTCAAAAGGCTCGAGTGACAAAATAAGAATAACAGGCGCAAAGCCTGGCACAAAGTAAGGGAACAGTTCTCGAGTGCTGAGCTGAAGAACCCTTTCTGATAAAACCCGAGTGTCTTGACGCATAATATTTACCTGCTTTACTTCCGAAGCTACAATATTGGAATTCCGGTCCCCTCCGGCTTCCCGTTTCTGGAAACGTGATCTTAGTGTATATTAATGGAAAGAATGGTGCTTCTTATAAATTAGATAGGTAGGTTAGGGTGTGAAGGTGTATTTTGGAGTTATTTTGAGTGTCGAGTGCAGGGTTCGTGAGCAGAATATTTCAACATTTATTTCAGACTAGCACTACCCGCGCGGCTTCGCCCGCGTGGATGTCGGAAATACTACCGGGAATTCCTTCCTTATTCCTTGTCTATATTATAAAGTGAACCTCTGTGCAAAATTTCAGCTTTCTAGGTTCAAGGGTTTGGGCTGGGCGTTGATGAGTCAGTCAATCAGTCAGGACTTCCCTTTTTACCCGACTGCGCCAGAAGGAGGGTTATGTTTTTCGAGAGTATGTATGTATGAATGTTGTATAATTGTTTGGCACGCTCTGCGGCCTGAACGGCTCAATGGATTTTAGCTTGAGAGGTGTCGTTAGATTCGTATTTACTGTGAGAGTGACACTGGGTTTATAAAAAAAAAAAAATGGCGGATTTTTGGCGCCAAATTACGTCTTAAAAAGTTTTTTTTTTTCTCAAAACCTGTTAGTGGGGTATCAAAATAAAGGGTTTTAGAAGGTTATGAAACCTAATAAGTAATTAAAAAAATTATTAAATAAAAACAAGTAATTAAACAAATTAAAAAACCCGACTGCGGTAAAAAACTTAAGTTAAAAAAACCGGCCAAGTGCGTGTCGGACCACGCACAATGAAGGATTCCGTAGTTGAAAAGAATTTATCCCAAAAACAAAAACATTTTTATCGCAAAAAAAACATTTTTTTATGTGATAAAACTACAAATTAATAATTTTCGGACTTTTTCCTTTACTTGTGCTGTGTGTGAGACCTTGCTTCTTGCCAAATTTCATAATTCTAGGTCAACGGGAAGTAGGTTTTGATTTATTTGCGAGTATCAAAATATGTCGTATATTGGCCGTATTTTTTCTTCCGTTAACTTAGAAGCTTGATTTTTATAGAGCTGCAAGGGACTATAGACTTACGTCTTTAATATTTATTTCAATTTGATACCTCCACGCGTTTCTGAAAAAAAGTGTCTTACAAGCTGACAGACTTGAAAATATTTTTTTGTATGATAAAATTACAAATTAACAATTTTTGGACGTTTTCCTTTACTTGTGCTGTAAGATCTTGCTTCATGCCAAATTTCATGATTCTGGCACAACGAGAAGTACCCTATAGGTTTTGATTTACTTGCGAGTATCAAAATATGGCGCATAAATGGCCGTATTTTTTTATTGCGTTGACTTAAAAGCTTGACTTTTGTAGAGCTCCAAGAAACCATAGACTTACGTATTTGATATTAATTTCAACTTGATACCTCCACGCGTTCCTGAGAAAAAGGGTCTTGACAGACAGACAGACAGACAAACAGACAGACGGACAACGAAGTGATCCTATAAGGGCTCCGTTTTTTCCTTTTGAGGTACGGAACCCTAAAAACTGAAAAGCTAAAAACAAGCCCATTTTAAATTAAATAAATCTTGGAAGCAGGAGGAACCCATACCTTTTTATTATATTTTTAAATGGGTCCTTCCTGCTTCCAACATTTGTTTGAAGGAAGATGCGATGCCCAATTTAGCTAAGGCTAAAGAAACGCAACCTCCTCAAACGTCCCTGGGCAGCATGTGGTGGTGAGGCGATGAAGAGGCGTGCATTAGGAAGTGCCGCAAATTGTAATATCTAATGACGACACTAAGTTAATATGTATTGCGCTATATCAAACGGGGCATCTATTATGTTAATATGCAATTTGAAATAACAAGACAATTACAGCACAAACACAAACCAAGGTAATCAAGAACAAAACCAGTCCCAAACTCAATCAAAGGCAACTCAAATCAACTCCCCTCGAACTCCTACCATTCCTCTGTGAGGTCGCGTGACGTAACAGTGCACCACACAAGAGGGGAGCCGTCGAGACAAATCTCTTACGATTTGTATCCACCAGTCAAATGTTCGGATTTATCCGCGCACGCTGCGACGCATCGTTCGCCGGCCATTTGTCATGTACGTACGTCACTGCGGAAAATATATCGGTAAATAGCAAGTCAATATACAAAGTGTGTATTATGAAGAAAGTAAGATGATGTATCAGGGATATAACAAAACATATAACGTGCCGCTGCTATACCGACATTAACTAAAGACACAGGTAGTGCTAGTGGCCAGTAATCATAAAAATTACAAAAAAAAAAAAATAAATAAAAAAATAAAAAATTTCAAACAAACTAAATAATAAAATCTATATAAATAAAAAGAGAAGTCCTGTCAGACTGACTGATTGACTGACTCATCAACGCCCGGCCCAAATCAACCTGAAATCGCGAAAAAAAAAATCAGCTGTTCAGTACATTTTGACGAATTATGCGAACATAAATGTACTGAACAGTTGATTTTTTTTTCGCGATTTCAGGTTTGGTCCCATAGTAAAAGTTGTTCATAATGATGAGTACAATGACCCCTTAAAAGGTTTTGCGCATTTAACGTTACACGTTGTATAAGCCACTAGAACCTCTACATACATGTTTACCTCTCATGTTCTCATGCAGCACTTTAGCTCCAGTGGCCCTGCTTACTCCAGCAAGAGTGTACCTAAGCGCATAATAAATCTCCGGGAAATCCGACGTTACTTTATTCGTCTCGAAAAATAACCTCTTCTCTTATTCAAATGAAAATTGAATTCGTAATGCTAATATTTTTATACGCCCCGAGTTAAAAAGTAAGTTTATTAAAACTTCTCCCTTTGCAAAATTCTAAATGTATCTACCTACACAGTACAGTCGGGGCATTACAATGTTACTATACTAGAAAGGTTTAGTAGTAAAATAAAAGTAAACAATCTTGATGTGACTTTTTACACAAACACATATTAAACAAATAAACTACTGCTTAAACTACTGCTGCTGGTTCAGTATTGTTGTATAAACATTGGTTTTTAATTGCATTTTATTTTTAAACTGAGGTTTTAAAATAAAAAATAAAAAAGATAAATGACACATCAAGATTATTTACCTTTCACAACCTAAACCTTTCTAGTATTATAGACATCTATAACCAAAAGTTACAAGTGAACGCTTTCACAAGTAACAACTAATAGAAATTTAGTATTCAAACGGTTTACGAACGAATTAAAGTTTTTGATTGAATTTGTATAAAAAGTAAATTGCAGATTCGCTTCTAAAACTATCGTTCAATCTTCAAAAAGAGGTGAGATTAATTATTTTATACTTTAGTTTTCAAAATTAGATAGAACTGAGAGATAGTTTTTGTCGTATGGAATGAACCGACAATTAGAAATCTAATCAGCTTAAAAACCAGCTTTTAAAATGCATTAAGAGATTTAGTAAAACGTTTGAAAAGAAGATGAAAAAGTTTAACTAAGAGATCACTTATTAATTTATTATGGATAAGTTTAATGGAATTGAACTAAAATCTTTTGATAAAATCAGACTATCGCAACGCTTATTTTAAGGTGGTAAGTATGGTCACTTTCATTCTTTAAAAACGATTGATTTTACCGGCTTGTTTTTCTCTAACGTGAAAGAGTACAGACCTATAGTATCGATCGATCCTAATGCCGATACCTACATGATATCGGCATTAGGATCGACACATAAAGGATGTCTCAAACAGTTAATATTTTAAACACGTATTTGTCACGCTCTCAGCGTAAGAAGCGTGCCCCGGGACCGGGATGTCAGGCACCTAATTACGCAATGTACCAAACCGTCCCCACGCGAATATTGGGACGTGCCGTGACCTGTTTGTGAATATTAGTAGGTAGGTTACGTTTTTAACGGCACATCGGTACGCTGACAGCGTGACCGTGACAACAGCGAACTTCTGAACGAAAAAAAAAATATGTCAAGAATCGCGAAAAACATTAAGGTAAATACGACATACGCGTGACAAACTTGTGACATGACATCTCACGGGACATTTGCAAATAATGCTATGTTTACATTTGAATTTAAATTCTCGTAACAACGTAAAAATAGGAATCCTAAAGATTATTCTAATGGATGACAAGCGACCTAGAAACGTGACGTTTGCGAATAATTAATACGGCTTCTCTCTGGGTTTGAGTAGCTGAAGCCCACAACGTGATCATTGATTTTTTTAAAGATTTTTATTTTGGTTTTACAGCTACATTATATGGTATTCAACTGCATTCGGTTAGACTGGAAGCCGATCCCAACACATTTGGGAAAAGTCTAGGCAGATTGATTGGGTTTTACAGCTGCATCAATCCATTTATACGACCAAAATCAAAAATCAAAATCAAAAGTCCTTTATTCAAATTAGGCTGCGAATCAGCACTTTTTGAACGTCAAAATTACAGTAAGACAGTCCCCACAAAACGCCCGCCCTTCACCACTTCCTAGTGCTTTAGCTGGGAAGAAGAAGTAGCGGAACAAACTCCCCAGCAGCACAGCTGTCTGTTCAGTTGGAAGAACTAGATTCTATACAATAGTACCTATGCAAAATAATTTACGCAACACAATACATTAAATTATATTTTTGTCAAATAAAATAAAATAAACAATTTTAGTACTTAACTCATGTAACCTGTCATTATGTAAGCTGATCCTGGAGAAAGAACATAACATAAACATTGTCTTGAATTAATCACAGCGACCAACTATTCTTATCGTTTAAGTAATCGTTGATAGAATAGTATGCCTTTGAACAAAGATTGGATTTAACTTTAATTTTAAACGCATTAAAAGGCAAATCTAGCAAAGAAGAAGGTAGCTTGTTATAAAAAGTTATACCAAGACCAACAAATGAGTTATGAACCTTATGAAGCCGATGAAATGGAGCACGTAATTTGTCCTTATTTCTGGTGTTAATATTGTGAATATCACTGTTTTTACTGTACAAATGTATATTTTGCCTAATGTATAAGATGTTGGCGAAGATGAACTGTGATGCCACTGTGAGAATACCAATATCCTTAAAAAATTCCCTCAGAGAAACTCTAGCACCTAGCTGGTAAATTGCTCGAACAGCTCGTTTTTGAAGAACAAAAATATTTTGAATATCAGCCGCTTTGCCCCATAGCAGAATACCGTAGGACATAACGCTATGGAAATAACTAAAATAGACTAAACGAGCTGTATCAACGTCAGTGTATTGTCTTATTTTCCTGACGGCGTAGGCGGCTGAACTGAGTCTTCCCGCTAGGCTTGATATATGTGGGCCCCACTGAAGTTTAGCATCTACTGTTATACCCAGAAAAACTGCTGATTCTGCAGTCTTAAGCACCTCTTCATCTAAGACGATGTTGGGTCCCAGATTTCTAACATTCGGTAAGGCAAACTTTATACATTTAGTTTTCTTGGCATTGAGAACTAAGTTATTTGTCGTAAACCAATCCGTAACCATTGAGAGTGCACTGTTTACGTCATCAAAATCATGTCTGTTTCTGTCTACTTTAAAAATAAGAGAGGTGTCATCTGCAAACAGTACAACGTCACAGATACCCTTTAAATAGAATGGTAAGTCATTGATATACACTAGGAATAAGAATGGACCCAGTGTTGAGCCTTGAGGTACACCTAACTGAACTGGTAGCCCGGAAGATTTCACACCATTAACATCTACACATTGGAACCTATTATGTAAATAAGAATTTATCACTTTGAGAGCTTCGTTTTGGACACCATAATGACGTAATTTACGCAAAAGCGTGTCATGGTGCACGCAATCAAAGGCTTTGGAGAGATCACAAAAAACTCCAATAGCATTTTGCGAGTTTTCCCAAGCGTTAAATATGTGTTTCAGCAGAGCAACACCCGCATCCGTAGTCGAACGACCTTTAGTGAAGCCATATTGTTCATCGTGAAGGAGTCTGTTTAAATTAAAATGTTTTAGCAACTGCTTGAGTATTAACTTTTCAAATATTTTGCTAAATGCAGGTAAGATAGAAATAGGCCTGAAATTTCCAACGTCATTTTTATTACCGGATTTAAATAATGGTATGACTTTGCTACTTTTCATGAGGTCAGGAAAAGTTCCTAAATCAACACATTTATTAAAAGTAACAGCTAGATAGGGGGCTACGATGTGTATTATATTACTTAATAGTTTAATGGAGATGCCCCAGTAATCACCAGTGTTTTTAGACTTAAGTGTGTTAAAAACATTAACTACATCACGAGGTGTTACATGTTCGAAGCTAAATAAGCGACTACATTTGGGCACACTACTATGCAAAAGGTTTTCAGCTTTAGATGGGGACGAATCTAAGGAGCGAGTCGTAGTTATAGGTATGTTGGCGAAAAACTCATTAAATGCCTCAGCTACGTCAGCTGCTTTACTAATTAATTTATTGTCAACCATAATCTCAAGTTGTTCTTCTTGTTTCACCGACTTACCCGTTTCATTGTTAATAATTTTCCAGGTTGTTTTTACTTTATTATTGGATTTTTTAATTGTATCGCTTAAAAATTTGGATTTAGCAAAAACACAAATGTTTTTAAATAATTTTGAATAATTTTTGACATACTCTAGGAAAGAAGTATCAAACCTGTATTTTTTCAAACCGTATAACTCGTATAGTCTCGCTCTACTTTTATAAATACCTGGAGTAGCCCATTGGTTAAAGCCAACGGAGGTGCCATTAATGTTAATGGTTTTGGTCTTAAAAGTAGATTGGTATTCTTTTTGCACAACATCAAAAAGGGCTCCATAGATTTCATTAGGATTCTCGTGTTCTGCTAGAGATGGTGTAATTCTACGAGCTATATTATTTTTAAACTTGTTGCAACGACTAGCTGTATATGGCCTGCATTCTCTTTTATGTGGCTTTTTATGTAATGGCATAGGGAAGCTAGCTAGTAAACCACAGTGGTCAGATGTTAGGTCACTTAGCACTAATTTATTTTTGACCTCACAATCACTAAATATATTATCAAGACATGTTGACGAAGTTGCCGTGATCCTAGTAGGTTCGAAAAACAAGTTAATTAAATTATAAGACCTGAACAGATTGAGAAGTCTAATACTCAATGGAGTAACATCTAAAATATTAATATTAAAATCTCCACATAAAATTATGCTTTTATTACTTGATTTTAACCTATTGAGTGTATCCTCCATAACCAACTCGAAACGAATAAAATCCCCAGAGGGGGGTCGATAAACGCAAATTATAAAGTATCGCTCGAGTTCAACACAAGACAACTCAACAATGCGCTCAATAGAAAGATTAACTATATCTAAACGTTGTTTACATTTCAACTTGTTTGAAACAAGAACTAAAGACCCACCGCGAATAGCACTTTTTCTCACAAATGCACTTTGTACAGTAAAATAATCATCATTCATAAAGACTACTTCATGTTCTTTCAACCAGTGTTCAGTCAAACATAACACCTGAACATCATAGTTCTCCATAAATAAACTTAACTCTAACTCTTTGCCGGACAGACCCTGCATGTTTTGATGTACAACATTCAACTTATGCGGCCTACCCATTGTCACACCTAATAGTTTAAACTACAAGGCGTATCAAAAATGATATTAGTACTACTACTAACAGTATTCGATGGTACACTACAAGTACCGGTGTCACTATATATATTGTATGCTAAAAGATTAGCAATAAGTCTCCTACAACTAGGTGGCAAATACATTTCATAATTAGTCAGTTTTTAATCAGTAATAAATTGATTACAATCAAAATATAAAATAGCGTCACTATGATGACAAGTTCTATTATAAATTAACATATTTAAATTATAAATGTGACTATTTTGCTCATCAGACAAATATGTTGAATAAGGCAATGCACAGAAAATAAATTTACAGTTCTTGGTCTCATTGAGATGTAACATCAAATGGACACATTCAATTATGTCCTTTTTTCTTACAGATAAGCTATCCCCATATAATAGTATAACAGTGGAACTGGGGTTTATTTTTGTCAATTTAATATTTTTAATTAAATGGCTAATACTGGCACCGGGTAAACAATTATTAATTACATAATGTTGCAAACACTGATTAAATATACTACCAAAACCTTGACCAAATTTGTCAGAAAAAACATAAGTTGTCAAACTATTCATAATATTGATATCTTTATCCATACAGCTACCTACTGGCTGAGCCACTAAGGGTGCGGGTGTAACAAGTTGAGGCTGGGGCTCCTGGGAGCAGACACAGCTAAAAGAGAGGGTATTAGTTAAAGACTCATACCTCTCAGCATTACACTTCACCAAATCCAGTAGTTCCCCAGCCTCAAATAAGCGGTCACTAAGTTGTCGTTGTGAATTCTCATATTTTTCAAAAATATCCTTCAGCAAGTGTTCCTTGTGTTGTATATCATTATAGAGGAGCTGGATATCTGTGTCATATTTTTCCCTACATTTATTTAACTCAATATTACAAGTAATTAAACTTTCAGATAAGACAACACGTTCCTTTCTAAGCGAAAGATTTAATTTTAAGAGATTTTGTTTTTTAATTGCTCTCTGTGACCGTTTAATTATTTTCTTTATATTAATATATTTCTTTAATTTATTGTGACTCATAACAATAGGAGATAATGGTATAGTATCATCACCAGTCAAATCTATGACAGCTGGCTCATACAGTGATTTTGAGTTACTACCTACCAACTCATCAAATAGATTACTAGTCCTAGCAACCTGTTTGCCAACTTTAATACACTCTGATAGAGATAGTGCCTTTTGGGCTTCACACAATTTCTGTTCAAGTTCTGAAATTCGATTCAAAGCTAGTTCATGGGTCTCACTACACTCTTGAAATGTTGACACTAGCTGTTGAAGTTGAATGTGCTGGTCGGCTAAGTCCATGTGTTGTAGGTGTAATTGAGACAGCTCATTCTTAAGGGAGGTGTTCTTTAAATTAATGTTTTCCACTTCCACTTCACTGTCGTCCCTTTCCTGGAGCAACTGTTTGCACATAGCGTTAGAAGCCTTAAGCTCCGTCAAGGTAGCTCTTAATTTTGCTTCCATCTCCTTTACTGTAGCACTGCGGGTCATCATTTTCGACATGTTAGTCTCCTGCAATGTGTGAAGTTATGCAGCTAAATAATAGTGTAAGAAAAGTTGTTCAAATATTTAGATTAGTAGGAGGTAGTAAGAGAAAAAAAAATAAAAAATAAGTTAAAAAAAAAGTAAGTAATGAATTGATAACAAATAGATATTACAATTAGATGAAGTTAATATGGAATTAGATGGGAATGTTAAACAGAAGTAAAGTTACAAGGAATGCACTGCTTTTAATATTAGACACAAATAAACTTGATTGACAATAACAAGTTTAAGACACATTACAAGTTTTATACCATACTTAAATAAATAATAATTAATAAGCTATAGGTAATGAGCCTATTTTTGTGAAGTAAATTATGTAGTGTTTATTGTCTGAGCGAATGTTTTCGTCATCGATTCTGCTTCCACTAGTTGTCAAGCAAAAGGAGACATAAACCGTGCCAATGTGTGATGGACGTAGCTCAGAGGCTGAGCAGTATTTGTGTTGTTCAGTGGTCTGTTATTATTATGTGCTCTTAAATTAAAACAAAATACTCCCCGGGATTGATGATATTTTGAAATCCGCCACCGTTCGAGTTGACAGCCGGTATCGAGCCGGTTTAATATCCTTTTTGTGTGAAGTTCTCGCGACAAAAAACACTGTATAATAACTAGTTAAACTACATAATAACTAGGAACGACTATATAACACTATTTCAACATAATTATAACACTTTTTAAGAATTTTCTAAAATAATTAACCTAAGATCGTTTTTTTGACGACCGGCTGCCAGTGTTGCCAGTACAAAAAAAAAAAAAAAACCCTGACCTGCAGCGAATCAAGCTCGATCACTTCTTTAGATAGGGTAGTCAGCTACAAAACTCGCGCAAATCCTATTAGGTTTGCACATAATGCAAGCTTAATAAGATTACCTATTGAAACTGTTGTAAAGACAGAATTTTCTTTAGCTACATCTACATGAGTTCCATGTTTAGCAGTGAAGGTAACCGAATTGATAATAGACTCAGAATAGCCTACTTAAAACAGCGTGACAGAACACACGGGTATCTCGTCACGATCGATCATAATACGCGTGACAGCGGCACAGGTACGTGATCACTCAGTGTGCGCAAAGAATCGACTAGTGTGTACCGAGCAGTGTTCCAAGAGTCACGCCCGTTACTGCTGGAGTGATATGAGAGATACATTTGTAGGTGTGTTAATTTACGCAATCAAAGATTTTCCTAGGTTACTTTTTGCTGAAACCGAAACTGTAACCGAACCTTCGGCTCCTCTTCTAGTTTCGTCCGAAACCGAAACCGAAATTTAGGTAGTAAGAAAAAGTTAGTTAATTAAATGACATTATTTGCTGAAATTCGTCGTTTTCGTAAGCTAGAAATAATTTGATTAAGGGTTGATTTTGCAATTAATTTGATTCTCCGGGCGAAACATGACTTTTTTGGTAGAAACTAGCCGAAAATTAAACCAAACCTTCAGTCGGTCACTAATTTTAAAATACCTAATCATCGCTTTTACTAACTAATGATATTAAAGATTGATCTTTCTTGATTAAATAATCCAAGCGGGCTTGGAAGCATATTATTATCCACTTTTGTCTGAAATCTACAATACAAAACTGGTATTTGATAACATTAATCAACACAATTTAATCTCATTAAAAATCCTCATCCTATCCTATTTCAATTAACTGTTTCTAAACATTGTTATATTAAATGACATGTATAAATTGTCGTTTGTGACAATATGTACCGTGGCTGTGTCGTGTAAAACAGTGTAATTGGACAAATTAAATGGTATCGCCTGAAATTGTTACACGAGCGTTATTTATGAACACGTTGCTACCACACGGTCCGGCTGTAATTATTATGCTGTGGTCGCAATACATCTACTATTACTAGTATTTAATTTGGGATTAGTTGGGTCTGTAGTCATGGACAATGTTGTAGCGTAAAATCCGTATTTGTTAAATAATGCATTACAATAATTTTAATATTTGATTTTATAATAACCAAAATGTCTAACATACCAACCGCATTTCAGGCACTGCCGGCGGGCGACATTGAGGTGTGAAACTGGCGCCTGCTAGTGTGTGGACCCAGAGACCCGGTATCGACCGTTGCCGGCAGGCAATAGTCGCTGTATTGTGTGGTCTATGCAGGCCTTGTACGGCAGGCCGCCTGTGGGGACCAGAGCCTGCAGGCCAACTGTTTATTGTGTTAATTTCCCTTAATATTCACGACAGACTTACATACGAAATTATACGGTACATAACCTACACATCGAGGCTTTAGTTTCATCAGATACATCTAATTCAATTTGTGTACGTTTAAACAAAATCATGCACAAGATCGCTATCTCGAGAACCTGATGCAATCAGCGATCTCCGACCATTACCAGTGGCCGATCTCGGGGGCACTTGACCCGCCTCATGCTCCACAGCGCGACTATTGCCCTGCTCAGCGTGTGGTGCCCGACGGCCGGTGCCCCGCGGTGCCCCACGTCCGGCTACTCATCCGCAACGCCTGCCAAATAACTCCACAAACACAAGAATTACGAAAACATCTTCCACCAATCCAACTATGCAAATCGACACAAAAACTTTTCTAATAAGCTTCAAGACTCCTTTGTTTTTCTTTTAAAACATCTTAAATTCACAGATGAAAAGACTCTCAGAATTCGGCAACTCAAGGGGCGATACCTTTTCATTCGGCGAGTGTACGCGCTTTATCTCCGCCCATTGTTGAACGTTTAGGTGACAAAAACAATAGAAAAGATTTAATTTCCTGTCGTCGTCATAAAATATTATTTTAATCCGGGCATAGCTCTGATGCTGAATATTCAATGAATGCGGACCGGCCATATTTTATTTGAGAGATTTTATGCAAAATAATACGGATTCGAAGCGGCCCTGCACACCGGATATTTTTAATCAACCCCCAGTCAGCGGTTCACGTTCGCGCCTCACCGCTGCGTCGTGCGCCGGCGCGCGCGTGTTGGACAAGTCACTACACTTGTTTCCTCTTTCCTTCCTCTTTCCTACCTATTAACATTTTTACGTTGTATTAATGTTAAGAAAATGTAATGTATTATTCATTGATATTGGATTTGAACTTGAGGTAGCTCCGTACCGATCCAACGTTGAACTCTGATTATAGATGCACTCATTACTCTATTAAGAAAAGAAGGAAAAGTCGGAACAAATGAACACACTGCACGCTTTCTACCTTCTCGTATTGTGTAGTCTGTGGTGTAGTTTCATTAGGATAATCGTACAAAATCGCGCATAATAACAAAAAAAAACTTGCATAAAACGTGATATCGTAAACATTAAAACGTTTTTCCGTTTCAAATCAACGCGGCAAAATAAACAGGAAACATAACCCTAAAAGCGTCACGGAAACAGATTTATACCGCGAGATTATCGACGCAATAAGTTGGTGTAGGCGCGGCGCCCGCGGAACCTTTACAAAAAGTTAAATCAAAAACGTGAGGTGGCGACAAACAAGTCGAAGGGGAAGGAGGGGGAAGGAGGTGCAGGGGGGGAAGCAGAAAAAGTGTCCGCACAAAGATTTATCGCGTCCGCAACGCACCGAGGAGCGCGGAGCGTGCCAAGCGCGCGAGGTCGGGCGGCGACGGGTTAGCAGCCTAGTTAACGCTATTAACTTAAAAGTTTATCTGCGTGTGCATCGCTGCAAGATGTTCCTACAGTCTGTTGTGCTCCATTGTTTCGTTCGTTCAACTTAATTAAATTGTGTTCAAAGTTTTTTGGACTGCAATTGTACGAAATAGAGAAAGTAACTTGCGAGAATTACAATACAATCTCGATATTTGACTTGCACAAAACTCATCTACAACAAAATATAAACATCGCTACGCTTGCAAGTATGTCATTTACAAGCAGAGAGGTAGACATGAACGATTTGTAAACTTAGAATATTTTCCAGACATTTTATGAAAATTCATCTTTATTTGATAAAGCCTAGGAACTACGAACGTCGACTACACGACACGTAGCGCTGTGAACTGCGTAGCAACGTAGCGACGTAGCAACGTAGCGTCGTAGCACGGCGTAGATATAGCCTACAAACAGTGGAGCTACGTGCCCGCCGCCGTAGAAGTACGCGTGCTACGTCGCTACGACCCACGCTACGAATTCTTATTCTATTTACTTACATGACATAATAAAAGGCGTTTATACAGTTAGTTGCTTGAAGAATTTCTTTATGCTGGGTTTTTACGTAGGTACTGTATTTTTGGATAAAGGAAAATTTAATAAATTATTATCCGCGACTTACTACGAGAACTTGTCAGCAACTTTTCTTTGTGTAACCTATAACATTAAACTGGTAATGATTATAGAACTAGAGATTGCAAACCGGGCCCGGCCGGGCCTGGCCCGGCCATTCTTACCGGGCCCGGTCACCGGACCCGGTACAGTACAGCCTAGCCTATAAGATTTCGCTATTTGCTCAACTAGTAGTAGTAGTAACACTCACTAGAAAAAAGAAAGAATTACGTTTTAGAAAAAACATAATACTTTACTTTTAGCAAATAAGAATTCGTTTTGGTTATACCAAAGCTACCAAAGTTTATCTATCTATCTAATCTAAGTTGTTATGACACGTTTAGTACTTTAAGCTGAGTTATTAGTTTCGTATTTTAATACTTTGTTTCAAATAGACACTATAAGGAGGAGCTCGTGGCTAAGTAATAACAGCCGCACGGATCGATCCATCAGGTTAAGCTACGCTTGCCGGGGTTGGTCAGTGGATGGGTGACCATCTTTACATACCGAAATTCCTCCGTGAATCGGAAAGCACGTTAAGCCGTTGGTCCCGGCTGTCATTCGTGGATCTTTGGCAGTCGTTACGGGTCGTCAGAAGCCCGAAAGTCTGACATCCAGTCTTACCAAGGGGTATCGTATTACCCAGTTACTGGGTTGTGGAGGCCAGACAGGCAGTCGCTCCATCTAAATACTGGTATTCAGCTGCATCCGGTTAGACTGGAAGCCGACCCCAACATAGTTGGGAAAAGGCTAGGCAGATTGAAGGAGTAAAGATCGAGCTGTTTGTTTAAACTTATAAAAATTTATAATTACTAATACTAATGTTACTTTTCCGTCCATAGGTAAAAGTAATCAATTCTGTATTAAGTGTCATTTTAAGACTTGAGTGAGACTGATTATTGTGATAATTGTTCATAAGCCAGTTTGAAATAAATATTAACATTGCATCATTGTCTTTTTCCATTCAAATAAAGAAAATTTTCATAAACTACTTTAAAGGTTTCATCGCTATCACAACCCGGCCGGGCCCGGCGGACCCGGCCGGGTTGGCGACGGATGCAGCCGGGCCCGGCCGGGTTGAGAAACATACCGGGTTGCAATCTCTATATAGAACCAGATCGTGCAAGCAAATGGTCCTGAAGATTTAATTACTTCCTGACAAGTTTAATTAATATATGAGACGTTAGCTTTGAAACTGAATACCCATACAGAAAGTTTTCTTATAAAAACCGCGTCAGAGATTTTTTTGAGTAAAAAATATTTTTTTTTTAGAAATGAGAACTTATTTATAACCAAACTTAATGACTTTAGTAGTGAAATATTTACTTAAACGATTGAATAACATAATAAGCTATTTTTAGAAGAATAAATGACCAGTATTAAAATAAAAGCGTTGGACTTGGTTATTATATTACTCAGTCGCTAATAAAATATAGTTGTGACAAATTCATTCAGTTGTAGCAATAAATTACCGCGATATAAATAGGTACAGTCGGCAACATAAGTTGTTAAGCTCAATAAAAAAGACTTCTTATTTTAGACTCCAAGTTGAAATAAGTCTGAAAATATTTTATTATTACAACAATAGTCTTAAATTAACCCTCAGGCTTTAGAATTTGAATTTTACAAAAATCATATTATCGTCTACAAAGTTTGAACCACTACAATAGAAAATGCCTTTATTTCCAGTATGATTTTGGCTGCAATAAAATCATATTTTCACCAAGTCTTATAGAATCTGAATTTTGATTTGTTACATTATAAGGGAAGTTTTAGAAAAGTGGTGTTATTTTCCACTTTAGATATGTTTAGCGACTTTTGTTGCTAACCGTACCTACTCTGATTATAATAGTTACTTGGTTAGAGCAATAATTTCCAGCAAAGGCTGTTATTAATTGTAACTGACTTGCTATATACAAAGCCTTGTTAATATTCGGGTCGCCAGCCTTCCGAGCTTAAATCTCAGATGTACTAATAAACTATTTGAGAAAATATTTTTACATAAAAACCTGTTGTTAATGTGTGGTAAAAAATGTAATTTCGGTATCTTTATCCTGAGACTAAACTACATTTTTATTGAGTTTGAGTAGTTTACCTGTAAACGATTCAAGATTGAAATATAAAGGTTATATTATATGATCAGTGGGTCTAAAACGGACACATTAAGCAATTCCTCTAAAAGCGATTCATTTCCTGAATTCCCAGCAATTTATTATGAGTATGCTATTTGACATTAAACTTCAATAAAGCAATTCATAATTTGTGGACCATTTTACGAATCTCCATACAAAACTGTGAAACAGATGAATTGCGTGCTATGAATTGTACGCAGATAAATTATGAATTGTCAGTTTGTGACTGTTTTACGATTTCAAATATGATTCATAATACATATTATCATATTATGATTCTGCCAAAGTGGCCGTTTTAGCCTCCCCGGGTTATTATACAGAGCCATAATTGTGCTCCGAAATGAAAAAGCCTCAACCCCAAAACTCAAGTTAGGTACTGACATCATTCAGAACAGGTGAATATCGATGACAAGCCTACAAAATATTGCAAGCATAGAACACACCAGAGCGGCAATTCTCGTATTTTTAACAACGTTCGCAATCTCATCTCAGTCTCAATCTGTCAAAAATTGTATAGCGTTTACCTACATTTTTGACATTTGATTGACGCTGGCATGAGATTGTGAACGTTTTTAGGTACGAGAATTGGCCATCAGACCGATGTACCCGCTACCTCAACTATAAGACGAGGCACCTACTCAAAGTTAAGTGGCTCAAAACATTACGTCCACATCCCCACGTCATAAGTTATTGCCCGCACTCCCAAGTGTCCAGGGAGGGCTAAAATATGCACGTTGGGTACAAGTCCTTATTATACGCAGGTAACCGACGACGGTTTCAATAACGTTCAGCAAAAAAATGCATATTTTATGGAAAATGGCGAGAAAGCTTAGCTGGGTGTGCTGCCACGTTCAGTCGGGGTTATGTCGCTGATGTTTATTGGAAATTGCTGCGAGATTTTAGCTCTTATTTTGAGAGAAGATTATGTATTTGGTATGGATGGTTTCTCGTTACAGATTCTGGTAACTGTTACCAGAATCTGTTTTCTGCGTGAATCTTGTCTGTATTCTATGGACTGACCTCTGTGTATTCTTACAGCTACTCTATGAGAGCCTCATCTTTTCTTTTTTTTTTAGGGTTCCGTACCAAAATGGTAAAAAAGGAACCCTTATGGTGTGACTCAGTCTGTCTGTCTGTCACAGCCGGATATCTCAAGAACTACTGATGCTATCAACTTAAAATTTGAAATAGTTATAGATAACGTTTACCCAACTATTTTGCAAATAAGAAAGAAATAAAAACATTTATGTTTTTTTTTGCAACAAGGACAGGGGTCTTAAAAATTCAAAGTGGGGCTACTAGGGCATGTGGGGTATCATATGAAAGAACGCTGTTTGCACATTCTCAAACTATTTTTTATTTTTTTTAGGCCCCATAGTTTCCGACTTTTGATGAATTTTTTTTTTAAAAAATACCGTTCCCCCCGCCCCCCCCCCCCCCTCCCTTATCTCCGAAGTTTGCAAAGAGAAAAATCTGAAATTATTCTATGTAAAGATTACAGGAAAAATAAAACGATGTCTCTAAATAGCACGCTTTTTCAAAAATCGGAACGGAATCCTAGGTGCGCGAGTCCAACTCGCTCTTGACCGGTTTTTTTTATTTTTTGTTTTTTTTTTTATTATTAAGATCTTAAGGCATTAGCCTTATAAAGTAACAACACTCATATTGGCATAACATAAGAATATTATCATCCATCGAAGTGATAAAGCCCGTAATAATAAATAAATTATGAAAGTACCAAATTTTTATGTTCAGAAGAAAGTAATTATTTGGCATTACTGTTGATGATTGTTCCTATATTGATGCAACAAGTTACTTTACTAAAGTCATCTTAAATGGTAAAGCAATTTCTCAAGATAATTGTTTTCGAAAGCTATAAATAAATTTTTCTTTAATTCACAAATCAACATGAACGCAAATCTAATAGGTTTTCTAAAATACTTTTCAAGAACGTTTGAAGGAAGATTTTACGCTTTTATTAAAAATAATCTGTATAAATTAGATTTAAAAAATTCATGTAGAAAGAAATGGAAATTAAAAGTTATTTTAGATTTTAATAATATCATACTGGATATAAAGACCTCAGAATCATACCCTAAACCTTACGCTCGACAGCCCTCAAGATCCCTAGATAAATTCACCTTTGTTATAAAAACTGAATCTTTTGTTAAACTCAAACGCTCATTGGTTAAGAAATGGTCTGTGAAGTGAAGATATGAAAGCATTTCAAAAGTTGATCGATTGAACCGCTCAAAGATTGTTGAGGTAACCGCCTCATCGGTTTGTTGTCAGCACTTTTAGATTGCAGGTATTTTAAACGAGTGTTTCCTTTGAAAAGTTAATGTTATTCTGACATGGAGATGACGAGGAAAACAGAAGCCCTATTTTCTTGTAGATAAAATAATAATATTAGGAGACTGGAGTGAGGACTTTTTTAAAGATAGTCTTTTCTAAGTTTCTAGCTCGACATTGACAAATTATGGCCGATACAGGTAAAAAAGGATACTTTTCTTTGTGTGCTTCAATGATATTAGGTAGTAATAGTACCTAAGCAGTCCAAGATACTTTTTAGGCCTAGATATCCCCAATCTATCTATATAAATAAAAAGAGAAGTCCTGAGGGGCAATTCTCGTACCTAAAAACGTTCACAATCTCATGCCAGCGTCAATCAAAATGTCAAAAATGAAGGTAAACGCTATACAATTTCTGTCAGATTGAGTCTTGAGATGATATTGCGAACGTTGTTAAAAATACGAGAATTGCCCCTCTGACTGACTGATTGACTGACTCATCAACGCCCCGCTCAAACCCTTGGACCTAGAAAGCTGAAATTTTTCACAGAGGTTCCTTTTATAATGTAGACAAGGACTAAGGAAGGAATTCTCGGTAGTACGTTCCCGTGGGATATTATCCGACATCAACGCGTGCGAAGCCGCGCGGGAAGTGCTAGTAATAAAATATACATCATGAGTGAACCATTTTCGTTGTAAGACATGGATGGTCTCTGGTAATTTCAATCGTACATTACCTTAGCATCCTATTTACCCGTAAATACAAGAACTGGTTTCCCGGTTGATGGCAATAGGCTCGCCACCTATTTACATGGGAGTTAAACATAACTGATGAAATGAGGATGTACTACAGGTACAGCTCTGCCTAACCCTTCGGGGAAAAAAGGCGTGATGCTATGCTATGTAGTTTCAAGTAGCAATAATTTAATAAACATATCCTAAGTACTTCTCTACGTCTACTCACAAAGCATTACAGATTCGCTATACATTATGTAAATCTAGTAAAGTATGTCTAAGTAATATCGTAAGAATTCGCCGAAACTTCCTAGACAGACTAACACAAGAAGGCTGGATGCCTGATCATGTGGATTCTGTTGTAATTGGAATCTTGCTACATTCATGTTAATAACCACGAAGTTTCAAATAGATAATTTAATGCTTGATTGGCAATAAGACCAACAACGCTGGGAGTTTGACTTTATATTCACCCTTTCAAATGGTGATGAAATTTATGTATTTCTTTACATTGTCCAGCACGTGTGATACCCCAGAGATGCCAAGATGATAAGCCAGGTCAGGCTAAAAACAAAAGATCGCAGGTCTGACCTGGATGAGACTCGCACGGATCAGATCAAAAGTGAGGAAGTTTATACTGAGCAGTGGGTGGAACAAGGTCGCCAATGATGATGATGATACCCCAGAGACCCGTGTTACAGCTAGCAACATGAGACCCATGTTATTGCTCTCAAGAGTTTCACAAGGAACTATGAATTGTTCATCACTTAACAAAAACTTCTATATCAATAATCTGTGTTAATTTAAATCTCATTAAGAGGCCTGTCGCATTTTACCACCAACCAATTACTTATTTAAGAATGTTAAATAAAAAGATGCATTAAAAAAAAATATCTTTTATTATTATTGTACACATAATGTTAATTTAATAGGTCATTATTAAAAACACATTTCTATTGTGTTATCTAATAAATTTAACTCAACAAGTATTATGATCTGTTTTTGAGCCGAGTTTATTAGATAACACAATAGAAATGTGTTTTTAATAATTTTGTACCTAGGTACCTATTAAATTAATATGAGTTATTATTAATAATAATATATAGATAACATTTTTCAAGAAAACATCTTTATTCTTAAAAATTTGGTCCCTTGTGAACGAGGTGAGGAAATGCGACTGGAGAACAGGGTGTGTCTTGATACTTACCGAACATCAAACGGTAAACATTATGAAAAAAAAAGTTAGTCACCTTCGTAACTTGTTATACTTTCTGTTCCTACTTTACTAAGGACCTTACAAAACACCATAAAAAGAAAGTTAAGTAGAGGAAGAACAAGAATATTATATTAAACGAGGAAAATTGTTTCAAAGTACATATTTACTGAGAAAGGATTAACTTCTTGAGTACAAAAGTCTTTTAATTATCACCTGAGTAAACACGTCCATTTCAAATGTTCTCAGCGACTGTCCCAGCAGGATTACATCTTTGTGAGACCCTTTGTACAATGTACACAGCAAGAAGATTTACTTTTGAAAAATAAATTAACACAGAAATGCGACTGTCATTGCTACTCAAATCTGATAAGGTTCATAGTGTCCCGGTTCATGAAAAATATTTCTGTTAGCTTGCAAAGTATGTAGCTTTCAGAAATAATTTAATTTAAATTTAAAACATTTTTAATGAGCTTAAGAAGATTTTAGCTCTTGTATACGAGTATACAGTCAGCAACAAAAGTCGCAGTTTTTTAAATCTTAATTATTGAGAAAAATACTTCATTAAAATCGAAACAGATGTAAATTTTAAAGAAAATTAACTCTTATCTTATAAATGAAATGCTAAAAAGCGGGTTATCGAATCATTTTGTGTTAATTTAGATGATGTGAAAAAGTAGCAGTGTTAACCGACTTCTGTTGTTGAACGTTAACGTCAGCCAAAACTTCGCGATCTATGGACGAGTAATTTTGTCAAAAGTATGTGAAGAAGGGCCTTCTTGTCTGCCAATAACAGTTAGCTAAAATCAAACCACTAGCAAGTTTTCATTACAATTTACTGACAGAAACAAATGAACCAAAATAAAAGACGAATCATTTGTCAACGTCATGCTTCTTCATCAATTATGAGAACAAACGTGTGTACCGGGCATCGGCAGACCACAAGACCCTGAGAAGACCCGTGCCGTGTACCACCGACCACAAATAGAACAGAAATGTACCTGAATGCCAGAGCCCTGTTTCACTATGACCACAGGCACTATCTATCAGATAAATAAACCAGAGCTTGTTGAAACAGGCCATGAGAGTTGGAAAAATAACTCTGACAACCCTAAATCTCCGCTAATCTAGGCAGAGATTTGATAAGCACTGGACAGTTTTTGTTATCTCGTCGGCTTTAGTGCTAACCTCGATTTTTTGAGCAATGACTAACAAAAAAGTAGCTATTTTCTATAATAATATTGTTAACTTGTTGTGTACTCTTCTTAAACACGTATTAAACCAATGAATATCATGCTCAGCTAAAAGTTCAAAATCATTATTCGCAACACGTTAAAGGTTACCGCTTGAAAACAATGTGAATTCCGCATTTTATGACATCGCTGACTATGGCGGAGGTGGCTCATTCTTAGTCCAAAATCACACGGAATTCACGTACGCCGCAGTTTCTACTACGAATAATCTACTACATTTTAATACCATACTTTTCTTTACCTACATCGCTAGGTACCACAGCCCAAATTTTAGTTAGTGCAATCCACGAAGACGCGCCCCACTCTTCTTCCTAACCGCTGACAGTGCAAGCTAGCGCCATTCCGCTAGTGTTTTAGTTTTGTCGATACACACTCATTGCCTGTAATTAACTATAGGTATAGGTAATTAGTGTGTACACTTGTACAATGTTCCATACTTGCATACAGTAAGCGATTAGGAAGAAGAGTGGGGCGCGTCTTCGTGGATGTAAAGTAAAGTAAAGTAAAGTTTATTTATTTGCGTAGATTGTAGGTACATGACATAAGGTATTAAAAAAACAATTGTGATCCTTATACAATCTACCTTAAACAGGCATGCAAACATTAATGAATGAAATAGTGCCAAATAAAAATACTAATTACGAATTACAAATCAAAACAGGCACAATTAAAAAAGTTGATATGTCATTAAATTGAAGTATTATAATTATCTTAAATTAGAAATTTACATTAGGATAAATTGAAGTCATTGTCATTTAGAAAATCGTTAATCGAATAGTAACATTTTCCAATCAATAATGCTGTTAGCTTCTTTTTAAAATTGTGTATTGTGTCAACTTTTATTATGTCAGGTATTTTGTTATATATTGTAGGTCCCATACTAATAATGTTTTTTTTATGTAGAGCCGTATTGCAAGTCTCAACTCGTAAAAGATTTTTGTACTGGCTTCTTATTGGTCTCTTACTACTTTGTGATACTGAAGTAAATAGATGCATGTTACGTTTTACAAAAATTGCCACTTCTAGAATATACATTGCCGGAAATGTTAACAGCTTTAGGGACTTAAACACTGGAGCACAACTATCAGTCGTCTTCATATTTAACATCGACCTCAAACAACGTTTTTGAGCCTTGAATACCTGTTCCCGCAGGCAAGAATTTCCCCAGAAAACTATACCGTATCTCAGAATGGAAGCTACGAGACCATGGTATGCGGTCAAAGTTGTGTTGATGTTAACTTTCTTAGCCAATGGCACTAAGTCTCTGTCAGATCCTATACCTATATCTGATCTATAACTAAAATATCTAGCTCCATCTTCCTAACTGGCTGAACGCCCCTTTACAATTCAAAACTGAGTTGGAGTTTGAGTCTAATCAAGTAGATGGGTAGAATACTCTTTACTGTATCATAACAAATTACAAGTAAGAACTTTTAGTTAACAAACCAAGTTAACTGATCATACCCTATTTCTATAAGTCTTTCCATAATATAATAGCTACCAACACCAAACTTAGCAACATCAAACTCCGATCACCTGCCGATCACCCATCAAGTATACCTACCACCACTTACCTTGAAACTAAGTATTGTCAACGAAACACCTCTACCCAACCCTTTGAAATTGCTGGTGTTATAGTAATATCTGAGCTGCGATCACCTACAGCCTCTCAAGCGGAGTCAACTCGACTATAACTCGCGAATCGATCGACGGGACGTAGTGGACTATGGAAGCCGAGATTTAGTTATAGACGTTTAACGTTTATCGAGATAACTTGGTGTATACTGTGTTTACTATGTCCTAAAGTTATCGCAGTGTTGCTGAGACTAACTTTAATTAATGTACGATAGAGTTAAGGCGTCGAACTGACGCTCAAGTGGTAGACAATATTCTTGGACATGGAACTACTAACGTGAACCCTATCAGAAGCATGTTTAACTTAGGAGTGGCAAGAGTGGTCTAGTTATCATAGCATAGGTACTAATATTATAAAGGCAAAAGTTTGTAAGTGTCTGTGTTTGTATGTTTGTTACTTCTTCACGCTCAAACGGCTTGACCAATTTGTATGAAATTTGGTGTGTAGATACCTTATAGCCTGGATTAACACATAAGCTACTTTTAATGCAGAAAAAATGTAGTGTTCCCGCGGGATGAGCAAGGAATTCAAATATATTTGCTACTCTTTAAAACGCAAACGGCTCGACCGATTTTGATGAAATTTGGTGTGGAAGTAGCTGACACCTTAGATTAACACATATGCTATTTTATATTCCGAAAAATGTAGTGTTCCCTTGGGATGAGCAAGGTTTTGCCTCTAAAAATGTGAATATTTTTCTCACTGATTAAATAATACACGTTTTTGTGTATCTCACAAACCACGGGTAACACCGTTGGGCGCAGCTAGTATATTATACAAATGAGTAGAAATGTGTTTTAGTCATAAACACCATCATTGTCTTTACGAGAGATCGAACCCACGGTCTGTACCACAATAGTCCAAGGCATTCGGCTATCCAACTATTATACACCAATCAACACTGAAACTAAATTATTCACATTTCCAACATCTCTATACAAACAATCTCGTCACCGGCTAAGCCTATCAGTACCTACTCCAGACGAGATGAACCCGATGACGCCGCCGCGCCGGTAAAAACACAAAGATCCAATTTACGTGGGATAAGAAAAGGAAACCTCTTGCCTTATACAGAATACCTGATCTGCATAGGAATCCGCCCAGAATCCTATTCTAAAACCTAACGACTTTAATAGGGCTGACTCTGCGGATATTGGCATTCTAAACACACGTTTTATTACTTAGCATTTTGTAATCGAGTTGAATTTCGGATTTGATCCAAAGAATGGTTAAAGGTTCATCCCTATCACAAAAGATTCTTATCATATAATAACTTTTCGCTTTGACTAAGTTTATAGGCATAGGCAGATAAGACTTGTAATTATATCATAATAATTATGATTTTGTTTCGATATTCGTTTGTCTAATCGTTAGTTAAATGGCTTCTTATTTCTGGGAGCTGGTGAGTAGCACGCAGGCGAGGTTGGTGCCACGCGCTGCCAGACACAACCCTGCCACTAATTCTTCCTAAAAACCTAATAAACCTTTGCCCTACGCAGGGTCGCCAACCTGCGGATAGCGGGAGGTATCTGACAATATATCAACACTACTTAAAATTCTGCGTAATTAATGAGAGCTGATTGTCAATTTTGATCAGTATAGTTTGACATCGAAATCACATTTTACATTAACATGGCATATACATTCAAAATTGTTTGTATTATCATACGAAAATATACGAGTTCTTCGAAATAAAGAGATTTCACCCTTGGTAAGTTTCCTTGTAGCACCAAAATAAGTGAAGGTAAAATTATTTTCAGGCAAATTGTTCCTGTAACGTTTCCTGTGTCACCCCACCGAAATCATAGCGATTTTCCTCCTACTGCAACAGTACGCACAGCCCTGAAAAACGAATGCTGAAATACAATATTTTCTTCGAGACGTTAATTGGCTTCTAAATCACGCAAACGTATCGTAAATCTGCGTTTATTATTTACAATAACATTTATTTGTTCGTAACCAGTAATCACGACCGCCTTACGTCAACATACGGCCAATTAATGAAAATGTAGTCTTATACTCATCCGGCGCCGGGCTGACCACATACAGGTTACATAGATGGGCACATATGATGGCAATTCTCACAGCACACACACACAATAATATGCATATTTAATATTAACACAAGCACGGCGCGAGTACTGTACGTACAGGGGTGATCGTGGTGTGGGGGCGGCGAGGCAGGCACACACGGGCGGTCGCGGCGGACGGCGGGCGCTCACTGCCGGAGCCGGCGCCCGGAGCACCCCGCCTGCCCCGCGCCGCCCGCGCCCCGCCGGAGGCTGAAAATCCCTTTCAGGCGCGAGTTTTGCTGAATTCGCCCTGTAATAAATTAAAAATTATGTTACAAGTACACTCTAAAATTAATCAATGGCTATTACTACCTGGGGCTAAATTGAACTGTCTGTTTTTTAACGCTGTTGTTTTATTAATTATTTTATATTCAAGAAATTATGTGCTCTCATTATGTTCCTCTTGATACACAAAATATAAAACACTCGTGTACAGCTTTTTGACTGTTGTTTACCTGACACATTAGGTATTCATATTTAATACATTATTTAACGTGTAAGCACATAAAAGAAAGCTTATTACAAAAAAATACACAAATTCACACAGATATCCATTCAAAAAATTATATTCAAAGAGCCTTTATCTTACATCATCACCTACTTGAAAAATCTTTAGCGAAAACCTTAAATGAATTTTAAATTCTAAGCTTAAAAGCTGTAAAAATTCAATAGCCTTTTAACCCACTGAATTAATAAGTAAATCAGTTAATTCAGTCTCATGAAAACCTCGGTGAAGAGCTTTTAAATTTAAATTAAGTGGGTGTTTTGACCGTGGTTTGACAGGAATGTCAGTGGTCAACGAGTTGGACTATTCAACAGTGACGTCAGAGAGTACCGAGCTAGACTAGTCAAGATAAACACGTCCTTCCTGACTGCTTAAGGTGATTGCGCTGTGTAGCCCGCGAAATTCTATTTTTTTGTTTTTTTTGCAATTTGCAGGTCCGTGTCAGGTTGTATCTTGATCAAAGTATGATACGCGGCAATAAAACTTAAGTATTTATATAATTTTAACCATAAAAAGCATCAATACATCTCTCTAAGTTAAATTTCGTGCAGATTCGTCAAACGAAGAAAATCTACAACCTGACATGGACCTGCAAATTGCAAAAAACTCAAAAACGCATACTACCACAGCGCATCATCCATAAGCCATGAACTGGGGCCGCGATTTCATTGACGTGTCTCAACCCTTAACTGACCGACTGACTGTAACTGATCGATCCTAATCATTCATGACAGACAATTTATAACGACTCTTATTTTCCTTAAAAAGTACAGCTGCTTTTAAGAAAATATCCGAAAAGACCCCAATTCTATATGATTCCCCGCTTTATATCTTACCACGGTCTAACCACGTCAATATCGTAACTTGTAGAAACCCCTTTTTATAAACAGGCGGTTTCGTTCATTCTGTCATGGAGAATACCTTATTAGCAGATGTCGTGATTAACTCAAGGAATTGACGTGGTTTCGAAGTAAGGAATTGTTAAGGCTGCTCCTTCCTAAAATATGGCGAAACTAAGTAACTTTGTAACCATCTTTTACAGTAACTATAGCATCTTTCTGATAGGAAAAAGTACACAGTAATCTACAATACATAAGAAGTGATTTCATGTGTCCTGAAATCTATTTTAGTTTGTAGAACTAAGGAAAAAAAAAAGCTAAATCCAGGTCTATTTCGGTCTATTTTTTCGATTTGTTACCTTAATACTCCTACAGTTTTCATTAAGTGTTCATAAATTTATACAGTTCTTTACAAGCTAATAAGGAATGATTTCTTGTCATTACTTTTTTAGTTTAATCAACAGATTTTTTGTAAATCGAAAAACTTTTTTACAAAAACAAAAACCGACTTCCAAAAAAAACACTACAAATTGAAAAATAACTTTAATTTCGGAAGTCGGTGTCTTTGGATCTGTATTTTAGTTTTTTGCCACCGACTTCCGAAATTAAAGTTATTTTTCAATTTGTAGTGTTTTTTTTGGAAGTCGGTTTTTGTTTTTGTAAAAAAGTTTTTATTTTTCACTTTTTAGTGGTTCAGTTTGTAATTTATCTAAGTTACAATAACCCAATGTCAGCTGCTCATCACGTTTTACAAAATGTTGCTTTTCCCGATGCAGGGCCGTTAATTGTTGAGGAGTTCTCCTAGTAAGAACCAGGAGAAATGGAGCTCATGGTGAAGTCACCATAACCATTATTTTGACGAGCATAAACCATATTAAAGTAATCGAATCGCAACCTGTTATATACTTAGATATAATTGAGTATTTCCGATGGCCCTCTGTGGTCTTCATCATCAGTTCCAGCTCACCGAATGGTACTTTCCGAGAGCAAATGCACGAGTTACTATAAAAAATACCGAAATCGATATAGGTGTGCCCATAAAATTTGAGGGTTTCCCTCGATTTCCATGGGATCCCATCATCAGATCCTGACTTGATGATCATGGGACCACTTGGGACGTATACCCTTCCGAACAAAAAAAGAAAAATCCAAATCGGTCTAGCCATTTTCGAGTAATCGGGGAACATACATAAAAAAAAAAAAAAAAATAAAAAAAAAAAAAAAAAAAGGTTCCGACGAATTGAGAACCTCCTCCTTTTGGAAGTCGGTTAATAATCTATATCTATAAAAGGAAAGCGTTACTGACTGACTGACTGATCTATCAACACTCAGCTGAAACCACTGAACGGATTGGGCTGAAATTTGGAACACAGGTAGGTATTATGACCTAGGCATCCGCTAAGAAAGGGTTTTTGGAAATTCGACCTTTAAGGGGGTAAAAAGGGGGGATATTGTTTGTATGAAAAATCTTATTCCTTGAGTTTATAAACTTGAAACTTGGCACGAATATTTATCTAAGTAAATTATGATTTTTGTGATTTTTTGTTTTTGTAAACTACCCCCTAAACGAGAATTGGGGTCTCAAAGTTTGTATGGAAAAATTTTAACGCGCAATCCGATTAACTCAAAACTCAGTATTTATACTTAAAACCAAAAATAAAGAATAATGTGTATCAGGGTTTTTCGGAAATCTACCTCTATCGGCGTGAAAAGGGGTAGTCAGTTTCACAGGGGAGGATTTTACTGCGTGGCCTGATTAACTCGAAAATTGGTGTAAATAATCTTTGAGTTAAGCTATGGAAATATCTCAAACCATTTTTTTAAATTCCAAGGGGGGTGAAAACAGGGAATACAATTTACATTTTTTTTTCTTTATTAAAAAGAACTTAAGTAGTTCTTAATAATTGATTACAATCTAGCCTAATAGACTAATAAGCAATTTAACTCTAACTTATTATTTTACGTGAAACATTTTGTTATAACTAAGAATAAACTACAATTTACATGAAAAATGATATTCATTTGGTTTTAATTGACTTGAAACTTGGCACAAATATTTGCCTAAGTTTGTCATTATTCGTTTTTAGGGTTCCATACCTCAAAAGAAAAAAACGGAACCCTTATAGGATCACTCGTGTGTCTGTATGTCTGTCTGTCTGTCTGTCTGGCCGTCTATCACAGCCAATTTGCTCGGAATCTAATGAACCGATTAAGTTGAAATTTGGCACATATATGGATTTCTGTGACCCAAACACGTACGGCTAAAGTAAATAAATTAATTTTTAATATGGGGGTCACTTTAAGGGGGCAAATAAGAAATTTTTAAAAAAAGTTTCGCAAACTGTACCGTGTGACATATCAAATGTGAAAGGGTTTACTATGAGGGTCTCAAATACATTTTTTTATAATTTTAAAATAAATCATCTTAAAGTTATTTAAGAAAATAGACGAAAATAGACCATTCCCTCCCCCCCTTATAAAAAAACCAGAAACTACTGAGCCTAAAATTTTGAAAAAAATACAGAAAATAGTTCTATACCTGTAGATTACAGGAAAACCTATAAGAAGTTTGTGATCTTAAAATAACATGGTAAATCTCTCAATATTGTGAGTACAAACTTACATTAATTTACTTTTGGAATGTATGTTCTGTAATATATGTATGTTTTTGGGATAATTTCATCCCAACTACCGTAAAACATGGCAACTTTGCCCTCGACATTTGACTTTGCCCAGTTGTGTATTTTTTTAAAAACTTAATACATACCAAATTTGTCTATAGTTAGTAAGAACATTTTGTCTATGGTAAAAAATTCATCATTTTTCTGGCAACACTGTGTGACGCGCTGTCACAGATGTTACTTCAGTTGTCTGTCAGACGTCGTTGAAGTTAGAGTGTTTTTTTGCGGGCAAAATCTTTAAAAAAAACTTTTTCGAGAAGTGCTACTTGGAGTTATCGCAGGTAAGTAATTTTTATACATCCGTTATTACATTGGAAATGAATAATATAGACTAGTTTTCTTCGCTAAATGCGTCGTATAATCATAAAATATAACGGTGGGCAAAGTCACAAGCATATTTTTTGAATATCGTTGACAACATTGCCCAACGTTTCTTTTTCACTAGGGTTGTCACCCGAGGTACATTTTTTAACCTAGTAAAAAAAGGAGGGTTCGGATTTGATGAACAGTTAATAATGTTGGTAAACATATAAAGTTTAAAAACACAGTCGGGATTTAGAAGATACGAGGGCTCGTATCTTCCAAATTCTGACTGTGTTTTTAAATTTTTTTGTTGATTGGTTTTAGGTTCTTAAAAACTATATGTATTTACATCGAAATCAAACTACCTAGGTACTCTTGTTTTACCGCTACCGCGATAAAATTCATAAAATAATTTCTAATATAATTGTTAATATAAGTACTATGAAAGTTATTAAAATTTTATTTTCCCGGCTATAATTTTATCTTTTACTGCAGTTCTGTTTATAAATTTACATTTTTTTTAATAATGGGTAGTCTCGACATTTTCATTTAGTTTAATCTAAAAACTTTGCATACTAGTACCTAATCATGAACTTTGTTGCAGTTTATTTGTCCGTCAGTGTAGATATGTATCCAAATTAATTTACGCTAAATGTTGATTATATTATATAACAATAACATAAAAGATAGGTAAGTACCTAATATTTATAGGTACTTAAAATTACTAAAAATTATATTGCATAGTAATATAATTTTTCTGTAAAACTCATTACAAATTTTAGTGTTATTTGTTATTTTCATATAAAAACAAAGACCGAGATAGGTAAGTACATACTTTTTAGTTTTTTTTTTAAATTATTTTTTAGTTTTTGAACACTTTAGAAATAAAGCATATTATGTAAAAAATGATTTTATATTATTTTTAATATATCATTATAATATATTATAGTATTCCACACTAAAAATTATTAAATAGTTAAGTATTGTCAATGGTGAACAATCGCGATTTTGTACGAAAAATGTTCTAGAAGGCTTTTTGACTTTGCCCACTCATTTTTAAGGGTCAAGGAATGTGAATATTTGGCGTATAATTTAATACATTATTGCATTGCTCAGTATTTTCATTCAGTCCTTTTCGAATAGTGTTAGAGTCCATAGTAACGGAGATCTGTAATGTGGGCAAAGTTACCAAATGTATATGATTTTTTGCCCAACACCTATAATTGTTATTTTCACTAATAAATATGCTTTTTTTTTACTATTTTTAGTTTTGTGTATCGAGAAATGAGCATATAGTATTATGTGGCACCGAAACAATAGTCAATTTATTAAAATTTTCCAAAATATCATTAATTAAGCATTTATTTTTTAAATTTATGGGCAAGTTGCCATGTTTTACGGTACGGAACCCTTCATTGTGCGTAGTCTGACACGCACTTGGCCGGTTTTTTTAAAACTACCTCTGAGGGAGGGTTAGAGGGGGAGGGGGAATGGGAGGGGTGGTGAGGAGGGTGAGGTGGAGAATGATGGACCCAGGGAGAAAGGGGCAGGACTTGGTGAGGAGAGGAGGAAGACGTGATGAAGGCTGAGGGCGTGGGGAGGGGTTGGTGAGTCGGAGGTGGAGGAGAGGGGGAGAGGGAGGGGACGGGGTGGTGAGGGAGAGAGAGGGAAGGGGAAGTGGTGAAGGAGGTGTGAGAGTGAGTGAGAGGGGGAGGGAGAGGTAGCGGAAGGGGATGTGGTGAAGGAACGAGCTAAACTCTGGAACTACACTACCAGTCGGACTTTAAGAAATCTTTTTGCATTAATGATAGCCCAAGTCTTATAGAAGGCATATTTAACATCACTCTAGGACCCTTAGGTGCCGAGCAAAAAGAAAAAAGTCTGAAAGAACGCTAAGTGAAAACGAAGTAATATCGCGGATAGGCAATACGATGCGACGGGGTGGGTCGAGCAAAAAAGAAATTTCACGCGGACGAAGTCGCGGGCAGAAGCTAGTTACTTCATATTTTGCAAGCGTTGTGTCATCGCGCTTCTCTTTCTTTTCTAGGCAGTCCGATAGTGACCGCGCTTTTTGCGACGGACAAGCCTTAAGTGGTCATAGTGAATTAGGGCTCTGATCGAGAAATGAAATAACTCAAACTTAAAGTTGAGCGCAAGTTACAAGGCAACACACACATTTTATTCACTATTGTGTACATTATTTTATTTCGAGCAGTGGTGGCCCAGTGGTAACGGCTGCGACTTACGAGTTGTAGGTCGCAGGTTCGAACCCCGACAGGCGCTTTACTTTGTGTAAGCATCACCACTGCTCTCAAAACGGTGAAGGAAAACATCGTGAGGAAACCGGCATGTCTTAGAACCAAAAATTCGAAGACATGTGACATCTACCAACCCGCACTGGGGCCGCGTGGTGGATTACGGCCCGCTCCCTCTCACTGAGAGAGGGTCTGTGTCCCAGGAGTGGGAACATTATAGCCTGATTATGCTATGCTTATGCTAAACAGGAATAACAGCATCAATCCCAAAGTTAGTGTTATGTTGAAGATATACCTCGGTGCCTGCCGCTGCCTACACATAACATAAGATATACCTCGGTGTCTGCCGCTGCCTACACATAACATAAGATATACCTCGGTGCCTGCCGCTGCCTACACATAACATAAGATATACCTCGGTGCCTGCCGCTGCCTACACATAACATAAGATATACCTCGGTGCCTGCCGCTGCCTACACATAACATAAGATATACCTCGGTGCCTGCCGCTGCCTACACATAACATAAGATATACCTCGGTGCCTGCCGCTGCCTACACATAACATAAGATATACCTCGGTGCCTGCCGCTGCCTACACATAACATAAGATATACCTCGGTGCCTGCCGCTGCCTACACATAACATAAGATATACCTCGGTGCCTGCCGCTGCCTACACATAACATAAGATATACCTCGGTGCCTGCCGCTGCCTACACATAACATAAGATATACCTCGGTGCCTGCCGCTGCCTACACATAACATAAGATATACCTCGGTGCCTGCCGCTGCCTACACATAACATAAGATATACCTCGGTGCCTGCCGCTGCCTACACATAACATAAGATATACCTCGGTGCCTGCCGCTGCCTACACATAACATAAGATATACCTCGGTGCCTGCCGCTGCCTACACATAACATAAGATATACCTCGGTTCGGTGCCTGCTACTGCCTAGACATAACACAAGTATACCTCGGTGCCTGCCACTGCCTACACATAACACAAATATACCTCGGTGCCTGCCGCTGCCTACACATAACATAAGATATACCTCGGTGTCTGCCGCTGCCTACACATAACATAAGATATACCTCGGTGCCTGCCGCTGCCTACACATAACATAAGATATACCTCGGTGCCTGCCGCTGCCTACACATAACATAAGATATACCTCGGTGCCTGCCGCTGCCTACACATAACATAAGATATACCTCGGTGCCTGCCGCTGCCTACACATAACATAAGATATACCTCGGTGCCTGCCGCTGCCTACACATAACATAAGATATACCTCGGTGCCTGCCGCTGCCTACACATAACATAAGATATACCTCGGTGCCTGCCGCTGCCTACACATAACATAAGATATACCTCGGTGCCTGCCGCTGCCTACACATAACATAAGATATACCTCGGTGCCTGCCGCTGCCTACACATAACATAAGATATACCTCGGTGCCTGCCGCTGCCTACACATAACATAAGATATACCTCGGTTCGGTGCCTGCTACTGCCTAGACATAACACAAGTATACCTCGGTGCCTGCCACTGCCTACACATAACACAAATATACCTCGGTGCCTGCCGCTGCCTACACATAACATAAGATATACCTCGGTGTCTGCCGCTGCCTACACATAACATAAGATATACCTCGGTTCGGTGCCTGCCACTGCCTACACATAACACAAGTATACCTCGGTGCCTGCCACTGCCTACACATAACACAAATATACCTCGGTGCCTGCCGCTGCCTACACATAACATAAGATATACCTCGGTGCCTGCCGCTGCCTACACATAACATAAGATATACCTCGGTTCGGTGCCTGCCACTGCCTACACATAACACAAGTATACCTCGGTGCCTGCCACTGCCTACACATAACACAAATATACCTCGGTGCCTGCCGCTGCCTACACATAACATAAGATATACCTCGGTGTCTGCCGCTGCCTACACATAACATAAGATATACCTCGGTTCGGTGCCTGCCACTGCCTACACATAACACAAGTATACCTCGGTGCCTGCCGCTGCCTACACATAACATAAGATATACCTCGGTGCCTGCCGCTGCCTACACATAACATAAGATATACCTCGGTGCCTGCCGCTGCCTACACATAACATAAGATATACCTCGGTGCCTGCCGCTGCCTACACATAACATAAGATATACCTCGGTGCCTGCCGCTGCCTACACATAACATAAGATATACCTCGGTGCCTGCCGCTGCCTACACATAACATAAGATATACCTCGGTGCCTGCCGCTGCCTACACATAACATAAGATATACCTCGGTGCCTGCCGCTGCCTACACATAACATAAGATATACCTCGGTGCCTGCCGCTGCCTACACATAACATAAGATATACCTCGGTGCCTGCCGCTGCCTACACATAACATAAGATATACCTCGGTTCGGTGCCTGCTACTGCCTAGACATAACACAAGTATACCTCGGTGCCTGCCACTGCCTACACATAACACAAATATACCTCGGTGCCTGCCGCTGCCTACACATAACATAAGATATACCTCGGTGTCTGCCGCTGCCTACACATAACATAAGATATACCTCGGTTCGGTGCCTGCCACTGCCTACACATAACACAAGTATACCTCGGTGCCTGCCACTGCCTACACATAACACAAATATACCTCGGTGCCTGCCACTGCCTACACATAACACAAATATACCTCGGTGCCCGCCACTGCCTATACATAACACAAATATACCTCGGTGCCCGCCACTGCCTACACATAACACAAGTATACCTCGGTGCCTGCCACTGCCTACACATAACATAAGATATACCTCGGTGCCTGCCGCTGCCTACACATAACATAAGATATACCTCGGTTCGGTGCCTGCCGCTGCCTACACATAACACAAGTATACCTCGGTGCCTGCCGCTGCCTACACATAACATAAGATATACCTCGGTTCGGTGCCTGCCGCTGCCTACACATAACACAAGTATACCTCGGTGCCTGCCACTGCCTACACATAACACAAGTATACCTCGGTGCCTGCCACTGCCTACACATAACACAAGTATACCTCGGTGCCTGCCACTGCCTACACATAACACAAGTATACCTCGGTGCCCGCCACTGCCTACACATAACACAAATATACCTCGGTGCCCGCCACTGCCTACACATAACACAAATATACCTCGGTGCCTGCCGCTGCCTACACATAACATAACATCACGCCTGTTATCCCCGAAGGGTTACACAGATGTGCACCTATAGTACCCACGTCCCACACCCACATTTTGCAGGACTGTTTAAAGTCCTCACTTTCCTAAACTGCCGTTCTTCGGAGAGGTCAAATATTCCAAATTCAAAGGTTACCTTAACTTTACATATTTTGTGAAGAAATGCTAAAGTTTCGTTAATTGTAGCAATTAAAATAGTTGCAGGGTGTTTCAGATGTCGTTAGGTACTCAGTCAGGCTTCATTTATAGCCCAGCGTTCAGTTGGAACCAAACTCAACCAAACTGAAAACATGAGGCAAACAAGAGACGTATGTTTGGAGCTGTTACTGATTTACAAAACTTCAGCATTTTAGTTAATTCTAAAAAGATTGTTCTTAAAAACATTTTTACAAAAAAAACCGACTTCGAAAAAAAACACTACAAAGTGAAAAATAACTAATTTTGGAAGTCGGTGTCTTTGGATCTTTATTTTAGTTTTTTGCCTCCGATTTCCAAAATTAAAGTTATTTTTCACTTTGTAGTGTTTTTTTGGAAGTCGGTTGTTTTTTTTTATTGTAAAATAGTTTTTATTTTTCACTTTTTAGTAGGTCAGTTTGTAATTTATCTAAGTTACACTAACCCAATGTCAACTGTTCATCACCTTTTGCAAAATATATTACGTTTCCCGATGCAGGGACGTTCATTGTTGAGGAGTTCTAGTAAGAACCAGGAGAACTGGAGCTCCATGGTGAAGTCATCTTCACCATTATGCATTTGACGAGCATTTTCTTAGCAATCATAGCAATCATATTAAAGTAATCGAATCGTAACCCGTGAAATACTTAGGTATAATTGAGTAGTTCCGATGGCCATCTGTGGTCTTCATCATCAGTTTCACTTCACCAAATGATGCTTTCCGAGAGCAAATGCACGAGTTACTATAAAAAATACCCAAATCGCTATAGGTGTGCCTATAAACTTTGAGGGTTTCCCTCGATTTCCATGGGATCCCTTCATCAGATTCTGACTTGGTGACAATGGGACCACCTCGAGAGTATAATTCTTTCAAACAAAAAAAGAATTTTGCAAATCCATGACAAATAATAATAGTAACGGCCAACGGCCTGATGGCCGAAAGCCTCGACCAACATCTCTTGAGGCTCTCGTTAGGCGGTTGGATCGAGGGCCAGATTCAGAAGGCAGTACTCCTCGATACGGCTCGTATTGTGAGGAGGTTCCTATCTCTGCAGCCCTAACCACCGGTACCTTGGACCCTGGACCCTGCTCCCGACACCGGCGGACTTCTATTTTTTTATATTTTTTAATGTTTTTTTTTTCTACATCTTTTTGTTTAAGAAATATTTAAAAATGTAACTAAATAAGATAAGAAATGAATAAACGAGATAATAATAATATTTGCAAATATATGACGAAGTTATGCCCGAACATACATAAAAAAAAAATATATATATATATATAAACATCCGAATTGATACCCTCCTCCTTTTTCAGAAGTCGGTTAAAAATACAATAGAATCTATTACTTTATAGCATGTATATCATATGAATTAAAAATTATATTTATTTCTAATAGAAGTAGAGGGGCTTCTGGCTAAGTAATAACAGCTGCACGGGTCGATCGATCCGGTTAAGCTACGCTTGCCGTGGTTGGTCCGTGGATGGGTGACCATCTTTACATACCGAGACCCCTCCGTGCCTCGCAAAGCACGTTAAGCCGTTGGTCCCGGCTGTCATTCGTGGATCTTTGGCAGTCGATACGGGTCGTCAGAAGCCCGAAAGTCTGACAACCAGTCTTACCAATGGGTATCGTATTACCCAGTTACTGGGTTGTGTAGGTCAGATAGGCAGTTGCTCCATGTAAAATACTGGTATTCAGCTGCATCCGGTTAGACTGGAAGCTGACCCCAACATAGTTGGGAAAGGCTAGGCAGATGATGAGAAGTAAAAGTAATCACAGAAAAAATTAACATATGAATTACATAAGATAAGATAAGATAAATGTTTATTTTCTAACCACAATATTATTGAAAATACACAACATACACATATATGTACTTATAAAAGTAGAAAATTTACTTAGGGTGACGCAATGGGCGGTCTTATCGCCAAACCCAATCTTTTAAAGACAACCTTTGCCTAGATTTATTTAATAGGAAAAGGAGAGACACTAATAATACTGATGAAGCAGTCAGTCTGGGATTCCTAATTAACAGCTTAATTTAATAAAGTGTTTTCGTGCTTTTTAGTTTTTGCGCAATGTTCTTACAACGACCACAAACATATTAAAAAACTTTTTAACAAAAAAACAAAACCGACTTCCAAAAATCACTACAAAGTGAAAAATAACTTTGATTTCGGAAGTCGGTGTCTTTCGTTTTTTATTTACTTTCTTTTTTTTTTGCCACCGACTTCCGAAATCAAAGTTATTTTTCACTTTGTAGTGATTTTTGGAAGTCGGTTTTGTTGTTTTGTTAAAAAGTTTTTATTTCTCGCTTTTTAGTGGGTCTGTTTATAATTTGTATAAGTTACAATATAGTCTAATGTCAATTGCTCATCACATGTTACAAAATATTGCTTTTCCCGATGCTGGGACGTTAATTGTTGAAGAGTTCTGCTGGTAAGACCCAGGAGAACTCCTCAACAACCACTCACACGCATTGTGTGACGAGCGTAAATTGCTTAGCAACCATATTAAAGTAATCGAATCGCAACCCGTGAAATATTTATCATTGAGTAGTTCCGGTAGCCATCTGTGGTCTTCATCATCAGTTCCACTTCACCAAGTGGTGCTTTCCGAGAGCAAATGCACGAGCTACTATAAAAAAAACCGGTCAAGAGCGAGTCGGACTCGCGCACCGAGGGTTCCGTACCATCATTTATATGTAATTTTTGTTGATGATTTCTGAAAAGCTGTGCTATTAAAAGACATCATTTTATTTTTCCTGTAATCTTTAAATAAACTTCTATCACATATGCCTGGGCCGCACACATCGCGATGACATTCGGGCGATAAACTTCGTCTTCTGTCTACAGCGAAGCTGCGCGGCCACATAGTGCGTGTTGTCAAGTTTATCGCGATGTACGAGCGATGTACAAACGAATAAAACAAAATGGACGCCGCGATTGCTCTGTATTTTATGGCAGCAAATAATTATTTTTTACATTTATGTCATGTAAAAAACAAATTAAAAGCAAGAAAAAGGAGGAAGTGGATGATAACTATTCACAAATCAAGAAGGCTTTAGCTATATTATGCACTGTAGTTTAACTTAACACGTCCACTACGCACGAAGGGTGGGGGCCGACTGAAGTGTGGCCGCCCAAGCGAAGTTCATCGCGATAAAACGCTTTGATCTGCGAGAGTTTACCGACAGCGGAGCGAAGTCCTTGCGACTACGCACGAAGCTCCGAAGTATACGCGAATACTTGGCTACATACATCGCAATTACGCGAATCTTCGGGTTATCGCGATGTGTGCGGCCCAGGCAATAGAGTAATTTCAGATTGTTCGCTTTGCAAACTTCGGAGATAAGGGGGGAACGGTATTTTTTTTTACATTTTTCATCAAAAGTCGAAAACTATGCGGGCTAAAAAAATGAAAAAATATGTTTGAGAATGTGCAAACAGCGTTCTTTCATATGATACCCCACATGCCCTAGTAGCCCCACTTTGAATTTTTAAGACCCCCTTTCAGTCCCTGTTGCAAAAAAAAATATAAATATTTTTATTTCTTTCTTATTTGAAAAATAGTTGAGTAAACGTTATCTAAAACTATTCTAAATTTCAAGTTGATAGCATTAGTAGTTCTCGAGATATCCAGCTGTGACAGACAGACAGACAGCGTCACACCATAAGGGTTCCTTTTTTTCCCATTTTGGTACGGAACCCTAAAAATACCCACATCGCTATAGGTGTGCCTATAATATTTGAAGAGTTCCTTCGATTTCTCCAGGATCCCATCATCAGAACTGGATTTTGACAAAAATGGGACCATTTGGGAAGTATACCCTTTCCAACAAAAAAATATTTTTTCAAATCGGTTGGCAAGCGACGGAGTTATGCGCGAACAAACATAAAAAAAAAATATATATAAACATCCGAATTGAGAACCTCCTCCTTTTTTAGAAGTCGGTTAAAAATGATATGATAAGAACCTTTTCATCAGCTACTTGTTTGGATCACCGTAAAATAAAGCGTAAAAATGTTACAACTTGCTCATTAAATTACTCCAATCAATCTGCCTAGCCTTTTCCCAACTATGTTGGGGTCGGCTTCCAGTCTAACCGGATGCAGCTGAATACCAGTATTAAATTACTCCAAAGCTATAAAAATACTTTGAAAAGTCTACATAGGCGAAATGCTTACTATTTACCTTTAATATAGGTATTCTACATTAAAGCAACTTTTTCCAGGACTAGAAATAAATCCTGAAAAACAACCGACTTCCAAAAAAATACTATAAAGTGAAAAATAACTTTAATTTTGGAAGTCGGTGTCTTTGGATCTGTATTTTAGTTTTTTGCCACCGACTTCCAAAATTAAAGTTATTTTTCACTTTGTAGTGTTTTTTTTGGAAGTCAGTTGTTTTTTTTTGTAAATAGTTTTTATTTTTACTTTTTAGTGGGTCAGTTTGTAATTTATCTAAGTTACAATAGCCCAATGGCAACTGCTCATCACTTTTTACAAAATATTGCTTTTCCCGATGCAGGGACGTTAATTGTTGAGGAGTTCTCCTAGTAAGAACCAGGAGAACTGAGCTCCATGGTGAAGTCATCATCCCCATTATGCATTTTGACGAGCATAAATTACTTAGCAATCATATTATAGTAATCGAATCGCAACCCGTGAAATACTTATAAATTGAGTAGTTCCGATGGCCATCTGTGGTCTTCATCATCAGTTCCACTTCACCAAATGGTGTTTTCCGAGAGCAAATGCACGAGTTACTCTAAAAAATACCCAAATCGCTATAGGTGTGCCTATAATATTTAAAGAGTTTCTTCGATTTCTCCAGGATCCCATCATCAGAACTGGATTTTGACAAAAATGGGACCATTTGGGAAGTATACCCTTTCCAACAAAAAAATAATTTTTCAAATCGTTGGCAAACGACGGAGTTATGCGCGAACAAACATAAAAAAAAAAATACAAACATCCGAATTTAAACCTCCTCCTTTTTTAGAAATCGGTTAAAAATATGTATCTTATGTTGAAAGTTGTACAAAAGACGATATCAAAATGTAGAATCAGTCTCCTGCCCTTATCTCAATTTGTGGTCTGTCTTTTTCTTCCATACTTCTCTATTAGTCTCGTGGCTAAGTAATAACAGCCGCACGGGTCGATCCATGAGGTTAAGCTACGCTTGCCGGGGTTGGTCAGTGGATGGGTGACCATCTTTACATACCGAGACTCCTCCGTGCCTCGGAAAGCACGTTAAGCCGTTGGTCCCGGCTGTCATTCGTGGATCTTTGACAGTCGTTACGGGTCGTCAGAAGCCCGAAAGTCTGACAACCAGTCTTACCAAGGGTTATCTTATTACCCAGTTACTGGGTTGTGGAGGTCAGACAGGCAGTGGCTCCATGTAAAATACCGGTATTCAGCTGCATCCGGTTAGACTGGAAGCCGACCCCAAAATAGTTGGGAAAAGGCTGGGCAGATTGATTGACTTCTCTATTAGTCGTCATCTCGGTAGCCACCCCCTTTCTAGCCATGTCATTTTTCACACAGTCCATCCATCGTTTCTTTTGTCTTCCCCTACACGTACCTATAGCCATCCACATTCATAATCAAAACTTTCCTAGAGTCCTCATTCAAATGTACATAAAATTATCAAATAAAATACAAAAGTTTCGTCTGTCTATCAAAGCGGAGTTAGAAAATTACGGCTTTTCACAAAACTTTTCATTTATACGGGGAAGGTTTTTGAAATGGAATTGAATGTCTAAAATTTGAACTTTTAAAAGTGGTAGAAAAGTGCTTGAAGTATACATTGAACTTGATTTTAAATGTAAGTACCTAAACTTAAAAATAATTTTGGTCTTTCAAAATCTACATTATACAGGTACAGGTAAGTGTAAACAGTGGCAATATTTTAAGGGGTCATTGTACTCATCATTATGAACAAGTAGGATATATAAGTATATATTTATATAAGTATCTGTATTTATGTATGTATAAATTGTATGTATATATGGTACACCACAGACTACCTACAGTATTCTCTCCTTTCTCCCCATAATCCATCCAAAGGTTGTCTGTAAAAGATCGCTTTTAGCGATAAGACCGCCCATTGTGTCACCCTATGTAAAATTTCAACATTTATATCTGTAATTTTTATGGTGTGCATAATAAAGAATATTCTATCTATCTATCTATCTATCTATCTATCTATGAACAACTTTTACTATAGGACCAAAACTGAAAACGAGAAAAAAAATCAGCTGTTCAGTACATTGTTCGCATAATTCGTCAAAATTTAGGGAAAAATATATAAGAGCGGCATTATTTCGGCAGTTTCTTTATCATGTTAAATAAAGGCCATTCATTTAAACGATGTCTAGACCATAAATCCTAATCTAGCACACTTGCCACACTGGAATACCAAGCAATTATGCAAATGATTGTTTACAAAATAGTACAAGATTAGATATTCGAGCTGAGCACGTTCAGACGAGTTTATCTTACAATTCTATTATCTCCTTAACGTTGAGGTTCTTGAGTTAAACAACGGTTTAGTACCTTAATCGACATTATAAATAGTCAGCCTCTCATGGTCATTCCACTGTCTTTTGTATACAAAGAAGAAGAAGTAACTACATGTGAATGTTAGTATGTACCTGAAGTATCTCATGAAAGTGTAAACAGGACCCATTCAGATTTAATATTAACGCAATCACTCGCTAAAGAGAAATAGTAACACATTTTCTCAATAAATGTACCGAAGTAAAAATTTTCACTTCGGTACTTTTATTGAGAAGATTATATTTATAGTTCACAATCGTACCATCTATCAACAATTCGGCCAAAAAACATTTCAAGAATGCAAAGCATTTTATTCAATAATATACTTTTGTTTAAAAAAAAACCGGTCAAGAGCGAGTCGGACTCACGCACCCAGGGTTCCGTTCCGATTTCTGAAAAAGTGTGCTATTTAGAGACATCGTTTTATTTTTCCTGTAATCTTCACATAAACATAAACTAATCACATAGAATAATTTCACATAGAATAATTTCAGATTTTTCTCTTTGCAAACTTCGGAGATAAAGGGGGAACGGTATTTTTTTTTTACATTTTTCATCAAAAGTCGAAAACTATGCAACCTAAAAAAAAAAAAATGTTTGAGAATGTGCAAGCAGCGCTCTTTCATATGATACCCCACATGCTCTAGTAGCTTCACTTTGAATTTTTAAGACCCCCTTTCAGTCCCTGTTACAAAAAAAATATAAATATTTTTACTTCTTTCTTATTTGCAAAATAGTTGGGTAAACGTCATCTATAACCATTCCAAATTTCAAGTTTATAGCATTAGTAGTTCTTGAGATATCCAGCTGTGACAGACAGACAGACAGACAGACAGACTGAGTCACACCATAAGAGTTCCTTTTTTACCATTTTGGTACGGAACCCTAAAAAGTAATGATTTGTCTACCCACTTGTAATAGCGTCCTCAAAGAGCTCAATCTGTAAGTGCCACTGTAAAATGGCATTCACGGGTACGTTTTTTGATCAATTTGTTTACATTTTGATCAGATATTTTTGGAACAAACCATACTTGCACGCATGTCACGAGAATATGTATGATCTCCTTCTGTGGGCCTAAAACGGCCACATTACGCAATTCCTCTAGAAGCGATTCATTTCCTGGTTTCCCATCAATTTAATATTATTATGCTATTTGACGTATTTGACATTAAACTTCAATAAAGCAATTCATAATTTGTGGACCATTTTACAAAACTGTCAAACAGATGAATTGCGTGCTATGAATTGTACGCAGATAAATTATGAATTGTCAGTTTCTGACCGTTTTGCGATTTCAAATATCATTCATAATAAACATTATCCTAATGATTCTGCCAAAATGTCCGTTTTAGCCCCCCAGGTGTGCTGGACTGTCGCCCTTTACTGCTGTCGAAATGAACATTGATCACAAAGCTTTCCAGTAAGTACTGTGTTGGGAAACACAAACTCAACAAATATAGACACATAGCTTTCTCTTCAGAATTCAGTTTAACCACGGCATTCGAGCCTAGGCCCATTTTGTGACGACCTACATCCATGATGCATGGCATACTCCTTGTTTTTCGCTTTAACCTGTCTCTCCACTATGGCCTGCACCGTTGTTCGACGAAAAGTTCATCGCAATTCGTAGTCCAGTGTAATCCGTTTTTCTCAGTTGGTACCCTCTGTCACGTTGGGTAGCACGGCGCAGGAGCTTTTTGTGTTCCTAGAATAATTAACACTTTTAAAAGTGAACACTGGCTTTAAATAATAACTTTAAAAAAAAACCGACTTCCAAAACAGACATTTCGGTAGTCAGTGTCTTTGCTTTTTTATTTTCGTTTTTCGTCACCGACTTTAAAATTAATTAACTAATTAATTGTAATGTTTCTTTTGGAAGTCGGTTGATTTTTTTTTTGTATTTTTTTCCCTGGTTAGTAGGGTGCGGGGCAGCACCAACAGCATCCTGTCTATGGTAGCCAGCAGGCTAGATTGTGCGTCTGTGAGCCACTCCTGCAAGGTATCGGCTGGGTCTGTCACCTTGCAGCAGTTGTTTTTGTGTTAAAGTTTTACTAACATAGTTTTTAAGTATATTCTTACTACCACTGTGAGTCTTGTTACTTGGAAATTAAAATAAATAAATAAATTCTAAATTAAGGGTTCCGTACCCAAAAGGTAAAACGGTAGCCTATTACTAAGACTCCGCTGTCCGTCCGTCTGTCCGTCTGTCCATCTGTCACCAGGCTGTATCTCATGAACCGTGATAGTTAGAGAGTTGAAATTTTCACAGGTGTATTCAGTGGTCGCTATAACAACAAATACCAAAAAAAAAATATTTAAGGGGGCTATTTATAAATATTTAAAACGAGCAAAAAAAATCACGTTTGTTGTATCCCGTACATGATTTTTTTGCTCGATATTGTTAACGGCAACAGGTAGACGCTTGAAATATTCACAGAATATTTAGTTATATATTCACTTTAGAAATAAATAATTAAATTAAAATAAAACAAATATTTAAGGGCGGGGGTGATTTTTTTGCCGTTTTTATAGATAATGGTACGGAACCTTTCGTGCGCAAGTCCGACTCGCACTTGCCCGGTTTTACTTACACTTTTACACTTAACGGTTGACTAGACGTCTTAGGCCTGTGTTCACCAACATACAAACCAACGGCAACGGTTAGGTATTTAAACAGTTGGTTTGTGTTAAATTTCCTTCTAAATTTGACATAAACCAACTGTTTAAATACCTAACAGGCGGTTTGAATGTTGGTGAACACAGCCCTTAGTCCTGGCTTTGAAGCTTGAAATGCCGAAAATACTTTTATCAGTACGGACGTTAAGTTCAATCTGTCCCATATTATGGTTAGCGCATCATTCAACGCTGCCGAGAAATAGAGAGAAAACAACGTGGGAGCCATGACACAACCTTGCTTCACACCACTGATTACATTAATTAAGTCTGAAAAATCGTTTTCATGTTGAACACGCGCCGTCATACCGTCGTGAAACTGACGAATCATGTTGACGACTTTCTCAGGATATCCAAACTTTTTCAACACTACCAAAGAGCAGCGTTCAGCACGCGGTCAAAGGCCTTTCCTAGGTCAATAAAACACATGTACAGAGGTCAGTTTTGTTCAAGGCTTTTCTTTTGAATTTGCTTCACTATGAAAATGCCGTCAACATTCCTCTACCAGGTCTAAAACTACACTGCGACTCTGGAAGTATCTGTTCCGCAAGGTTTGCTAAGCGGCGAATCCATCAGGACTAGCATATGCAGCAAGGTTTTTAAAAAATAAAATATTTACTTTAGTTGTGTATCAAACAGTTTCCAAATACCGTACGTTTTCCCTTTTCCTTTTCGCATAACAAATGTGAAACCTTCGGAGTGAACCTTCACAAAGTCATATGTCCCGTAAGTGATTCCCGCAAGTTGGCACGACGGCACGACGGCACAACGGCACACCGGCACAACATCTACAATATATGCCAACCGGTCCCATGTGGGCGCCACTAAGAAACTTACTCTCTGTGCAGAATAAATTGCACGCATGAACTTACGGCCGTACATATAATTAAGGAAAACTACAGTTTCGGATTTAATGTTACATAATTTTAAATTGTTTTTTTATGTGCAGGGGTAACAAAGTTAGGATACAGATAGATTTCTCAGAAATCATTCAGAATGTGTATGTGAGTCCTATTGAAGAAACAGTATCTTGGCACTGGCTTCGATCTTGAAATTAGAACATATAATTATCAAATGATAGCTACTATGAAGAACAACCCACTAAAATCTCACAAAATTTAGACTTTTAATGATTAGGTTCTATACACGCAAATCGGTGAGATAGGTGGATGCCAATTATTTTAACAACACAAATAAATTGATAACCGAGATCAATGGCCGAATTTGCATAAAAAACTTTTTGTAAAGAGAAGGCATGATAAGCCCTTTGAACTAAGATCACATACAAAAATATAACTACATATTATTTTACCTATTTTGGCGGTAACAATAAAAAAAAAAATGTCAAAAGATCAAACCTGGATGTTTCCAGGCAAAAGATGACGGACGTCTCTTTATCCACTAATTGGATGTTAAACGGTGGATGTTCCGCGGAATACCTTGACGATTGTTATTTTTAGATGGACGGAACATTAGTTCTGAAGAGATTTTGAAGGGTTGTCAGCAGTACTTAATATTTTTGTAAACTAGCTTTTGGGTTTACAAACTTTTACTTCACATAATAATATCTTCGTAAAGTGAGTAGAATCTTTTCTAAATTATTTTATATCATAAAGATAAATGAATACCATTCGAATCAGTCCAAGATGAAAGCTAAGTTGTAAAGACTTTAATCAATCCTAAACCACTCACTGTTGTCAACCAGAAACATTCAAACCGCTCAAAGAGCAAGTTCAGAGTTACTAGCACAGACAACTAAAATACCTACCTACATATCTACCTACTCATTCTGACAGACTATCCTCAATCTGCCTTTGTGGCAGACGATAACAGCTCACAGCATCCAATTGAAACCACACACAACACTAAAGACACAACCATTAGCCACCCACTTCACTGACATCCCTACGGTTTAACATCGAGTTTAACTCGATATCGAGACGAAATCGTAATCAATCATCGATTTAAATCGGAAAGTAATTAAACTAAGCGCGGCTTTGAACGTTACTCCCAATGTTGAAGTCGAATCATCCCGTCGTTATCGGTAAGTAGCAAATAATTGTAAAAAGCTAATCAATTCTGAATATAATGAATGGAATTTTGAAGGTTGTAATAACTTTGAAGATAAATTAAACTAAAAAGTAGTCACAAATATAATATTGAGCATATTTTATGAACTTATTAGTTAGTGCTTAGCTTTGTTCGCTAGGATAGAAAGTTTGATATTATATATGACTTCTAAAACTTTACATTAAGTATGTAAGTATAATGTATAGTAAAAAATGTTGTATTAAAACTTGGGAGGTTTCCACATTAAAAGTTTCGATAAATATCTTGAGGTGATCTAAAACTTTTAATTAAGACGTTTATATTTTAATGAGTTTCACCAGTTTTAAACAAAAAATACGCCCATAAAATGTTCCCTGTAAATATTCCATATTTTATTAACACAAGATTTTACCTACCTACTTGAATTAATTTATGTGTGTTTACCATGATTTGCAAACGACTTAATTGACTACAGACGGTGTCTTACGTTCTAATACCCTACAATGCTGTATGAACACACATACCTACATAACATTGCCTCAATATAAAAGCCTACCTCCACCTTTTTCCACAAACACGTAGATAAACGCAATAATTTAGTGTTCCCGTCTTACGTGATCCAATTAGGAGCTGGCCTGATCTGCAGGAAAAACATCAGCCAAGAGATTGTCTGCCGCACCAGTCGTAAAGGTTCTTCTTACATCCAAACTGATTATGTTTTCAGGGTATTGTAGAGAGAGGTTTTTTTTTTGGGTGACTATAAAATCAAAAGTAAAAGAACATAACTACTTATTATTTTATGATCTAAACCAAAACAATGTGATATAGTTCGTTTTTTACGATAATTTATAGTTTACAGACACAAACTTATTACGCAAACTGTAAAGAAAAATAAATTTTTAGTCACGCCTCAAATACCTTTTGCTTATTATACCACGGGTACCAAAATAATATTATTAAAAGAAAAAATACACAAAATTAGCATCTAAATTAAATGTTGATAGAATTTAGAAAGCAATCTGGATTTATTAATATTCATCCTTCCAAAGTATAAAAGAAAAGGTAATCCAAATTAATTAAAGTTCCCGTAAACAAGGAAATCCCGGTGGTGGGTAGCATCGGTTACTATGGCAACGACGTCTTTACTGTGGTTTTAGGAATCTATATAAATAAATAAAAAGAGAAGTCCTGACTAACTGGCTGATTGACTGACTCATCAACTCCCAGCCCAAACCCTTGGACTTAGAAACCTGAAATTTATAATATAGACAAGGAATAAGGAAGGAATTCCCGGTAGTACGTTCCCGTGGGATATTTTCCGGCAAAAGCTATTCAGAAATATAACTATGACTGCTAATGTAAATGTATACAGACTCTTGTTATCAGGATCAACTCGGAAACCTAACGGCGAAATGTACACTGTGAGTTTATATGTTGGAATTTAAACAATATAAATAGATTCATACAAAGCATTATAATACATATAATCAAAGGCTGGAATTTCAAATTACATCTATCAAATGTACTAACAACAAATCACAAATTCCAACAATTTGGCGCCACAACTAAAGTGACAGGAGGCGTCATGTGTCATGGCGGCGTCGTGACGTCATCAAGTGCTTGTAAGTGCGTAGTTACAACTTTGGCTGTAACTTCCAAGGTGGGTAATTTCGCATAACTACAAAAGTTTTAAGTTCATCTTGAATTAGTTATTCTACACTGTGTTTTGGTAACGGGGTGAAGAGGAATTCAAAAGGGGTTTATACGCAGATTCAGTGGGTTTGGAATCTAGGTTGATCTGTGAATTAGAGGAAGATGTATCGTATACTTAGGTAGCGCCTTATTCTTAATTCTCATTGTAAGAAACCTAATCTATTAAAAAACACCGTCCAAGTGCGTGTCGGATTACGCACAATGAAGGGTTCCGTAGTTGAAAAGAATCTATCTCAAAAACAAACTTACCATTTTAATCACAAAAAAATATTTTTTATGTAATAAAATTTTAAAGTTTATTTATAACTACCTATCAAACTATCCTATACGTAAATATTTAAAGTCACCATAAAATTAAAAAAAAAAAAAAAACGTTAAAATAATTATTAAATAGAAAATACAAATATTTTACAAAATTACCAATTTTCAAAAAACCCGCCCCTAACTGTAATAAAATTATAATTAACAATTTTCAGGCTTTTCCCTACATATGTGCTGTGAGACCTTGCTTTTTGCCAAAAAAGATTGCCGAGGGGCAGTACCAACTTGCGAGGGAGCGTGTCACAACCAAATTTAGTTCATAAAATTACTCCTATTTTTTAAATCAGATTTACGGTTTTGTTATGAGAAAGATTCCCGGATTTCGGACATCAAAAATAAAAGTATTTTTTTACTTTGTACTTATGTATTTTCCACGTATAATTATGTCAATGTCACTGCCATTGCACTTTTTTTATTTTTTTTATTCACGACCATAGATATTTAAGTCTTTCAGTCTTTCTTCTTTCTTTCTTTTCTTTTTAATAATACATAGATGGATTATACAAACGTAATATTACATACACATTTCCCAATGTTGCTACTACGTAAAAAAATATAGCAATATACACCAACAAACAACCAACCATCACCATCAACCGACAAACATTTAAATGAAGAAGATAATTTATGTAAGTACCACACCGATTTGCTTTTTAGTACCTACGTGATATTAGGTATTCTATGTTATGTGTGATAAAAATAAAATCTTTAGGTCAGGCGTTGCCTCTTATTCATTTAAATTATTGTTTTGGAATACATTTTATGCATTTAATTAAAAGAGGACCGATTCAAAAAGAGAAAATTACGTTTTTATTGTGACGTATTGCATTTGTTTTTTGGCTAATTTATATTATTATCTGTAATTCTTTGGCGCCGTCACGAATGACGTTACTTTCAATGTTGGTTTCATTTATGAACTATTTGAATATAATTAAAATAACGAAAACGGGGGTTCATGTGCTTTTCCTTAACGTAGTCTTGCAGGCGACGGCAGCGGCAGTGCCGCCCGACCGCAATTCATGGCTGACGCACCGACACCTACTGGTTTCTATAGGAACATAATATCAACACAATCAAGACATAGTGTTGGTGCTTGCACTTCCCTCTAACTGGTCATGAAAAGTATTAACTAGTAGTTAATAACAATATTTGTGTAGGGCGGACATAGTTTCAATTATACATTTTTAATTGTGGTCGATACATTATGTAAATATGAATAAATAATTAATGAATTAACGTTACGCTACGTTTTTCATTTCTAATATCCTACCTTATTATTACTAACATTTCAAGTTCAAAATATGGGTGTACTATAATAACATGTAAATACACTTCTGCCTAACTCTTCGGGTAAAATAAGGCTAATGTTATGTTATGTTCAAGTTCTTATGAATCAAGGAATCAGTTAACACAGTACAAAATCGATTGTTGGTTTAGCCAGCACTTACTGCAAGTACCTACGTACTTGATTCATTCTCATTCATTACATTAAAAAAAAACTGACAGCAAGAATATTATTATTGACTATGAATGTATTGTTTATTCACCCATCAGGAGAAACTAGCAAATCAAGAATAAAAAACATGACCGATATTACTGCCTTATTTCTCACTAACTCCACTATTTCGAATCAGTCATTTTCACGAACCTAACCTCAAAATATTGAGTAGGTAAATGGCAAATAAATACAAACTGCGGGAATCCATGTAAACAGTTAACAATATAGGAAGAGCATTAAATTCTCCTACAAATACACTGGGTTTGGTTGTGACACCAGACTTTTCGTTTGGTACAGGCCGCCCTATACTTCAGAACAGTCTCCTTTCATAATTCTAAGACAACTGAAAGTACCCTATAGATTTTGATTTACTTGCGAGTATCAAAATATGTCGCATAAATGGCCGTATTTTTTTACCATAGACCTACGTAGGTACCTATTTGATATTAATTTCAACTTGATAACTCCACGTGTTCCTGAGAGAAAGGGTCTTGACAGACTGACAGATAGATAAACAGACAGGCAGACGGACAACGAAGTGATCCTATAAAAGTTCCGTTTTTCCTTTTGAGGTACGGAACCTAAAAAGGAAATTTGATCTCCATAGAAAGCTCGAAAGTTTAAAATATTAGATGTTCACAAAGACATCATAGAGTTGCGGTTAAAATATTCCGCTTTTACGTTTTTATAATTCAGTGCGCAGAACAGTTCCAACTTGAAGGTTTATGGTGATTAATGAATAAATTAAGGAAGCTTCGTCTAGTCTGCGAAGAAAACACTTATATTTGTGCAAATTGGAAGAGAAAAATATAAGAATCAAGTTTATTAAATTTTGTTGTCTTCATCTGTAGTAATGAGGTGCAGGTAGAACTCAAGGCTAGGTGCTGGCTGGTGGTGGTGCTGCTGGTGGCGCTATGGTGGTGGTGATGGACTGCTGAATGAATTGACATGTACAGTGGGCTGCATCAAATGAGTACCCCTCTCAATTGATGCAGCGCACTGTACATAAAGTTATGCTGTTCCTACTATGTCCAGTCTGTGGATGGGTAACGATCCTTTTTACATTGAAAGCAGGACTCTTCAAACCTTCTATCAAGATAATCAGTCAGATGTCACTAAGTGTGTACTTACGTAGCGTCAAGTTGAATCGAGAGACCAACCACATCAGAGTTCTATCAAGCTATCTACAGAAACCATCTACAAAACTTGGCCATCCATTTCCAACTCGCCTATACTCCCATACAACTGAACCTTGCGGCTTGCCTAATACTTTAAAAGGCCGGAACTAATAAAATATAATCGTTTTCCACATGAACTGTAACTTCGGGATAACTTGGGCTTCATAACTTGCCCAGTTACCGCTCGGGGCAGGAACGGTTCGCAGTCGAAACGTTCCGGTTCGTAGTACGGAGGGTTCCAGAGGTAGGGGGGGTGTTATGTGCCGGTTTATGCGAAGTCATTCGCGCCACTCAAATATTAAACAGTACCGATCTGTGTACTGTTGTGTTACGTAACGCAGTGGAAACTGGTTTTGTATTAAACGCAGTGGAAATGTGCTGGGAAATTGAAGGTTCTGAAAATGTGTTGGTGTATTGGATTTTAAACAGGTTTAAATGCAAGTTGAAAGCATCGTAGCAGGTGGTACTTTCACAGTTCTGGTGAAAGAGAAAGAAAATGGAAAAGAGAGAAAGCCAACATTTTCCAATGAATTATACACAAACAATCAATCTGCCTAGCCTTTTCCCAACTATGTTGGGGTCGGCTTCCAGTCTAACCGGATGCAGCTGAATACCAGTATTTTACATGGAGCGACTGCCTATCTGGCCTCCACAACCCAGTTACTGGGTAATACGATACCCCTTGGTAACACTGGTTGTCAGAGTTTCGGCTTCTGACGACCCGTAACGACTGTCAAAGATCCACGAATAACAGCCGGGACCAAGGGCTTAACGTGCTTTCCGAGGCACGGAGGAATCTCGGAATGTAAAGATGGTCACCCATCCACTGACCAACCCCGGCAAGCGTAGCTTAACATGAGGGATCGATCCGTGTGCCTGTTATTACTTAGCCACGAGCTCCTCTGAATGAATCATACACAAACGCAGAAGCAATTTTCTCGAAAGCCAGTTCAATGGAGTTCAATGAAATAAGTACATGTGCTGGCCCAATTAAAGACGTGAATACGTTTTTATTCGGGGAGTAATTATATTAAGTTTCGTGTATAGGAAACAAAGATGATTATTATTTTATCGACCGAATAAATAGTAACAACCATGTAGAATGCCAACCACTTCCGTCCTCTACATAAAATTCCAAAGCACTTTTTTCTTACATTTTAAACGCAAACAACTCGTTAATTTTAACAAGGTACTCACTCGTTCAAATTCCTATAAAAAAGCTAAAACAAAAGCACGTTAAGTGCCAATAAAATGAAATAGGCTTTACCTGTCAATATACACTGTATGAAGAAGTAATCCGAATTGAAAGCGAGCGAGATGTAACGATTTTGAATCGAATAATTTTACACTTGATTACATTTGAAATAATTTTAATTAAGCTGCGGGTGATCTGGCTCATTATATTATCTGCGACGATCTGGTATACATGGTGTTGACAAACGGGTGGCATTATACAGGGTGATTGTCTGCAGGATCGTAGGACGGATGATTGTTTTTAATTAATACTGATATAATACTCTTGAATTAATTTGTTTTCAAAAGGAACACAGTCTTTCATCAAGTAAAGTTTCGATATCCAAATTATGGGAGAAAGGTGATTAAGCAACTGAGCAGCAGAACCAAATAGCTGGTCCCCGCCGGACGATCCAAATTTGGATCAACGCTCCTCGATCCACAATCATGGAGCGCTGATCTCGGATCGGAGAATCTTTTGCACGAACCGTTTTAGGAAATCCATGATCCTGCCGCGCGCTCCAGTGCAGATCCATGTTTTAACTAGATTAAAACACGCTCGATATGGATTGCCCCATCGCCCACACCAACCGTCACCACTAACGCCAAACGACTGACGCGCATTTGAGCATTGTCAAGAACCGATAACGCTCGGATCGGTCGCTCCACGGAGCGCGCGCTCCACCGCATATGCTCGGATCGCGAGCGGCGCATCCTCACCAACAGCGCATTTGAGTCGCGCTCCTACCGCGCCCGATCGGATCTCACTGGTCCGGTGTGAACCTAGCTATTAACCTTTTGTTTATAATACACACCTAGTTTAGAATAATACTTGTAAGTACTCGACAAAGCTTGAAGCCCTACCCTTTGGGAAATCCCACATGAAAATGAACACTCAAAAATCTATCCATAGCTCGATGAGAATTAATGAGAACTGTAACTCGTTAGAGACGTGGCTATAATTTAGTAATAACAGCATCATAACGGGCTCAGCCGCGACTGCAAAGTAGTTTGGTATTCATGAAGTGGCCAATTATTGTCGACACTCGCGTTGTGTTGTGGTTGTATGACGTAACAGCGACTGCGGAGTTGCTACTGCCCCAACTTACACTTGGCCAAAATGAGTTTTATTTCTTGACCCTGATCATGCATGTATGTACCTATACTACTTAGTTACTCAATGGCATGCGGCATTCACATAGCTGAAGATGCCTATACAAGCGAAGAAGATGCAATCCCACCAAAAACATTTTCATGTAAAATGTTGCCAAGACGAGACCACATATAGCTCGCACTGACAAAAAGCTATCAGATCTCATGTAGAGCCAAGCTTCTAACTCTACACGCCCTAACTCTCCAAGCCCTAACTTCACAAACTCTACACCTTAGTCAAAATATGAGGCTTGGCCGTTTCGTTACTACAAGAACTATTCTATAACAGAAAAGTAATGAACAGTGAATACATTTTTCACCTTGCGCCCATGTGATGGTAGCGAAACGGCCAAGCCACATATTTTGACTAAGGTGTAGAGTTTGTGAAGTTAGGGCTTGGAGAGTTAGGGCGTGTAGAGTTAGAAGCTTGGCTCTACATGCGATCAGAGCGGCAATTCTCGTATTTTTAACAACGTTCGCAATCTCATCTCAGTCTCAATCTGTCAAAAGTTGTATAGCATTTACCTACATTTTTGACATTTGATTGACGCTGGCATGAGATTGTGAACGTTTTTAGGTACGAGAATTGGCCATCTGATAGCTTTTTGTCAGTGCGAGCTATATGTGGTCTCGTCTTGGCAACATTTTACATGAAAATGTTTTTGGTAGGATTTCATTTCTTTTAGTAAGTTGCTTACGATATGTATAGGTTGATAGGTAGGAGATTAATAAACACTTATCGAAGTATATACAAGTGTATTAATATTATTCGTAAGTATAAGTACTTATTATTTGCGGTAAGTCTCATACAAATTTCCATCCCCTAGTTTAAGGGGTTGGGGGGTAAAAGTTCCAAGTTTTAGAATTTTTTTGTTTTTTGTGTACTAATACTAGCTTACATACCAAATTTCAGCTTTCTAGGACTTCAGGAAGTACCCTAAGAATTTTTATGATCATCAGTGAGTCAGTGACGAAATCGGGGTATTTTAGATATCAATACAATCTAAAGTATAAGAGTTATGCAATTGAAACTTTATAGGTTTAATAAGTCAACCACTGACATCATATCCCAAAAATTTTGTTTATCTGGTATAATCCAAACCCAAGTTAAAAAGGTTCAAAAATACGACGAAGTGCTTCGAGAAAAGGTAGGTAGTGCCCTTGCGCTTCGCTTGGCTCGTCTTGGCGGGGGCACTACCGTGCCTCCAGATATAGGCTAAGGTCACATAAACCCAGTTATTTCTAATGATATAAAGATAGCTCTCTATGATACCAATGCTTTTTATATTCTCTATAGATAATGCCGTACATTTTTCTTTCCGATATTTATTTATTTATTTATTTATTTAGGTTAGCCAACAATTGTATACACAAAACATTTAAAAAATTTTGCTAAAGTACTTACGTTTATAAGTGTAACAATTACTTAAAGGCTAACACAACATGCACCATTTATGGTTTTACATAGTTTAGAAAAAGCGAAAACGATATTAATTACAATTATGCTAAACAATAATAATAACAAACATTTCAATAAAAATAAATTTAAAAAGAGAAACAGATTGATAACATTAATAAATTAAATTAAAAATTAAATTAAAATAATAATAAAAATCTCATAAAATCACATCATCTAATAATTCTACTTACTTACACTAAATCCTATCATTACAAAACTAACATTAACTAGCGAGATCATTGGTTGTGAGTGTAGTGCTCAATAATTACTTTATAAAATTGTCCCATACTGTCATGATTTATATCAGTAAGATCACTGTAACTGTTTATAGTTTTACACAGGCGTGAAATCGGCGAGTTAGCACCCAGAACCGTTCTGCGCAAGGGTGGGCATAGCGGTGTGATAGGCTTTCGCGGATATCGGGCTGGGGCACGAAACTTTAGGAGACTCAGAAGGATTGGGCAGTCAATTTTATTTCTAAGCAACTTATAAAGAAACAAGGCATCAATAACTTCTCTTCGAGTTGATAAGGGGTGCATTTTGAAATACTTGAGACGGGTATTATAGGAGAGCAGCTGTTTACTTTTTCCTCTAGAAAATGCGAGGTGCCACAGAAACCGTTTTTGAACTCTTTCCAAAAGTAACTTATGTGTGGCGTAGTGCGGTCTCCATACAACACTGCAGTACTCCAGGATGCTTCGTACAAGGCTATAGTATAACATTATTTTGGTACCAACCTGTTTAAAGCCCCTAGTATTTCTTAGCACAAATCCTAACATTTTCGATGCTTTCTTAATAATATTCTCGATATGGGGGACAAAAGTTATTTTTTTGTCAAACAGTACTCCCAAATCCCTAATTGCTTCCACTTCTTGTATTTTATGATTGCCTATGAAGTACTCCGAGCGTGTAGGGTGAGACTTCCTTGAAAATGACAAATGGTAACATTTTTTTAAATTAAGCTCCATTTTGTTAGTCTCACACCATTTAACAACTCTGTTCAGATCATCTTGAAGAAGCGTGATATCGTTCGATGATTCGATTCTTCGAGCAAACTTTAGGTCATCAGCGTAAAGAAAGCACTCGGAAAAGTAAAAGCAGTGGGGAAGGTCATTGATATATATGATAAATAATATGGGAGCCAGATGTGATCCCTGTGGGGCACCGGAAGTCATGTAATAATTGCCGGCAGATCGAAAACCGTTAACTACAACATAAAACTCACGCTTTGAAAGATAAGATTTCAGCCATTTCAGCAAGGGACCAGTGATACCATACGTTGCTAATTTATGAATTAATATGGAATGAGGAATTTTATCGAAGGCCTTGCTGAAATCGGTGTACAACACATCAAATTGTTTATTAGAGTCGACAGATTCTATTAGGGACTCCGAGAAAGACAGTAAGTTTGTGGCAGTAGACCTTGAGGCAACAAAGCCGTGTTGGTGATCGCTAAGATAAAGTCTGAAATGGCGTTGGATGTGAGGACAGATCATCGACTCAAATATCTTGGCAAATGTAGAAAGAATCGCGATAGGCCGATAATTAGAAATAGAGTCTTTTTTGTCCGACTTGTGCACCGGAACGACTTTAGCCTTTTTCCACTCGGATGGGAAGGTTCCAGTCGCTAGCGACACCTTATATATTATTAATAGCGGGAAATTATGATAAGATCGTATCTTATTTTCTAGCACTTCACTTTTAACTTTGTAAGTACATTATTTTATACATTTATTGTTATTTATCACAAAATTTAATTAAATGTAACGTGGTTCAACGAGTTTTCATACATTTGTATTGTATGTCGGGTCCAGTGGTTAATTCGTTCATGGTACGAGTATACTATGCAAGTAGCTGGCATGACATTCACCAATCAGAAGTTGTCATTTTACACGGCATGCAAGCTGCTTGCATACTTTTGTGCAAGCTACAGGCATGTGTATTCTCGCTCTAAGTCCCATACAAATATTTAACCGAGCACAAATCCTACCCCCTACGCTAAACCCTACGCTGGAGTAACCCCGCGCTCAATAATCAGACCGACGAGGCTGTTCAGTTATTTAATCTGAAATGAAATGCCTCACTAACAATGCAGTTTTATTATTAGAAGGGTTCTCTCCTAAACCCTTATTAGAAGGTAAAATAAACGCCCTGATTCCACTACACTCGTTTATAATTTAGTGAACAATAAAAGCGGCCCAACTAGCCCTTACTTCAAATAAATTAGTTTTAAGGACTACTCGCGTTAATCTCGTATAATAATTTTGATTGTTTTGTAGTTACTATGAACCTTTTAAGAGGCATTAATCAGATTTCGTGCTAAATTTATAATTTAATGTTTAATTTCGTTTTAGTTTATGAATTTTATGTATTTTAAATGGCTGTATTGTTATTGTTAATCTCAATAAAACGTGTTGCTAATGTTTGACAATGATACTATCAAAGTACTAAAATCATTTCACAAATCGTCGCTAATCTAAGCGACGTAACTGATTTGAAGCACATTTTACAGGGCTAGCTATTTTTCTTTTTAGGGTTCCGTACCTCAAAAGGAAAAAAACGGAACCCTTATAGGATCACTTCGTTGTTCGTTTGTCTGTCTGTCAAGACCCTTTTTCTCAGGAACGCGTAAAGGTATCAAGTTGAAATTAATATCAAATACGTAAGTCTATGGTCTCTTGAAGTTCTAAAAAAATCAAGCTTCTAAGTCAACGCAATAAAAAAATACGGCCATTTATGCGACATATTTTGATGCTCGCAAGTAAATCAAAACCTATAGGGTACTTCCCATTGACCTAAAATCACGAAATTTGGCAAGAAGCAAGGTCTTACAGCACAAATAATGGAAAAAGTCCGAAAATTGTTAATTTATCATTTTATCACTTCTAAAAATATTTTGAAGTATGTCATCGGTCAAGGCCTTTTTTCTCAGGAACGAGTAAAGATATGTAGTTGAAATTAATATCAAATACGTAAATCTATGGTCCCTAAGAGTCCTAAAAAAATCAAGCTTCTAAATCAAGGCAATAAAAAAATACGGCCATTTATGCGGCATAGTTTGATACTCGCAAGCAAATCAAAACCTATCCCGTTGACCTAGATTCATGAAATTTGACAAGAAGCAAGATCTCACAGCACAAGTAAAGGAAAAAGTCTGAAAATTGATTATTTGTAGTTTTATCACATAAAAAAAATAGTTTTTTGATTTATTTTTCTGACAAAATGTGGGTGTACTACAGGTTCACCTCTGCCCGTCCCTTCGGTGAAACAAGGCGTGATGTTATGTTTAACTCCTCTGATGTCAGAGTAGGGCTAATTTTAGACCCAAAACCCCAGCGAGTGGGAGGGTTGGGGGTTAGTTGCGAACCCCATAGGTTCACAACTACTGATGATGATATGTTTTCCATCGGATGATGTTTTTTTACCTTTATGTATATGTGATATAAGCTTATATTCCCATTATGTAAAGTTTTATTCTTTTGCACACATGGGGAGCATTTGATGATAAAAACCTTTATAAAAAACAAACACACACAACACACAAACAAACAAAAACACTACTTTCCGTTGACCTAGAATCATGAAATTTGGCAAGAAGCAAGGTCTTACAGCATAAATAATGGAAACGAAAAATGTTAATTTGTAATTTAAAAAAATTAAGTTTGTTTTTGGCATAAATTCTTTTGAACTACGGAACCCTTTATTGTGCGTGGTCCGACACGCACTTGACCGGTTTTTTTTTTTTTTCATAAACTGTAGATACTTCGGTCTCGATTTTTGAATTACAATGGGGACCGTAAGACATAGGTACAGATACGCGGATTCGACTTGGAAAATGTATCAAATTACTATATTTAGGTCCAAATGTCAGATTTGTCAGTTAGTTAAATTAGCGACGAAATTACCGTCTGTAATGTAAGTATGTATGCATCGAATCTTAAACAAACCTATGATTTGACAGGAACTATTGTAAATTCCTGTACGAACAGTCACTTGATTGATTTACTATCCGACAATCTAGACGAGCAACTTCAATTAGTCTCGAAGAGGAGCTCGGCAGCAACGGTCGCGCGATAGTTGCCTGTCCAAATCACACGCTAAGCTCAGCGTCGCGTCGCCACGCTCAGACCGCGCTCATTTATCATTTACTCAACGATAGGTATAGCGAGCCAGACTCAACTTCAACCCGTTTGTTAGAGGCTGCGACTCTAAAGCTCGGCTCTGCAGTGCGATTCTGTAACCATCTCACCGTGAAATATTAGGTGAAGTGAGCGTGGAGTGAGCTGTCAATAGTGTCAATTGCTAGCAAAAACAAACTCACTTCACCTAACGTCACCTAAGTTTTCACGGTGACATTTTTACAGAATCAACCGGCTGTTCCTGACTCGGTGTTAGGATTTCTACTCTGGTTAGGTTTCTATTTTAGCCTTGAACGAGAACATTTTGCTCCGTCATTGTAATAAAAAAGGTTGCCACCATCTCTTTCAATTCATTGTTATTCACCTGTGTGGGCGGTTTTCCACGTGGTTCGTTCTTCAAATCAAAGTTTCCATCACGAAAACGTTTAAACCAAAATCGCACGGTGCGTTCATTAGCAGTCCCCTCTCCAAACGCAACATTTTTATTGCGAGCTGTTTCTGCCGCGTTAGTTCCGCGTCGGAACTCGTATTCAAAAATAACTCGAATTTTCGAAGTATCCATCTTTCTTGTATAAGCTGAATAGAAAACAACTGAAAATCGATAATCGAATGTTGCACATTTTTTAAAAGAAGAACTTCATAGGTACCATGTGAAAAAAGTTTCACTCAAAAATCTCAAACCATGAAGGTTCTATCTTAATTCGAAGTAGGTACCTAATACAATAAAACGGCAGTTTCATACTTTAACCCCTATTACTATAGATAGTTTTAAATGCTAAAATGTGCCGGCGTTCTTAGAGCACCGAATAAATGCAGAAATTGGTAAACATTTTGCTCCAAAAGATTTTACCAATTTCTCGAAACACGTAAACAGGAAATTAAAAAAAAAACTTGACTTCATTTATTTTTCTATAATATAAACAAACGCCATTGTTTTACCAACTAAACGTTCGCAATAATTGGACAAATTGGATCTCCTATTTCAATTATTTTCTCTCAGTAAAGCAATACTTTTGTTACAGTTTATGACATAATTTTATTCGTCAAAAAAAATTTGGTTGTCCGTTAATATGGAAATATTGTTTTCAATACACTTCCTCGAAAACTGGTTCATATCGCACTACGATTAGGTTCACAATGGAATGTATTTCACACGCGTGCGATTTTTGATTTAAAAATTGCCAAAGATAACTTATATTATATATACTTAGTCCAAATTGGTTCAATGCCTCTATTTACAACTCTCTATTCGGAGGTGAATGTTTTTTTTTTAATCTCGGCAAAGAGATATGCGTCTTAACGGCGTTAATATTTTTTTGGATATTTATATATTGAATATCATCAAAAACTATGATTATTACAATAAAAGAAACGTTTATGAACAAATTAACATTTATTTGTGTTCTAAACTCAAAAATATTTGAATTTTCTATTTTTCACATTAGCCTGTTTATCGGCTTTATTCTCCTTCAACCTGGCGAAAGCAAAGCGCGGAAAAAAAAGAAAATTTAAATCATAGTTTCATAATAATTCATGACAAAAATATTGTTCCTTATTTTATTTTATTTCCTCAAAAGTGTATTGAAAAACGTCTTTTGATACTCGTGGACATTTGTTATTGCAGTTCTCGGCTCAAAAACAACCTCGCCTACGGCTCGGGTGTTAATTCCGCCTCGAACGCAATAACAAACGTTCTCCACTTGTATCAAAATGTACTATATTTTATGTATAGTTAAACAGTTTACTGTGAAAATTTTAAAATCTGCTTTGCGTGTCGTTGGCAATCTAAATAAAAAAGAAAAAGCGAAATAAGCGAATTATTAATTAGTTTCCATTTTTCAAACTTCACAGACGCTTTTCACAAAAATAAGAGTGCCAGGTAACATAATTAAATCGTGTGACATCACTAACAGACCGAAATAAACCAATAAGTAGGAACGTTTCATTTTTAGGGTTCCGTACCAAAATGGTAAAAAAGGAACCCTTATGGTGTGACTCAGTCTGTCTGTCTGTCTGTCTGTCACAGCTGGATATCTCAAGAACTACTGATGCTATCAACTTGAAATTTGGAATAGTTTTAGATTTCGTTTACCCAACTATTTTGCAAATAAGAAAGAAATAAAAATATTTATATTCTTTTTGCAACAGGGACTGAAAGGGGGTCTTAAAAATTTAAAGTGGAGCTACTAGGGCATGTGGGGTATCATATGAAAGAGCGCTGTTTGCACATTTTTAAACTATTTTTTATATATTTTTTAGGCCGCATAGTTTTCGGCTTTTGATGAAAAATGTAAAAAAAATACCGTTATCTCCGAAGTTTGCAAAGATAAAAAATCTGAAATTATTCTATGTGATAGAAGTTTATGTAAAGATTACAGAAAAAATAAAACGATGTCTCTAAATAGCACACTTTTTCACAAATCGGAGCGGAACCTTCGGTGCGCGAGTCCGACTCGCTCTTGACCGGTTTTTTTCACTCTATTATTGATGCCATTCGATAGCGCGCACCTAATTACGTAACTCGCCAGTCTTATTTTTGTGAAAAGCGACTATGAAGCTTGAAAATGAAAACTACTTATTCGCTTACTTCATTCTAAACACATGATTTTACTCATGATAAAAAAAAAACCGATCAAGAGCGAGTCGGACTCGCGCACCGAGGGTTCCGTTCCGATTTCTGAAAAAGTGTGCTATTTAGAGACATCGTTTTATTTTTCCTGTAATTTTTACATAAACTTCTATCACATAGAATAATTTCAGATTTTTGTCTTTGCAAACTTCGGAGATAAGGAGGGGAACAGTAATTTTTTTTACATTTTTCATCACAAGTCCAAAACTATGCGGCCTAAAAAAAAAAAAAAAAAAATTGAGAATGTGCAAACAGCGCTCTTTCATATGATACCCCACATGCCCGAGTAGCCCCACTTTGATTTTTTAAGACCCCATTTCAGTCCGTGTTGCAAAAAAATATAAGTATTTTAATTTCTTTCTTATTTGCAAAATAGCTGGGTAAACGTCATCTAAAAGTATTCTAAATTTCAAGTTGATAGCATTGGTATTTCTTGAGATATCCAGCTGTGACAGACAGACAGACAGACAGACTGAGTGACACCATAAGGGTTCCTTTTTTACCATTTTGGTACGGAACCCTAAAAATCAGCTGTTCCCTACATGAGTTATCCGAACACAAATGTATGGAACACCTGATTTTTTTCGCGATTTCAGGTTTGGTCCCATAGTAAAAGTTGTTTGCTATATAAGTAGAACATGTGTTTATGTGTTGTTTTGTGTGTGTATCTGTCACTAATTACCAGACATAACAGGCTGTTTCAGAATGGTATGGCCTTTAAGGGTCAGTCAGAATTTATCGACAGTTTACAATCTCACGAGTTTATGAACGAGATTATAAACAAAAAAATGTCATAATTATACGGTGACATGCACGAGGTAAATCATCACAGGAAAATTTGTCAAAATTGGACTTTGCTGTAATGGTTCAAGAGACTCGGTATTTTCTCATGTGGCACGAATTAAACGTACCTTTTTATAAGCAGATTATTGGGCTAAGTTATCCAAACAAAATTCCACTAAATATAGGAATCGCTTCCTATAATTAGTGGAATTTTGTTTGGATCAGCTTATCAAGTAAATGAATTTGATTCCAATTTAATTTCAATAGAATATCTTATCAACAGAATTAGTGATAATGAATTAATAACACCGTATACTTGCCAACCAATATTCAAATCGCTCGATAGTGAACCCAGCGTTACGTTAGTACGCACGGCTACAGATCAAGCTATACATATCCAGTATAAGCTGATCTCACATTGTATAGGATTTCCTTACAATGAGAGGTCAGTATAAACTGGAAATGTATAGCTTGATGTGTAGCCGTGTGTACTATTACTTATTATGTGGCAGCGTGTACATAAATCTTGCTTGTCTATGCGTACTCCATGTAGAACAGTGGACACTTACCAAACAAACTACTTGAACAAAACTTGCTTCTTGCTTGTGATTCACAAACTTGTCCAGTCAAGTCCGGCTAGATTGGTAATTTATGCTTTGCTACCTCCACATCCACAACAGTTCGGATAGGAATCTAGGTTCAATTCAAGCTATCTGGATTGTAACGTTTCGGTTACGATGTGCTGAATGAAGAAAAATTCATCGAGCCTACCTACTATCTAGCGTTAGGTACAGTAGTACCCAACTAATATGGCTTATCGATGTACCTGCGCAGAAGATGAATTTTCAAAGCGCGGGAAATGCTATTGACCAATCGGCACGCTCCACGCTTTTTCCTGTACCGCTATTGGTCGGTAGCTGCCGCCATGTTAGCGCGCGCCGGTTGACAGCCGCCATACTTGCGAGTGAGATGGAACTAACAGCTGCAGTGTATTATGAACCTTACAGTAGTGATCTAAGGTTGATTGTAAGTTTTAAGCATTCTCGTTAATCTTCGGGGCCATACTTTCTTTTCTGTGCGAACGAAGATTCACGACGCGCCTTATCAGTTGGGTACTACTGTACTCAAATATAGCCTTGACGGAGAAACAACGTGGCTTAGGGAAAATCCTAGACTTAAGTTAGTAATATTCTCCTTTTTGACACCTAAATCAGAGGGGCAGAAAGCGAATTCTTTGCTAGACGCCACGCAACTCTGGCGTTAGTTTTAGATAAGCGTGAACGCTAAATTATTTGTCTTGGAATTCATAATGTTAAATAGTAAGCTGGCTATTTCACTCAATCAATCTTTTCCCAAATATGTTGGGGTCGGCTTTTACAAGGAGCGACTGCCTATCTGACCTCCACAACCCAGTAACTGGGTAATACGATTACCCTTGGTAAGACTGGTTGTCAGACTTTCGGGCTTCTGACGACCCGTAACGACTGTCAAAGATCCACGAATGACAGCCGCAGCTTTCCGAGGCACGGAGGAGTCTCGGTATGTAAAGATGGTCACCCATCCACTGACCAACACCGGCAAGCGCAGCTTAACCTGATGGATCGACCAGTGCGGCTGTTATTACTTAGCCACGAGCTCCTCTGTAAGTAAGCTAGCTATTTATTAGCTTGATATAAAATAATAAAGTCTGGACGAAAAGAATACCTATCACATGCTATTCTTTTATAAGGGCGAGGTGTGCGGGCGCTAAGTAGGGCTGACAGAACAGATGATTTTTTGTACTTTGTTCAGAAAACTTTACAACTTTTTAACATCGCCGGTTTTACCAACTTATTTATTTAAGCTACGGGAGAGTCTTTGTAATTTTGAAAGTTATGTTTTCTCAAATTCTCAGTCCCTAAAACGCAGGAAAAATTATGCCCTAAGTTTGGTAAAATTGACTTAACTTTCGCAACTTATTTTTTATGAATGATTGTATTTATTATACTAAGGTATTTTAATCCTCTTTAACAAGTGCTAAACGGTATGTGGAAAAAATCGGCCAAGTGCGTGTCGGACTACGCACAAAGAAGGGTTCCGTAGTTGGGTTGAAATTATCCTAAGAACAAACTTAACATTATAGTTGAAAAACATGTTCTCCCATACATTCCAGCAGTAAATGTAAGTTTGTACTCACAATATTGAGAGATTTACCATGTACTTTTAAGAGCACAAACTTCTTATAGGTTTTCCTGTAATCTACAGGTACAGAACTATTTTCTGTATTTTTTTTTTAATTTTGGGCTCAGTAGTTTCGGAGATAAGGGGGGAGGAATGGTCCATTCCATTCGGAGCAAATTGGCTGTGACAGACAGACACACGAGTGATCCTATAAGGGTTCCGTTTTTCCTTTTGAGGTACGGAACCCTAAAAATATCGTGGCTATGCTTCAGATCATGAATTGATACTCATATGCCTTGTGATGCTCACACAAACACAATGGGAACAAAAATTACATTTTCACTGTGCAATCTATTCAGCAAAGGCCATAAAGCTATTCTACAAAGCATTAAAACAATTCCCAACGATAAAAATACCGAATAAAACCGACAATAAAGCAGGCAACCCTAGCAAGAGGGCAAGAAATGTAAGCGCTACTCATTAAGAATTAATTCCGACGATAAATCCGAGGATGCCAAGGTCGCCGCCCTACCCTCGGATAAGCTGCTCATCTGCATGCCGGCTGAAGGCTGCGCATGGAACTTTTTTGGCAACCAGCTTACTTTTGTTGGAGAAATTGTCGCTTCTTTATTTAAGTGTCTGAACACACTATGCCGAAGTTACGCGACCGTAGTTCCGCGGTTGATGTTACGTTCCGACGTGTTCAGCTGATATGACACACCATAAGTGCCGAACTTACGCTGCGGAAATTCAGTTGCGGAACTTCAGTGTCTTTAACCCCCCCGTCCCCGTCCCCCGCCCCGGATCTTCTTCGGCAATCGAACCGAACTTCGGTCGCGTATAATGTGTGCTCTACAGCATTGCCGCCGAATTGCCGCTGAACTTACGCCCCACCGAAGTTCGGCTATACGCTAGAACGCAACGTAATTTCGGCATAGTGTGTCATCAGTAATTCAAATAGCATTGCAGGCGTAATCATGCCGAACTTCGGTCGCGTAACTTCGGCATAGTGTGTTTAGACACTAACTCGGAGAAAGGTAAGATACTGCGAGTCAGCAGAGTTTAAACACGGCTAATGCAATGGCAAAAACTGGTGAGTTATGTCTAGGGCCTGTTTCACCACCTACGATTAAGTTCCTATTAACTTACTTGGCAGATAATTTATCTTCTATCTATATAAATAAAAAGAGAAGTCCTGACTGACTGACTGACTGACTCATCAACGCCCAGCCCAAGCCCTTGGACCTAGAAAGCTAAAATTTTGCACAGAGGTTCCTTTTATAATGTAGACAAGGAATAAGGAAGGAATTCCCGGTAGTACGTTCCCGTGGGATATCTGCCGACACGGCGAAGCCGCTGGCAAAAGCTAGTTTCATACAAATTCTATTCCATTTTTGAATTTATTCCGTAAGTAGTGGCTATTCGGGCATCGTGAAATAGACTTTAAGTAATATACTATAACAACAGTAAAACATACCTATTTTAACAGAGAATAGAATGGAATACTCTTTATTATGCACACCATAAAAATGACAGAGAGAAATTTTACGTAGGTTGACACAATGGGCGGTCTTATAAAGAAAAGCTATCTTTTACAGACAACCTTACAGACAGACAGAGATCAAAATTTGTAGGCCTTATTTATTTAGACGAGATGATATTATGTTATGCTAAAAGATATTCTAACAATGGACTTCTAATTTCTTTAGACAAAGTTTTGGCAAAAACTTTTAGCGAAGAAGTCTAACAAAGCAACCACACAGAAACTGGTTGCGGCAAACAAATCTAATTAGTAGAGGCATATGAAATTAAAATTAATTATGTTTTTAACTAGCTGTGCCCCGCGACTTCGTTGGCGTGGAAGTCGTTAGATACACAATATACTAAAATAACAGCCACATTTTAATAAAACTCCCTCATCTCTCTCAAAAAAAGGCTAAACGCTGATAATAGAAGGTTCCCGGTCTGGTTTACCAAAGATCTAATTACCAACCTAAAGCAAAAAATCAAACTCCACAATAAATGGAAACGTACTTCCTGTGAACGTACATATGCAAAATTCAATGCCTTACGATCGGATCTAAAACTCAGAACTCAGGAGGCTTATAAATCATACTTTCACTTCGTTGAAAAAAATACAAAGGAAGAACCCAGAACAATTCTGGAATTACATCTCTAATATGAGATCTAAGGGAGGTTTTGAACCTAATGTAACGTATAAGGGAGAATCTATATCGGGTATCAGAGCGGCTGATACATTTGCTGAATATTTTGCCGGGGTATTTCTACCTGATATGCCAAAACTGGACCCAAGTAGCTTAAACCAGACCGCCGACGAAGGTAATTATATTCCTCTTCCCTCCCTGACTCCTTTAAATGTAGAAAAGAGTATTGAAAAACTTAACCCTAATGCCTCGATCGGCCCTGACAACATTCCTAATTATGTTCTGAAGGGATGCAAACGAATCTTGGCAATTCCCCTTTGTCACATTTTTAACTTAGCTTTACGATCCGGTGTTTACCCTAAGCAACTTAAAGTATCACGTGTTACTCCTATATCCAAATCTAGTGACAAAGCTTCAGTAGAAAATCATAGGCCCGTTGCAGTTCTTCCTACAATTGCCAAAGTTTTTGAGCACAGTCTTCATTCCATTATACTCAAACAGATAAATGTGTATCTTTCAGATGCTCAGCACGGCTTTCGACCCGGACGCTCTGTCGATACTAACCTAATGATCCATGTAGACCTCATCTCCAAAGGGTTAGATTCCGGTAAACAACTTGACGTCGTCTATTTCGATTTTCGCAAGGCTTTCGATCGGGTCGACAATGATGTGCTTTTGACTAAACTATGTGCCATTGGTTTCTCCCCAGGCTTTCTTAACTTCTTCGCCGATTACCTGCGCGACCGCAAACAATTTGTCAGACATGGCTGTTTCGAGTCGGAGACTTATAATACGCGTTCAGGTGTCAGCCAGGGTTCAGTATTGGGTCCACTTCTGTTTTTGATCATGATCAAAGATCTAACAAAGGAAATCTATTTCGCAAAATATCTTTTATATGCAGATGACTTGAAATTAATAATGTAAGTGAAGACGGACGACGATTGTAGACGACTGCAGAGCGACATTGACTTTATCCACCATTGGAGCATTCAGAACAAGCTCTATTTCAATAGTGATAGGTGTTACGTCATGTCATACTCTAGACGGTTGCTTCAAATCTGTCATGGCTACACATTAGACGGTCAACAAATTACTCGCGTCACTAACATTAAGGACTTGGGAGTAACCTTCGACAAAGGCCTGACTTTCAGAGACCATATTCCCGCCCTTGCAAAGGAATCCTTCAGGCGTTTAGGGTTCATCCTGCGCAATGCCCGTGACTTTGACAGCCCACATGTTATCAAACTGCTTTATAATACTCTGGTTCGATCTAAATTAGAAGCAGGTGCATGTGTGTGGAATCCCTACACTGCAACTCAAACGTTGATGCTGGAGAAGGTCCAAAAACCCTTCCTTAGGTTCTTGTTTAAAAAAGTGCACAAGTATTTTCCGTACATGTACCCAACGAATTACCTTTTTGGGATGTTGGGTTACAATTCCTTGGAAGTTAGACGAGGTTTGAATCAGATTGTGGTAGCCTGCAAAACCCTCAGAGGGCTTATCGACTGTCCTGAGCTACATAACCTATTTTGTCAATTATATGTGCCTGGCAACTATTAGGTCACCCCCACAGTAAGAGGCACAAATTGTTTTCTCGGCCAGCATGTCGTACGGTCGCTAGAGCAGAGTCGCCGGTGTGTCGGACTCTGGAAGCCCTCAATGCCCTCCTGGCAGTCAATCCTGATTGTGATCTGTTTGCCGATGAATGGAGAGAGATAATGCGAGTGTGTCTGAAGTTTTGCGAGAGAAAGTATGAGAGAATTTCCACTGTTATTTATTAAGTATGTAGTAGATATTATAATATTAGTATTGTGTTTCTAGGTTAATTATTGTAATTGGTGTATAACCTTTTTTTTTAACTATAAATAAATAAATAAATAAATAAATCCCCCATCCGCCGCGTTGCATCGCCCGCCTGTCCTATTACTTCGTTTTCGCTTAGCGTTTTTTCTATTTTTTTTCCTTTTTGCTCGGCTCCTAAGAGTCGTAGCGTGATGTTAAATAACCTACGCTCATCCTCTAGAATTGGATTCTCAAATCCGTCTTTTGTCCACAATTTCATGGGTTTTTTTTTGCACGGAACCCTAATTCTTTTTCAAAAATAAAAGTAGCATAAGTTACTCCTTGTAATATCAGCTACCTGCCAGTTAAAGTCCCGTCAAAAGCGGTCCAGCCGTTTTGGAGATTAGCTGGAACAAACAGACAGACACACAAAAATTTTAAAAACTTTTTTTTGTGTCATAACAAAAAAACAGCTTTTAAAAATTTTTGTGTGCCATACTCATATATCGTATATACTTTCATATGCATTTAGTAAAAAGCTGTTATTTTGACATTACAAACATACACTTCAATTTTATTTATTGGAACGAAGTTCCTTATGCGCGTTGTGAAAGGGGGCTAGACGGAAAAAAGTCTCACGAAAAGTTGTCACGACACTTTTTGCTATAGGTAGCTATTATAAGCCGTGCGGCGTGCGCATGTTTCTCTGTCTGTCTCTCTCTCTCTCTCTCTTATAGAAAGCAAGCCAGATATTTTCATTTCTATTTCGCATTGAACAGTGTGGTATCGCGATAATGATGATGGTGATGATGATGATGATGATGATGATGATGATGATGATGATGATGATGATGATGATGATGATGATGATGATGATGGTGATGGTGATGGTGATGATGATGATGATGGTGATGATGATGATGATGATGATGATGATGATGATGATGATGATGATGATGATGATGATGATGATGATGATGATGATGATGATGATGATGGTGATGATGATGATGATGATGATGATGATGATGATGATGATGATGATAAGTATAAAAATAAAATTTTGTTACAATTCCTTCACTAATTAATCGAATGGAACTTCGTTCCATCCGGGTGTCCCTTGACACCTCTCAAGTTTTTTGTATAGATGTATAGATTGACTTTCCTCTCACTTTGTGCTAAAGCCGCATAGGAGGATGACCCCGCGGTGTCAACAGCACTAGATTATCTACACTAAGACGTGTTTACATTAATTAGTCTGTAATTAAAAAAGCACGGAACAACTTGGTAAGGGGTCAACTTTTCATAAATATGTTGACATTTTCTATGTTCTTTCTAAGAAGCAGTGTACCTACCAAGTGCACCAAGAAGCTGTAAATATTATTCTTTACGAAGAATTTATCTGAATCAATCTACTTTTCGTAAATTGTCTCACCAAAAATATTAAAGTTCAACTTGTGTAAGCATCACCATTCAGGTATGACCATAGGGGTCATAAATCGAATCGGTTAATTATGAAAAGGAACAGGTCACGAACGAAACAACCTGACCCGTTCCCTTTCTTGTCTAACCGATTCAATTGTAATAGTCTTCATAACGGAGCGAGTTTTTACAACATTTGTATAACAAAAACCACTTCACACAATCCGTAATTTACTCGACAACTAAATCTCATTGCATCGATTAATGTAAGTGAGTATATGCAGAGTAGTGTTTTTTAATAGCAATCAGTTCGAACGATCGCATTAAATACTGTTGACATAGTAATGATAGCTCACTCTTGACGTAGCTCAGAGGCGAGAGACCATAAATACTTAGGTAATAAATTATAAAATTAAGCTCAATTAGTTATCTAAATGCCTATAGTATAAAATGTTGAATTTAGTACTTTTATCGCATTTTCAAATTGAATCTGGTGCTATCGTAAGTTGGTAAAATATTTTATTAATGTATTTAAATTCTCATTGAATTCACTTATTGTCAAATACGAGTAATTTATATGAAAACTTTTTAATCACAAATCGCTTAATCATATTTAATTTTAGACCGCTTTTTAGGGTTCCGTACCTCAAAAGGAAAAAACGGAACCCTTATAGGATCACTCGTGTGTCTGTCTGTCTGTCCGTCTGTCACAGCCAATTTGCTCCGAATCTAATGAACCGATTAAGTTGAAACTTGGTACACATATGTATTTTGGTAACCCAAACACGGACATGTAACGTAAATAAATGAATTTTGAATATGGGGGTCCCTTTTGGGGGCAAAATAAGTACAATTAAAAAAAAAAGTTTCGCAAACTGTACCGTGTGACATATCAAATAAAAGGTCTTACTGTGAGGATTTCAAATATATTTTTTATATAATTTTAAAATAAATTGTTTTGAAGTTATTTAAGAAAATAGACAAAAATTGACCATTCCCCCCCCTTATCTCCGAAACTACGGAGCCTAAAATTTTGAAAAAAATACAGAAAGTAGTTCTTTACCTATAGATTACAGGAAAACCTATCACAAGTTTATGGTCTTGTAAATCTATCTATATAAAATTCAAAGTCTTGACTGACTCATTGACTGATAATAATCAACGCACAGTCCAAAACACTGGACCTAGAGACTTGAAATTTTGCACATAGATACCTTATACAGTGTAAACATCCATTATGGAAGAATTTTTGGAAATTACATCCCTAAGGGAATAAAATAAAATAAATAAATTTGTACGAAAAATCTTATCTCTTGAGTTATTAGACTTGAAACACGAATATTCATCTAAGTTAATTATTAAGGGGGTAGTTTTCCTCAACTACCCCCTTTTTTGTGGATGGGAAATCATCAAATGACTTCTCCCGCTCGAGGTGGAGCGGAAGTGCGTGTCATACTTTTACTGACTAAAACCCACCCGTGCTCCTTCAGTTGCCTATGGCAGGGCCACGGTATCTTTTTCGAACAACCCGCGACCCCAGAAGACGGGATTGGTGGGTGTCAAAGTTTGTATGGAGGAATTTTAACACGCGGTCCTATTTACTCAAAACTCAGTTTTTGTACTTGAGACCAAAAATGAAGACTAACTATCGTAAAATGTACCCCTAAGGGGTGAAAAGGGGTACTAAATTTTACAGCGGAGGATTTTATCGGGTATTGATTAACTCGAAAATTGGTGTAAATAATGTTTGAGCCAAGTTATAGAAACATCCCAGACGATTTTTGAAATTCTACCCCTGTGGGGGTAAAAACAGGGATACAGTTTATATAAGCAAGTATTTGTGGTAAGGTTCAAGTTCATTAACCAAATTAATAAAAATTAATTTGGTTAATGAACTTGAACCTTAGCACAAATACTTGCTTATGTAAGTAATAAAGTGTGTCATTATTAGTTTTTCAAAACTACCCCTCAAAGAGGGTTTAGGGATGTTAAAGTTTGTATGGACGGATTTTAAAGCGCAGTCCGATTAACTTGAAACTCAGTATACTTTGATGTAAAATAAACAGTAATAAAAAAATTAAAACCCATGAAATCAGACATCCACGCGGGCGAAGCCGTTGGCAGTCTAGCTAGTATCTCAATATTGTGCGTACAAACTTACTAAGCCTCCGCTGTCCGTCCGTCCGCCCGTCCGTCTGTCACAGGGCTGTATCTCATGAACCTTAAATAGGTAGACAGTTGAAATTTTCACAGATTGTGTATTTCTATTTCGACTATAACAACAAATAATAAAAATAAAGTAAAGTTAAAATTAATGGGGGCGGTCCCCATACAAAAAAGCTTTCATTAAAAAAAAATTACCTGTGTGTGGGTTGTTATTGTATAGAACTCATCGACTAGAGTACAAAGATATTTTTATTTTTTTTATCTTCTAAAATGAAGAAATAGGGGGCCGTAAAAGTTGTCAATTTTATACCATTTTTGTACGAGCTCTATTATATAATGTACCTTATACTGTACTTAATCAAGAAATACTAAAAACGCCGATTCATAAGGTATTTTGTTTAAATATGGGCGATTTTCTGCAACTGCAAAAAATAACATTGTAATTCACAGTATCATTATGAAATACAGAGTTATCTTTGCGATTGTTAAACATATAATATGGTACGGAACCCTTTGTGTGCGAGTCCGTCTCGCACTTGGCCGGTTTTTAATCATGGCTTTTCACTCAAGTTATTAAACTATACGTCATCTCTTCAAGAAAAATATACTGGCTGCAAAACTAAGTACCACACTTTTAAAATTTATTTTTTTTCTAAAATATAGAAGTTAGAGATTTAAAATAAAAAACGTTTTATAGTAACATTTTTACGTCTAAAAAAGATAAAACAATAAAAATAGCCATGTTTTGCTTAATGTCATAAAACTCAATTAACATTTACAAGTATGTTTCACATGTTATTTATTTTTTAATAACTGGTATTGCCTCCTCGGGCTCTGTTTACAGCTTCGAGTCGATTCGGCATACTGAACACGAGGTTTCGGAGCCGATGTTGGGGAATATTCTCCCATTCTTCTATCAGGGCCTGTTTTAGTGCCCTGAGGGTGGTAGGTGGTGGTCTGCGGCTTCTGACTAGCCTCCCTAGCTCATCCCAAGCGTGCCAGTTTTTATGTACAAAATTAAACTCTTTTTCGAGTCCTTTTTGTTTCGAAAGTATATCTTGTGTAGGTACTTAAAAAGTTATTGCAATTTTAAAAGTGTGATACTTATTTTTGCAGGCCAGTTTAGTACCTATAATCTCTAACTGAACTGATATTTATGGAGTTATATCACTTAATGTGTTAATGTATAAAAACAACAATGGATAGAAATACCTAATCACTAATTTAAAAGATTTATTGGCAGGAAACGAGTCGATCGATCAGTTAAGTTCAGTAACTACGTTGTGGAGGTCAGATAGGCAGTCGCTCCATGTAAAATACTGGTACCCAGCTGCATCTAGTTAGACTGGAAGCCGACCCCAACATGTGAAGGTTGACCATAATTACATGTGTCCCTCTATTTCAAGAAATGTAGGGACCTACATAATTCACATTTCGAAATGAGATTAGACATCGAACACATTTTTTAAAAACAATAATAGAAATTCCATATACCGATTATGGAATTTCTTTTTTTCTAAAATTACTAGAATAGAATCAACAGATTAATCTATATAGGTGTCCTCTTAACAATCTTTATAACAGGTTTGTTATAAAGATTATAAGGTACAGGTTTGTTAGAAAGGTTAAGCTTCAAAAACAATTGTGCAGTGGTTTAAATAGAAAAATAAAATGAATAAGAATCTTCTCAAAAAATCAGCTCATATTCAATCTACTTTATAAGTGCGGTTGACTCAAAAGATATCAATTAAAGATGATTTATTTTTCTTTCGACGCTTCGACGCATTACAGCCAAATTAATGTAAACGAGGCACATTGCCATTTAAAACTTAAAACTTATTTTACGATTAATTTAGTGGTATTCAATCTTTATTACGCCTCAATGGTTGGTAACTTAATGACCTTCTGGTTTAATTGTTTTCAGTATTTTAGTGAAGGTCTAACAGTCTAAGGTCGGTCAGGTTTTTAATTTGTAACCTTTTTAGGGTGACTGGGAATCTTTGGCAAATATAACTCTAGTTAAGAGTGGTGCCTATGTTCCTTGTTGACTACGGAACCCTAAAAAGGGGGAGCATTGTATACATATAATAAACATAATTCTCCTAACAAGGACTTAAAACAAATCATAAAATAAACATGTTTTTTTTTATATACCTACTTTGTAAATGAGAAGGACACAAACTTTTCTCCTATTGTACAATTTTTAGCGGCCATACTCACGTAGCAGCTATTGCATTTATAAATATATTACTTCTGAAAAACATCTAACTTAATTGAATACCACAGAGTTCTTTGCAGCATCGTTTATTTTTTATAAAACTTTAGTAAATTGATTTGTAACAAACGAAAAATAAATGGCATCTCACTTTTGATAGACAGACTTGAAATACAATGCACAGCCTGAAGCTAAACCATTTTAAGCCATGTCAGTGAAACAAACAGCTTTGTAATTCATAAACATAATCATAATATTGTTTATTTTAATAACTATTTAGAAACATATACTACTATTAGACATTTTATTAGTCACAAAAAATATAAAAAATCAACAACTGCAGTCCTAAAAATATGTACATCCCACTGTTTACATACCCCACGCAAACTTCAAACATAGGTCTCGCACAGGCTCAAAGCTTGCTTGTATTGTATTCCGGGAACCACGTCAGAAACCAAACACCACAAAAAAGGCTTTTACTGAAATCAAAGCACGCGTAGAGTGACAAACGGCTCGGTGCGGCACGGCGCGACAATTTCCGCGCGGTTGTAGCACAGACAGACACGTGAACAAACAAAGTGCTAAGCGCAGTTGAACCGTGAGTCAGGCTACTCGGACAGCACTCAATAGAGGACGAACGTGGTTGTTTGAACCCTAACATGGCAAGCAACATTACCAATTTAAAACTTCCTTGTATACAGTTTGTGTTTGAGAAGTTTTATCCTGAAAGCCTTCTGTCAACGTCGCGTTGATAAAGAAACGTCCCCAAAAGTTGCTAATGAGTGGATCGAAACCTTCATCTTTTTCTGGGTCAACACAAAAACGAATGCCATCTGACCTTTGAAACTTTGTATAAGTCAACCTTTTACTTGAAATTGAGACCAGCTCCGACACACCCACACAAAACGGAATTACAGTTATTTTCGAGTAACAAATTCTTTTAAAATCCATCACTCGAAAACCCTTCACACATTATCGGATATCACACCATCAAACCCCCAAATTGCGAGCCACAATGACCGTGATATCGCTCCAGCAGACAATGAATCAGGGGCTGCACGCACCGCCGTGACATGCCGTGATCAATACCGCTAGGAAATGGGAGATTCATCCCGGTTGACGACCGCGCGCCCGGCACCCGGCCCGGACGATCCGATCCGTTACACTCGCATCGTCTTTAACGAACATTTGAATTTAGAATGGGGATTTAATTTTCAACGTTTTGGTGATTAGGTACGTGGGGAACGGAGTGAGTAGGTAGATAGCTCGAGTTCAGCACGCCGCTCCCTGACATACCTGTAGAATAGCTGGATGTACTTACATTCTCTCTCGCAAATTTAAAGGAGCGTGAATTCCCATGTCCGTTGCGAGTAAATGAAATGACTCGCTTACTATCGGAAATTCACGAGTCAGCCCGAGATTTTAGCTGTCTGAGAAATTCACTAAGTACTCGTGGAGGACAAACTTGGGGTACGAGCGGCTATCAAATAGATAGTTGATATTCCTCAGAGTTTTATAGAATAATAGATAGCATCTCTTTAGAAATACAGCATCGAAAACAATGATAGATCATCTGATCAGTTTGTAGACGTCCCTTGCGGGATTCAGACGGCAGTGATCCATTAGTCTAGTACTCTAGTGCATTAAGTGCAGGTTGTGACGATATTGAATCACCAGGCTACGTCTACGGACTGATGAGTTGAATGTAAGCTGCATTCTCTTCATCAGAGATTTGCAAGCTAGCAAGCTAATATTTAGCTATTATAACTCCTTACTACGGAGGTACACAAATCCTCCTTATAAAGAAATCCTTTAAATACACCATTCCCCATTCAAGTGGAACTATATCAGCAAATTGTTACAATTCTGCCTACCCATAGAAATATAAAAAACAGGAGAAGTGAAAAGCGAGCGAAAATGTGTCCGCGCGACATGCTCAGTATGAGCCGCTCATAGTACCCGTTCCGTCTCCGCGAACTAGTGCGGTTTCGACTGTGACCGTGACAATTTATAAGAATGCCGTGTTGTTCACTGGTTTCCTGTAAAAACCGAAGCCATGTAAATCATGGAATCACTTTCCATATGTAAGTACAAGTATTTTGCTGTATTTGTCTTTAAAATCATGAAAGTTACAAAGGGAAAAAGTGGAGACACAGGGTTCCGATTCAAACTCAAAAACTCAAAGCATTTATTTCAATTAAACCAATTACAGGCACTTTTGAATTGTCAAAGAGTCGGTCAGTAGGTAAGTCAGAAAGTTGAAGCTAGTTGCCCATTCCAAAAGTAGATCTATGGAGAAGAACGGGCAAGAAACTCCACGGACACTCTTTTAAATCAAAATATGGTTACAAAATATTGGTTACATCATTCATGTTGAAATTATACATGTGAGAACGATGAACGTTAAAAGCGTCCGTATTAAAAAAATAAAAAAAAACAATTCAAAATTAAAATTAAAATAAGCCGTGGCAGCTAAGGTATGACCAGCCTCCACCAACAGCGCCCGTTCACAAACCTGATGTATGGATTCGTTAAATGATCCAACACACGCGCCACCATCAGCGAGGCACTAGAGCGAGCATGACACACTCTCAGCCGCCAGGGCACATCCAAGTCAAATAAAGACGTACCCAGGAAATGGTAGCTTCAGTTTAACATACTGGGCACATCTCCTTCTTTCCTATATCTATGTGCCTACCCCTTCAAAGACGGTACGGTTAGCTGTTTAGCCAATAAAATACCATACTAATTGAGACAAGCAAATGTTATTAAGTGACTAATTAGTAATTAGAGCAGCTGTAGCTGATTGATCGGCTCAACACTAGCACGGGAACAATGGTTGTGTCTAGTGGTACACAACACAGTAGGACACGGTAATCAGTTGAATTAGTCGACACGATATAGACATTGAGAGGTATTGCGCTCTTGTAGACATAGCGCACGCAAGGGAAACAGAAACTTGAAGAACCGACCGTATGAATCATTTTTCACGAACCCATCTTTATAATCGTCCACGGAGCTCCCTAAACACTCGAAACGATTCTGAAGTTCGAGTTGAAAGCTCTCGGGGTTTTGGGCTTGGACCAGTGCTGGGCTGAGCGTAGACTTCATCAGTCGAGATCTTTCCAGTGCCTCTTACCATGTGGTGATCACTTCCTGTTTTCACTGCGTTGATCACTGATACGTCATTAAATCTGCTTCTTCGACATATTGAAGACAATTTCATTTTTATTAATAGTTGCACCATCAGGGCTCCGCCAGGCTCACATTCTGTGTTCACGTTTTCTAAAGAAGGAGTTCATCATAAAGGGGCCTTTTTTCTCCATAAAACTAATTTCTGTGCCAGAAATAAATTCTTGTGTCAATGTTTCTAATTTTGGTGACAGATATCAATTTTGGTGTCTTACCAATTCTGGTGTCAACAATACAGGGTTATTGGTAAAACACCAGCAACCTCTTAAGGGGTCATTGTACTCATCATTATGAACAACTTTTACTATGGGACCAAACCTGAAATCGCGAAAAAAAAATCAGCTGCTCCCTACATTTTAACGAGTTTGATGTAGATAAATGTACTGAACAGCTGACTTTTTTTTTGCGATTTCAGGTTTGGTCCCATAATAAAAGTTGTTCATAATGATGAGTACAATGACCCCTTAAGAGGTTGCTGGTGTTTTACCAATAACCCTGTATATTAGAAACTTTCAGGATTAAATAAATTTCTCTTACATTTTATGTAACTGAAAACGTATTTCTTGCATAACATCTTATTTTATTTAAAAATTCAGAAACAAAATATCCACCAAAATTAGGTAAAAAATCAAAGTTGTTGAAATTCACTCTTATATGTGCTTATAGGTACTTATTAGTGCAACCTATTCGCTTTTGTGTAACCGTAACCCATACGTCCACAGCAGAAGCACCCGCGTTACAATTTGCAATACAATAAGAAGTTACACGCAGCCATTAAAACTTCAAACGGCACTATTAGTCCCACAGGTGGGAAAATCTCGAAAGTCGTTTACGGCATCGTTATGATTTTAGTAGGGCAAGTAATTACCCCACATATTGCGTCGCGACGTGAGCCGCGTACCTGCCAGTGTGTAGCGACCCTAACTCGTTAAGTCATAGATGTGACGGTATTATACATACATACTTATGATAGGTAGGTATTAAATAACTGTCTTGAAATTGATGTACACACGGCTACATATCAAGCTATATTTTCCAGTATAAGCTGATCTCGCATTGTACAGGATTTCGTTACAATGAGAGATCTGCTTATACCGGAAATGTTTAGCTTGATAATGTAGCCGTGTGTACCTGCGTCAAGCGTAATAGTTTTTCCTTTGGGTATTACTGTTTGTAGTATCCTAAGTCTGAAACAAGAAGTTCTCAATAACAAGAAACTGATTGTTTTTTTTTCATAATTAGGTACCGACTCATTTCAGGGGATTGTCTGGTATTGTTTTGTGTACGTAGGTATAACAGGCATTACTTTCAGCAAATTGAGCGAGTGAGACTTTTGTTTTTTAAATTAAAAAACCGACTTCCAAAAAAAACACTACAAAGTGAAAAATAACTTTAATTTCGGAAGTTGGTGTCTTTGGATCTGTATTTAAGGTTTTTGCCCCAGACTTCCGAAATTAAAGTTATTTTTCACTTTGTAGTGTTTTTTTTTGGAAGTCGGTTTTGTTTTTTGTAAAAAAGTTTTTATTTTTCACTTTTTAGTGGGTCAGTTTGTAATTTCTCTAAGTTACAATAACCCAATGTCAACTGGTCATCACGTTTTACAAAATATTGCTTTTCTCGATGCAGGGACGTTAATTGTTGAGGAGTTCTCCTAGTAAGAACCAGGAGAACTGGAGCTCATGGTGAAGTCACCATCACCATTATGCATTTTGACGAGCATAAACCATATTAAAGTAATCGAATCGCAACCTGTAATATACTTAGATATAATTGAGTATTTCCGATGGCCATCTGTGGTCTTTATCATCAGTTCCAGTTCACCAAATGGTACTTTCCGAGAGCAAATGCACGAGTTACTTTTAAAAATACCGAAATCGATATAAGTGTCCCCATAAAATTTGAGAGTTTCCCTCGATTTCCATGGGATCCCATCATCAGATCCTGACTTGATGATCATGGGACCACTTGGAAAGTATACCCTTTCGAACAAAAAAAGAAAAATCCAAATCGGTCTAGCCATTTTCGAGTAATCGGGGAACATACATAAAAAAAAAAGGTTCCGACGAATTGAGAACCTCCTCCTTTTTGAAGTCGGTTAATAAATAGTATTTATTTGCTTAAAACACGGTATATGAAGGTGTTACAATACAAAATGTGATCATAAACGTTTTGCTTATAATTAAAGCATGCAAAACTGTGTTGTCAACGTTAGTGTTCTAAAAACAATTTTTTTTCATTTCACCAGTTATACAATTTAATTTTAATTACTACATTTCATTACTTTTAATGTCTTTGGTAAATTATGAAATATGCGTACATAGCTACACAATTTTTATTATACTTTGCATACCTAGGCACCTCGTCTAGTACAAGTGTGATTGGTCACGCTGACTTCGTGAACATACCTCTTCTGCTGTTTTAAACAATTCTTTGTGTTTCTTTACAAACATACACACCTCATTTTCCTACATATATATTTTTTCCACATATCACAACTCAAAGCCACCTTCGCTACACTTGATCCAGTAATAAGACAGTAAATGAATGAATCCACATCCAATCACTTTCTGCGAGTAATGCTGATGGCGCTCAGATCAACCGCCGACACACGCGCCATCAATCCCAGATCAACCAAAATGAATTCCCCGAACACAAAAAACATGCGACAAACAGCGCTGGAACACGATTCATCACAATATATCAGCACAAAGGGAACTCACGTCACTCGGAGCGGAGCTGAGCGAGCGATCACGAATTTTAATTAAATTATGTTTATTTTACTCCAACTCTAGAACCGTCAACAAGTATAAAGTTGGCAACACAGGTATAGTCGGCAACACAGTTTGGTGTGCAGGCAAGTATACACTGGTTTTATTGATGGCCATTTTTTTATTGATACCAACCTAAAATTGTTCCACATAAGAAAACGTTCTCTTATCACAAGTACAGAAAAGTATTAATTATTATACAGGGTGAAATTGAAAACATGCGACAAAAATTAAGGGGGTGTTCTACGCATCAATATGAACAACTTTTACTATGGGACCAAACCTGAAATCGCGAAAAAAAGATCAGCTGTTCAGTACATTTTGACGAGTTATGCGAACATAAATGTACTGAACAGCTGATTTTTTTTTCGCGATTTCAGGTTTGGTCCCATAGTAAAAGTTGTTCATATTGATGCGTAGAACACCCCCTTAAATTTTGTCGCATGTTTTCAATTTCACCCTGTATGTATTCAAATTGTAGGCGTAACTTTTCAGAACAGAATCGAGCCATGACAAATACTTGACACAACAAGGCTGTTACAGTTAGCTGCCTGCATACCTATCCGTCTTGTTGACTGTACGTAGCTAAATAGTGCACAGTTCTTTCAGTAAAGTTAAATTGGAATAACATCCGTCGCACAATGACGGGATGTATTTAAAAGTTAACGCAGTAAGCAATGGACGTACACAGACATAATTACGAGAAGTCATTTTTTTGTTTTTAAATAAGTACGTTGTTGTTTATTAGGGTTCCGTACACAAAATGGTAAAAAAAGAACCCTTATGGTGTGACTCAGTCTGTCTGTCTGTCTGTCTGTCTGTCTGTCTGTCACTGCTGGATATCTCAAGAACTACTAATGCTATCAACTTGAAATTTGGAACAGTTTTAGATGACGCTTACCCAACTATTTTGCAAATAAGAAAGAAGTAAAAATATTTATTTATTTTTTGTAACAGGGACTGAAAGGGGGTCTTAAAAAATCAAAGTGAGGCTACTAGGGCATGTGGGGTATTATATGAAAGAACGCTGCTTGCACATTCTTAATCTATTTTTTATTTTTTTTAAGCCGCATAGTTTTCGACTTTTGATGAAAAATGTAAAAAAATACCGTAATCTCCGAAGTTTGCAAAGATAAAAATCTGAAATTATTCTATGTGATAGAAGTTTATGTAAAGATTACAGGAAAAATAAAACGATGTCTCTAAATAGCACACTTTTTCAGAAATCGGAACGGAACCCTCGGTGCGCGAGTCCGACTCGCTCTTGACCGGTTTTTTATTTCCGGGAGACGATTAATGAATTTGTAAGATTTCAGTTATTTGCATGCTTCTAGGAAAAGTAAAAAATATAAGACTTTTCTTTCTTTGAATTCATACTAACCCCCCTATTCATAAAAAACTAAAACGCTCTACAAACCTATTTTAGTTAAAATAGTGTTTTGTTAATTTCTTTCGAATTATGATTTGAGTTTGAAAGAAGAAGACAAACACTATTTTAACTAAAATAGGTTTTCAGAGCGTTTTACTTTTTTATGAATAAGGGGGTAAGTCCATAACTTTATGACAAAAATCCTATAAAACCATTTAACTCAATTAGTGCACTTAAAAGTACTAGGGCTTCATAGAATAGTCCAACGATATCGAGCTGAAATCAGAAGTATGCAGGCATATTGCCAAGTATGCAGCTGTGTGCAGCCGTATACCTTGGAGTCGACGCTGGCAGCATTCTCGACGACCTCTTGAAGTCTCCTGCATTCCTTAGCACACAGCATCAATATTTTGCTACCTACGAGTACGTAACAGCGAAGCGTGGCTGTGAATGTGAGCTAATGTAACTTTTACGACGAAAGAGAGCCATTTCACGTTTTCGCGCGAATATCTAAGATTTTAGTCGCCTAATTTACCATCTTAGGTAAAACTCTGACATTGTTGAATACACTTAAAAGAAAGACCAATCTTTAAGAATAAGAATAAGAATAATTTATTTGTGAAACATGCGTTTACATAAACTGACAAATCAGCCATGCAATGTGTTAAATAAATAAATGTTGTGAGCGTCCATGTTTTGCCATTAACGGCGTACAAATCTTTCGTATTGATTCTTAATGTAACACCTTTACCAAAACTTATTTGTTTACTTTGTGGCGATTAATCTCCCACAAGTAGTTTGCAGAAAAATCATCGCAGAGTCAATTTCAGACTCATAAATAATAATATTTAATAATAAAAATCTTTATTTATCGAAAAAACATACAGAGTTCGACATACAGTTTGACATTTGGTTTAAAAATATAATAATCGTTTCTGTTGCAAAATCTGTACAAACAATAATACTCTACCTCTTAAGCTAGGTTATACCTGTATTTTAAGAGGTAGTTGCGGTCAAGGTTTACACTGACCAACAAAACTTATCATAAGTGGACTGTGTCATTCTACTGTATGGTATAAAAATAATAATAAAAAAGAATAAAATTGTAGGTTTGGGTGTGTGAGTGGTGTGTGTGTGTGTGTAGGGGTGTGTGAGTGGTGTGTGTGTGTAGGGGTGTGTGTGATAGGTGTATTACACAAGATAGGCAAATAAAGACTCCGTGTAAGAGTAGTCCTTAAGGAGCAGCCACTCTGTTACTTTAGATTTTACTGCATGTGAGTTTAGATTTATAATATTGAGGTGTTTGTTAATGTTTGTATAAATATGAGTACTTAGTATATAATACTGATGTTTAGGGAAGGTGAAATCTATTATTAATATTCATAAATTTTACTTTAAAAAATACATAAAGCATCCGACATATAATATAATTTTGATGACTTTTAATGTACTAGAATATCATTCCAATCAATAACATTAATTAGTAAAAAAATAAAGTCTGGGGGCAATTTTTACGTTTTATATCGCTATTTAATCGCGATTTTTTGGTTTGAATAAAGCGTAATTAAATTTAAAAAAAACATATCAAAATAAACTTTGTTCTTTAATAAAACTAATTCTAATTTTTTATTAGAATCCCTTCATTTATTTAGACATAATAACGATATTAACATAACTCTAAATTAGAATAAATTACGTTGCATAAGCGGGCACCAATTATTACAGCCATCTAGGAAGGACCTGTGCCATTTTTTCCCGCCTCCTGATGTCGTGAACGCATTATTTTACTACGACTGCAACATTAAAATTTTGTGAAATGGCTCTTAAGGAATCATTTCCTTTGCTATGTATTTCCAATATCTAATTAGCCTGGAAATAATGTCTTGAATATTGTTGAATATGGGTTTTCCAGTGACAAGCACAATATTTACGGCTAATTGAATTTTCACAATCACCACGATACACGGATTTTTATAATCGTAGTTAGACACTGCTCATAACTGCCGGCATTATTCAGTTAGGGATAATGTTTACAATTGTGAAACTGTGAATATTTGGCAGTGGAGTGCTTTTTAAGCTGATATAGTAGTGCTCCTCAAAACGTTAGATTCCTGTATGACACGCAGATAGCGTGAAAACTCCGAGTTTAAATTGACATGACAAACCCATTTGGAATACTCTGCCGTGACCCCCAAGGTTAAACTCACTAGCCGCCGAAAAAAACTAACTAAATTCGGTACGTGATCTAATTAAAAATTTCCCTGGCGAGTCCACAAAGTAACCTTTTCAGCTGAAAAGAAAACTTGTAGACACGAAGATAACAGAAACGTTGTAGCGTGGCGGCTCCGCCCTCGGTAAATGGTAAGTGCCGGGTAGACGGGCCGGGACCCGCGGTATCGCCCATCGGCAATCCGCGGCCCACGCCCCTGATCCGTGATACCGGGCCTTTATTGTTCAGTGTTTGTTTGCAGCCGAGCCAACGTTGAAGGCGTTACTCTTTTAATTTAGATTTCCTTGCTCGATGCTCGTTAATCAGCTTGTAAAAGCTAAGTTTTAGAATGAGGTGTCGGCTTATGCCCGGCTCTGTTTGCAAAGTTTTTTCTTTATTTATTACTTTGTACTTTGTAATGGCGCGAATGTTTTTGTTTTTGGCGAGAATACGTTTAAGTATCACGTTTTGATCATTCTGGAATATGTTGCTTTAATAGTTATTTATGTAACTGACGTATAATAAGGGGTATTAAAACACGAATAAGGGTTTATCACACGAGGCGAAGCCGAGTGTGATAATAGTATCACATGAGTGTTTTAATACCTAATTATGTACAGTTCCATACAAGACTTTATCTACATCCATGTTATGAAATCCTCTATAAAAGGTTCTGAAACAGTTTTTTGCAATACTAATACTCGTATCGAACATGGCGGCCGGCGTCATAGTATACGACGTGAATTCGAATAAGTTCTTTTTTTAAATTACGGCGCTGTTGTAGTGAAACGCGCGTGCATTACAATGTTCTTTTTTTGAAAACGAGTTGCATTATGAAATTCAGTACAACATTAAAACACCCGTTTGGATGCTATTATGGTTACCATGGTTACTATGACACTGGCTGTTTTAATGTTGGCAATAAGTTAACTGTTTCAGAAACTTTTATAGAGGATTTATGGCATGGGTGTAGATAAATATTATTATGCTTTTGTAGCGGTAGGGTAATGCTGTTTGTGATCCTCTTCTGACTTTGACGCTATTAAGATATCGTCGATGTATGCAAAAACGTAATCTAAGCCAGATAATACTGAATTTAGGAATCTGACGAATGTCTGAGCTGCGTTACGTAACCCAAATGGCATTCGTGGGTATTCGAATAGACCAAATGGCGTTATGACAGCTGTTTTTTCCACTTCCTTTACCATTATTTGGTGGTAGGCTCTTTGGAGATCAATGCGAGCATAAATTGTTGTACCTGGAAGTATATACGTGAAATCTGTCAGTCTCGGTATTGGGTATCGATCGGGGATAGTTATGGCGTTGAGCTTCATGTAGTCACCACATAACCGCAAATCTCCGTTTTTCTTTGTGACGACGTGGAGGGGGCTGGCCCACGGGCTCTTCGATGGTCTACATATCCCCATTTCTAGCATATGCTCAAACTCCTTCTTCACTCGTTGGTATTTATCAGCTGGTAATGGTCGACATTTTGAGTGAACGGGATGACCTTCCGTGATAATTTGGTGTGTGACATTGTGCTTTGGTTCGACGAGAGCAGTCATGGGCTTGCTGATGTTGGGATATTTTTCTAGAACGTCTGCATATGGTTCCGCCAGCTTAATGGTTCTCAAGGTCGGAGTGCTGGACTGCATGATTGTTCCTGGTGATAAAAGTCCTGTCTTGCCATCAATGAGTTTCTTATTTCGGACGTCCACTAATATGTTGTGAAATTCTAAAAAATCAGAACCTAGAATTGGTTGCGTAATATCTGCCACAACAAATGTCCATCGATACGGTCGCCTCATATTGAGGTCGAGTGTCAGCGTTTTTTCGCCGTATGTTTTAAATTCTGTTCCATTAGCGGCGTATAATTTATATGACGATATGTTGTTACTGGTTTTATTCCGTTTTGGTAATACAGAAATGTTTGCACCAGTGTCTATCAAAAAACGATTACCACTTTTTCGGTCGGTAACGCATAGACGGTTAGACGGGTATATAGCGCTGACGACCGCCTCCGGCAACGCTGACTCTAGTTTTCCGTCGGTTTTTTCCAGTTGCAAGGCTGTTCATAGTTCCGCGCTCGGTTCCTGTACCTCAGATGATAACGGCACAACCATTTTGGATCTTCGGGTGTTATTCTGGACCGTGATTTCGATCTGGAACGGCTTCTACCAAGATGTTGAAATCTGTTGTCACGGTTGTTTCCGACTTGTGCTCTCAGGGCTGCCACCTCCAATGATAGCTTGTTTATTTGGGCTAGTAGTTCGTGCATGACTACTGGCTGTCCGCTGGATACTTCACTGACATCTCCTCCGCCATTTTCCATAATCTTGTCTGCGATGGCGGCGAGGTTGTCAAGCCTTTGGTCCTGGCTTACTGTCAACACGGCACGGACGTGAGCTGGAACTCTTGAGGTCCATAGGTTGAGCAGGGTTTTATCCGGAACGCTGGTATTCTTTGCCAATTCTGTCATCCGTCGAAGTAGCTGTGAGGGTTTTCGGTCACCTAACTCTATTTCACCTACTAACCTTTGGAATTGTCGTTCTTCTGACTCTTCATATACCGACAAAAGTCTCTCCTTAATGGCCTTGTATTTGTTGGTTTCCGGGGGCGAGATCAGAATATCGGCAATCTGTCGCACGACATCCTTCCCGAGCCTTGATACTACCATGCTGCATTTGGCTTCATCACCTTGCTTTTGCGGAGCCATGACGGTTTCGAATTGTGCGAACCACACTCTCGGCATCTCTGTCCAAAATTCTGGGATTTTTTCTGAAACGCTGACCATTGCTACCTTAACATTTGTGGACGGAGCGCCGCACCCAGGCGCGCCCGTGCCGTCGCTGCTGCTCCCCAATGTCATGTTGCTGTGACTATGTGCCTCTTGAAAATTCTATGGTGATTCCCGCTTCTGGGAGGCCGATAGAATCGTGCAGTGCAGTCACTTATTTGCTGAAGACTTGAACGCAGGTTTCGTGTCCGATGGTCGGGGTCACCAATTGTAGCGGTAGGAGCAGTAGTATTTAGTGTACGTTGTGAGTAGGTGAAAATAATAACGAAACACACCGAATACCGAACAAGACTAAATAATTTATTTTACTGATTGCTTATAAATAACTTGTACAACTTACGTAGCTAACCTACTTATTATTTAGATGCGTCAGCACCTACACTTTCATCATTGAATCGTTCTGAGGTATTATAGTAATACGTTTTGCACGTTTCTTTTTTGCATGCTGATAAAAGTAAGCAATATATATAAAAAAGGAGGACTCCGCGCCACGTATATCGAAAGTGAAGCACCGTACCGATCTATGTGTCATTTGAGTACCTGCAAAGACGCCGTCGCTCGTGTCACGTAATGGCGGCCGGTCGGCATACTATGGGTGTAAATTCGTACGTGAGGCGTGTTTGTACTTAGTTTACCGTACTTCACTTTCGATATGCGTAGCGCGGAATCCTCCTTTTTTATAAGTCTATATATGTACCATATTTTATGCAAATAAAGATATTATATTATATACCTTTGTGGCAGTTCCTGTTTCATATTTATTTTATAAAATTTCAGTTCTCAATACTAATCTGCTTATTTATAAAAACAGCATGAGTTTCCGAGCAATAATATATTTTATAGGCAATTTTCACAACACAAACATCCACTAAAACGCAAAGCATTTTCTCTTCATCTCGCATCAAAAGTGGTTCCCTATGCATTTCGTTCATACTTCAACAGCATGCATACACTTAACATAAAAGAGCTCTCGAGAAACGTTGCTGGAAAGTAAACGTTAAAAATAATGAATTTTGGCAGAAATGCTTCCGAAATATATGGGACACGGAGATGATGTACCGCCGCCTTTAGAGATGACGACGGCGTGGGATCTTGGCTCCTATTGGAGGATTACATTATGCATGGCCGTCTTACTTCGCTATGGCTATGGTGAATGTTGAAATCCTGTTTCGTAACTGTGATCATATTGAAAGAATTAAGGGTTTTTCTTTTGTCTGGTTTTTAAGAGGAGCTCGTGGCTAAGTAATAACAGCCGCACGGGTTGATCAACCAGGTTAACTTACGCTTGCCGGGATTGTTCCATGGCTGGGTGACCACCTTTACATACCATGACTCCTCCGTGCCTCGGAAAGCACGTTAAGCCGTTGGTCCCGGCTGTTATTCGTGGATCTCTGACAGTCGTTACGGGACGGCAAAAGCCCGAATGTCTGACAACCAGTCTTACCAAGGGTTATCGTACTACCCAGTTACTGGGTTGTGGAGGTCAGATAGGCAGTCGCTCCATGTAAAATACTGACATGGCAAATTGAATTGGCAATTCAAGTAGCTAGGGGGACTTGTGGCAAAGCTGCTATGAAATACTATGTCTCGGAGCGCTTTGTATAGGTTAGTGCTACGCAGCAAAAGATCGTAGCAATCGTAGCGCTATGGATAGTGCTACGAAGCAAAAGATCGTAGCAATCGTAGCGCTATGGATAGTGCTACGAAGCAAAAGATCGTAGCAATCGTAGCGCTATGGATAGTGCTACGAATCAAAAGATCGTAGCCATCGTAGCGCTACGGATAATGCTACGTTGGCTACGCAACATAATCATACGTAGCAAGTAGCTTTATGACTCATCGTTTTAGAACTAACCGGCCAAGTGCGTGTTGGACCACGCAAAATGAAGGGTTCCGTAGTTGAAAAGAATTTATCCCAAAAAGAAACTTAACATTCTAAATCCAAACAAAAAAATTTACGTGATAAAATTACAAACGAACGATTTTTAGACTTGGTGCTGCGAGACCTTGCTTCTTGACCAATTTCATGATTCTAGGTCAACGAGAAGTCCCTAAAGGTTTTGATTTACTTGCGAGTATCAAAATATATCGCATAAATGGCCGTATTTTTTTATTGCGTTGACTTAGAAACTTGATTTTTTTAGAGCTCTAAGAGACCATAGACTTGTGTATTTGAAATTAGTTTTAAATTGATACCTTCATGCGTTCCTGAGAAAAAGGGTCTTGACAGACAGAGAGACGGACAACGAAGTGATCCTATATGGGTTCCGTTTTTTTCCTTTTAAGATACGGAACCCTAAAAAATAAACAATTTATAAGTAATAAAAGGACCGATACAATTACCATTATTACTCTATAAATCAATATCGAACATAATAACCGTAAAATTAAATTATAGCAAACACAATGTATTTAAACAAAATACCCGCACTATCTCTCGCAAATAAATCATAAATAAACTATTTTAATATGAATTCAAAAGACAAAGACACATTAACATGAAACATTCAATAATATTAATTGATACTTAACTTCAATGGCTTGTTCAGTTTAATATAAAGACAAGTTTAAACAAAAATGTAGTAATATTTAAGCTCCCTGGGCATGTTGAGCTATAAAAATTCGGAGGTAACGATTGGCAATAAAATTGAGATTTATGAAATGAAAATCATTTATGAACTTCTAAAGATTAAACACTCGAACAACACTAATAATAATCTGTTCGTGAAAGGTAACCCTTACGTAAAGTTATGAATGACGGAAACACTAGTCACAAGAACTTAACTACACCTGCAAAAAAAAATCATTTTCACTAACATTGACCAGAACATGTGGTACCTATATATCGTCACCCTCCGCGCTAACAGTCGTAACTAGCAATTCATAATTTTGAATTGACGACACGGTTGGCGCAGTGGTTGAGCGATTGACTGCTGCGCAGCATGCCGCCGGTTCGATTCCCGCACGGAACAAATATTTGTACGACCTACAAGTATTTGTTCCGAGTCTGGGTGTTTTTCTATCTATAATATGTATGTATTTACAAAAAAAATGTATATAAGTAATTTATCAGCCATCTCGTTACCATAACACAAGCATTAGGTTGCTTAGCTTGGGACTAGATGGCGTTGTGTGAAATGTCCCAAGATATTTATTTATTTTATTTATTTATTTTTCAGGGCAACAGTTTTTCGGTCGGACGCTACAATCATGTTACTGTAGTTTCGTTGGCTGTGGCTTTATTAATGTATTAATCACTTTTTTACATTGCTCTTGGCTTACTCTTTAAGTTAGTAGTGGCCATAAAGCTATAAGGTATTTATTTCTTTATTTATATTCATTTGAAGCAGATACGTCACTCTGTGAGAACTTTGTTTTTTAACTTGTGTCTGTTACGTCATGGCTGTTTGGTATAAAAATATAAATAAAACTCTATTAATGTCTTATAAATTTATTAAACACACACATTATGTGGAAGGTAAACTTAAACTCAAACTTAAAGCATTTATTTCAAATAAACAATAACGGGCACTTTTAAACTGACAAGGGGTCGGTGAGTCAGAAAGATGAAGCTAGTTGCATTCCAAAGCGTAGTAGGTTCATATGGAGAGGAACGGGCAAGAAACTCCACGGAGACTCTTTTAAATCAGAATAATGGTACAAAATAATAATAATAATAAATATCCTTGGACATTTCACACAACGCCATCTAGTCCCAAGCTAAGCAACCTAATGCCTGTGTTATGGTAACGAGATGGCTGATAAACTACTTATATACATTTTTTTTTTGTAAATACATACATATTATAGATAGAAAAACACCCAGACTCGGAACAAATACTTGTAGGTCGTACAAATATTTGTTCCGTGCGGGAATCGAACCCGCGACATGCTGCGCAGCAGTCAATCGCTCAACCACTGCGCCAACCGTGTCGTCAAAATATTGATTACATCATTCATGTTGAACATACAGGTACATTTATCAGCCATCTCGTTACCATAACACAAGCATTAGGTTGCTTAGCTTGGGACTAGATGGCGTTGTGTGAAATGTCCAAGGATATTTATTTTTATTTTTTTTTTATGTGAGAACAATGTAGAAAGACATGCACGTTTAAAGCGTCCGTAGTTAAAAGATAAAAACACAAAATTAAATCCGTGGCAGCTAAGAGATGAGCAGTCCCTACTGACGGGACTGATGCCAATCTTCGTAACACCATACTGTTGTATGTCACCAGCGGAGCTGAAGCACCTGACTGTCCCTATCAGCATCTAACACCAGCGTGTGATTCGTTCCACAGAGAAGGACGGGCTCTGCACGCTTGCTCATTGCATGTTATTTAATCAAGTCCTCCCACTTTTCCTCGCGATATCTCCCTTCCTCGATCTAGTTATCTGACAGATATCGGTTCGATCTATGTTGCAAGCGTTACTTAGCGGATTGGTTCCTGTCTCACCAAGTTTACCTTTCGCTGAGAGCATGTTTATCTTGAGAACGTTTAGTGAGCTGCTCTTGTGAGTAGTTGGCAACTTTGCCATAGTAGAGATGTATGTGTGGGGTTCACTGACTGGAGAGTTTGATTTATGGATGTTTTAGGTTATGGAGTGGGCAGATGTGGTCTGTTCAACCTTTGCCGGTATTGTGTCCCGTTAAACAAGAAGCAAGGCTATTGGTTTTTTTGGCCTTATTGACAAATTGGTAAACAAGCAGGTCTGATGGTACCTTGAAATCAAAATCAATCCGCCTAGGTTGGGGTCGGCTTCCAGTCTAACCGGATACAGCTGAATACCGGTATTTTATATGGAACGACTGCCTATCTGACCTCCGCAGCCCAGTAAATGGGTAATACGATACCCCTTGGTAAGACTGGTTGTCAGACTTTCGGGATTTTGACGACCCGTAACGACTGTAAAAAATCCACGAATGACAGCCGGGACCAACGGCTTAACGTTCTTTCCGAAGCACGGAGTAGTCTCGGTATGATCACCCATCCACGGACCCACCCCGGCAAGCGTAGCTTAACCTGATGGATCGACCCGTGCGGCTGTTATTACTTAGCCACGAGCTCCTGATGGAACCTTGAAATATAAGAAACAAAACCACTATAAGCTGACTTCTTCGAGTTCTATTGTAACTCCGTACCTATACAAACTAGGCTATCGGCCCAACGTCAAAGTGTTAGTACTAACGTGCGGCCTACTGTACCTATTATTTCACCGGCACTTGTAAGTATGATCTATCACAAAGGATCACAGCAATGCTGTTTGAAGGATTATTTCCCCGAAAAATCAGTTTCAGGTACTACCTATTACTACTGGGCTTCACATCGGAGAGTACCATTGAGTGAATCAATAATGACGTATCGCTGTTTGACACATTACTGAGTAGTACCTACAGAAGCTCTTCACACAAGTAGGTACTCTCAGCGTAATTGAATCAGATAGCATCAATATAATTAGTTATATATATGCGGCATAGATTGATCAGTCGAATTAAATTATTGAAATTAACGAGTACAGATTGTGTGTGGAGCGCAGTTATAGGTATATCAAGATAAGGTATCCTACTGTGGTCTCATTGCATGGGTAGTTAACCCCTCAAGTGTCAAATGCACCCCATGTGTGCATAAGGAAAAACCTTTACATAATGGTATATAAGCTTATATCACATATATATAAACGTAAAAAAACATCATCCGATGGAAAACATATCCTCATCAGTAGTTGTGAACCTATGGGGTTCGCAACTAACCCCCAACTACGCCAACAAGGAGGTAAATAGGGCATTTCTGATTCTTCTAAGGAAATTGGATTGGATTGGTTAATTGGATTTAGCATTATCATCTTAATTACTTATCCAAATATCTGATATTTGTAAAGAACAAAGGCTCGTGGCTAAGTAATAACAGCCGCACGGGTCGATCTATCAGGTTAAGCTACGCTTGCCGGGGTTGGTCAGTGGATGGGTGATCATATTTACATACTGAGACTCCTCCGTGCCTCGGAAAGCACGTTAAGCCGTTGAACCCGGCTGTCATTCGTGATCGTCGTCGATCGTCAGAAGCCCGAAAGTCTGACAACCAGTCTTACCAAGGGGTATCATATTACCCAGTTACTAGGTTGTGGAGGTCAGATAGGCAGTGGCTCCATGTAAAATACTGGTATTCAGCTGCATCCAGTTAGACTGGAAACCGACCCCAACATAGTTGGGAAAAGGCTAGGCAGATTGATTGTGAAGAACAAAGGCTTGATAAAAATATAACAAAAGAATGAACGTGTCTCTAACTGCTTCGTAGTTACATCTTACTTCTCACCTACACAACACAACAACACACAGAAGGCAAACTCTTTACAAACACTCACAGGCACAGAAAACACGGAACGCCACGTGCTAAGAGTAGCTATAATTAAGACTAATATTGAATCCCTGAATACCTACACCACAGTATAATAAAACTCCAGTAGTTTATCTGGGCAGTGAACTTGAATTAATTACCTACGGCCGCTCCGCTCGGTAGATAAATATACGTCCGCCTGTGCTTAACTGCCGCGCACTTGAACTATTGCGTACTGATAAACTCAATCACCTTTGTATTATATAATTGCTTAACACATGTGTGAGTACTATGTACCTACTCTAAAGCTACCATTTCCTGGGTACGTCTTTATTTGACTTGGATGTGCCCTGGCGGCTGAGAGTGTGTCATGCTCACTCTAATGCCTCGCTGATGGTGGCGCGTGTGTTGGATCATTTAACGAATCCATGCGTCAGGTTCGTGAACGGGCGCTGTTGGTGGAGGCTGGTCATACCTTAGCTGCCACGGCTTATTTTAATTGTAATTTAATTTAAATTTTAAATTGTTTTTTTTTAATGTTTTATTACGGACGCTTTTAACTTTCATCGTTCTCACATATATAATTTCAACATGAATGATGTAAACCAATATTTTGTAACCATATTTTGAATTAAAAGAGTGTCCGTGGAGTTTCTTCCCGTTCTTCTCCATAGAGATCTACGTTTTGGAATGGGCAACTAGCTTCAACTTTCTGACTTACCTACTGACCGACTCTTTGACAATTCAAAAGTGCCTGTAATTGGTTTAATTGAAATAAATGCTTTGAGTTTGAGTCTGGTATATACAGAGATTTCGAAGCGCGTCGTTTCGGCCGTTTTCTATGAAGGTGAACTACTGTAACATTATTACTGTGCCTACACGCAGGAAAATATTGTAGATATATTTGCTATGAAAAGTGATCAGACTGGTGCTCAAGATGCATTTATAGGGCTCAGGCGCAAAACGTCTCTTTCGCATAGTGTCGCTTTCGCAGAATGACTCCTTCTCAAAAGGTAGATGCCTCTTTCGCAAAATATCTCTTTAGCAAAATGTCGCATAACTTAGAAAAAAATTTATAAAAGTTTAAAAAAAAATTGTTTTTTTCCAATTTCTTAAGCTATGTTTGGAGTTTCCTAATGTGACATTTTGCGAAAGAGGCATCGACCTTTGAGAAGGAGTCATTCTGCGAAAGCTACATTATGAGAAAGCGACATTATGCGAAAGAGACGTTTTGCGCATGAGCCCATTATAGATACTGTAAATGTGTAAGGTACTGCGACTGATAGAGATTTATAACTGAGCTAGCTGCAGCACGCGATATCGTCGATATGTGGTTTTAGAATTTCATCATATTTTAGTGCAAATATCCAGGATGAAAAATAGTGTACGTTCTTCTCCTCCCAGACTACCTTTATAACAAATTTCACAACGATCGGTTCAGTGGTTTAGGCGTAAAGGTAACAGACAGAGACGAGTTTATTTCGCATTTAGAATACAGGATGGATTAAACTGTTCAGCAACAAACTCCCACGACTTTCTAGCAATGGATTCTCTGTCCCTTCTCGTACAGTGCTAGAAATCTTAACCCTGACCCAATTAGATTACCACAAGCCCTGCCTCACCACTAGACGTCGCGACATGAAGCTCGCGCCCCACCGCGACACGAAAATAGGCACCAAGTCAAACGACTGAGAACATTATGATGTAAGTTAGGTTTATCTATGACTAACTTTCGCAGAAGGAAAATATCCTGAAGAATCTGTTTTGAAATCACGAACTTACAGTTACAGCTGTAGTACAGTTGCTTAAGTGGTTGGATCCTACAACTGCACTATTTATGTGAATAGGTTCACTCATTCACTCTTATCAAAAGCACTCACGCCTTCTACCGAATTCCGTTTTCTGAAAAACTGTGCTATTTAGAGACATCGTTTTATTTTTCCTGTAATCTTTACATAAACTTCTACCACATAGAATAATTTCAGATTTCTCTCTATGCAAACTTCGGAGATAAGAGGTGGAACGGTATTTTTTGCAAACAGCGTTCTTTCATATGATACCCTACATACCCTAGTTGCCCCACTTAGAATTTTTAAGACCCTCTTTCAGGCCACGTTGCAAAAAAAAATTATTATTTGTAAAATAGTTGGGCAAACGTAATCTAAATCTGTTCCAAATTTAAAATTGATTGCATTAGTAGTTCTTGAGATATCCAGAGCTGTGATAGACGGACAGACAGACAGACTGAGTCGCACCATAAGGGTTCCTTTTTAACATTTTGGTACGGAACCCTAAAAAGCATATTTAACTAAAAACAAATTAATAACTGAGTTGGAAAGATTGAAATCACCACTAGTAATAAGTAAACCTAGATTACAATACCGCCTACCCTCAGTTGGCCATGCAAACAAGTGCTCCACGTATTTTAATGAAATAAAATAGTTTAAGGACGATTTACGTGACAAAATATTACTCAGTCTTCAGATAAAAGTGTAATTAGTGCGGACACATGTGGGTGTAAAATTCTAACAAGTAAAACTCGAGAAAAACCAAAAAGTAAACAAGTGTGAAGTGTGACTACGAAACTGCAAAATTAAACAAAATTATACTAGATCAAGTGCGTTGTGATAATAACAGATCAGCAACGAGATCAGCCCTACTACGACTTTTACACAAAAACCAACAACGGGTGAATATTTATTTTTGTTTACTTTCTTCAAGCAGTGATGACACGCACATTTTGAACGTTAAACGGCCAATGATTGACATTGACACTTGAGACTTGACAACAACAAACGACTTACAAAGTGACTGTAAATATCGATGGAAATAGATAAAAACACACATAACACATCACATCTATGCAGCTATGATAAATTGATAATATCATTGGATAATAATAGTGTAAACAGCGACATCTATGAAGAAATAAACGCAGCCATATTATGCACAGCGTAGTCTGAGTAATATAAGTACCACATTTCACATACTCGCTTAACTAACACGGTGGCTGAGCGGCTGTGATCTCACCTGACGCAACGTTGGGTGCGGGTTCAAATCCTAGTAGAGATTGCACTTTTTGTGATTATTATCAAAACTAAAAGAAATATAATAGTAATAAAAATACATTAAAAAGGCAAAGAAACACCTAGAACACCAAAATGAATTCTTTCCTAGAAAATATTACCTTTCGCCGTAGACGAAATTCGGACTCAATCCTAAACAACAGTAATATGACACATAATCTGAATAGTACAGTCACTAGTGTACCTGAGATGTCAGATGATGAGGATGACGAACTGAAAAAGCTGCGAGAAAAAGTTATAAAACTTACGATAGAGCTTCAAAGTGCTCATTCAGAAATCGAAACATTGTCAGTAGAAAACAATAAACTCAAACAATTGAATGATAACTTGACAAAAAAAAATGATTTATTTAAGAAAGTGACAAACAGTTCAGCTAAATTAAGCCCATCTAGTGCCAAAAAACAGAAAACCAAACAATTAACTAGCAATAAAACAATCCAAACCGAAACACCACAGAGTAAAAAAAGTTACAAGCCTACAGAAATAAACAAAAACTGTCCTAATATTAAGCATAACCAATCCGCAAGTCCAAACCATAATAGTAAGCAAAGATGCAAAGTATGTATTTTGAGTACAGATAACATTAATAAAATTCTGAGCATTGCAGAAGACTCTCTTACTCGATCGGAAATCTATCACCACATAACACCTCATGGAAATGCAAGCTTATTGCTAAAAGGATTAAAAGACAAAGTAGCCGACTTTACGTTAGAGGACTACTGCATAATCATGTTAGGTGAAGAAGACTTCAGAACGACAAATAGCTACTTTGACATTATTTTGCATATCAGACAAGTACTACAGGAAATCAACCATACTAACTTCATTTTGTGCGCTCCTACATTTAAATACGAGAATTACACTAATTTATACAACTCAAGAGTGGAGACATTCAATAACTTACTTTTCTTGGACATACTAACGCACGAATACGCTTATCTAATAGACAGTAATAAAAATCTCACCTACGACTACACTGAGTATAACAGACGGACGGGCGCAATAAATAATACTGGAATTCGCATAATTTTTAAGGATATAATTAAGTTAATTGATGACATAAAATACAATAACCAGATGATATCGACTGACATGAACTATAGTATAGATAATCTGTCACACGGGGAACTTTTTCGTCACGAAACATCTTCATGTAATGCACCAGAACATAGCAGGTTTATTGAACAAGTCGGATGCGCTCACAGTTTGTCTGACTGAACTTACAGAAAAAAACATGCTAGTGGATGTAATATGCGTAACAGAACATTTTATGATGGAAGGCTACGAAAACCAGTTGAGCATACCGAACTATTGCTTAGCCGCTCACTATAGTAGAAAAGAAGTAAAGAGAGGTGGATCATGTATCCTAATTAGGAATGGGCATGAATGGAAAGAGTTATTAAAAATCTCAAAAATGTCAATAACAGGGTCATTTGAATGCTGTGCGATTGAGCTCACCAAGTACAATACTGCCTTTGTATGTGTCTACCGAATTCCAAATGTAAACAATCTCAATAGTTTCTTTTATCAGTTTGAAACAGTCTTAAATGAATTATCAAAGAATGCCTATAAAAATATTGTCATAGCCGGCGATTTCAATATAGACATGTTAAAAAGGAATTATCAGTCGAGGGAGTTTGAGTGCCTTCTATTTAGCTTCAACCTGAAACTAGCAATAAATCAACCTACTCGAATGGAAAGTCAGACATGTATCGATAATTTTGCGCATAATTATAACAAACGATGTAAATCAGAAGTCTTAGAGTTTGCCCTTTCAGACCACACTGCCCAGATTTTAAAATGCCCGGTAAATAAAATATGTATGATCGACAAGTACGGTGCTATTAGACGCAATTACAGCAAGGAAAATACATCTAAATTTAAATATTGTATGAGCAAAATGTATTTCCCTGAAATTTATGAAACTGATGACCCTAACATTGCCTACAACAAATTTTATGAAATATTTTCTTTGTTCTACAACCTCTGTTTTCCTGAGACTTTGATTACAATAAATGTAATAAAAAAGCCAAGGTGGATATCTAAAGGTATTAAATCCTGTAGTAAGAAAAAACGGCAACTTCTGTGGACCTACAGATTGAAATCAAATGAATTTAATAGAACTCGCTTTAAAGACTACTCTAAGCTTTTTAGAAAAATCATGACTCTGACACAGCGTTCACAAAATAACTATAAAATCAAAACATCACGCAATAAATGTAAAACCGCCTGGCAAATAATAAATCAAGGCAAGTTTAATGTACCTAAAAATTATATTTTGAAAATTAAAATCAATAATGACAAAATTACGGACGCAAAACAAATTGCTAATCAATTTAATGACTATTTTATTAATAAAATACAACCCATCCAGTCTAGTTATAAAGGTACAAAGTCCATCTTAAACAACAAAAACTCGATGTTTATGGCACCTTGTACACCACAAGAGGCACAGAAAATTATTATGGCTTTAAAAAACACAAATAGTGTGGGGTACGATGGCATATCAACCAAAGTAATAAAATCTGTAGCATCGGAAATATGCGGCCATTTGTCTCATATTATAAATCTGTGTATTGTAGCTGGCACGTTTCCTGACGCACTAAAGATAGCGGTCGTTAAGCCATTATTTAAGAAAGAAGATAGGGAGCTCATGGAATTCTACAGGCCTATTTCTCTTATTCCGATATTCTCGAAAATAGTTGAGAAATTTATTCAAAAGGAATTAAATGGGTTCATAGAAAAAAAAAAAATATTATGTAATGAGCAAAAGGGATTTCGCGAAAAAAAGACTATAAATATGGCGATATACGACTTTTTATACACTGTATTGACAAAAGTCGACAAAAAAACCCCTGTATGTGCTATCTTCTGCGACATGACTCAAGCTTTTGACTACGTAAATCATGACATTTTAATAAAAAAACTTGACGCTTATGGTATAAGAGGTAATGTACTTAATTTAATCAAATCCTATTTAGACAATAGAAAGCAAAAGACAGAAATCACTAGAATTAATATAACCACTAAAAAGGAAGAGATCTACTTATCAGACGAACGTCAAACTACTTTTGGTGTTCCACAAGGTAGTGTATTGGGACCTCCACTCTTTACACTATACATTAATGACTTGCCAAAATCAATTTTACACCCTATGACTTTATTTGCAGATGATAGCACGGTGACAATTTCTAGTAATAACAATGACATGATCCAATATAAACTTGACATTCACAATACCTTGACATCTATAATACAGTGGTTAAACAATAATAATTTAAAGATTAATTTAGATAAAACTAAAATCATTCATTTTAGCCAACGATTGAATGTAGAAAATATGGACATAAATATAGATAATAAAATTGTTGAAATAGTAAATAATACTAAATTCCTTGGACTAATAATTGACAAAAGACTTGACTGGAAATCACAAATCGAGAACCTTTGCAAAAAAGTTAGTAGTTCTGCATTTGCATTGCACTCTCTAGCTGCAGTTGTGAATGTAGATACATTGATTGCGGCCTACCATGGCTTAGCTGCGTCTCACCTAAGATACGGTATCATATTTTGGGGAAATTCTACCGACTTTAACACGGCATTCAAGGCCCAAAAGAGATGCATTAGATCTATGTTTGGGCTAAAAACAGTTGAAACATGTAAACCATATTATAAAAGGTATAAGATATTAACTCTTCCTTGTATGTATATCCTTGAGACTGCAATGTTTGTTAAAACAAACCCCAATCTGTTTGCACGTCTACAGGACGTTGTACCGCGTAACAGACGGGATGTGACCATTCTTCGCGTACATCCAGCAAAAACGGCACTCGTGCGCAAAAGTATCGTCTGCATGGCGCCTACTATATATAACGTATTGCCTAAACGTTGGAAGGAGCTAAATTGTAATGCATTCAAGCGTCAATTAAAAATGTTTCTTTTGCAAAAAGCTTACTATAGTGTCTCCGAATTTCTAGCCGAAAAGGTTTTTGCTTGAATCATTTTATCTTTTTCCTGACATTATTATGAAATTATTTATTTATTTTGTATGATTATGGAATGGATTATGGTTGTAATTTAAATCGTGTAATTTGTTGACATTAATCTTGTAATTTTGACACATATTTAGTAACTTTGTACATTATTCTTGTATTTGATTGACGTTATAGTTTTTGACTTATTTTGAATTTTGACATTATACCTAGTAGGAGTTAATTCTAATTTATACAATTTGCATGCTTTAATTTTAAGAGCAAAACATGTATGATCTGATATTCTCAAATAACACCTATGTAATACCATGTTTTACGCAAATAAAAAATTATCTTATCTTATCTTATCTTAAAAAATACATGTAGGTACCCAATGTCTCTAAGGGGCCAATTCTCGTATTTATAACAACGTTCGCAATCTCATCTCAGTCTCAATCTGTCAAAAATTGTATAGCGTTTACCTACATTTTTGACATTTGATTGTCGCTGGCATGAGATTGTGAACGTTTTTAGGTACGAGAATTGGCCATTAAGTAAAATGTATTGAGAACATTTTTTTGTCAGCATTTACAGGTTGATGATTATAATGAACAACAAAACTAAATGGCATTGTAGTATTTTGTTTGTTGGTAATTGAGGCAGTGAATAGCAGCGGTGTTTGCCACGGGAAATTAAACTTCCGCTGTGTTTTCCTGAACACCTTCCATATTGAGAGCCGCACTTAATTATTACTGACAGACGCCTCATTTCAATTCGGTTTTGTTTTGAATTATAGCTTGTGTATTGAATATGCGAGCTACGGGATATTTACATCTTTTTGGGATTGTTTTGGAGGTAGAACGTCGTTTTGTTTGGTAAAGTTCCCGGCATAGAATAGTTCGTTATTTTCCTTACAGTATGTATGAGTTATTTTTGAACGGGAAAAAACTAGGAGAATTGATCGCAACCCATAGCATTGTGAAACTAAAGCTAAGAGTAAGTAGAAATACTGGACACGCTACAGCATTCATTTGTGTGCTAATAACATCACGCTTAAATAACTAATTAGTCTGTGGAACATGGTGATTATAACAATTCAAACTCAAACTCAGAACTCAAAGCATTTTTTTTAAAATCAATTAATTACAGGCACTTTTGAATTGTCAATGAGTCGGTCAGTCAGAAAGATGAAGCTAGTTGCCCATTCCAAAGCGTAGTAGGTACCTATGGAGAAGAACGGGCAAGAAACTTCACGGATACTCTTTTAAATCAAAATATTGTTACGAAATGATGACAATATTTTGATTTAAAAGAGTGTTCGTGGAGTTTCTTACACGTTCTTCTCTTTATAAGAAGCTGCCCGTAGATATTTAGCAGCTAGATCAATTAATTAGAAACATTCAACATACAGAGGTACCTAAGATAAAAGAAAATTAAACTAAGATAATAACAATTATTTGAAACGTAAATTAAAGTAATTATTCAATATTCAAATGTAGACTCAGCTGACAACCAACAGATATTATGTACACACAACAAAAAAGATCAGTTTGCATAGCACATCAACACAGTTGTTGGTGTGCGTACAGTCAACGGGTGTATTGCTCTACGCCTATTAGTGTTTGCTTCACAATATATATGAAGCAAAGAATATGAAGCATAAATTTAACAACGTAACTATCTGGTCCCGTGGCATAGGTGCAGAAGCATTCGGCTGCTAAATCAAATGTCTTAGGATCGAGTCTCACCGCAGGCGGCGTAAATTTTTTGCATCATAAAAAACTTTTTTTTTTCATTTTGAGGAATTTTATTTAAGTAATTTACCTGATAATAAAAACATTCGAAAAAAATATATGGAAGTAAAAATTAAACAATTTGTAATAAGAAAACAACAATATTTATTGAAATTATAAATAAAATTATAATTACAAATTATGAAGTTTTGTGCATGACAAATATTCTAAGCCGGACAAGAAATCAACATTATTTTTAATATTTAGTGGGTAATTTATTTGTTAGTGATATGAATAAACATGTAAGTAAGCTAGATATTAAGATACAGTAGGTATCCTAAATTTTAGTCTCACTTACAATAACATCACTCACATAAAACAAATTTAATTACCCCCCGATATTTTAATTAATAGCTCATGCTAGCAACCATATTTTTTTAATTATAAGAAGAAGAATATTTTTTTTAGTATAGCGCTTACCATCTTGTCGCCACAATATTTTGCGACCGTCCTTGTCTTGTCCGACTTAAAACCTTTTTCATCGCTATTTATAACTATAATTATTATTGCACCTAACGAAATCCAAATATTCTCTTGCGAAGCGTACCCGGTTTTGCATGTAAATATCTGACAGTAAAATTTTCTTGGCTGGCCTACGACATTTCACACCAGCTGCACGCAACTGGTTCCGTACAGTTTATAATGTCACGTCATGTTTAGTCGCCATGGAACGAGTAGTGAGGAAGGGCTCAGTCATTTATCACAGTGCCGCACATTGGTAAATCCAGCCTTTGGGCCCGGTCGGCGAGGATCAATCCTTCCCGAATCTGCATAACGATGGACCCACAATTGCACAGTTATTCTCTGTGAACAATAATAAAGTAATGTTACAATAAACAATAAATTAAACCTAAGTATTAAACTTCAAAACATAATACCTAATAACATTTTGTTACTCACCGATATCTTTAAACGCCTCGCAATTATACCAATTGAAACGTTTTGCTCATGCAAAATAATTATCTCAGCTTTTAAAAGTGTAGTTATGTGATTCATAGTGATTCAAAAATAAAAGCACTTCTCAATCAAAACACGCTGGGTATAATGACTAAAAACGTAACGAAAGTCCGATGGTCAATAGCATTATGACGATGAACGTATTTACTACTTGCTTAGCATGATTTGTAATTTTTAGAGGGTAGAAAATATAAAATGTGGAACACGCACACACATTATCGAACCCACTTGAGTAAGAATACTCGCGACATTAATCATTATATTTTTGTCATTAAGGTTGAAAGTCTAATGAGTAACACGACTACTAAAAATAAAAAAGGCGAGGGTGGATTAATAAAAAAATATCGCGCATCAGAAACACCTAAAGTTAAGTTTCTACGGTTAATATGTAGCTAATTCCGTGATTCATTTTAACAGCTGCTTGTGATTGTGCGATATTGAACTTTATGAAAATATACGCTAAGGTTCAAATTCTTTAGAATCTTGCGTCTAGCATAACAAATAAAGTTAAATTTCAAGATGTTTAGTAAGAGTTGAGTTGGTCTCATGGTCACTAAGTCAATTCGATAATCATCGTTGCCCGAGTTCAAAACCAGGAATAACCTAATTATAGGTTTTTGTTCACAATGTTTTGTTTTTAATTATTATCTTTTTTTTTACTTTTCTTTAACGAACGAAGGCGGGAAATATCTTTATAAATTAGTTTGTATAGAAATAACACAAAATCATTGCAAGAAATGAAAATGTTTATTATTTAATTAAAATATACTTAAGTAATTAAGTTATAGTAAGTATACGTTCTTAGTTCAAAATTAATATACCAACATTTTATAATATCATATTCAACTATAAACATTTTAAAAACGGCATGAAAAAAAAGAAAAAAAAAGAAAAAGAAAATGAATTAATTTGTAAAATGTTTTACAGATTTAAGTATTACATATGATTTAAGTATTATTATGTAGTGAATCAACATGTTATTTAAATAGAAAAATGCATTTCCATTTATAATAATAACATTACCACAGAATCTGCAACATTTTAATGGTTTAGCATTCTTTCGCTATTTTTTTGTAAATTAAGGTGAAGTGTAAAAAATAATATAACACAAAAATTGTGGGTAGTGATATGCTATACAGTCAAAATAAGTTGGCTGAGAATTCCGTGTTCATATCTCAAACGTTGTAAATTACTCATCTATGAACGGGATTGAATCATTAGCAATTCAACTAGGTAATATGTTTTAGGAAAATTATGATTAGAGAATTCACAAAAAGAGAATAATATAGCACCGAGATTTGAACTTGGGACGTCTCGTTCACCATCCAGAAACGTTAGCCATTCTGCTAAATCTGTTACAATGAACAAGTGCGAAATTTTCTAACTCATTCAATTATATACATTATTACTGCCTATCGGCGCTGCTGCTACATACGCACACTAATAAAAAACTGAGCTCGCTCGTATCTTATAGTAAACGTTTGTGTGCGCAACTATTCATGCCGATACAGCTATCCGTGTGTGAATGTAAACCGAATTGATTTGCAGAGTGTACCTGACATTGATTATGTATATCTAAGCCAAAAATGATTAAAATTCAATAAAGCCTCTGTTTAACTTAGCTATGTAGGTATAATATTGATCTGTTCTACGATTATCGAGAAACCATTATGGACCAAGTAATACTTAAGTTCAGCAAATAATAGATAACTACTTAGAAATCAATGAATTTATTAAATAAGCAGAGTCTGACTGAAAATGGATTAATATTTTCGGACGAAAACGAAATCTCAAAAACAGATAATACTTTTTGAACTGAGTTTAATAGATAACACAATAGAAAATATGTTTTTAAAATTAGGTACCCATTAAATTAATATTATTTTGTAGTTTGCTAATTGAGGAGTAGTTTGCTAATAGAGTACCTATTGTAAAACAAGGGGTTATAACAAGAGTAGCAGTGTAGTCTGATAGTACTATATTCGTGGTTAATACTTTACAAGCTAGTGACACGGTAAAAACATAAACAAGGCCGTAACTACGCTTATTTATATTGGTGACAGACATGTGTAAAAGATTATTCACACATGCCAGTGCATCTATATATGCGACCTCCAATATAGAGGAGCTCGTGGCTAAGTAATAACAGCCGCACGGGTCGATCCGTCAGGTTAAGCTACGATTGCCGGGGTTGGTCAGTGGATGGATGACCATCTTTACATACCGAGACTCCTGCGTGCCTCGGAAAGTACGTTAAGCCGTGGGTGCGGCTGTTATTCGTGGATCTTTGACAGTCGTTACGGGTCGTCAGAAGACCGAAAGTCAGATAGGCAGTCGCTCCATGTAAAATACTGGTATTCAGCTGCATCCGGTTAGACTTGAAGCTGACCCCAATATAGTTGGGAAAAGGCTAGGCAGATTGATTGAGTAGTTTGCTAATTGATTACATCTTTTCTTTTAACAATCATAAAAATTTTGTCCCGTGTGAGCGACAGAGGAGACAAAATGCGACAGCCCCCTTAATACCATCACTAAAATAAAGCTTTTACGAATCTAAAAATAAAGTCCAACAATAGTAAAAGAAAGTAAAATAAAACAAAGCTAAAGAGGAAGTTGGAACAAATAAGTATTTCAATAAAGTTTTGTAGTCATAAAGTAAAAAATAAAACTATTGGAAGCGTTTACTCGAAGCCGTATAATTAAGAACACTCCACTCGCCCCGCCGTGAAAAAATAGATAAGTTTAAATTTTATATTAAAGCAAATGGGATTTTTCTCGAGTTAAGGCGTAGGACTAGAGGTCCTCTTCAGAAGGTGAGGCTGAGAACCTGAACAAGATTACCATATTATCGCCTCGTCGCCAACACGTTAAATAAATGGAACGGTGTTATATTTAGTTTGTCGTGTCACGCACTAGTATCATAATATAATAATGTCGGGTAACAATTGTTTATCAAATTGATCGTAATATATAAATTACAACTAACAACACCACACAACAACAACAACACTTTGTAGGGGTCAGTTTCCACCAAACGTAAAAATCCTCGCGGATCCTCGAGCAGTCAGTAGGTACATCACACTTGATGTCTGCGTCGAATTTTATACTTGAAGTCAATATTGATACAGTTACTTATTCAGTGAAAAGACAATGCCCATTTTGTTAAGAGATTTAGGCCCCTATGAAAGATTGTCGTGTCACAGTGGTTTCCATTTCATTTTGTAGGGAATAAAATTTCTTTTCATATTCTGCAAACGATTTTCATTATTTTACCCAGGTTTAGGAGAAATCTTATTTTTTCAGATGACGATATTGAAGTTATAAAAATGAATATCTTAGTCTGTCAAACATATTTGAGTATAATCGTAATTTACAACCTTAATTGTTACTGTAGTAAATATTAATTTACGGTTAATATGAGGATAAATTCATGAATGATAGCGGGACGGTTGACAGGGGAGAATGGAAAAAAGAAATTTGTTGCGCCGATAGGAAGGAATGGAAGGATGAGGGCAGGAAGATGATGATGATTAGTATAAGTTCATGAGAATGAGGTAGTGAGGTCCCGCAGCCTCACTACCTCCTTCTCTCGCGATCTCGCTAGAGATTGTGTGCTCTATCTACCAGCGAGTGTCATAGATGAATATAGGCATTGGCAGCAGAATTTTCAGTGCTCTAAAAAAATAAAACAACAATGAATAGTAAAAATATTTTATCCCTCTTAGAAAAAAAACGGTCCCAGCTTCATTCTCAGTCATCACATATAAACATAGTCATGGGGTACTGAACGCTTTCCCACGAAACTGCAATAATAAGCAATGATGCCCTCTAAAGGACTTGTCCTATTTTGCTCACTTATCAATAATTGTGTACACTAAGTCCTGCTGCACATGTCGTGATTTGATTCTGGCCCCAACCAAATTATTTGTTTTGACCTAATACTAAAATCAAATCCTCCGTCTTCTTATTTCTACACTCCAGGTCTGTTAATATCACCAACTGCTTGCCTCTAAACATTTCTGGTAACAGCCTCCCAATAAGCATGACAAACTTGATCCCAATGTATGACCTAGAAAGTAAGAAAGTGCTTATTATTATTTGTTTATTTACTTTTGTCTATTATCACATAACACTCATAGTAATTCTGCCGATTTAAAAACACTTACTTGATTAGTTGTGTAAATTGACAAAACAGTATGACAGCCAGCAATGCCCATTGATTTGACAGAAATCTTTTTGACAGGTTGACATTATGCGTGGTGCCAGTGTTACCAGGTTTATTTATTTTGGTAATCGATTCGCTAAATCGAATGTGTGATTTGTTTATTTATATTATCACAACTGCCTCGAAACACGTTTAAGTTTTTACAAGCATAGTGTATAGTATAATATAGTCAGTACAATGATAATATATTTTAGTTGTTTTTAAGTATAATTACAGTATTTGGGTAAGTATTATTTTGAAAAAAACATACTCGTATAATACCATGTGCATTAATAAAAGTATCGTCATTTTCAATCCATAAAAATTATTTAATTAGAATAGTCTGTCATCCGGCAACATTCAGTTTAGGTTAGGTTAAGCAAAATCGGAGCATGAGTGCAGTTAATCCGATTCGATAGTCCGATTAGATAATCGGAAGAGCAACCGGAGCGTCTATTCCGCCTTAGTTCTTCGCTGCCCGGCAGAGGACCACCACATCATTACAGGATCTTACTTTAGCTTCAAGCACCGCAGAGCTAAGACCGGTAGAATCTCCTAGTTATAATATTATATTACGTCTGTGGGAGAAAATACACTCCCTCAAATTATAATTCCTTCCCGCTCGTCGTCTACTTAGCGCCTAATCAGTTACATGAGAGTGTTAGCTAGATTACGACCGACACGGGAGAAAAGCTATTGTTGCCTATCTCCGGTCATTTTAGTCGGTGGATTAGTAAAATATCGATATTTTTAATCGATTACAATTATTTCATTTTAGTCTGTCGTCTGGCAACATTCAGGTTAAGTTTTAATGGCGGAACTACTATGAATTCAATAAAACAAATAATAATTACGTTTTACAATGCCAGGGTAAAAGAAATGTTGATAAAAAAATAACTAAACGTGAAAAAATACGACATAATTTTTGATAAATAAATGGTCTTGACACGGCGCCAAAAAGAGGGGCCCATGCCCTGTCATTCTCTTTTAAATGACGATTTTTATGTTTGGTTGAAACTTACGCTAAGAACACCTTAGTATAGTAACCTGTAGTATGCCAAATGCCAATTTGATAAATAAATAATTTCCCTGGCTGTACTAATGATATGTAGGTACTATGTAGATAGATTACTATAATCGTAAAATTTTCACTGTCAATACGACAAGTATCCTACCCCCCCCCCCACTTCTTACCCTCATTATTGCTAGTCACGACTCACGATTTCAAAATACATTTTCATCGTATTGTGAATTCGTGATTGACTGATTTTATAATGATAGCAACGAGCAAATCGCCAAATCAAAATATTTTTTAGGAAATTGTGAACTTTTGTAATGGAGCCATAATTCGAAAAAAATCATGTTAACCAAAGCCTTTCCAACAATAACTTGTTTTACAAGCTTTATTCATTAAACTGAGTTATAACTTAACTGACCTATATATTTAATCAATTTGTTTTTTTAATATTACAAATGAAAACGTCGAGCCTTAAGCATCTCCGGCGAGTAATTAAGACAAGTAGAGCGAAATTGAATTGAACGAAATTGTCGAGTCAGCTGACGGGTGAGTACTCGCCACTAGTACAAGGAAATGAAGAAGGCTCGTTTAGAACAACACATGTATAATAATATAAACTCAAGACGAGTAACATTTCGGAAAAACAATATCAATCAAATCTGCCTAGCCTTTTCCCAACTATGTTGGGGTCGGCTTCCAGTCTAACCGGATGCAGCTGAATACCAGTATTTTACATGGAGCGACTGCCTATCTGACCTCCACAACCCCGTAACTGGGTAATACGATAACCCTTGGTAAGACTGGTTGTCAGACTTTCGGGTTTCTGACGACCCGTAACGACTGTCAAAGATCCGCGAATGACAGCCGGGACCAACGGCTTAACGTGCTTTCCGAGGCATGGAGTAGTCACGGTATGTAAAGATGGTCACCCATCCACTGACTAACCCCGGCAAGCGTAGTTTAACTTGATGGACCTGTGTGGATGTTATTACTTAGTCACGAGCTCCTCACACTCAAAATTAAATATTTTATTTACTAAGTATTTTCTTTCGTCAATGATAGAAACCTACAATTAATTATTTAACCATAAATTACTATTACTATTACTATTACTACATAGTATAAAACAAAGTCGCCCCGCTGTCTGTCTGTCCCTATGTATGCTTAGATCTTTAAAACTACTCAACGGATTTTGATGCGGTTTTTTCAATAGATAGAGTGATTCAAGAGGAAGGTTTATATGTATAATAAACGCGGGCGAAGCCGCAGGCAAAAGCTAGTATAATAATATAAATATTGAATATTCCCTTTCCGGTAGGAATTTTGAAATTTCCGGCCTTATCGTTCCGGTCTAAATCTTAAAGGGAGGAGTCCCCCAACGCTAAATTTCATCATTCTAGATGCAAAAGCTTGCGCTGGACGTTTATTAGTCAGTCACTGAGTGAGCCAAGACTTTTCTTTTTATTTGTATTGATTTTAAAGATTGCCTTATAATGGCCCAGTTGAATTAAATGATTTGACTTGAACTTAATGAGGAAACTACATATCACGCCTTGCATCGACTTCACCTTCTGACATCCATCTCTTTTGACAAGTACCTACTGGCTGCAAGTTGCTGCACCAGTACGTAAAGGCAACCAGTGTGGGCTATGATATTGAGGAAGCCTGACCGAACTGAGGAAGAAGTCTCTAGCTAAAATCATTGCTGTATAAATTAGGGCTATAATGACATGTAATGAGAGTATCAATTTTTAGTATTTAAGTATTTCTCAATCAAAGGAAAATTGACTTGCCATAACATAACCCCAAGATCATACCAAGATAAACAACATGTATGTTTCTACTGTTATCGTTTACATCTAAGACAAGATGTAAAGACTATAGTTACGTGCTAAACTTGTACAAAACAAAACATGTCAGAAGTGCCAAAAAGTTGAACAAAGTAGTGTCTGTAACAACTACAAGTATTTTACAAGACTTGAGGAATACAAGTATCACAACGTACCTAGGTCTTAAACCGAGAGGGAAGATCGCCGTGGGAAAATGACGAAACTTGTACTTCATTCACATAAAACGACAGTAAATAAATTGAACAACAGCATAGATACCTCACATAATATGAGAAACAACCCCTCAACAATTCAGGGTTATTAGTCACAACAAAATCGTTTTCCCCTGAGCCACACGGAAGGACGGACAAATTCATTACATATTTATTTGAACGCACCACTTTAATACATCCCTGCCTATACCCCTGGGAACTACCGTGAGTTTAGTTGGTTATGAATTTTCAACGAAGATTAATGATATTAACTGGGCAAGCTCCCACGTGTGAAAATGACCCTAAAGTTTGCGTACCCTGGCTTATTGCATGTTAACAAAATATTAGCTATGTTCTCCTTGTTTGCTTAGTTAGAAATCAATCAGGGAATTTATGCAGTCAATTTCATGAAAAACAACTCTGATACCGTATCAAAAGTTTTGTCCCGCACTGTAGCTCTCTGTGATATATGGTACAGAAAAACCTAAATCATAGTTCAAAGAAATAAGCTTCATATTGGAATCAAAACCCACGCCACCTAGCGACGAATGTCACCTTCCGTGGTTACTGCACTCAACGCTTTCCTAATAGAATCTGGTCCTAGATTAGATCTGTTTCCTGATGAATTCAGCAGGTAATGTTGGAATGTCTTTCGATTTGCAAGAAGACTGAGTGAAAGGTTTAATAATTTATAATATTGCGTTACCTATTCACCGTCAATATCTTTGTGATACCTACCTAAAGTGTAATAAATAATTTGTAATGCATATTCAGCGTGATTGGTTTTATGTCTCTCTGTTTAAATAAATAAATAATAAGCGGACAAACCAGTTTCTCGCCAATCAAGCAATTCGATGAACTAAAGTTAAAGAAACGATAATTACCATCGACCTCCCTATGGGGACATCTGTCCCCATGCAAGGCAACAACATAACATCGTCTGTCCCCATGCCAGGCAACAACTTATCATCGTCTGTCCCCATGCCAGGCAACAACATAACATCGTCTGTCCCCATGCCAGGCAACAACATAACATCATCTGTCCCCATGCCAGGCAACAACATAACATCGTCTGTCCCCATGCCAGGCAACAACATAACATCGTCTGTCCCCATGCCAGACAACAACATAACATCATCTGTCCCCATGCCAGGCAACAACTTAACATCGTCTGTCCCCATGCCAGGCAACAACATAACATCGTCTGTCCCCATGCCAGGCAACAACATAACATCGTCTGTCCCCATGCCAGACAACAACATAACATCATCTGTCCCCATGCCAGGCAACAACTTAACATCGTCTGTCCCCATGCCAGGCAACAACATAACGTCGTCTATCCCCATGCCAGGCAACAACATAACGTCGTCTGTCCCCATGCCAGGCAACAACTTATCATCGTCTGTCCCCATGCCAGGCAACAACATAACATCGTCTGTCCCCATGCCAGGCAACAACATAACATCGTCTGTCCCCATGCCAGGCAACAACATAACATCGTCTGTCCCCATGCCAGGCAACAACATAACATCGTCTGTCCCCATGCCAGACAACAACATAACATCATCTGTCCCCATGCCAGGCAACAACTTAACATCGTCTGTCCCCATGCCAGGCAACAACATAACGTCGTCTATCCCCATGCCAGGCAACAACTTAACATCGTCTGTCCCCATGCCAGGCAACAACATAACGTCGTCTATCCCCATGCCAGGCAACAACATAACGTCGTCTGTCCCCATGCCAGGCAACAACTTATCATCGTCTGTCCCCATGCCAGGCAACAACATAACATCGTCTGTCCCCATGCCAGGCAACAACATAACATCATCTGTCCCCATGCCAGGCAACAACTTATCATCGTCTGTCCCCATGCCAGGCAACAACATAACATCGTCTGTCCCCATGCCAGGCAACAACATAACATCATCTGTCCCCATGCCAGGCAACAACTTATCATCGTCTGTCCCCATGCCAGGCAACAACATAACATCGTCTGTCCCCATGCCAGGCAACAACATAACATCGTCTGTCCCCATGCCAGGCAACAACTTAACATCGTCTGTCCCCATGCCAGGCAACAACATAACATCATCTGTCCCCATGCCAGGCAACAACTTATCATCGTCTGTCCCCATGCCAGGCAACAACATAACATCGTCTGTCCCCATGCCAGACAACAACATAACGTCGTCTGTCCCCATGCCAGGCAACAACATAACGTCGTCTGTCCCCATGCCAGACAACAACATAACATCACAATTGGCAAAAGGCTAAGCTGATGATATATACTTTTCATAAAATCCTAATAAGTAACAATCACTTTTGCAACTAATAAATAGTTAGATGAATAAATTGAAAAAGTCCTACATCAAAAAAACACGTACAGACCAGAATCAGTAGGTATAAAATATGCCATTCAAATAGCAGCTCATAGTCGGACGAACCCACGAACTGTCACTAAACCTACATGCACACAGTAATGTATGCACACCGCTATTACTAAGTGTAATGTGGCCTTAAAGACCCTCATTACCGCCGGGACAGCGAGCTTCAACGCAGGGCTGTCGTCAGTGGGATACCTATTTCAAAAGATGTCCTGAAAATGCAGATTTCTTCGAAGTATGCGAAACGGAAGATAAAAAAAACTTTTTTACAAAAAAAAAAGAAAACAACCGACTTCCAAAACAAAACACTACAAAATTAAAAATTACTTCTACTACTACTAGTAAAGTCTTTGGTTTTGTATTTTCTTTTTTTGCCACCGACTTCCGAAATTTAAGTTATTTGTCACTTTTTAGTGTTTTGTTTTAGAAGTCAGTTATTTTTTTTTTTGTAATTTTTTTTTTATTTTTCACTTTTTATTTGTGGTACTACAACACACAAATTCGAATACCTGCAAAAGAAATGAGAACATCTTCGATATAAAAAGTAGGAAAAATATACGTATTATTGCAGCTAACTCCAAAACTAAACTACCCAATCAACGTTAATAAATTTTACATGGGACCAACTTCGAGGTATACCCTCCCCAATAAAATAAGAATCTTTCAAATCAGACTACTCTGTAAAAAGTTATGCGTGGATAAAAATAGTATATTATGCGATTAGTGAATAAAGGACGTATTTAAAGCGAGGGCCATAGATGAATCACGAGCTAGTGAAGGATTCTAAAGGCTGAATCACGACCGTAGGGAGTGATTCATGATGATTGAATCACGAGCGTAGCGAGTCATTCAAGTGTTAGAATCCTGAGCGACGCGAGTGATTCATGGCCCTCGATATAAATCCGTTTTATTCAAGAGTTGCATATTATACTTTATACCATGACTACGAGAAAAAGAAAGATTTAAGCGAAAATAGACATTTAATTAAGAAAAAGGAAAGTCAAATTGGCTTCGATGTAAACCAGCCGTGATTTGTTGGGTAGCAAGTTTTCTACTATATCGGCCGCCCATGTAAACTCAGGTGTTGTAACAAATCTACTAGCATAAAGAAATAAAAGGGGCTAAGGTAAGATTAGAACAATATAATAAAAACTAAAAGATAAAAAATACAGACCGGTTTTTAAAAAACACATCCTACCTAAAACACACAGTTATTTAGGAAGGTAGAGGTTAGCTTGAAGTAGTAATTTGAGTAAGTCCAGGTTAGGCAAACACGCACTATTAGTATGGAAGATGAAGATTTGGAATTGAATCGCTCTGTTAAATTAAATGGTTATTTTCTATAACCCTCCTTTAGGGATCAACCGCAGTCGGGTAAGTAAGTCGCTGAGTAAGTTTTCCCGGTCGACGAATATTATATAGTTAGTAGATGATTCGCTTATAGCTTCCGGAGCAGAACTGACTAGTCTCCGAGTCTTCCATCCATCGATTCATCAGCGTTTTTCAAAATCGTCTTCCAATTTCAGATCCTTTCCACATTTGAAGCTTTCCGTCATCAGAATGCCAAACGCTACAGTCAATGCTTGAATCTGCCAGTAATATACGTTGCAAAACCTCTAACCTCTTCGATGAATTCCGAGTGTGTGTGGATTAATTTTATAAAAGTAATTTAAGATACAGCTATTCAATAATAAATCAAAATTATCTATAAAATACAATATTTGACCTAACATATTGATGAAAAGAATTTAAATTATATAAATTAAAAGGAAAGATCATAGATTCTATGCCAGTATGAAACTCTATGAAAGATAGTTAGAAGAAAAAGTAAAGACAGCTTGACAGCCTGACGTAAGTGTCATTACAAAGAAAACTTATAGAAAACGAATTGTTTTAGACCAATTCGCAATATATGAATGTAAATCGTTATAAAAGATAAATAAAATATGGATGCAAAGTGTAAGTAAAGGTTATGTAGTGTCAGAAGTATGTAGATACTATAGTGTTAACACATCTTCATCAATTGATTGCATTTTTAATCGATTTATTATTAAGTAACACTAAACTTTGTGTTCGTACAACTTACAGTACCCAATGATATATTACCTTTAGATGCGTTAGCCAGGCTCAAAAATGGGAAATTAAATGAAGGGTAATTGCCCGGCGTGATATCAGTCACGCACGCGCGCTAGTGAACATGCAGCAGCTAGTGACGTAATTAAATAAGTATATTCATCTCTTTCTTACAACAGGTATCGGCATGCGTTTTTCCTTTTCTTTGCGGCCAGTATATACTGGTATGTTGGTACATCATGGCTTACGCTGTTTTTGAAAGCACTGATGTTCGTGTATGACGCGTCTATCTATAATACGTCATTGACAGTACCTATTCAAAATAGCGCCAATTTACAAAACAGCAAAGAACACAAAACAGTTTTTATTCTAATGCTAAAACCCTTGTCGAAAATGTCGACCAATCAAATTGAATTTAGAACACCCAGATTTTAGGTCGAATACACAGATCTAAAGTAGACTAGATACGGCAAGCCATCCGACCAAGCGTGCCCTGCATGTTTATAGTAAAAAAAGTCTGTTAGCTCAGTGACATTCTGTTTACGTTAAGTACATCGCTAAATGGTTGGGGTGAAGTTATCGTAGGTATAAAAAAGATGACACGCTCGGTTTTCATACTATCTAATAAAATGCGGTATCTAGTGTAGGTACTCTACATCTGTGGTCGAATACATTGGTGTGTTCCAAATTCAAATATCAAAACAGTTAGTAAAAGTGCTTTTTATTCACTGTTTTCAGTGAATAAAATAAGCTTTTTAGAGGGGGAATGGTATAATAGTATATAATGCAATTAGTGGATAAAGGACGGATTTAAAGCGAGGGCCTTAGATGAATGACGAGCTAGTGAAGGATTCTAACCATTGAATCACGACCGTAGGGAGTGATTCATGATGATTGAATCACGAGTGTAGCGAGTGATTCAAGTGTTAGAATCCTGAGCGACGCGAGTGATTCATGGCCCTCGATATAAATCCGTTTTATTCAAGAGTTGCATACTATACTTTATACCATGACTACGAGAAAAAGAAAGATTTAAGTAAAAATATACATATAATGAAGAAAAAGGAAAGTTAAATTGGCTTTGATGTAAACCAGCCGTGATTTTTTGGGTAGCAAGCTTTCCACTATATCGGCCGCCCTCTCTTTCACAAACTCAGGTGTTAACACATCTTAATCACTAGAATGCATTTTTATTTATTTATTTATTTATTTATTTTATTGAAAGGAACAGCAAACAGTTACATTATAAGAACTTACAACTATCTTTTAATAAACAATATTATTAATAACATAACCCACAACGCTGTCCACAGGTAGACATAAAAGTTTAAAAAGGAAAAAAAAAGTGTAAACGCTAGGGTTTTTTACAATAATTAGCTAATTTCGTGCAATAATTAGCTGTATAAATAATGTTAATAAGCTTAAATTTAGTTAAAGTCTTAAGTATGATGTAATTAAGTATGTGTCTACTCAATGGAATTAATTAATAGAGAGGAGTGAGTGAGGCTTTTGAATTTACTCATTGAACAATTGAAGATGTCAATATTTTCAAAAGTTCTATTATAAGAGTCGACCATACGGCGGACAGGTGCGCGCTCTCCAGAATTAGTTCGGCACGAATTCACTGCAAAAAGAGTACCTGCGCGTAACTGTCGCCTGTGAAAGGTTCTAGGCACCGCGTAACAAATCATGTTATTTAGATTTATACAATTGAATTTATTTCTGACAATTTTATATAAAATAATGGCTTCAAGGTATATTCTTCGAGAGCTAAGGGACAGGAGCTTGTATTTACTGAGTAACTGAGAGTAAGGTAGATAAAATTTATGGCATCTATAGTGCATGGCACGTAAAAATTTGGACTGAACATTTTCCACCATTTCAGCATATTTTTTGTAGAAGGGGCTCCATACTGACACTGCATACTCTAATTGTGAGCGAACTAGGGCTTTATATAAGCATAGATATGACGATGTTCTTTTGAAGTCCAGTGTTGATCGCATGATAAAGCCATACAATTGGTAAGCTTTACTTACAATTTTATTAATGTGTAAATCTAGGCATACTTTGGAATCGAGTATAACGCCTAGATCGCGAATTGAGTTTAATTTAGTGAGCGGCACGTTACAAAGGGTGTACGTGAAGTTAATAATGTGTTTGTTTTTAGTGAAAGTAAGGTAATTGCATTTAGGTATACTTAGCTTTAATTTATTCCTATGACAGTAGTCTGTTAGTCTGTCCAGGTCTTGCTGTAATAGTATGCAGTCGTTAAGTGTTTTGATGGATTTGTAGACCTTCAGATCATCTGCATACAAGAGAAACTTTGTGTTGTGAAAACAAAAACCTATGTCATTAACAAATATGTTAAATAATAACGGCCCAAGGATAGAGCCCTGTGGGACACCGGATGTAACTTCGACAGTGTTAGAACTGTATCCGTTTATTACCACCTTTTGGCAGCGGTTTGAAATGTATGATGCAAACCACCTCAGCAAGTTACCTCGAATTCCGTTGAAGGCAATTTTATCAAGCAAAAGTTCATGGTCCACCCTATCAAAGGCCTTACAAAAATCCGTGTAAACTGCGTCTACTTGCAGGCCATTATCGAGGCTATCAAACAAAAAGTTGGAAAAGGACAGAAGGTTTGTGGTAGTAGATCTCTGTTTAACGAAGCCGTGTTGTTGCTGTATAATGGAATTATGCAACGATGGATATATTTCATTATGGACGAGTCTCTCAAAAACCTTAGACAAAGTGGAGAGAATCGAGATTGGACGATAGTTCTCCACGTCACCCTTTGCACCACCCTTATGTACAGGTGTGATGTTTGCACGTTTCCACTCATTCGGGAACACTCCCTCATTAACACACTTATTATAAATTATACATAGCGGCTTGCAGATGTGAGCAGCAGTGTACCGTAGAAAATATGCAGGTATTCCGTCAGGTCCTGGACCTTTGGAAGGATCCAGAGACTTAAGTTCTTTTAGGATCTTATGTTCATCAAAATGTAAGTTGGAAATTATATCATTAGCTGAGGAAGTTGCTGCAGGTGGTTGCCATTGAGACAAGAGGGGTGAGGCAGGTTCGTAAACTGAGTGGAAAAAATTTGAAAACAAATTGCAGATTACTTCCGGTTCCCTGGATTGGGTGTCTTTGTAGTGAACCTTTGCTGGGATGCACGGTTTGTCTTTTCGGTTTGCTACATATGTCCAGAAGTGTTTAACATTTGTGTGTAGGCTCTCTTCTACCGAGTTAATGTACGTAGCAAAACATTTACCGCACATTTCCCTAAAATTTGCTCTATGTGATGTGAATGTTTCGTAATCGGATATATTTTTATACTTCTTCCACTTGATCCAGGCTTTCTGTTTCTTTTTAAAAATACTAATCAAGGTACGCGAGAACCAGACTGGAAAAGTGGAAGATTTAGAACTAGTCAGAGGAGTGTGAAGCTTAATAATCTCGTCGAGTTTGTCATAGAACAAAGATACGGCTTCTTCGGATTTTTCATGTGTGAGAAGTTCCGGCCAATCAGTCTTCTGTATCATACTATTTATTTCCAAATAATTCGCCTTGTAAAAATTGTATTTCTGTCGCGAACGCCTGTCCAGGGGAAGATACTTAACATTAATATTTATTTCACAAACAAAGGGGGGGTGATATACGTCAGCAGGTAGCAGAGGAGAGGGCTCTTGCTGCACATTACTGGGGCAGTTGGATATTAAAAGGTCTAATATTTTGCCTTTTGTGTTAAGAGTGCTGTTATACTGAGAGGCATTTAGAAGTGACATGAAGTTGTTTAGGTGATCACAGGACACAGATGAGCCAGAACACAAAGGAGAACTTGCTGGAGTATTTAGGGTAGATTGCATATGCCATGTTGCTTCTGGAAGATTATAATATAAATATTAATCGATTAGAACAACACTAAACAAACACAAAATTAAAGATTAAAGTAACACTAAACTTTGTGTTCGTACAACTTACAGTATTCAAAATAGCGCCAATTTACTAAGGACAGCAAAAAACACAAAACAGTTTTTATTCTAATGCTAAACTCCTTGTCGAAAATGTCGACCAATCAAATTGAATTTAGAACACATCAATATAGGTCGAGTACACAGATTACACTTACACTAGATACGGCAAGCCACGACCAAGCGTGCCCTGCATGTTCGACTGTTCGTACTAAAAAAAGTCTGTTAGCTCAGTGACGCTTAGTGATTGAAACAATTCTGTTTACTTTGAGCACATCACTAAATGGCTGGGGTGAAGTTATCGTAGGTATAAAAAAGATGACACGTTCGGTTTCCATACTATCTAATAACATGCCGCATCTAGCCTAGGTTCTCTAAATCTGTGGTCGAATACATTGGTGTTTTCCATTTTCAAACATCAAAACAGTGAGTAAAAGTGCTTTTTATTCACTGTTTTCAGTGAATAAAATAAGCTTTTTAGAGGGGGAATGGTATAATAGTATATAATCGTCTAGACGGTAAAAAAAGTCATGCGGTATATTTATATTTTTACCGTCTTGAAAAACATAGGCTATAATAGGTGAACGGAGTAGAAGCCTATGGCTTACCTAACTTATTAAAAAAAAAAAAAAAAAAAAAATTGCTTATGATTTGAATTTGGTTATTTTTTTCATTGCTCATCACGGTCTATCTCCAGGCGTGTCCTTTCTTCTTTCTTTCTCTGTTTGAGAACCTCTTCTTAAGTCCATTGCTCGCAGTGGGACAGTAATAGACTCGTATTTATTATTTTTAACCGACTTCTGAAAAAGAATCAATTCGGATGTCTCTATTTTTTTTTTTTATTTATGTTCGGTCATACATAGACGGATTTGCAAAATTCTTTTTAGGTTTGAAAGGGTATACTCTCTAGGTGGTTCCATTGTCACCAAGTTGGAATCTGATGAAGGGATCAGATAGAAATCGAGGGAAACTCTCAAATTTTATAGGCACACCTATAGCGATTTGGGTATTTTTTATAGTAACTCGTGCATTTGCTCTCGGAAAGCACCATTTGGTGTAGTGGAACTGATGATGAAGACCACAGATGGCCATGGGAACTACTCAATTATACCTAAGTAATTCACGGATTCCGATTCGATTACTTTAATAATGGTTGCTAAGTAATGTATGCTCGCCAAAATGCATAATGGTGATGATGACTTCACCATGGAGCTCCAGTTCTCCTGGTTCTTATTAGGAGAACTCCTCAACAATAAACTTCCCTGCATCGGGAAAAGCAATATTTTGTAAAAGGTGATGAGCAGTTGACATTAGGCTATTGTAACTTAGATAAATTACAAACTGAATCACTAAAAAGTGAAAAATAAAAACTTTTTTACAAAAAAAAAACAACCGACTTCCAAAGAAAACACTGCAAAGTGAAACATAACTTTAATTTTGGAAGTCGGTGGCAAAAAACTAAAACACAGATCCAAAGACGTACTTAGATATGTGGAAGCTTGTTATTAGCAAATATTCCGACCTACAAATTATTGTTAATTTTGCTATTAGTCTGTAAGCTTTCTGTAAAATAAATAAATAAAAAATAATAATATAATGCCTATACTCTACTGTAGGTAGCGTCAATTCCACGTCCAAGACAAGCAAATCAGACAAGACTCGTATCTAGTGAAAACCCTATTCCCAAACCAACATAATAATAACGCGAACATTAACGTAAAATTTTACGCAAACACTTTAGACCCGAATAAGATTAGAGCTAGGTAACTGGGAACCGGGCACTGGGGCGTGGTGCAGCTCACCGCGGAGTTTTGTAAAGTATAAACAAATCTTAATGTTCGAAGCAAGTTCCCAGTTTGATGACGTCACAAATGAGAGTTCGTTTCTTATTAGGAATATTTCTTGTTCGATCGTGGACATTTTAAATACACGAGTTGTCAGATCACCCTTAACATTCCCTTGACATGACTACAAATACGTATTACGCTACAGATTTTAACTACGTTAGTGAATACACCCTATCTCTTGTAACTACTTAATTATGCTTGACTATAATACCTTAAGCTTCAAACATCCGCAGACCTACATACCTAAGTCTTAGGTACAACACAGGTAAACAGTTGAAGATCACCTCTGAAGGTCAAACAGCACTTTATCCCCTAGTCTGGTGCCCCCGCCGCCCCCGCACTCCCCTCAATTACCCCACAGACAAGAGGTAGTTGATCAGATGCCTAATTTAATTTACTGTTGTATTATACATGGAATATAAGTATTATGTCTAGTTTGTCAGACGAATTTCGACGTAATATCGCCTAATCAGCCGATTCAAGTGGATCTATTATTATTGGTAACACGTATTTCTGATGTTTCTGGGTAAATGGCGATTATTTGATGAAGAGGTAGGATATTGGTTATGGTCTCGAGATATTAATTTATATGTCAGTGAAGGTATGTAAGCTACCTTCATAGTTATGTTGCATGCTGGATTACTTATATTCGAACACAATGTGAATTGTTCCAGAATAAATAAATTGAAAAATCATACCTTCCTAATTGAACTTAAAACGCACAAGATGAGACTCCTCTTTCATCTTGTGCGTTTTAAGTTCAATTAGGAACAATTCACATTGTGTTAAAAAATATAAAATGAGTTATAACTTTCATATTGAAATCTTCATCTCTGTGACTGGCTTCGATCGTGTCTCTAAAATAAATAAACAATGCACGAATATCAATAAAATCTAATTATTATTTCGTCGTATCGTATTTTGTTCCAGATATGTTGACAATTGTATGGGAATGGCTAGCGAGAAACCATTTCGTAACATAGATTTATAATAATTTTCGAGAGCAGAGAATTAATTCCATTATTTTGTGACAACAATTCTTTACTTTTTTTTGTGTTGTCTGTCCTTTTCCCCTTAATCCATCCAAAGGTTGTCTGTAAAAGATTGCTTTTTAAGCTTTTACCTATAAAACAGCCCATTGTGTCACCCTGAGTAAAATTTCAACATTTACCTACCCGGTAATTTTCATGTTGAGCATAATAAAGAGTATTCTATCTATCTATCTACTTTATAGGGTTCCGTAGCCAAATGTCAAAAAACGGAACCCTTATGTATTCGTCATGTCTGTCTGTCCGTCCGTATGTCACAGCCACTTTTTTCCGAAACTATAAGAACTATACTGTTGAAACTTGGTAAGTAGATGTATTCTGTGAACCGCATTAAGATTTTCATACAAAAATAGAAAAAAAAACAATAAATTTTGGGGTTTCCCCATACTTAGAACTGAAACTCAAAAATTTTTTTTCATCAAACATGGGTTTGATGAAAAAAAATTTTTGAGTTTCAGTTTTCACACGTATGGACGTGTGAGCTATCTATGGATAGGTCTTCAAAAATTATATTGAGGTTTCCAATATCATTTTTTTCTAAACTGAATAGTTTGCGCGAGAGACACTTCCAAAGTGGTAAAATGTGTCCCCCCCTGTAACTTCTAAAATAAAAGAATGATAAAACTAAAAAAAATATATGATGTACATTACCATGTAAACTTCCACCGACAATTGTTTTGAACGAGATCTAGTAAGTAGTTTTTTTTAATACGTCATAAATCGTAAACCGCAATTTACCTTTAATTCAATCAACTCAAATATAAAAATAAAAAAAAATATTTAATTTCATAAACATAAACCTTATGCATAAACCGTGAACCATTATTTTCTAATAATAAATCTGTAATAGGTGCATAAGTAAATAATAATTATAATTCGCGCGGGGCGTGGCTTGTTTTGCAAAGTAGTGTATATGGTACGGAACCCTTCGTGTGTGAGTCCGACTCGCATTTGGCCGGTTTTTTTCTATTCCAGCTGTACAAATCCGATAACCCTGCGAATGGCGCCACCGCCACCCGTCATTACTTACCCCATCAGGGCAATAAATGGAATCATCAGCACATCGCGTGTGCATCTATTGGACATTTTGTTATCAAAATTAATAAATCTGGCTTATACGGGCCGTTACACGGAATCTATCGTTTTTATCAATACATTGTTAGGGGGAATTTACAATGATACAACGAAACACATGAAACATGAAAACATTTTGAAATAAGAACAGTGCATAAATAAATCTATGGTCAAGCAAACTGAGCACGTCATCACTATGTAGGCCAGCTATTGTTACCTACATACATAGATATAAGAAATAAGTGTTTTTAGGGTTCCGTACCAAAATGGTAAAAAAGGAACCAAAAGGTTTGACTCAGTATGTCTGTCTGTCTGTCTGTCTGTCTGTCACAGCTAGATATCTCAAGAAATACTAATGCTATCAACTTGAAATTTGGAATAGTTTTAGATGACGTTTACCCAATTATTTTTCAAATAAGAAAGAAATAAAAATATATGTATTTTTTTTGCAACAGGGACTGAAAGGGGGTCTTACAAATTCAAAGTAGGGCTACTAGGGCATGTGAGGTATCATATGAAAGAGCGCTGTTTGCACATTCTCAAACATTTTTTAATTTTTTTTTAGGTCACACAGTGTTCGACTTTTAATGAAAAATGTAAAAAAAAATACTGTTCCCCCCTCCCCCCCCTTATCTCCGAAGTTTGCAAAGAGAAAAATCTGAAATTATTCTATGTGATAGAAGTTTATGTAAAGATTACAGGAAAAATAAAACGATGTCTCTAAATAGCACACTTTTTCAGAAATCGGAACGGAACCCTCGGTGCGCGAGTACGACTTGCTCTTGACCGGTTTTTTTTATATTATAATGTCTATGCCTTTAGAATATACTATTCAACTTAAGTATTCAACTTAATGACTAGGAGTAGTAGCATGCCTCCAATATCAGTATTTACCTATAACTAACTTTTCATTATTAGTTACCAAAGAACGAGTTCTATTCAAATAATTCTGAAGTCTGACGATCAGACACCCCGCCCACATTCACAGACATGTTGGCTTACCAAAGTAATTGACTTAAGATAAAAATAAACCAGTAATTTATCTTGTTTACTTACTACAAAGCGTATTATTGGTTTATTTTTCTGAAAAAGTTATATAAATCACCTAGGCATTGCAATGCAAGACGGCAAAAAAATAAAAACGTCTAAGGCTGATTCTACACATGCCATTCGTGTAAAACTGGCGAACTCATGCCACTGGTGTACATAGGTAGGTACACACTGGTGTACACTCACGGGGCCGGTGCATACCAACCGTAAAATGTAGTGCAGGCAGTACGAAGAGGTTGGATGTGACAGCTTTGAAAGCTTGTAAAAATCGTATTATTTTGGTTCTCCAAGATCAGTATGAACTATACTGATCTTGGAGAACCAAAATAATACGCTTTTTCTTAAGAATAACTTTCTTTAATATAAATGGTGGTATCTAAGTTTCTACTTATGAGTGTATCTTTATAAAAGAATATTTGATACAAGAAAGACCGTAAACAGCTTCTGTCAAATAGGTACATACAAATATTCTACACCCCATGGGTATATTACATTGATACAATAATGCTAATTGTAAGAACTGACTTTTCACCTGTGCAACAATAAATAAATGAATATGTACTACCCCAGCAAATAAGACACATCATCTGTAATATGTACTACTCCAGCAAATAAGACACATCACCTGTGATATGCCTTATTTGCCTTATTTGCTCTATAGTATTACTGTGCTACATAATACTAAAGAGAGAAGCACATTATACAGGGTGGCCGGAACATTGACGTCCAAAAATAAAATTTCGGTCCCTCGTATCGTGGGGTATTCGAATCACCCCCATGTATGTTCCGCGACTTTTCATAGTTTTCGAGTTATGAATTTTTTTCTGAATGTTTGAAAATTTTCGACCTGACCAACCTAAAAAAATTCTAAAAAAAAAAGTAGAGGGTTTTATCGAGTTTCTTTTTTTGCAACTGAATTTTCATAAGTAGTACTTTTATGCATAAAATAATCAGCTTCGTAACTGTGATGAAAGTTATGAAAATGTTGATCTAAAGTGAAAAATTTACGTTCGGTAAATTATGACTCAAATTTTCAACTTTAAATTAAAAATCTTAACAGGTGACTTCATAATTCCTAAGTAGGCTTCAAAAATGCGCCAGACTCTCAGCTTTCATAATCATAAAAAAAATGAAGTACTTAATAGGGCTACTTTGTTTAAAATCGGCCTTCAAAGACAGCGAGGTGGAAAAATTCTTAAAATTACCCATCTGAGTAATTATTTTTTTTGGCTATTTTCTCGTTCCTAAGGTTAATTAATGATAAGAATACTGTATATGTATATGTATAAATGACTTGCTTATTTTTCAAATGCAGCACGTGCACTTGACATCTGATTCACTCTTTCCCATTCCCAGACCGCCACAAAAATCTCTCACATCAAAACAGCAACAAAAACATGTTGCTACAACCAAAATTAAAAACAAACAAAATAGAAACCGTATCTTTCCGCATCCTACATGGAGGTAGGGTCTGAATATCGCCATCAGATATTAAAATCAGGCCGACCCTCGGCTCTCATAAATAATAACGGCATCTAAATAAAAATCACTTTTATACGCTTTCCGTGCCGTAAAATATATAATACACTGATCCCGCTTACACAGCTGTAAGGTTCAGAGTTCAGACGCACGTGAGCGCGCAGCCTTATAATTGAAATCTGTCGGTACAGTTAGCATTACTGTGGTTATGGAAGAATGTTGTTATTGTAACAACTGATAGCATTATGGCTAGTGTTTTATTATGTTAAATGTCGGGATTTCGTAGAACATGCCACAGCACAAAGTTGTTTAATGTAGACACGACGTGTCAGGCATGGTTTTAAGTTTGATTGTTATTGTCATTTAAATTTACTGGCAGTGATACCTACAGGGGGCTAAAACGGCCACGTTGGCAGAATCATAATAGGATAATACTATGAATAATATTTGAAATCGTAAAACAGTCACAAACTGACAATATAATAGGTCTTTACCTATGAAATTGCCGTTTTGTATGAAAAAATTTAAACGAATTTTTTTCATGTATTTTTTATTTGTATTAATCGAAGTAATCACCCATGCAATCAATGCATCTTTGCCAACGCAGTGGCAGTTTATTGATGCCCTTCTTAAAGAAATCAGCTGGTCGGAAGGCAACAAATTCTTCGAAGGCATTTTGTACTGCCTCTCGGGTATTGAATTTTTTTCCCGCCAAGAAGTTATACAAATTCTGGAAAAAGTAGTAGTCTGTAGGCACAAGGTCTGGTGAGTAGGGCGGATGACGGAGAGCTTCCAACCCCAGTTCTTGCAACTTGGAGACCGTCTGCTGTGCAGTATGAGGTCGCGCGTTGTCGTGCAGGAGCAGCGGAGACGAGCGATTGACCAATGCTGGTTGGAGATGTGCCAGCTTCTCCATCATTGTGTTCAGTTCTTCACAGTACACATCTGCAGTAATGCTCACCCCGTTTGGTAAGAAGCTGTGATGAATCACACCGGCGCTAGACCACCAAACAGTGACCATCACTTTTCTAGGGGTAAGTTTTCGTTTAGGGCATTGTTTAGGTGCTGAACCAGGATCCAACCAACTTGCTGAGCGCTTGCGGTTATCAAACAGAATCCATTTTTCATCGCAGGTAACAATGCGGTTCAAAATTCCTTCATTTGTGTGTCTGTTGAGCAGTGCAAGGCACGTCTCGACGCGTACTTCGCGCTGGCGATCATTAAATTCGTGGGGCACCCATTTGTCAAGCTTTTTTACCTTGCCAATTTGACGCAAATGGATCAATATTGTTTTGACGCTAACGTCGAAAGCTGCTGCTAATTCAGCCGTAGATTGTGTATCATCAGCTTCCACAATCGCCTTTAATTCGTAATTGTCGACCAAAGTCTTCGGACGACCGCGAGGTCCATTTTTCAGGTCGAAATTTCCAGAACGGATGCGAGCAAACCAATAACAGGTGGTGCGTTGGTTTGTAGTGTTAGCTCCGTAAACGTCGTTGATGTTGCGTGCCGCTTGTGCCGCGTTGCTGCCACGACGGTACTCATATTCCATAATTACTCGAATTTTTAACGTATCCATGATGACGAAAAAGATTGAAATGCGATGAAAATGTAACACTAATCAATAAACAAATGACTACTTTTGGAAAAAAAACCATGTTTTTAAAATAAAATTAATTTGAAATTAGAATTCTTAGCCAAACAAAAATTATTTTGATTTGAAATGGCCAGTACTGCAGAACGGCAATTTCATAGGTAAAGACCTAATATTATGAATTGTCAGTTTGTGACCGTTTTACGATTTCAAATATTATTCATAGTATGATCCTATTATGATTCTGCCAAAGTGGCCGTTTTAGCCCCCCTGTATTGGACACGCGATAAATTTTTCTTCAGTGCAATACACTGACAAAAAACCAGTCAAGAGCTAGTGGGACTCGCGCACCGAGGGTTCCGTACTATGTAAATTTTGTGCATGATTTCTGAAAAAGTATGCTATTTAAAGACATCATTTTATTTTCCTGTAATTTTTACATAAATTTCTATCACGTAGAATAATTTCAGATTTTTCTTTTGGCAATTTTCGGAGATAAAGAGGGGGAACGGTATTTTTTTTTTATATTTTTCATCAAAAGTCGAAAACTATGTGGCCTAAAAAATTTAAAAAATGTTTGACAATGCAAAAACAGCGCTCTTTCATATGATACCCCACATACCCTAGTAGCCCCACTTTGAATTTTTAAGACCCCCTTTCAGTCCCCTTGCAAAAAAAATCAAATTCAAATTCAAGTCTTTATTGCTTATCACATGTCAAAAAAATATATAAATATTTTTATTTCTTTCTTTTCTGCAAAATAGTTAGAAAGAAATAAAGAAAGAAAAACTATTTATTCCCGCGAAAAATGACGCACTGTATACATTTGTTTTTTACACAAACCTAAAAAATAAAAACAATTGGGTAGCTAAATTTAAACATAAAAAGAAAAACAACAAAAAACTTAATTATGCGTCACTAACGCGCGAAACGGCTAACGCTCAGCGTAATGCCGTGACCCGTGCACGAAGGCACGAGTCAAGGCGCTGGTTTTCAGCGTAAACCGGCGGCGTGTCGCCATCTCAGAACCCGCAAAGATTAGGATTGAACAAAGTATTATCTATGACCGAGGCCAGAACAAAAATACTTTTCAAGTTCTGAGGTGGCTTAAAGGAGGTGGAGTTGGGTAAACGTCATCTAAAACTGTTCCAAATTTCAAGTTGATGGCATTAGTAGTTCTTGAGATATCTAGCTGTGACAGACAGACTGAGTCGCACCATAAGGGTTCCTTTTTACCATTTTGGTACGGAACCCTAAGAAACATTCAGAAAGCAACAATATTATGATTGTGCCCTCTCATAGCCGAAACACTAGAGAGACCCAGCACTAATCCAATTTACGTCATATACAAGAATTCAACGAAGCAGAATTTGAAGATCCAATCGCAGTCCCCACACCCGCTTCACTACCTACCGCCGATTCCCACAGAAATTAACCCAAAAATCCAATCGTACAAACGGAAGAGCCCACAAAGTTGTTCAAATCTATTTAACACTTTCATCGCTCAGCTTTTTCAGGAGTGGTCGGTAAAAATTACAGCTGAATCGTGTATTTCAGGCAAAAACGGGGAGTTATCTGACGGAGCTGCCTAATTCCCATGAATTTATAGTATGCGGGCTGTTACACCGGTTATTATTGCGGCCCCGGGTTCATTATTTGGCCTGAATAGGGTTAACATTTTGTGGGATTTGCAACAAGTCTTACCTAAGTAGAAATATACTTTAGCATAGGATAACAATCTTATGCTAAAGTATATTTCTAATTGTCTACTTGAAACTAACAATATTGAGGCTATTTAAAAAAAACCGGTCAAGAGCGAGACGGACTCGCGCACCGAGGGTTCCGTTCCGATTTGTGAAAAAGTGTGCTACATAGAGACATCGTTTTATTTTTCCAATCTTTACATAAATTTCTATCACATAGAATAATTTCAGATTTTTCTCTTTGCAAACTTCGGAGATAAAGGGAGGAACGGTATTTTTTTTACATTTTTCATCAAAAGTCGAAAACTATGCGCGTTCGTTCATACATGGTGAAATTGAATAGATGCGACAAAATTTAAGGGGGTGTTCTACGCATCAATATGAACAACTTTTACTATGGGACCAAACCTGAAATCGCGAAAAAAAAATCAGCTGTTCAGTACATTTTGACGAATTATGCGAACATTAAATGTACTGAACAGCTGATTTTTTTTTCGCGATTTCAGGTTTGGTCCCATAATAAAAGTTGTTCATATTGATGCGTAAAACACCCCCTTAAATTTTGTCGCATCTATTCAATTTCACCCTGTATAATACCCCACATGCCCTAGTAGCACTTTGAATTTTTAAGACCCCCTTTCAGTCCCTGTTACAAAAAAAATACATATATTTTTATTTCTTTCTTATTTGCAAAATAGTTGGGTAAACGTCATCTAAAACTGTTCCAAATTTCAAGTTGATAGCATTATTACTTCTTGAGTTATCCAACTGTGACAGACAGACAGACAGACCGACATACAGACAGACGGACAGACAGACAGACAGACAGACAGACAGACTGAGTCACTAATAAGGGTTCCTTTTCTACCATTTTGGTACGGAACCCTAACAATTGAGACTATTAGTTCTTCTCTCGTGGCATTCTCGAGGTGGTGGTTATTACGTATATCTAGGACATAGTTTATCTTTTGGAAGAGACTACCAAACTAAGTAAATATCAAGACGCATATAAACTCCTTTGCAAAAAAAACGGGCACCTTACAGTCATTGTCTTTTCTATGGATAATGTTAATATTTTTAGTATGTCATTAGCATAAATGACTAGAAATTTATTATTATCATTGAGAATATAGTTTTTAACCATTAAATCCTGGAATCCTAAGCTGGAATCGGCGTTTTAGTCAATGTAAACAGAGTCGTGTTAAAATGAAAATTTTTAGGGTATAATTAAATTAAGACTATGAGTATTTTTATGGTATTTTAATAAAAAAAAGGCATTAAAAAATTAAAATTAAAAACGAGTATGACCTCCCCTTGCAGCGATTACGGCATATAATCGTCTTGGCATGCTTTCCACCAGGCTTTTCATGGTGTCCTGTGGAATGTGTTCCCACTCAGCCGAAATCACACGTTTAAGCTCCCTGATGTTTTGTGGAAGGGGTTGGACAGATCGTACTCGCCTTTTTAGGATGTCCCAGACGTGCTCAGTGGGGTTAAGGTCGGGGCTCCGCGCTAACCAATCCAGACGACGAATACCGACCTCTTGCATATAAGCATCTACGTCGCCAGAACGGTGGTCCCGAGCATTATAGTCCATGTAAATGGCATTTTCGCCAATTACAGTCAGTGCGGGCTGTGCATGTTGACAAATGATTCCTGTTATGTACCTTTGCGCATTTAGTGAGCCATTTTCAATGAACATTATCTCGGTACGATAGCTGGAAGTTACGCCCGCGCAAAACATAACGGACCTTCCACCATAAGGGGTGATTTCTTCGAAACACACGTCGGCATAGAGTTCCCCTGGTCTTCGTAACACTCGCCGACGTCGGTCCTCACCATTCAGACAAATTCGAGCCTCATCGGAGAAGAGTACGCTACTCCAGTTACCTAGGTCCAAGATAGACAATTTCTAGTTAACCTCAGTCGAGCAATCCGGTGCTCACGGAGTAACTTGGCGGCCCGCGCTGGTCGTCGACTGCGTATATCAACGGCTAAAAGCCTCCTCCTCACTGTCCATAGGCTAACTTGTGCTCCTCGTACCTCTTCAAGGTTTCTTTTGAGGTCTATGTAACTGAATTTGCGATTCCTCAGCGCCTGAGTCACTAAAAAGCGGTCGTCTCGTGGTTGTGTGCAACGTTTTCTCCCACAACCTTGCCTTCTTTGAACGGAACCTGTCTCTTGGTATCGAGTCCAGGTTCTTTGGACAGTTGAACGACTCACGTTTAACGGCTGTGAGCCGTAACATTGGCTACACCCCACTTCCAGCAGCGCCATAATTTTACTAGCTCTTATTGCTTTTTCTGCCATTATAATCGACACAAAGATATCTGTTTTAAGTCACAAAGAGGCAGGATTATGCGACAAACATCAATTATTCTAATAAAAATAACGAGAAGTTAGTTTTAGTTGCCTGATAACCTTTTAACCGCAAACCCGCGAATAGTAAGTAAAAAGTCATAAACTGAAAAAGGGATTATTTTTTCTAAAAACAACAGTTCTGAATTTGAAATTAACTTTTTTTCATACCCAGACTCTTTATTATGTGCCAGAAACATAGTTTGCCTATTAAAACCTCATTAGAACTAAATGATTACCAATAATGTAGAAAAATCCAAACTGCCCGTTTTTTTTGCAAAGGAGTGTAACTGGGCTGGACGGCTTTTGGAAAGCTGGATGATGGTTTTCGTGATCGGAAGATACTACAATGCCTGAAAACCAAATTGTATGACATTGACATGAGACATGGACTCTCACTAAAGAGACTGTGTACAAAGTTCAAAGTCAAGTCATTTATTACAAATTGTATGACATTGACATGAGACATGGACTCTCACTAAAGAGACTGTGTACAAAGTTCAAAGTCAAGTCATTTATTACAAATTGTATGACATTGACATGAGACATGGACTCTCACTAAAGAGACTGTGTACAAAGTTCAAAGTCAAGTCATTTATTACAAATTGTATGACATTGACATGAGACATGGACTCTCACTAAAGAGACTGTGTACAAAGTTCAAAGTCAAGTCATTTATTACAAATAAAGAAAGAAAGACTAATTGAAAGTTACCTCAAAAACCGCACTCAGTATACACAAATCAACAGACTTAACACTAGAACTAAGATGGAGGATACATACCTATCAAAGGGACGTAAAATACTATATGGTGTCCCGCAAGGAAGTGTATTGGGTCCATTACTCTTTATAATTTACATTAATGACCTTCCAAATGCGAATTCAAACCCCATGACACTCTTTGCTGATGACAGCACCGTTGCAATTAAGTGTAATGACAGAACATCTTATGAGAATGATATTAGCAGTACCCTAAATGAAATCATTAAATGGCTAGACATTAATAATCTGAAGGCAAATATAGGAAAAACTAAAATAATCCACTTTAATCAACGCGTGAATGCAATTATGCCCCCGATTAACTATAAGGGTGAACCTGTATCTGAAGTGCAAACAACAAAATTTCTTGGTCTTACTGTGGATAACAAATTAAAATGGAAATCTCAGATTGAAACTCTATGCAAAAGAATTAATAAATCAGTTTATGCGCTACATGAATTAAAACAGATTTCAAATATCAATACCTTGTTAACTGCCTATCATGGTTTAGTTGCTCCAGTCCTGAGGTATGGTGTAATTTTTTGGGGAAATTCGACTGACATTGACTTAATTTTTAAAGCGCAAAAACGGTGCTTAAGGGCTATGTTTGGACTTCAAAAAATTGAAACCTGTAAACCGTTTTTCCAGGAGTACAAAATTCTAACTCTCCCTAGCCTATATATATATGAGGTCTCAGTGTTTGTTAAGGTCAATCAAAACTTATTTAGATTGGCCTCAGAAGTCAGTAATAGGCAACAACGTGACGCATTTCGCCTCTATGTGCGCCGAACCTGTACCACATTAATGTACAAAAGTGTGTTTCACATGGCTCCTGTAATTTTTAATAAGTTACCTAAAGAAATAAGGGCAATGAATACTGCCTTATTTAAGAAAAATCTAAAGAGCCTTTTAGTTAATAAATGTTACTATAACTTGAACGACTACTTAAATGATAATTTTTCCAAACTCAAGATCTCACAGTGAAATCAAGTAATACTCGTAGAATAATATTATGTATGTATCTCTAAATAATTAATCTGTTAATGTATTGTAATAATAGGAATGACATTGAAGTATTTTAATTATTAGTATTATTATTAAATAAATAATTACATTGTATTAATATAACTTTATTTAGGACATTCCATTAATTTAAACAAATGTTTTTAATTTTTTTTTTTTTTTTTTTAATTTCTATGTCTAATTTTATATATATATATATTTTTTTTTTTAAATGTCAACCTTTTGATAAACCATGACTGTATACATTTTGCATGCCTTACGTACGGTAGAATCACTTGAAACATACATTTAATAACACCATTGTAACAGTGTTTTCTGCAAAAATAAATAATTTGATTTGATTTGATTTGATTTGAAAGAAAGAAAGAAAAACGTTTATTTGGACACAGTTCGTGAAACACAAAAATACAAAAGAAAAAAACAATGTGAAAATAATATTATAACAACAATAGTGTGTGCCTCACGGCTGCGCCAAAAAGGTCCATTTCAGCATTAATGCCAGACAGATGCTGCCTGACGCTGGTTTTCTAACGAACCTTTAGGGACAAGTGACGGGGAGTACAAACAGTTTCAACATACATAATATACAATTTATAGATAATTTTTAAACTTATAAATAAATATATAAAATAAATAAATAAATAAACTACATCAAAATATAATTACAATGAAGAAAAAATAAAATAATACTAATTTTGTACCTACTTGATCTAAATAGTTAGTTGTTTTATACATATATACAGGGTGACTTTGAAAACATGCGACAAAATTTAAGGGGGTGTTCTACGCATCAATATGAACAACTTATACTAAGGGACCAACATCGAATTCGCAAAAAAAAAAATTACCTTCCCATATTATAGTTAAAGGTATTGGACCCTTTTGTAAAAGAAGGTCGGATTTTTTTTTGCGAATTCGAAATTGTTCACATAGTAAAAGTTGTTCATATTGATGCGTAGAACACCCCCTTAAATTTTGTCGCATGTTTTCAAAGTCACCCTGTATATACGTAGTATTTCAGCATTTTAATGTATATGAAATATAGTACTTAAATAAGTTAAAATTACAAAAACAACAAGAACTATCATCTCAGCAGATCCTGTTCTTGCAATTGGCTAGATTGATCCGGGCCCCATGCATTCATACAAGGCTACAGACCGCCGCCGAAAGTTATTAAGTTGAAGTTGCTAAATAATAATATTATACAGGGTGTAAGGGACAGCCCTCCGCAAACTGATAGGCTGAATTCAGTATGTCATACTAAGATGACCGGTACATGAAATTTTTTCAGGAAAGTTAAGGGAATCCAATAAACCTGATTTGTTTGTGTTTTTGTGCACAAATTGGAGCGTCTATTACCGGTTGGGAGGGGTAGATAATAGGTATGCGGTGAGTTCGATGAACTCTGTAGCTAGACAGAAAGTGAACAGCTGATTTCACGCGTCGTTGGTTAGAGTTTTTCAACATCCATTGCTGGTTTTTTTTTTTGCTGTTTTTTTGCAGTTTTTTTTACATAAATGGAGTGCTGCGAACACACAATGCAATTTTACATTGAAATAATGAAAATGTAACTGAAAAAAAAAATTGAAAAAATGAAAATTTTCCTGAGAAAATTTCCGGTGGAATATGATTCAAAATGAGCTGAATGCAACCTGTGAGTTTGCGGAGGGCTGTCCCTTACACCCTGTATAAGTGAAATATTTAGGGCGACCATATCCAATTTCTGTTGCGAATCTATCAGATACTGCCGTAAGCGTGTTCGGAACGTGTGGATAGTGCCCAGTACCCTTAAGGGTGGCGGGATATTATTCCACACTTTAGATGCAGCGTATCGGAAAGAGCCTCTAAAAGCTGCTGTCCTATGGGACTGTGTTGAAAGTTGTTGTGCACATAGCCTGGGCGCGCAATCTCGTCTACTAGCCATCCAACTAAGCTTGTCGTACAAATACTTCGGTTTCTTAGACTTATGCCTGGGCCGCACACATCGCGATGACATTCGGGCGATAAACTTCGTCTTCGGTCTACAGCGAAGCTGCGCGGCCACATAGTGCGTGTTGTCAAGTTTATCGCGATGTACGAGCGATGTACAAACGAATAAAACAAAATGGACGCCGCGGTTGCTCTGTATTTTATGGCAGCAAATAATTATTTTTTACATTTATGTCATGTAAAAAACAAATTAAAAGCAAGAAAAAGGAGGAAGTGGATGATAACTATTCACAAATTAAGAACTATATTAGCTATATTATGCACTGTAGTTTAACTTAACACGTCCACTACGCACGAAGGGTGGGGGCCGACTGAAGTGTGGCCGCGCAAGCGAAGTTCATCGCGATAAAACGCTTTGATCTGCGAGAGTTTACCGACAGCGGAGCGAAGTCCTTGCGACTACGCACGAAGCTCCGAAGTATACGCGAATACTTGGCTACATACATCGCGATTACGCGAATCTTCGGGTTATCGCGATGTGTGCGGCCTAGGCATTAATGACACCGAACATCAAGCACGCTAAGTGTAACTTTCGTCTCGACTTCATCTTGAAAATGTAGTGTTTGTTAAGAAAGAGGGTGACATGATTTCTAGGTGGAATAGAGTAACAGAAGCGCGCACATGCATTTTGGACTCTTTGTATAAGTCGATCGGTAGGAGCCAGCAAGCGTGGGCCGTAAACCGTATCAGCGTAGTTTACTTTAGACAGAACAAGGGTTTCGACTAGCTGTTCGCGAAGCTTTTTAGACAAGTACGGCCTGATTTTGTAAAGCAATTTCAGCCGATAGAAACAGTTTCTCACGGAGTTAGCAACGTGTTTCTCAAATCTAAGGCTGTTGTCCATACATAACCCAAGGTCCCGCGCTTCATTCACGTGGTCAATAGGCTCACCCATTAGTGTTAAATTAAGGCGTAAAGGTATCTTCTTTAACTGCTGCCTCGTACCAAGCAACATATACTTGGTTTTAAATAGGCACATAAGCACTTCCAACGGGATCCAACATCACAGTAGGAGGTACCCACTCGGTTCAAGTCGACGATGAAGTACCTGGGACTCGTCCTTGATAGCCGGTAGAACTTGGGGCCACATTTTCAGCGGTTGACTCCCTGATTGATGGGCACCGCGAATGCACTCTCGCGTTTGCTGCCTAATCTGGGGGGGCCAAGGACTTCCTTCCGGAAGCTTTATGTCGGGATCGTATGGTCCATGGCGCTCTCTGGAGTGCCAGTATGGGTGGACAACCTGACGGTCCGCAACATCGCAAAACTGAAAAGGCCACAGAGAGCAATGGCCGTCAGGGTGATAAGAGGATACCGTACGGTCTCCTTTGAGGCGGCAAGCCTCTTGGCCGAATGACCTTGACTCTGATCCTGGGATGGGGAAAAAAAGAACTACGGGTAGCGGCTCTGAAATGGAGGTGGGCAGGACCCTTGGCTAGATGTCGTGAATATGGTGATGGCAGGTGGAGCAGAGCCCTAATTGAATGGTTGCCGAAAAACGGTAGAAGGTGCGTTGGCAGACAAATGGCCTGGTGGGCGGACGACATAAAAAAAATCGCGGGAAAGACCTGGATGAGACTCACACGGACTAGTGGCACAACAGGGAAGAGGCCTATACTCAGCAGGGGGGGGAACAAGGCTGCCGATGATGATGAAGTGACAAGTTCGCTGTAGAACGTACTTACCTATAAAACATAACATTTTCTGTAGGTAAATATTCTTGTGAACAAAGAGTCATTGGAGTGCCATAATAAATAATAGTCCTGCGGAACCCAAGAATTATAGACCAATCACATGTTCGTCGACGGTCTTAAACATCATACATCCAATTTGAGAGCGAAAATTAATACGCATATTATGGTTAATGTAACGACAAACAAACAAATGACACAGAGGTAGGCGTATTATTAATAATTTTATAATAAAATTTTTAATTTGATTGTTATGATTTTGATTTAATTTTACAATTTTAATTTTATTCGTATTATTTAATTAATTATTTTCATACTTATTTATTTATTGTGATTAATTTGAACATATAACATGATCTAAATGGATTGAAATAAATGATTTTGATTTGATTTGATTTGATTGACAGTGACTCGATTATTCTATCTCTCAAAATGGATGTAGGAATGGGTCCCGCGGGCCCCGGTACTAAGATACTCCTCATTGACATGGCCATAAGAAAACAGGTTCGTCGATCCCGCAAGGATCTGTTGACATGCTGAATAGATTATAATATGAAGGCCTACTACAACTCTGTGATACATATATGACGACACGGTTGGCGCAGTGGTTGAGCGTTTGACTGCTGCGCAGCATGTCGCGGGTTCGATTCCCGCACAGAACAAATATTTGTACGACCTACAAGTATTTGTTCCGAGTCTGGGTGTTTTTCTATGTATAATATGTATGTATTTACAGAAAAAAAAATGTATATAAGTAGTTTATCAACCATCTCGTTACCATAATACAAGCATTAGGTTGCTTAGCTTGGGACTAGATGGCGTTGTGTGAAATGTCCAAGGATATTATTATTATTATTATATGGCTCATGAGAGTGCTGGAGTTGTGGAAGATAGATGCAACTCTGCACACCTTCCTGATGTCATGTGCGGGCACTGGAGGTCAGAGGACAGTCCTTCGCTATCCAGAATGTCGACAGATCCAGAAGAATTATGAGCCTGTATGGTTGAAACGGGAAATATTTCAGGACGACGTCTGTGGAAGAGCTAATGGAGGTAGTGATAACCGCCGTCTACCGGTAACAGTATCTAAGGGCTTTTTTATTGGGTTGCCAAAACCAACCTGAAATGGCACTGTATTTTCTTTTTTTCTTCCTTTCATGTTGATGTTCTGAATTCACCGAAACTCGTATTTCCGAAATCTGAACATTCGTAACACAGTACCTACCTTCCCAATGTACAAAATTCGATAGAATAGGTATCACTGGTCATGGCCAATCTCTAAACTAGGGATTTAGGTAATAAGAAATAATTAAATGATGTATGATTTATGTAATGTCTCCAAAGCAATAAATTACAAAAATGCATAAGAAGTGTACAAAATGTTGGCCATTTTAAAAGTAAATATTCCTTATTTCTAGTAGAGAAGACCTTATTTATTATTACTCCTTAAAAGTTTTAATGATAATTTATGACATTGACGTTTTTTTTAGTTTTTTTTTTTGACATCATCGAAATTGTATTAAGTATGTTATTATCTGACTTAGACTATTGAAATTATTTGTTTGATTTTATAAAATTCTTTTGATTGTTATTATTGCATGTTTCCGAATCATTATAAGTACTTATTAAAATTATATACTAACTAATTATTTGTATACCAATTGCATTGGTAGAATATACAACGTGTAACGTAAAATGCGCAAAACTTCTTAAGGGGTCAGTGTACTCATCATTATGAACAACTTTTACTATGGGACCAAACATGAAATCGCGAAAAAAAAATCAGCTGTTCAGTACATCTTGACGAATTATGCGAACATAAATGTACTGAACAGCTGATTTTTTTTTCGCGATTTCAGGTTTGGTCCCATAGTAAAAGTTGTTCATAATGATGAGTACAATGACCCCTTAAGAGGTTTTGCGCATTTAACGTTACACGTTGTAGAGATCACGCTAAAATGTATATTTTAAGACCTTTTATCTACCTATGTTCACAAATAAACTTTGATTTGATTTGATTGAAGAACACGAATTTTAAAAAAATACAATTTCATCGTCCAAGCCTATTTAGATACACACATGGACACTAGTTCTCCTAAAGATTACATAAATCACACATACATACACAACTGTCTCTAGTGATATCTTCAAAAGCGATAACATGGAGCAACTTTGATCATAACCCGCAGTAACGCTTAGCATATTGTCTTACGAACAATTATACTAATAGTGGCGCTAACGACACTTCCACGCTAATTCACTTCTTACGCGAAAGAAGTTCGGTTTTGTTCGCGGTTGTAACTTAAATTAAGTTACAACCGCAGAACAAACCGAACTTTACCATATGGTAATCAGTGATTTTAACTTAACTATTACCCATTCTTCTTCTTCTTTTCGGTGAGTTGGGCTCAGCAGCGCACCCAAGGTACCTTACCATCATTTATATTTAATTTTTGTTGATGATTTCTGAAAAGTGTGCTATTTAGAGACATCGTTTTATTTATAATCTTTACATAAACTTCTATCACATAGAATAATTTCAGATTTTTCTCTATGCAAACTTCGGAGATAAGGGGGGGGATGGTATTTTTTTTACATTTTTCATCAAAAGTCGAAAACTATGCGCCAAAAAAAGAAAAAAAAAATTAGAGAATGTGCAAGCAGCGCTCTTTCATATGAAACCCCACACGCCCTAGTAGCCTCACTTCTAATTGTTAAGGCCCCTTTTTTAGTCCCTGTTGCAAAAAACCATATATACATTTTTATTTCTTTCTTATTTGCAAAATAGTTCCCTCTAAAACTGTTCCAAATTTCAAGTTGATAGCATTAGAAGTTCTTGGGGTCCACAAGGATTCCTTTTTACCATTTTGGTACGGAACCCTAAAAAGCGCCGTGTGCTGGTTGATAGGTTGGTCGTTTGTGTAGATGTTAAAAGTATTAGCGCCAACAAACTGCCTTGAGGGAGCCCATTCTTTTGTAGTCGCACTCTGATCTTAGCCGACTGAAAAGTTACTTGGAAGCGGCTCCTTATATTAAACACAGAGTAGAGTTACAATCAGTAGCTATCTTATATGTATAATAAATTACCTTCACATTAAACATAGGTTAGGTAGTCAAATTTTTCGAGGATTTAGTGTGGCATAACTTCACTCGTTTATTAATAAAGGGGTTAAAGTTAAAAATAAAAACAGAATGGGACTGCTCTTGACCTCGATCACGCCTGATGGAAACCGATGGATGAGGTTTATGATGGAACGAATTCACTCTTTGAAGGCAAATGGCTAAAATGGCTTCACTTATCTGGCTATTGGCTACACGTTGTCCGCAATAGAACACGAGGTTATGTAGGTACAATAGTTTAGTTTTAGTTAGTCACTAGAGTTTCTAGATCCAAGTACCAGGACATCTGGCAACATGCGTTGCGTTTTGCAATAGTTATTTATGCAACTGACGTATAATAAGGGGAATCAAAACACGAATGTGGGTTTATCACACGAGGCGAAGCCGAGTGTGATAATAGTATCACATGAGTGTTTTAATACCTAATTATGTACAGTTGCATACAAGACTTTATCTACATCCATGTTATCAATCCTCTATAAAAGGTTCTGAAACAGTTTTTTGCATCGTATCGAACATAGCGGCCGGCGTCATAGTATACGACGTGAATTCGAATAAGTTCTTTTTAGGGTTCCGTACCAAAATTGTAAAAAAGGAACCCTTATGGTGAGACTAAGTCTGTCTGTCTGTCTGTCTGTCACAGCTGGATATCTCAAGAACTACTAATGCTATCAACTTGAAACTTAGAACAGTTTTAGATGACGTTTACCCAACTATTTTTCAAATAAGAAAGAAATAAAAATATTTATATTTTTTTTGCAACAGGTACTGAAAGGGGGTCTTAAAAATTCAAAGTGGGGCTACTAGGGCATGTGGGGTATCATATGAAAGAACGCTGTTTACACATTCTCAAACATTTTTTTTCTTTTTTTAGGCCGCATAGTTTTCGACTTTTGATGAAAAATGTAAAAAAATACCGTCCCCCCCCCCCCCCCCCTTATCTCCGAAGTTTGCAAAGAGAAAAATCTGAAACTATTCTACGTGATAGAAGTTTATGTAAAGATTACAGGAAAAATAAAACGATGTCTCTAAATAGCACACTTTTTCAGAAATCGAAACGGAACCCTCGGTGCACGAGTCCGACTCGCTCTTGACCGGTTTTTTTTAATTACGGCGCTGTTGTAGTGAAACGCGCGTGCATTACAATGTTCTTTTTTTGAAAACGAGTTGCATTATGAAATTCAGTACAACATAAAGCACCCGTTTGGATGCTATTAAGGTTACCATGGTTACTATGACACTGGCTGTTTTAATGTTGGCAATAAGCTAACTGTTTCAGAAACTTTTATAGAGAATTTATAGCATGGGTGTAGATAAAACAATTTCTTCCACCACAAACTAGCCACGACAGTGACGTATAACAATTTGAACAATTACCAACCTTTCTTCTGTACCACCGATTCAAAGAGATTTGATTACTTCCTGAAAATATAAAACAATATCTCGTATGAACGATTTTATTGTTAAGAGCCCATAAGTACTACCTCCCTCAGCTTTTTATCTCGCTCGCACGATATTGCTCGCAGACTGAGTGAGAGCGAGACTGAGTGCGGTGCTGGGCGCCGATAGTTTAGGTAATTGCTTTTTGCGGTGAAAATAATGGTAAGTAAAAAAATTTAAAACTGCTTTATAGTTATTTCAGTTAGTATGTGTATTGTTCGGTTTTACCTCCAAACCGAACTTTGGAGTTTTTTTGCTGTCGAGATTTTATGGATCCGTGTTTTCGTCAAACACAGTACTTAACATTAATCCTCAACTTTACCATACTTACTTAATTATATTTATTTCAAAATTAATGCTGCTGTATTTTCGACATAACGGAGGATCATGCTAAGCTATTTGAGGTAGTATAGGTTCTTATGGAGGAGCCGCTGTGGTAGCCCGCTAAATACAAATTTTCTTCAGTTTTTTTGCAATTTGCATGTCAGTGTCAGTTTGTATCTTGATCAAAATATGACTCCCAACAATAACAAATATGTATTTACTTACATAATTATTATTTATTTAGTATGTAAGTACTTATTTTATTTATTTGGCTCACCAAGAATTGAATACACTGATGATACAAAGATATGAGATACATCCAATATACTTAACCAATCCAATTACATCTCTATAAGTTAGATTTGCCCCAGATTCGTTTGATTTCCTGAATCAGACTAATACGGCGGAAATCGAACGTAGAAAGATGTGTTGATGATTTTTATGGTTAAAATTATGTAAATACATATTTCTTATTGTCTCTAATGTTATTTTTATCAAGATACAACCTTACACTGCCCTGCAAATTGCAAAAAACGCAAGCAAATTTGAATTTCGCGGACTACTGCAGCGGCTAAGTGCAGCGGATCAAACTCTTCTTTATCTAGTTTTCTTTGTCCCACTCCTTGTCAGTCAAAGGCCTCCCTTCATTCTTCATATTTAGCTTTGACCGAACAAAATAAAACCAATAAATATTTAACAGTTTTAATATCTTTTTGAAGAAAATCTCATCAAAATATTATTATAGTAATCCATGAAAATTTAAAATTACATAGTTCAAATTAATAATAAATTAATTTTAGGCTTAGCGACATCTAGTGATGCTTATAAGAATAAAGGCACATAAAGCACGAGTCAAATTCCGAAGCTAAAGCTAAAGCTATAACCTAAAGCTAGATGGAGTTGTTATCGTTTTATGGAATGGAAGTCTTGATATTAATAATGTCCATTCCATTCATTTTATTACAAAACAAACAATCATAATGTTATACAATTTACTCCAAACTGTTAATAGAAATAGAAATACTTAATACTATACTAGTACTAAAGTAAATGACTAACTAAATATACAAATAAATACAAAAACAAAAGGACACTTAGGCGTCGAAGTACTCGTCCGCATCGATGTCATCCGGAAACGTGCCCAGAAGACGGGCAGCATTGCCACGTTGAATGGCAATGCTAATTCTTTGGCCAAAGAACGAGCCAGCCCTCTGGTCACGTGATGATATATAATACTTAATTGAAATAAAAACAAGACAAGGTAGGTACTTAATTTTTAAAAAAATATCAGCAAGTTTCATAGTTTTCATTAATTACATAGAGTACTTAGCAGCACGCTGCCCCAAAATGTAATTATGTGCATTCTACTAATGACTTATTAATACACAGAATTGATTTGACTATACAATAATTACGAACGCCACGATGAAAGCTAAATAAAATGCAGACACAGGAGGTACTACGGGTTTCTCTTATTACTTTAGTTTTAGTAGATCAAAAGTAATTAGTCATTTCATCTGTGTGTTATTAATTAATGTTATCTCTGCAAAATGATTTAAGACGCTTGGAGATTCGATATTCGATACTTTTTTTGTTACACTAAACCGCGTCTCCTTCTAGGTTTACTGTTGATTTTTCTTAGTACAAAAATACTACCTTATCTGACTAAAAATGTGAGCATAGGAAATTTCTATGTTCCTTAACTCCAGTCTTATGATTTTTACTCAATGGTGGCGCTAGTTGCAGCAGTACTCGCCAGTGGCGTAACTATACCGTTCGAGGCCCGTGGCAAATTCATCGGTTTTTTACTAAATGTGTAATAATAAATATTGGGAGTTGAGATTCTCCTCTGACCGGGGGGCCCTTCCGGCTGGGGGGCCCTTCCGGCTGGGGGCCCGTGGCATTTTGCCGACTTGCCACCCTGTAGTTACGCCACTGGTACTCGCCTAACACTGGCTTCAGCTTCGGTAAGAGCGGTTGTGATATTCATTTCAGTTTCAGGTCATTTAAGGCAGACAAATTTTATACATCATTCATATTTCATTACAATAATTATGATGATGTGATGTTTAAGCTCAGCAACCAATTGTTGCGTCCCATCTTAGATAATAAAAAAATACTTAATAATAAGTAAGTGCGTACATAAAATACAATGTAAAAAAAAAAACATTTTAAAAAAAGTTGTGCGATAGCTCGCCATCACTTGCCCTCGTGGTATCTGAAGTCCTGGAAAGAAAAAAACAACAAACCTATAGTAGGTAATAACACAAATCTGCATCCTCAACCTCTTGAGTAGTCGGTAGAAGTTATAACCATAACATTGCAATGAATGAGTTTTAATTAAAATACACTCCCGTACAGTAACAGCCAGAAGTCGACTAGCAATCTCACAAAACCGTGGCATAGCAATATTAGTTTACTTATGACCTTCTTCTTTAAGAACGTTTGACAACACTACACATTGGCAACTTGTTGCTCGCTTATGATTGTGATTACAAATTTCACTTAGTTTCGTAAGCGTTACGGTGGCCAAAGTGGTTAGCACTGTGCCTCGCATGGCGAACGTTCGGGTTCGAGTCTCACATCAAACATGAAAAATATTTTTTAAGTATTACATGTGAAATAAGAATGCCGAGTTGCTAACAAATATGTTAAATATTCCACAACTATACGAAGATTCTTTCATTTTACAATTATTTTCAATCTTAGCGTCGTTATTAAAATATGAGGGTAGATTTGAAACAAAGTGATAATTTCACTTTGTAAATCTACCTTCATATTTTAACTACTTTACTAGTTCACATAAATTATTCCACTATTAGCTGTTGTTGGTTGGTGAGCGTTATTACGAGCGTTTGTGTTATCTTGCTGTTGCTATTTTTGTATTCTTCTGAATTCAGTATGCAGGCTAACATTAGTATTGAAGCCAAGGCAAATCTTGTGGCCCTATATTCGAATGGCCTTAATATATCTCAAATATCGAATGGAACCGGCTTATGCGTAAGTTTATTTTTTTAATTTATGTGATTACTATTATTACGCTTGTTGCAAGTGTGTAATATAGTTTTTTTTTTAGGGAGAGACTGTTAGTGGGTGAAGAGATTTGAGGAAGAAGGTAGCCTGAAGAGTCGTGAGAGAAGCGGAAGACCACCTCTTATTAGCCAGCCTCAGCGACGTTATATGGTAGCTGAATATGAGACGAATGGTTTCATCCCAACAAGGCGTTTTGCCGATGAGTTCGGCACATCAGTACGCACCGTTCGCCGCATACTCCATGCCGAAGGTCTTCATCATCGAACGCCAACGCTAAGAAACCGTTTTTAATGCACCGGCATAAAGAGGAGAGGTTAAGTTTTGCCCGGGAATATTTGGACTTTGGGAGACGACAATATTCACCGACGAAAAATCTTTTAAATCGTGCCAAAAAGGAAGGCTGCATTTGTGGCGTAAAATAACACGCGTTGGTCTGAAGGCAATGTCAGACCAAATACGGAGTCAGGCAGAAGCAGTGTGAATATGTGGGGGTGGATAAGTGCTCATGGGCCCGGTGAATTAAGTTTTATATCGATGCGAGCCAACAGTGTCAACTATGTGGAAGTGTTGAATGATATAATGTTGCCTACGGTGCGTAATATGTTAAGTTTTGTGCAAGACAGTAAAATTGTCCTATTCACCGAAATCCTAAACAGGTAGGGTAATTTTGTGTCATAGTGGCCGTAACTTTAACAAATTAGTATTTATATTATTGTAATATTGAGGTTAAGTTTCAATCCTCTTTTCATTGAGAAAATGAATAATTAAGCTATAACCTCTTAAATTACATCACAGAATATCTATATGTAACCTAAAATGTGTTTTTTAACATTCAATACTATAATAATAACCTAAGTAAGTGTAAAGGATTTCTTTTATATAAAAAATATTACAATGTTACCATATCAAAATTTGTTTCATTTATTATCATATTATAATAATAAATTACCTATGTAACATATATTTGTTCAAAGTAATTTACCAAAATAAATTACTAAAACAACAATTATATAAAACATAAAAAAACTGACCCAACTCGGATTCGAACTCACATCTATCCCGATCACATTAGCGAGAGCAGCCTCGTTACCGATCTAGCTAATGTTACCTTATATCATGGAAGTACTATTATAAACTGGAACAACCACTGTGTTTCAAATTGTAACTGAAAACAATCTTTATGCCTCAGACATAAAGTTTCTTTTGCATTACCAATTGATGTATGTAATTTTCGGTCTTGAAAGGGACTCACTTTTTGGGAGTGTGTCCCTCTCGCACATATGGCCACTTTCATTAATCTACTGAATTGGTAGTATTCTTGCAGTATTCACAGTCGTATTTGTACATTTAAAATTCGGAAATCGTCTACCCACAACTACCAATGTAAACAAAACACAAATCATTATTACTCTGCTTTTAATGTCTATTTTATTATATTTTTTAAAACGTTAAAAACGTTGATATTTATGACTTCCGATTTTTTAATTTGTTTAATATTCTGACAGCAGTAATTATTGAATTTTGCGTGCGGGGAACACTAAATTCCTATGATGAACAACATGGCGGTTTGTTTACGTTTGACAACAATAAAAGTGTGAATTAAACGTTTTCATAACTGTTTCTTCATAATTTCGTGACAAAATGGTGAGTATTTGTGTTGTAAGCGAGAATATTATTCAGGTTGTGGAATATCTTTCCATATGTAGGTTTCATTGGGTAATTTTTAGAAATGTGACAAGAATGTGACCATGTATTTTTATTTTGTGAGATACAGTTTTTCAAGTAACTGCTACTTACCTGTTCTAGGAAACGATATTGATGCCAAAAATACTTGTTTTAGAATTTTTGTGTTGAATGCGCTGGTTCCACGTACTTAAGTACTATATTTTTTGTTGCAGTTAGTTCCAGAAAGTACAAAAGATACTGTTTTGAGTCAAAAGAAAATGAAAGCACCTTCCAGACATCCTTCAACTGCCAGGGATATTGCACATGCAAACTATATATGCAAAGTTTATTGAACCATGTTTAACACATTTAATAAATACTGAATTTCTCTGTATGCTTGTTTTATTTCTAAAAAGCTGTGAATGATATAAGTAATCTCAGATATCAGAACAAACCAGATGGTGTAAATAATAAATTGAGGCAACTAAAACTACACAGTGCGCAGTATGGAAATAAGATCTCCATCTGGTTTTTTCTATAAAGTAAGTCCACAAACCACCAAACCACAACATCACCGCCACCACTACCTACAAACGGGTATATTCTTTCCATCTGTAATTTTAAAACTTTAAATGACCTATCTTTCCGTGTTTCTGTATGTATTTCCTATTTAGATACCTGGTGAATGAAAATTCAAAACATTTTTTTCTATTCTTTCATAATTGTAAATAGATTCAGTTAATATAACGTAAACTAAATATAGCTACTCCAGCCTGTCCTACTTTTATATGTAAATGTATGGTCACCCTGTTAGAAAAAGACACACTCCCAAAAAGTCTTTCTCTTTCTAGACCGAATTTTCGGCAGTAGTCAGCATTCCAGTTTGTAATAGTACTTCCATGCCTTATATTTACTTGTTGAAAGGGGAATGCCTGAAAAATGCTTGAAATAGACAGACACTACTTATAGTCCTTAATTCTATTTAGAATAAATTAGGTATAATGAAATAATTCTCAAGTTTGTTTACCTAGGGTGAAAATATAACGATCTTTAAAATATTTAACTTGATATCCGTCTAATTCCTTCTTATTTTATCATGGAGGTCAGTGTTTATTTGACATGAGTAATCGACATTCAGCCAAACAGGAATCGTCAAATAATCTTTAACGAACTATTTTATAGAATTATTGCACAGTTATCATTCATTTAATATAATTCGACCTATTTATACCGTAAATCTAATTAAAATAATATTAGGTCTTTACCTATGAAATTGCCGTTCTGCAGTACTGGCCATTTCAAATCAAAATAATTTTTGTTTGGCTAAGAATTCTAATTTCAAATTAATTTTATTTTAAAAACATCGTTTTTTTTTTCCAAAAGTAGTCATTTGTTTATTGATTAGTGTTACATTTTCATCGCATTTCAATCTTTTTCGTCATCATGGATACGTTAAAAATTCGAGTAATTATGGAATATGAGTACCGTCGTGGCAGCAACGCGGCACAAGCGGCACGCAACATCAACGACGTTTACGGATCTAACACTACAAACCAACGCACCACCTGTTATTGGTTTGCTCGCTTCCGTTCTGGAAATTTCGACCTGAAAAATGAACCTCGCGGTCGTCCGAAGACTTTGGTCAACAATTACGAATTAAAGGCGATTGTGGAAGCTGATGATACACAATCTACGGCTGAATTAGCAGCAGCTTTCGACGTTAGCGTCAAAACAATATTGGTCCATTTGCGTCAAATTGGCAAGGTAAAAAAGCTTGACAAATGGGTGCCCCACGAACTCAATGATCGCCAGCGCGAAGTACGCGTCGAGACGTGCCTTGCACTGCTCAACAGACACACAAATGAAGGAATTTTGAACCGCATTGTTACCTGCGATGAAAAATGGATTCTGTTTGATAACCGCAAGCGCTCAGCAAGTTGGTTGGATCCTGGTTCAGCACCTAAACAATGCCCTAAACGAAAACTTACCCCTAGAAAAGTGATGGTCACTGTTTGGTGGTCTAGCCCCGGTGTGATTCATCACAGCTTCTTACCAAACTGGGTGAGCATTACTGCAGATGTGTACTGTGAAGAACTGAACACAATGATGGAGAAGCTGGCACATCTCCAGTCAATCGCTCGTCTCCGCTGCTCCTGCACGACAACGCGCGACCTCATACTGCACAGCAGACGGTCTCCAAGTTGCAAGAACTGGGGTTGGAAGCTCTCCGTCATCCGCCCTACTCACCAGACCTTGCGCCTACAGACTACTACTTTTTCCAGAATTTGGATAACTTCTTGGCGGGAAAAAAATTCAATACCCGAGAGGCAGTACAAAATGCCTTTGAAGAATTTGTTGCCTCCCGACCAGCTGATTTCTTTAAGAAGGGCATCAATAAACTGCCACTGCGTTGGCAAAGATGCATTGATTGCATGGGTGATTACTTCGATTAATAAAAATAAAAAATACATGAAAAAAATTCGTTTAAATTTTTTCATACAAAACGGCAATTTCATAGGTAAAGACCTATTATATGCATGTCAATATTAATTAAAATCAAATTATTTTCAAAATAGAAAACGTATCGTAGGCTGTATGCATCATAATGTCCTTTGCCTTACTGACACTTTGACATTACTGCATTTAATTTTTTCGATTGTTGATTTGATTGATTCATGGTTTTGCGTTTGCGACTTGAGTTACTAGTATATTACTTTTTAGGATATTTAACGACGACTTTGGCCATTTTTTAAGGATTTTGATTTTACTACTGTACACGTTACCCATTTTTGAACACGGGCTTAGATTGGACCCGCCGAAACTTCGACTCGGCTTTTTGACGACGGACCTGAACCTGCTTTATATTATACGACGCTGCTATTATTTCGGACTTGTGCCGTGTTTATTTAAAAATGGATAGAAACGTACACTGTGTTAATTGCTATCTCGATATTGCATCGATGAGAAGTAATCTTATATCAGAGCAAAATGATGAAGTACGTCGTTTATTACAGGCATGGATAACACCACAAGCTGTAAGTACAGAGATTGCCTAGGTGCGGGGTGTGGTGTTGAACGCACTGACATACAACAATAAGTACATTATGTTTTGTTCTTTTTCACAGGTTGAACAAGACAGTGTTGTTTGTGATGCATGTCTAAGATTAGCAATTCCAACTATCACCGAGACACCAGCAGTGCGATTCTGTAACCATCTCACCGTGAAAACTTAGGTGAAGTGAGCGTGGAGTGAGCTGTCAATAGTGTCAATTCCTAGCAAAAACAAACTCACTTCACCTAAGTTTTCACGGTGAGATTTTTACAGAATCGACCGGCAGGAACCAGTCGACATAGTCTACAAGTAGGCATATATAGCATCGTTATTGTAACTGCCTAGTGGGACGGCGAACAGTTGGTACCTGTGCTCATACTATGTCAATAATATGGTACTTAGCTTGGCCCCGGTACCAATCAAATATCTATCCTCCTGCACAGTTTCTTTATGATATATTAGTGGTTTTTAATGATGATTAAAACATTGAAATGCTGTTTTGTTGTATAATTATTGCATATTAATCATTAACCTTGACTTAACCTATATTTTAGAAAAAATGATTGGAACTGGCTTCTACCTAGTTTTTTGATAATTATTGAATTTGTAATGGATTCCCTACGATTTGTAGTGCAATTTGGCGTATATTTCATTGTTGTCCATTTCAAGCATTTTTTTGTGTGGCTGATGGGCAATTCCCTTTTGCATTACTAGGAAAAAAATAATCAGACGATAGAAAAACAAGTTACTGATATTGTCATCCTTGTCTAGCATTGACCACATCTATAACTACTCGTAGCAATGCTACACGACATGTTAATCTGTTAGCGTTGGAACATCGCTCACACGGATAAATATGCGTATGTGTGTATAAGCGCCGCAGCCCGTATAGCGCAGGCGATAATGGTCATTGCGGTGTAAGTGGACTTCTGGCCGTTGACTGTACATACTCTTAAATCGAGCCACCCTGCAATTTTTTACCCGACTGCCCGAGTGCCCGACAACAAAGACAGGGCAACGTTTTAAATGGTCATTCATTGGGTGGCTCCGTTTAGTGTATGTTTGAGACTAAATTATGTAGGTAAGTGATGAGATGACTAATAAATATAATAAAATGGAGTTTAGAATAGCCGCGTAATAGACGTAAAATGGAGTTTCTATATTTTGTTTCCCTGTGCCATCGACAAACGTTACCGCTTTCCAATTTTGAAACTATTTTGCTTGCATGCTGCAATTGTACTTATGACAAAGTAAAACAAATGACCATAGGGGCAAGGTTTTTTTCAATGATTCAGTGTATACAAAGAGCAACTTTAGGGTGTAAAGGCGTCTGTTTAGTCGATAGTACCTACGAGTTGACTTAGGCTTGCTGGTAAGCTTGCAGTGTATTTAATAAACTTTCGCATGGATTTAAGGCTCCTACATACAGGCGTGACACGCGATATATGAATCAGTGTATACAAAAAGCAACTTTAAGGTGTAAAGGCGTCTGTTTTGTCGATAGTACCTACGAGTTTACTTAGGCTTGCTGGTAAGCTTGCATGTATTTAATAAGCTTTCGCATGGATTTAAGACTCCTTCATACAGGCGTGACACGCGATATATGAATCAGTGTATACAAAAAGCAACTTTAAGGTGTAAAGGCGTCTGTTTTGTCGACAGTACCTACGAGTTGACTTAGGCTTGCTGGTAAGCTTGCAGTGTATTTAATAAACTTTCGCATGGATTTAAGGCTCCTTCATACAGGCGTGACACGCGATATATGAATCAGTGTATACAAAAAGCAACTTTAAGGTGTAAAGGCGTCTGTTTTGTCGATAGTACCTACGAGTTTACTTAGGCTTGCTGGTAAGCTTGCAGTGTATTTAATAAACTTTCGCATGGATTTAAGGCTCCTACATACAGGCGTGACACGCGATATAATCGCGCGCGACACGATTATATCGCGTGTCACGCCTGTATGAAGGAGCCTTTAGTCACTGTAAGGACACGATACTGGCAACGGCCACTCCACTCTGCTTGTGAAAGGTCAGGACAGTAAGCAAAGGTAAGACCTCGTGCCTAGGTTAATTTTCTAAAAAAAAAACGTTACAAACTTACAATATGAACGCAGGCTACGATGACAGCTAGCTTAAATGGCACAGCGAGGTCAGCGGGGAAGCTGATGATGTAATCATCGTTGTAGGAGAAAAACTCATCTCGCCATCCGCGAGACTTCTTCTGAATCCCGCCTATGATAGTCTTGGTGTTTGTCTGCAGCTGGAATTGAACATAATAATATTTTTTATTGTATAAGCCACCGGCAAAAATGACGAAGTTCCATACAAACGTTCATACCCTATTTAACCTCTTCAGAGGATGAAAATATCCATACTATCCTTTGTTAAAAAACTCTTGTGCTAAGTTTCATACCTCTAGGTCCAGCGGTTTTGGCTGTGCGTTGTCTGTCAGTGAATGATTGAATTTAAGATTGGTATAGTGCTGCCAACTAGCGCGGCTACAGATGGGACACTCCGCAAAATCATTGAAATAAAAAGCGACTTTTGCTACGACACAATAAAGTGAAATTCAGGTCGCACAACACTTATTACCTGCAGTTATATTCACCTACAACTTGCCTCTCTTTCTATCGCGTAATTGTTATACCTTTTGACTAGTCAGGGTTGATTTCTTTTACGACGCGGCGCGTGAGTGAGTATCGAACTAACGTGCTCCCCGGCCGGTGCTGAAGTGACCCAGTGAGATGAGCCCGCCGCGTACTTGTAGCTTCATACCTAAACTGCGGAGTGTCCCATCTGTATTAATCTGTGCCACTACGGAGAAAAAAATCATAAGTCTGTAGCGGCATCTACATCGCCACATACGAACTACGCATCATAATGACATGACGTCACGCAATCCTGCATCGCGCAATTAGAGTTTACCACGCGACTAGCATATATACAACGTCCCGACATCAACCGTCGGGCAGTAGCCCACCAGACACAACACCCGTCTGGTCGGAGGATCCTCCCTTTTCAATAGAGCATGAGTGAACTTTACACCCTGTTCCTCATGCCTCCAAAAGTCTGAATAAAGATGTGAGTATAGGAATTTCAAAATGTTCCATATCTCCAGTCGTTTTTTTTCTCAGTGGTGGCGCTAGTTAGAAGCACTACTCGCCTTAAGTAGATTTCTTTACTCATATCGATACCATGGGTCCCAGTTCTTTGGAAGGCATACGAGGAGCCAAAGGAATATAACCTAATTACCTCAAAGTTAGCCATGGACTTCCCCTTGAGCCTGATGGTGGGAGTGTCCTGTGCGTCGTGGATGCTGAAGATGGGCGTCGCGAAAGTGGACTCCTTGTGGATAATGCTGACCAGCTGCTCGTTCATGAGCAGCTCCACCTTATCCTCAGAGAATATTCGCCCAGTAGGACGATAGAACGAGAACATCTGGAAAATGTAGCACGTTGAAGAGGAATTAGAATAATGTTTAAATTCGCGGTAAAACATCACGGAAAGAGGAGGCCGGGAGGCGCTGTCCCAGCAGTGGTTAAAGGATGATTATGTTGGTTTGTTATACACAGACACACACACCCCCACACACTACACATAGGACATGCATATATACTGGAGTTCGATTTTTACAGCTGGCAAAATATGGGTGTGTTCTGCCTACCGCTTCGGAGGATACTGGGACGTGGTGTTAAGTCAAGTTTGATGAACAGTGCTGGACATTCCTGATAGTATCAAGGAATACGGGAAGAACTACGCTAAAGTTGTGCGCCCATCGCGCGCACCGTACGGAGCGTCTGGATTTACAAAGTGCCGGTATAGCGGTAGGGTGAATCCACTTCATTCAGCTTTTGCATATTCAATCAGTGTTTCCACTTTTAGGAATTTCTCCCTTTTTATGGTAAAACTGTCATATAATATTGTTCAGATAAGAGTTATCTGATTATTGAAAAAAATTAGCCCTAAAAGTATTTTAATTAATGTTTTTGTTTGATAAGTGTTCTTTTCAATTTGCGCATCAATTTGCATCAATCACGTAAAAATTGACGATTGCAATTTATCGTTCCGGGGACCCTTATACCGTGTACTTGGTAAAAGTGGGTCCGTTTTCTGCGGATGACGTCATCGGTCTCTGCTGCATATTTGCCGATCCAGTGCACGCAGTACCATAGAAAACAATACAGGGTGACTTTCAAAACATGCGACAAAATTTAAGGGGGTGTTCTACGCATCAAAATGACTTTCGGATCAAAACTTTTACTAAGGAACCAACATCGAATTCGCAAAAAAAAAAATTACCTTCCCATATTATAGTTAAAGGTATTTGGACAATTTTGTAAAAGAAGGTCGGATTTTTTTTTGCGAATTCGAAATTGTTCACATAGTAAAAGTTGTTCATATTGATGCGTAGAACAGCCCCTTAAATTTTGTCGCATGTTTTCAAAGTCACCCTGTATAAAGCAACAAATCCGTCGGTGCGGACGGACCGATTCCGACCCGGTGGTCGCGCAACTGACGACAAGTCCTTGTGGAACAGATATTCTTTTGAAAATTGTTGCTTTTCTGCTTTCACGTACCCACTGATACAAATTCCGACGAATGAAACAACACTATACATAAAAGCGGAGTCGGCAGAGGGCGAGAGGTTGTTGGCATCATGACATTATGGCACAGTGCAAACCTGGAGGACAGTAATGACATTAGTTTGTCGACCGCTCGCATGGGGTACATGGGTTACAAAAATAGCCTCATTTATGAGAAACTCTACTTTTAGGAATGTCAAAAGGCTGGCAGATACTGTTTCACTTGCGAGATATTTTGTGTGTGCCAGAAGCCAGACAAGGAGGTTGCTTGCTACCACTGTTTGGGAAAACAGGAAATACTTTAAAAATATTATAAACTAGCTTTTGCCAGCGGCTTGGCCCGCATAGAGGTCGGAAATTAACCTACGAAAACGTATTACCGGGATAAAAAAGTATCCTGTTATAAACTGTTAGAAGCATAATACTAATGAATTAAATTATATTATCGTTAATTCATGCAGTAAGTATTTTTGTTAGGTTACAGAGATTTTTCCATTTTTCCAAACTGACTCGACTTTTTTATTTATGAACCTATTTGAAATAAAACAAACACAAAATGTTAAATGAAGAGTGACGCTTACATTAGTGAAGACCGCACCCAAATCTAACCGATTTGGGTGCGGTCTTCACTAATGTAGCCTTTTCTGAGATTAGCGCGCACAAACGTACAGACAAACAGACAAAAATTATAAAAATCGTCGTTATGGGTTCTATTGCGTTAATAAAGACCCCCAATAAAGTAAAGGTGGATCTATATCTGCTCACCTTCCTCCCGGTGGTATCCAGTCCGCTAAAGTGAAACTTCCTATGCCTCCCAGTAGCTCGAAAGAAGCCTTCGGGGACATTCTCATCCATGGTGAACAGGACCTCCTCCTCACCGCCGAGGACGGTGTAGTTATTGCCCTTGTAGCCCGAACTCGTCTGGTGGACTTTGATGGTAGCCAGCTGCGACAGGCGGTCCAGACATGGGGCTGTAATTTTACATGATTCGAGCTTGTATAGCTATATAGTCATTCTAAATACTTAACCCCTCAAGTGTCGAATGCACCCCATGTGTGCATAAGAAAAACCCTTTTTTTGTTAGGTATATAAGCTTATATCACATATATATAAATGTAAAAAAACATCATCCGATGGAAAACCAATCATCATAATTAGTAGTGAACCTATGGAGTTCGCAACTAACCCCCCCTTCCCCCCCGCGTGTCAAATGCACCCCAAGTGTGCAAAAGGACAAAACTTTACATAATAGGTATATAAGCTTAGATCACATATAAAACATCATCCGATGGAAAACATATCATCATCAGTAGTTATGAACCTATGGGGTTCGCAACTAACCCCCAACCCTCCCCACTCGCTGGGGTTTTGGGTCTAAAATTAGCAAAACTCAGACACTTGAGGGGTTAAATGCAACAGGAAGATATAACGGCATCTATTATTATCTGTAGGTACCTGTTATTACTTTACAACATGGTACTAGTCACCCGGACCGGGGGGTCTACTCCATAAGCACGAAGCCCGTAGTTTCGGTCTTCGTTACGGGCGTTTCCTACTCCGTATCATCTGCAGATGGATGATTGGTTCGGGGCCCGAACGAAGTATGAATGACAACACGATTTGACAGCTATCCCTACACCCGATGTGTTTTTGCCCGAACGAAAAATTTAACTTTTACACTTGTTTTGATGGATCGTTATGTCAGACAGACGGACTGACGGACGTACGGATGGACAGACGGACTTAGGGAGTAGACCCCCCTACTTCGGACGGTTTTTACGACTTGACAAAACATGAAGGTTTCTATAGTATATATATAAATTAAATATTAATGTTTTATACATATAAACCTTCCGGAATAAATTCTCTAAATGATAGTGAAAACTGCATCAAAATCCGTTGCGTAGTTTAGAAGAACAACGAGGTCACACAGACAGATATGAAAAGCGACATTTTTTTTTAATAATTACCTTTGACTTGGGCTGCAGCCATTGTTTACGAACAAACAAATATAATATACCTAATCAACACACAACCTAACAAAACTAGTCCTGTAAAAATACAGAAATATACTTCAGTATCATTAAAATAACATTCACAAACACATTCTGCTGATCAAAATTTAAAACAAAATTGTTAAATGCACAATTTGAGACGATAAAAATGCACGAATCGATAGGGATCAGCGAGTGAGCCCCGAATTATTATTCTTTTCGTGCACTGAATTTCGCGACAGTTGCGTCCAAGGCCAGACGTCTGACTGGCGAAGTCTGGCAAGTTGCAATGACCGCCGCGATTGGCGCCTATCTAACCAAAATGTATAGTACACAACATAGTCTGCCTAAAGTTACTGACACACGTGCTCATAAAGATCTGGCTCTGACACATGTCATCACATATGCATAAAATAAGCATATTTATAAGCATGCATACTCGAAAACATACTAGAAATAAGCCATGCTCATTACTAGTAATTTTGTTGCTCAATAAAAGCATGCTTTCGTGCTAATAATGAGCATGTGTGTCAGTAGCTTTAGTAGCACGAAAGCATGCTTTTATTGAGCATGCACTTAGTAGCGTGTGTGTCACAACATTGCTAGTAATGAGCAAGTGTACCTAATACGTGAGCTCGACAAATGGATGTGCGATTAACACGTTAACTGCGTCCACATTTTCGTTGACGCAGCCTGTGCTTTGAAGACCTGAAAGACCTCTTAACGAACCTTTTCTGTGGTGCGTATGACACCATTTGTCTCCTAAAATAACAGTTTTGGTAATAATTTATATATTCCTCAAAACCAGTGATATATTTATGAATTTCTTGTGGGTTAAACATAGCCTATAGCTCCATGTTTTGCTAGGTTCGAGTATGTTTTCGAGTAGGTAAGCATGCATAGAAGCACGCTTTTTATAAACACGTGTGTAGGTAGCTTAACACTAATGTGCACAATGTACAATATACACATATTGCATAGTAAAACTAGTTTCATTTTCAGGCCGCATGGAGCCAGAAACCACTGCATGCATTTCGTTTGAACAAACATGACGTAGCCGCGGCTTATCTAAACGTCACTATTATATATATAATATATAACAAGTTGAATGCCCTCATTTATGAAGGTCGAGAGCAAAATAACAAAAATACTTGTTTACAGTTTTGTTTCAATTGGATGACGTGTTTACTATGTTTGAACATCACGTATTGTAGGTCGTGTAATTGAAAAGTGAACCACATGAAATTCCTCTTATTACATTACTACGCAGTACGTACTTACCTACGGAGTACGGACCCTACATGTGCGGTGAGACACCAAATTCTGTGAGAGTCAGTTCAATGCCCTCAAGCTCGTGACCTCGAATGCGTTTTGGCGGCTTTGGGCGCGGCAGGTAGACCGTCCCTGTGTGCAGCTGTGTGCACTGGCTCTAGACACTTGTTGCCAACCCAGTGGCGTAACTATACCGTTCGAGGCCCGTGGCAAATTCATCGGTTTTTTTACTAAATTTGTAATAATAAATGTTGGGAGGTGGGATTCTCCTCTGACCGGGGGCCCCTTCCGGCTGGGGGCCCGTGGCATTTTGCCGACTTGCCACCCTGTAGTTACACCACTGTGCCAACCACGCGGTTGCTGTTGCGTTGCTGAAGGCTGCCAGTGCTCATAAAATGTTTATTAGGGTTCCTTACCAAAATGGTAAAAACGAACCCTTATGGTGTGACTCAGTCTGTCTGTCTGTCACAGCTGGATATCTGAAGAACTACTAATGCTATCAACTTGAAAATTGGAGCGGTTTTAGATGACGTTTGCCCAACTATTTTGCAAATAAGAAAGAAATAAGCTGTTGCAAAAAAAGACATATCTACATATTTTTATTTCTTTTAAAAAGACGTATATTTTTATTTTGAAAGGGCGTCTTAAAAAATCAAAGTGGGGCTACTAGGGCATGTGGGGTATCATATGAAAGAGCGCTGTTTGCACATGCTCCAACATTTTTTTTATGAAAAGTGAAATGTTTAAAAAAATACTGTCCCCAAACCCCTTATCTCTAAAGTTTGCATAGAGAAAAATCTGAAATTATTGTATGTCATAGAAGTTTACCATAAAACATCAAAGTATCTTTTTCTGCCTTCCTTGATAATTCATGCAGTAGAGGGTTAAATGCCGTCGGTATTCAGGGAGAACCAAGCAACCAACCATGGGACATGACCGGGCTGCTGCACGCATTCCCTCCACACGACGGAACTCCTCAACGGGCAACAGTACAGACACGAAGTTTTATAATATTATTATACTTACGCATTTAATTATAATAGTCCGTTGTAAAGTCCACTATGACCTGGCGCGGCACCCATGGTTGGCTTCCAGACTAGGTAAATCTTCAAATTCAAAAATCAAATTCAAATAAATTTATTTGCCAGAATGTAGGTATAAATCAAGAACTTAAGACTATCGTGGCCCAATTACATTCTACCATTACATATGGTGTGCAAATGTGTCCTAATAACTAGGCTAACACTACATAGAATTTCAATTAAATTAAGTAGGTATATAATTTCAATTCAATTAATTATTTTCATTGTCATTCACATTATTTCAATTCAATTAAATAATCAAGAACATAAATAAATACATAACATAGAAAAGAAAGAAAAGGAAAAAAAAATAATTAAAATGTCAAAGTACGAATTTAACGCAAAGTCCTTAGGTACACCATAAAAATGTCACGATTCAACAGTCAACAGCACACGCACGAAATTTTCAAGTACGACGGGAATATCTGGTGTAGGGCACCAGATATCTGGTGTAGGTCACCAGATATCCCCGTCGTGTTTGGTTTCATTGGATATGTATTGACAAGGTGCTATTACACAAAATGGTGTTCAGGCTTGATGATGGAGCTAGCCACCTTGGCCATAGGAACTCCTTAACCAAACCAGATAGCATTATCGTGTGTGGACTCGTTGGATATGTATTGATAAGTGCTTTTAGACTAGGTGTAGTCCAGGGACTCGTGATGGAACCGGAAGGTCACCATGCCATAGGAACTCCTCAACTAGACAAAATAGCTTTGTTGTGCTTCGGCCATTTGACGACACGGTTGGCGCAGTGGTTGAGCGATTGACTGCTGCGCAGCATGTCGCGGGTTCGATTCCCGCACGGAACAAATATTTGTACGACCTACAAGTATTTGTTCCGAGTCTGGGTGTTTTTCTATCTATAATATGTATGTATTTACAAAAAAAAATGTATATAAGTAGTTAGTTATCTCGTTACCATAACACAAGCATTAGGTTGCTTAGCTTGGGACTAGATGGCGTTGTGTGAAATGTCCAAGGATATTTATTTATTTATTTGGATTTGACAAGTAGGTACGTTAGCCCAAGGTGTAGTGGCAGGAGCTGATGTGGAGCCGGAAGCACGCCATGGGAACTCTTCACAGAAACAAGATAGCCACGTTGTCTTTCGGCTATTTTGATTTGTCTTGGCAAATTAGCCCAGGGTTGAAGTCTAGAGTAATGGTGGACCCAGAAAGTGGCCACAGGAACTCCTCAACTTTACAAGATAGCCCTGTTTTGTTAGACTCGTTGGATTTGTCTTGACAAGTACCTTACAAGTGAAGGTGATAGAACACTTATTTTATTTTATTCTTCAAAATAAAATATACTTAATGTTGATGCGCCAGGGTAGCCCGCGAAATGCAAAATTTCTTACGTTTTTTGCAATTTTTAGGTCAGTGTGAGCTTGTATGTTGATTAAAATATGATTCGCGGCCGTAGCTAATATGGCTTCACAGAATTATAATCATTAGAATCAGCAATACAACTCCATAAGTTAGCATTTATTTCAAATCTAGCGATTTCATGAAATCATGAAGTTTGAGGTAAATGCTAACTTATGGAGTTGTATTGCTGATTCTAATGATTATAATTATGTAAAGCCGTATTAGCTACAGCCGCGAATCATATTTTAATCAACATACAAGATCACACTGACCTACAAATTGCAAAAAACGTAAGAAATTTTGAATGTCGCGGGATACCCTGGCGCTTTCGCCTTAAGTAAAAATCTTTTTAAAATCAAGCTTGTATGAAACTAAAAATTAATAAATAAACCATTGAACTTTTTTTTTTAAAGCTTGAGGTGTGGACGAACGTCCTTCTTACACAAGACAAGCCTCAAGCTATTTCAGAAAATATTAAAATTCTATGTTTACGCGCTCGTAAATTTAATTAGTACTTTTAGTTGAATAAAAGCATGATTTTAAAATGATTTTTACTTACATTTCATTATTTTATTTCTTTCACTAAGGGTAGTTATCATTATTATCATTATCATTATTTATTCATAACAATTTTTAAATTGTGTCGAATTTTAAACACGATTAAATAACTTAAAAAATACAAAAACTTAAAATAAATGTGAGAAAAGTGAAAGTAATAAAGTAATAAAGTAATAAACTGCAAAAAAAGAAAGTAAAGTATGGACTTTACTTTACTTTGTTTTACCCATTCTTCGTATATAACGAACAAAATAAAACAAATACATTTTTAACAGTTTTAATATCTTTTTCACAAAAATCCCATATTGGTGAATAACGAACTACTTTTTATAACGAAGATTTGATTTTGTGTATGTTTGTTTGTTATTTGTATTTATTTGTTGTGTTTTGCAGTCGGGTAAAAAGACAAAATTATATGTAGTTTCCCATGAATTAATTCAAACTTGACTGGTTAAAATAGGCTGGTCTAAAATGTAATTATGTGCGTTATATAATACCTACATAGAATTTATTTAATTAGGTCCTGTACATTTACGAGCACCACGACAAAAGCCTTTTATAATGCAGACATTTTTCAGTTACTTTAGGTTTCTCTTTGGTCGATCAAAATTAATTATTCTTTTCATATGTTAATTTTCAATAATTACGTTATCACTGCAAAATGGATTATGACAATTGGAGATTCGATATTCGATACTTTTTACTAGCTTAAACACTGGCTTCAGCTTCGGTAAGAGCGGTTGTGCTATTGCTTTCAGTTTCAGGTCACGGTAGGCAGACAAACTTTCGTGACAAACTTATCAATAAAAAAGGTGATGTGATTTAGTTCAGCAACCAATTGTTGCGTTTCCTCTTAGATAAGAAAAACATTTATTAATAAAATAAGTACCTACCTACCTACATAAAAATACAATATGTTTTTTTTTAACATTAAAAAAGTTTGTGCGATAGTGCCCCTCACTTGCCCTCGTGGAATCGGAAGTCCTGGAAAGAAAAAAACAATGGTTTATTATCTAACACAATCTGCATGCTTTTAAAAGTTACCTCATAAGCACACATTGAAATTTACAATTTACAAACATTGAAATGGAATAAATGAATGAGTTAAAATTCACTCCCGGACTCCTAAATCGAGCCCCCATGTTATTTTTTCTGTAAAGGTCTAACACGTTTTTAAATGGTCGTGAATTCAAATTGGGAACATTGATTGAGTGGCTCGATTTATGAGTCCGGGAGTATAATATGCTAAGTGCACTGTTACATTAAGTAAAAAAAAACTGTCAGTACGTACGTAAGCAAAGAATAGAGCACTGTGATATTAGATACTCGTAAATCTAGTCACTGCAATGATACTGGCAACGTTTCGATCAGTGTACCTTGTACACGGCCAGCCACGAGTCCGAACGGTAAGCAAAGATATGGACACCGTGATATTAGTTAGATCTATTCACTGCAATGACACTGGCAACTTTTCGATCAGTGTACCTCGTACACGGCTAGCCACGAGTCCGAACGGTAAGCAAAGATATGGACACCGTGATATTAGTTAGATCTAGTAACTGCAATGACACTGGCAACTTTTCGATCAGTGTACCTCGTACACGGCCAGCCACGAGTCCGAACGGTAAGCAAAGATATGGACACCATGATATTAGATAGATCTAGTCACTGCAATGATACTGGCAACGTGTCGATCAGTGTACCTCGTACACGGCTAGCCACGAGTCCGAACGGTTTAAAGATATGGACACCATGATATTAGATAGATCTAGTCACTGCAATTATACTGGCAACGTGTCGATCAGTGTACCTCGTACACGGCTAGCCACGAGTCCGAACGGTAAGCAAAGATATAGGGCACTGTGATATTAGATAGATAATCTAGTCACTGCAATGATACTGGCAACGTTTCGACCAGTGTACCTTGTACACGGCCAGCCACGAGTCCGAACGGTAAGCAAAGATATAGGGCACTGTGATATTAGATAGATAATCTAGTCACTGCAATGATACCTACTGGCAACGTTTCGACCAGTGTACCTTGTACTCGGCCAGCCACGAGTCCGAACGGTACCTAAGCAAAGATATAGGGCACTGTGATATTAGATAGATAATCTAGTCACTGCAATGATACTGGCAACGTTTCGACCAGTGTACCTCGTACACGGCCAGCCACGAGTCCGAACGGTAAGCAAAGATATAGGGCACTGTGATATTAGATAGATAATCTAGTCACTGCAATGATACTGGCAACGTTTCGACCAGTGTACCTTGTACACGACCAGCCACGAGTCCGAACGGTAAGCAAAGATATAGGGCACTGTGATATTAGATAGATAATCTAGTCACTGCAATGATACTGGCAACGTTTCGACCAGTGTACCTCGTACACGGCCAGCCACGAGTCCGAACGGTAAGCAAAGATATAGGGCACTGTGATATTAGATAGATAATCTAGTCACTGCAATGATACTGGCAACGTTTCGACCAGTGTACCTCGTACACGGCCAGCCACGAGTCCGAACGGTAAGCAAAGATACCACCCACAACCCATACCATGATAATTAGCTTGCTATTCCGTCTAGGCTCGTTTAACTCCCCAATAAAAATATGTTACAAACTTACAATGTAAACGCAGGCTACGATGACAGCTAGCTTGTACTGCAGAGCGAGATCAGCGGGGAAGCTGATGATGAAATCATCTTTGAAGGAGCGGATCTCTTGTAGCCATCCGCGAGACTTCTTCTGTATCCCGCCTATGACAGCCTTGGTGTTTGTCTGCAGCTGGAATTGAAGATTTATATTTTACTAGCTTTAGCCCGCGGCTTAGCCCACATGGAGGTCTATAATTACTATCCCACGGGAACATACTACCGGTATAAAAAGTACTCTATGTGCTAACCATGCTCATGGTCCTCACTGAGTGCTAAATTTCTAAATCCGTTCAGCCGTTAAGGTGTAAAAAGGTAACAGACACAGGCAGACAGACAGACAGACAGAATTACTTTCACATTTATACTTTTTTCGCTTTTTATTTATTAGTATGGTTGACTTTGTCTTTACGTGTGTTGGTACCACTGGGTCCCGGATCTTTGGAAGACATGCGAGGGCCGGAAGCAGTGTATCATAATTACCTCAAAGTAACCAGTGTCAGTGATCTTCCCCTTGAGCCTGATGATGGGGTTGTCCTGTGCGTCGTGGATGCTGAAGAGTGGCGTTATGAAAGTATTCTCCAAGTGTACAATGCTGATCAGCTCCTCATTCATGAACAACTCCACCTTACTCGAAATAAATATCCGTCCAGTTGGCCGACGGAACGAGAACATCTGAAAATGAAGCAGGTTGATAAGGAATTTGAACAATCTTGAAATTCGCAGTAACTACCTACATAGGTAAGTACTTTAGTTAGATTTTTAGCCGGCTAGTGACAATATACTCGCCCTATTACATGGTACTTTAATAATATAGCTGGCAAGATGTGGGTGGGTGCGTGTGCTCTGCCTACCGCTCTGCTATGCTATTTCAATAGTCATATTATTATACCTTTTATCTGAAGAATAAATATGACAGTTTGATATATTTTCTTTAAAAAAGCTGTTAAACCGCCATATTTGTTCCTTAAATAAAAGTTATTTGACTATTGAAAAATTAGCCCTTATTGATATTTGTGTCAGTCAAGTTTTTAATTCATTTTTTTTAAATCTTATATATATTTTTAGAAGAGTTACTTTAATTAAATAGGTTAATGTCGTGTATTTCTGTAATTGATTTATACATCAGAACTTATACGTACGTAAGTATAACTTTTATTAATTAACTAGCTGTTGCCCGCGGCTTCGCCCGCGTCCATACTTCCTACTATTTGAACCGGATTTTGTTCACAATTTCATTTGTTTTAATGTTTTACGCGAAAACCTAATCCTTTTTCTAAAATAAAAGTAGCTTAAATTACTCCTTAGGTACAACATCTCATCAAAAAAATGTTATCTTGTTATACCTAAATACCATAACTTTCATACTTATAATAAATACATAAAATAGAACCTCATTTTCTCCCTTTATTACCAACCAATTAATAAATAAAATTAATTATTTACCAACTCCTCCTCCTTAGTCGCATTTTCTTTGGCCAAAGCAGCCCTCGCGATGCTCCTCCACTTATTCCGGTCTGCCGCGTCTCGAAAGTTCTGAACTATGGAGGTTTGTGTTGACGCTTTGATAAGGTCTGTCCAACGCGTAGGTGACCGACCGCGTGACCGCTTGCCCTCCACTTGTCCCTGGACAATGAGTCGTTCCATGGAGTGTTCGTTACGAACCACGTGGCCGAAATATTTGATAATTCGTGTTTGCACAGTCGACGATAATCTCTCTTTGACCTTTAGTTCCTCCAGGATCGAAACATTGGTCCGAAACGCTGTCCAGGGAATCCGCAGCAGTCGCCGCCAGCACCACATCTCCAGTGCATCGATTTTGCGTCGGTCTTTGAGGCGAACCGTCCACGTTTCTGCGCCGTATAGGAAAATCGGGAAGACTAGGCTTCTCATTAGGCGGACTTTTGTGGCTTTGGTGATATTACGGTTGCACCAGACTCTTTTAAGCTTATCAACGGCAGATCGTGTGATAGCACATCTCCTTCGAATCTCGTCTTCACATCCTCCAGTGTTTGTGATGGTGGAACCGAGGTACACATAAGATTGGACAACCTCGCAGTTGCCAACCATAGAGATGTCAGGATGGTTTAGTTCAGCTCGGTCCACGATCATCATCTTGGTCTTGTCTCTGTTGACCGTTAGTCCGAAGGAGAGGCTTGTTGTCTCTAGACGGGTCAGCAAGTGTTCCATGTCTTCTCTTGTTTGTGTGAGAAGAGTAGTGTCGTCGGCATATCTTAAGTTAGATACCTTCCGACCTCCCACTGAAATACCTTTGTCCCATTGATCCAAAACGATTCTCATAATACATTCCGTGTAGATGTTGAAAAGGAGTGGAGAGAGTATGCACCTCTGTCGGACACCAGCGTGTGTATGAAAACTTTTCGAGTCGCAGTTCCGACCTCGTAAAGTCGGCGTATGAGACGAACTAGGTGGATAGGTACTCCCATTTGAATGAGTACGTCCCATAACTTATGACATTTTACGGTATCGAAGGCTTTGCGAAAGTCAACAAAGCAGATGTAGAGTGGGATGTTAAACTCTCTAGACTTTTCAATTATTTATCGAACAATTAGGATCTGCTCTCTTGTTCCTCGACCCTTGACGAATCCCGCCTGCTCAATAGCTATTTCGGGATTCAGAAAAGCTCGTAGTCTGGTATTGATAATATGAAGGAGTACTTTGCTGGCGTGTGTAATTATAGATATAAGTCTGTAGTTGCCACATTTCTTCGTTGATCCCTTTTTGTGTAATGGTATGAACACGGAGTGTGCCCAGTCTCGAGGCCATTTCTCTGTCTCCCAGACACGGTTGCAAATAACATGCATTATATCAACTCCGTATTCACCCATAGCTTTAAAGACTTCTATTGGAATGGTATCAATACCTACAGCCTTATTCCCCTTCAAGTGCTCAATTGCGGCTCGAACTTCACTTTTCAGGATTGGTGGTTCCACAGCATTCTGTGACAGTGGACTAATGTTACACGGTGGTGTTGTGCTGCTATCACTGAAAAGTTGCGCACAATATTCCCTCCACACTCCCACAATGTCCCTGATTTCTGTTACGGTCACTCCATTTGCATCCTCAATGGCCCAGGTTTTCGATTTGAATTGACGAGTTATGGTTCGAATGTTCTTAAATAAATCTTTAGCTTCGTGACGCTCTGCGTTTTTTTCTAATTCTAGGCATATGTCTTTAAGATGATTATTACGATCCTTTCGCGTAGAGGATTGGATCTGTGTACCCACCAAATTCAATTCCTGGACAGACGCCCCCTTGGCCTTCAACTCACGACGGTGCTCTACTAGACGCCAGGTGTCGTCTGACATCCAGTGTTGGTTTATGCCTATAGTTCGAGTAGGTTGCGACGAACGTATAGTATTCTTTATGTGCTCTGTTGCGGATTGCCAGAGTGAGTCGGGGTCATCATCAAGAGCTAGTGACCTCCAGCTGCTATTATCTGCTGCCAGTTGGTTTCTGAAAGCCGTATGGTCTACTATTTCTAGCCTCTTGTTAGTTTTACGCGGTATAGAGTTACGCAACTTTAGTTTGAGTTTACATACGAGAAGTTGGTGGTCAGATTGACAGTCGGCTCCGGGCAGAGTGTGCGCGTTCATAATTGAACTACGCCATCTAGATCTTATCAGTATGTAGTCAATCTGATTGCGGTGGTTACCATCAGGGGACGTCCAGGTGTACAGTCTTCTGCGGTGTTGCTGGAATACTGTATTCATAATGGTGAAGCTGTTGTCGGCTGCAAACTGGAGCAACCTCTCCCCTCTATCATTCCTTTGGCTGAGACCATAGTTGCCTACAATATTCCGCAGACCCATATCTAACCGTGTGTCACCCACTTTCGCGTTAAAATCGCCGAGTATGATCAGCAGTTCTCTACTTGGTATAGTTGCTATTGAAGATTCGATGTCATTGTAGAATCTTTCTACATCTTCATCTTTCGCCGTGCTGGTGGGCGCATATACCTGTATAATATTCAGCGGAGTGGGACATGCATCGATCTTCATTGTGATAATTCTGTTGCTGACGGGGTTATAACCTAAGACCGCTTTAGTCCATTGTTTGGGAATTGCAATGGCCACTCCAGCAAAGCTACTGGAGTCATCTCCTGAATAATAGATGGTGTGCTTATCCAAGTCCCTGTGGCCACTACTTTTCCAGTGAGTCTCGCTTAGACCCGTAATGGTGATGTCGCATCGCTGGAGCTCACTATCCAAGATGTGTAATTTACCCTCATCAAGGAGTCCTCGTACGTTCCAAGTGCCTATACGGGTGGTATGTCGTAATTGGAATCGTTTTCTTCCAGTCGCATGATTTCCGGGGGATGCCTGGTTGCCTACATTGCCTCGGCCGGTAGCCAATTTCACACTGCGAGTCCCGGAAAACCCGCAGCGCCGGTCGCTACGCGGATTGCCAGGCAAACGTACTTCTCTATTGTGTTGCATTTCATCATTCAACTCTCGTGGGAATTTATAATGTAGTAGTATCCCGTTGCTTTCTACATCGCGGTACTACAGACTCAATGTCCGCAGAAATCTGTAAGTGAACCAATTCCGAACATATGGTTCTTACGCTTCACCACAGTACTGATGGCTACCACTGCCCTCCAACAGGATCCAGGTACAACGCCCCTGTGGCTTGCCTCCTCCGCTGGTTGGACCGTACCGACAGCTGTTGTCCCCGCTCTTCCCACCGTTGAGGTCTTCACCCGTAACCCTGGGCACGGGCTCTGCGATATACCCCGCAGAACTGGGTCCCTGCTGAACTTCGCCATCTACACACTCCGGCCTACTGAAGTGTGAGATGCCCACCCCCGCGACGAGGACGCGCCAAACAGGAATTGCTCAAGTGGAGCGCAAAGAAGATGACTCTACTCTCCCAGGAGCCGGGTTAATGAACGTGTATGACCCCAACCATACCAACTTACCAACTAGCAAACGGCAAAAAAATAGTTCCCGCTGCGTCCAATGGCGCTGTGCTGGAGGCAAGACGGAGCTTCAGATCTGTGGAGCCAAGGTACTGACCACACCAGCTTCAGATCTGTGGAGCCAAGGTACTGACCACACCAGCTTCAGATCTGTGGAGCCAAGGTACTGACCACACCAGCTTCAGATCTGTGGAGCCAAGGTACTGACCACACCAGTCTGGTGAAACATTCTACAGCGGATCTAAGTCTGCTCACCTTCCTCCCTGTGTTATCCACCCCGTCAAAGATAAACGCCCTGCCGCTTCCACCTCTGAAGATGGTGTCGGGGACATCCTCGTTCAGGGTGAACAGGACCTCCTCCTCACCGCCGAGGATGGAGTAATTGTTGCCCTTGTAGCCTGTACTAGTCTGCTGGATCATGATGGTAGCCAGCTGCGACAGGCGCTCCAGACATGGAACTGGAATTTTACATTTTTTTATAAACAAAAGCGCCTAATATTGCCACATTATCAGTTAAGAACATTGTTGTGTTGCCAAACCTACCAAATTAAAAGAACCGGTTAAGAGCGAGTCGGACTCGCGAACCGAGGGTTCCGTTCCGAATTCTCAAAAAGTGTGCTATTTAGAGTTTCGTCGTTTTATTTTTCCTGTAATCTTTACATAAACTTCTATCACATAGGATAATTTTATCTTTGCAAACTTCGGAGATAAGGGTAAAAAAACGGTATTTTTTTATATTTTTCATCAAAAGTCGAAAACTACGCGGCCTAAAAAAACATAAAAAAAATATTGAGAATGTGCAAACAGCGTTCTTTCATATGATACCCCACATGCCCTAGTAGCCTCACTTTGAATTTTTAAGACCCGCTTTCAGTCCCTGTTACAAAAAAGATATAAATATATTTACTTCTTTCTTATTTTCCAAATAGGTTTGTAAATGTTGTCTAAAACTGTTCCAAATTTAAAGTTGATAGATAGTTGTTGTTCTTGAGATATCCAGCTGTGACAGACAGACAGACAGGCAGACACCATAAGGGTCCCTTTTTTACCATTTTGGTACGGTACCCTAAAAACACTTGCAGGAAGAATGTAAGTGGGTACCTATAGCTCGACACAAAAGAGTAGAAAAAATGGGGGCGCCACTAGCCATACTTTAATTAAACTCTAAAAACTATTTTTCTGACAGAACTTTAGATAGTCCTATTAATTTTAAATCAATTTAATCGTTTTCATGCACATTAAATGTGCATGAAAACGATTAAATTGATTTAATTTTGTTGCCTGATAAAACACGGACTGGGACAACACTGAAAAATATTAAAAATTAGTTCCGTTTCTAGACTTTTTTGCCGGACTATACCTAAGTACTGTACAATACGATTCAAATAAGAATAGGAACGTCAATAACCTCTATCTATCTGTCAAATGTTGATTGAAAAGTACGGTTTGTATTTGCGTATCAATAACGTTTTTTTTTTTGTTTAACCGAGTCTTACTTAAATCAAAGTGAAAAAAAAAACATAAAAAATTTGCCATAATTAGTTTTAAAAAAAATACTACTTTCTTTCATAATTTCATTGTTGGCAACAATTTACAAAGAATTCAGAAAAAATAAAAAAAAATCTTCGTTCATGATTCATAAATAAATTTTATTTAAGAAATATCTTGTTTTGCTCACCCTACCCAATGTATTCTATCAGACAGCTATGAGCCTATGACGTCACAACATGGCGCTATGTCGATCTTATTCAAATTTGAAACGCATTGTAAGTACTGTAAGTAGTCACAGATTTTTTTCTAATTTTATTATTTGACATGTTTTGTACTCTGCAAAAAATCTCAGATACTTAATAATTTTTTTTTTTTAAAAACAGGAGAAATATGGCTAAAACATAAAACAGGGATGCCAATGAAAAAACAATCGATCCACTGTTAAAACCATAGAAATGTAAAAAAAAATATTTCTTATATCCATGGTTCAGTAGAGTTGGCAACACTGCAACATTGTAATTCGTATTGTAAATATTAGATTAATGTAGTTACATGTGACTTGAGCAGCTGCCATTGTCTAAAACAAACAAATATAAAGTCAACACAACACTGGTCAATACTTCTATCAAAATACAGAAAGATACTTCAATATCACATGGTCACATTAACAAACACATTCTGCTGATTAAAAGTCTCAAGGTCGCAAAACAACTATCTAAGTACACTATCCAATAACCAACACAAAATAAAACAAAATTGTTGAATATGCACAATTTGATACGATAATAACTTTTAAACACGAATTAATGTGGGTCAATTAAAACGATAATGTTGATAAAACTACGCGAACGAGGCGGAGATTAATATTATTTTTTGCGGTTTGCGCGACTGTTCCGTCCAAGGCCAGTTGCCTAACTGGCGCCGGCGATGGCGTCATAGCGACTATCTGACGTGATGACGTCACATCGGCGCCTATGAGTCGCCTATCTACCAAAAATCTATACATAGTAGGTACAGACGCGAGCAGGTGAAGCCACCCGAAACTGTCAAATCCCAATCAACCTTGAACCTAATGCTTTAGCGATAAAGATGAAAAAGAGAGAATTTTGACAGATTGTAGTAGTAGCTTGATGTGCTGGCGTCTGTACATAACCATGATAAAAAAAAAATACGTATCTCTACGTTGACGTCGTGGTGGGGCTTGAGCGCTCCGAACTCTGGGTCTGTGCCGGTAGAGTATACTTTGCCGAAACAGGTCTAGGGTGATGAGACAGACCAAGAGAGATACAGAAACCCGCAGAGCAGCATGTGGCGAGCTGTTGGGCAGTAGCGACCCCACGGACCCTATCTCCCGGGAGTAGTCTTGTTCCTCATCTCTGGCTTGCCTCTATTGACCGGCTGGAGTGAACACTGACGGGAACAGAGCTCCCACCTCATTCTTGTCTTTATTGGCTGGCTTGAGTGGAGATTCGCAAGAGTAGGAACGTGCTCAGAGGAGGGAAGTATTCCAGTAAGTGCTTCTCAAGTGTCGTGGAACACTCGGTTGGAACGAAGTTTTTAGCGCCCTTGAAAATCACGGAAACGACACCCATGACGAAAAATTTAAAAGTTTTCGCAGCCGCTATCTTGAACTTTCTTCATTTTGACCTCATTATCATTTTCAGTGACCTCAAAATCCATGAAAATGACACCCATGAAGAAATTTTTTAAAATTTTTGCAGCAACACACTTTTCTTGTAGTATATTATATTTTATTTCCTTACATTACTAAGACCCTTAGTAATGTAAGGGTGCAACTCAAAATATTGAAGTTTTGAATATAATAAGGAAATCCGATGTTTTTACTTAATATATTCAATAACTCAATATTTCGAGTTGCGCCATTACATTACTAAGACCCTTAGTAATGTAAGGGTGCAACTCAAAATATAATATAAGGGTTCGCCAGCCTTTTGGGCACTTTTCCCACTGACAGCGATGCGGACGAATTTTTTGATGCCCTATGAGCTCTTTTTTATTATTTATACCTACTTGTACATAGTATAAATAATTTAATATTACCTTGAGTTTTTGAATATAATAAGGAAATCCGATGTTTTTACTTACTATATTTAATAACTCAATATTTCGAGTTGCGCCCTTACATTATTAATATTTAACCGTCTGCACACGTTCTAGTGAAGCAGAAAGAAAATAGCAGAAAGCTCTTGATTGATTGACCCTCGTGTGAGACGATCTTCTGACTCCTAGTATCCACTTAGCCGACTTTCGCACGGACGTAAAAATATCTTTTCAACTCTTGGCGCTAAGTAGAGAGTTGAAAATCCAGTGCACGATAAAATGCCGCCGCAATATTTTTACGTCGGTGCGAACGTCGGCTTACATTCCTAATGCCAAAACAGATAAATTTTAAATCGTAATTATATTGAAATAAAATGTTAATAAATGTTATATTTTATTTTTAATGACTTTTCTGTTTTTTTTTGTCCTTTAAAAACTTTAAAAATGTATTAAATTCCCAGGTAACACATAAGCAAGATAACAGTACACATTTAGAATATTTTACAGTTCAAAGATGAATATAGTTTGTATAAGAGCTTTGGAAATAGCCAAGTGCTGAATTAGGTTCACAACGCTTAATAAATTCTGTACTTCTGTCCTTCCGTTCTTTACGCTTAATAACCAATCACCGTAAGATTATTATACAGACGTTATTTAGCATTACGCATTCCAGGTGGCTTAAAGCTGAAAAACAACCCCGTCGGTAGCATTTATCTGATCAACCATAATCTGTATTGCTATTATTAAGGTAGTACTAAGCTAGTAGCGTTTGAAACAGCTAATTGCTGAATAAAGTATCAACTTCTGAATAATATTGTTACATAATTCTATTATACAGCTTGATACTGAATAATTGTGTTTATTGTGTCTTTAAACTGGATAAGATTCTATGTTTTACTAATACTTCAGCTGCTGAATAAACAATATTATTTATGTTTTTATTAAGCTTTTTTCAGTATAATAGAGAGTTTCAAATAAACTTATTCAAATTAAAGAACATATTTGTATAGCGCCCATAGCTTAATACCAGCTTAATTAAAATATTATTGTACGTATTTATTTATATACGGTTTCCGTCCCCCAAAGAGTACATCTAATGGCAGCTGTACAGATATCGAAGAAGAACAATGTACCAAACACATGAAAAATTTGATACTGGACTGTCGAAAAAAACATCACTCATGTAGCACTAAAGGATTTGACAGAAATATTAAATCAAAGATTCCCAGACATTTTACCTAATGATCCATGGACTTTGATTTTTGATCAGCCAGTAAAATCAAGTTACTTTAACATAATATTTAAATCTAAAGTGCCAACTGAAACACACGCCTCAATATGCCTATATCTCCTGAAGATGTGAAATGCAAGTTTGTGTGTAATGAATATAGGAATGAGTTACCAATATAATATTTCGTACCTATAATGCACACTGTATAATGTATAGTTTAAGTTCGAAGTCAAATTAAAATTAAATACATTTATGTCTAAAAGTTAAATCGTTTATTTTAACTACAAAATTGTTTATCAACAACAAAAGTCACAATTAAAAAATTATGTCTTTCAAAGTCATTAACAAGAGATTACGTCAGTACTTTCTAAAACAATTGTTTATAGATTATTTTAACTACAACATTGTTTATCAACAAAATTTAAGCAATGCCAATTGTGACTTTCACAATTGGTATATCATCATAAGTAATGAAATAAAAACATACTATTCACGACAAAATTACTTGCGCACTAACAATTAACATATAGCAAACCTCTAACTTGTAAATTAAAATTTACTTACCGATTTTATAAGTGCACCATGTAGAATCAACATCTAAATTCGACATCGACATTAAAATATTTAATCCAATTAAATTCTTTTCACAATTTGTATGAATATTGTTTGCAAATATGTAAACAATAATTTAAATGCTTAATAAATTCTGAATACAATAATCAATTCGACTAAGCTGAATAACTCAGTTGTAAGAGCTTAATAAAAACAATATGAGCTGTTATTCAAAAGTTATTAAGCTAATTGAAACGTTATTAAGCTCCTACTCAGATGTTACTCAGGTGTTATTCAGCGTTAAGCATTCAAAATTGCGGCCCTTTTTGCTTGAATAACAGCTGAATAGACGGTACTCAGACGTTATTCAGCTTATGCTCTTGGTGATTGCTCATACTCAATCTTTATTCAGCACGCTGTGTTACTTGGGTTTTCTCTACCTACAATAATAATTTGAACAAAAAACAAATCCTAAAAACTTGTGCGGCATTGCTCCGTCAATTGTACTCGTGGAATCTAAAGTCCTGGAAATAAAAAACGACGAATTATTGATATTGCAGCTAATTAATTTATTTATTATAATTATGTTACCCTATGTAAAAGTGGTTTTTAGCGTATACGGGGTAATAGGGGGCAAATATTTGAAGCCAAGTTATTTAAGATAGTGTTAGTTAGTAGCTACTTAGCTAGTACTCTGGCACCCAGAGTACTAGCTAGCTGTAAGATAAGCTTCAATGTTAGAGAAAGATAGAATATGCCTTATTGTACACCAAAAACGAAGTTCATTTACAGAACCATCAGTATTCCTTCTTTCTTGGTGGGGTTTTAGTCTTAGCTCTTCCTCCGATTATCCGATCTATCCGATTTATCCGATCAGATAATTTTAGTGCATGGACCTAGTTCACTGTAAAGATACTAACTTCAGACCTGCTATCGTGTTAACCACTAGCTAGTGCAAGGTCGGGACAAATAGGAGATATTGGACACCGGCAGAGCATCCTGCACTAGCCTAATTTCACAAATCCTCGACGTAGTAATAATAATTCCAAGCGACGTTCGCACGGACGTAAAAATATCGCGGCGGGATTTTATCGCGCACTGGATTTTCAACTCACCGGGAGTTGAAAATCCAATGCTCGATAAAATCCCGCCGTTGAGCCGAGCATTGGGAATCCAACTTAACAACAACAGAGTGCATCCCAGCGCGACGAAAGAACACACTGTTGGATTTCAACTCTCAGCGCAAAGCAGAGTGTTGAAAATACAGAGCGCGAAAAAAAATTGCCGCGATATTCTTACGTCACTGCGAACGTCGGCTTACTGTCCCACTGCAGGGCAAAGGCCATACAAAGAAGGCACGAGCAGATGCCCACGCTTGCTCAAGACACCATCAGTCCAGGTCACCAGACAATGTTTCTCATTCACCGACGTAGCACTGGTTACAAACTTACAATTAGAACGCAGGCTACAATGACGGCTACTTTGAAAGCAACGTCGAGATCGGCGGTGAAGCTGATGACGTACTCATCGAGGTGGGACCATATTTCTTTAACCGAGCCGTGAGTCTTCTTGTGGACGCTGCCTATGGTGGTCTTGGTTTTTGTCTGCAGCTGGAATTGGAGATAGTTATATTTTATTATGGAGGTAGTGGAGTTTTAAGGACTGCCTTTTAAAGCACGTTTCTTATTTTTAAAGATTATGATATTTTTTAATGAATTTAAAGCATCAACTGTGTGATTCTGTAAGACCTCATTCTAAACTTCGAATCTGAATCCGTTGTGGGTTTCTTGATTGGCGTTCTAAATTTAAAGTGTCAAATAAAAAAAACCGGTCAAGAGCGAGTCGGACTCGCGCACCGAGGGTTCTGTTCCGATTTCTGAAAAAGTGTGCTATTTAGAGACATCGTTTTATTTTTCCTGTAATCTTTACATAAATTTCTATCACATAGAATAATTTCAGATTTTTCTCTGCAAACTTCGGAGATAAGGGGGGGGGGGGGAACGGTATTTTTTTTTAACATTTTTCATCAAAACTCGAACACTATGCGGCCTAACAAAAATAAAAAAAAATGTTTGAGAATGTGCAAACAGCGTTCTTTCATACATGCCCTAGTAGCCCCACTTTGAATTTTTAAGACCCCCTTTCAGTACCTGTTGCAAAAAAAATGTAAATATTTTTATTACTTTCTTATTTCCAAAATAGTTGGGTAAACGTCATCTAAAACTGTTCCAAATTTCAAGTTGATAGCATTAGTAGTTCTTGAGATATCCAGCTGTGACAGACAGACAGACTGAGTCACACCATAAGGGTTCCTTTTTTACCATTTTGGTACGGAACCCTAAAAACAAGTGATGCGAAGTGAGATTGAATAGCGAGTTGTTGTTTGAATTTTAAAGAATCGACGTACAGGTGGTTTTCGGGAGAACCGATGTCAAAATTAAAATCTAAGATGGCAGCCACCAAAATTACTTTGATGTATTCCGCGCTCAATCCGGAGTGCAACGTTTCCTTAGCTTCTTAATTAAAAAGACGGCTTTTTTGATCGCGGCTACTTGTTGATACGGCTGGTACATCTATATCTATATCTATACTTATAATAAAACTGTAGAGAGGTCAATTCTGTACATCCATACTAATATTATAAATTCGAAAGTAACTCTGTCTGTCTGTCTGTCTGTCTGTCTGTCTGTTACCTTTTCACGCCTAAACCACTGAACGGATTTCGATAAAATTTGGCAAGGCTATAGATGGTATCCTGGGGACGGACATAGGCTACTTTTTTTTTCAAAAATAATCCTACAGGGGGTGATATAGGGGATGACAGTTTGTATGGGAAACTCAGTATTTCTTAAGTTAGGGATGTGAAAATTAAAATGTATGCTTTTGATAGGAAATAAAGAAATATGCGGTTCAGTATTTTTGAAAAATCATCCCCTAAGGGGGTGAAATCGGTGTTGATTTTAAAATTACAAAACTGCACGGATTTCGACAAAATTTGGCAAGGCGTTATATAGCATCCTGGGAAAGGACGTAGAATACTATTTTTTTCAAAAATAATACTACAGGGGGTGATATAGGGGATGAAAGTTTGTAAGGGAAACCCAGTATTTCTTAAGTTAGGGATAACAAATTTATGCTATTGGTAAGAAGTTAAGAAATATGCGGGTCAGCGTTTTTGAAAAATCATCCCCTAAGGGGGTAAAATAGGGGTTGATTTTAAAATTTACAAAACTGCACGGATTTCGATAAAATTTGGCAAGGCTATAGATAGCATCCTGGGAAAGGACATGGGCTACTTTTTGTCTTAAAACATAATCCTACAAGGGGTGATAAAAGGGATGAAAGTTTGTATGGGAAACCCAGCATTTCTTAAGTTAGGGATATGCCCTATGTTTTCCACATGAACGTTCCCATGGGATATTTTCCGACATCCACGCGGGCGAAGCCGCGGGCAAAAGCTAGTGATATATATTTTCAAAATAACTATTAGTGATCGATACTGATGCAAAACATGCAATCAGTAAAATTTTTGTCTGTCTGTCTGTCTGTATGTTCCTTATAGAAACAAAAACTACTCGACGGATTTTAACGAAACTTGGTACAATTATTCTTCATACTCCTGGGGAGGTTATAGTATACTTTTCATCACGCTACAATCAATAGGAGCAGAGCAGTGAAGGGAAATGTTGGGAAAACGGGAGAAGTTGTTCCATTTTTTAAGCTTCCGTCGCGTGTGCAGCCTTAATGGTTAAAGCTACATAGAAATCATTTATGACGGAAATGTTCTACATAAAATTATCTAAAAAATATCCCACAACAGCATATGTCTATCTTTCATGGTTGACTCACAATAACACGTGTAACTCCCGATAGCTTAGCAGTCTAATACATTAACTTAATAACATACAAGGAGTTACACGCTGACGGAGTCGCGGGCACAGCTATTAATAATAATATTCTGCGGTTCCTTATTGCGATATTTTTCAACAGTATTGTGGATTGACATATTATATTTCCCTACTAAAATACGAAGTTAATCTGTCTGTTACATCAAAACCACTGAACCGTGAGGAAGGACATATGGTACTTTTTTACGAAAAACGACGGAAACGCGGACGAAGTCGCGGGCAAAAGCTAGTACTTATAATAAATCTGTAGAGAGGTCAATTCTGTACATGATATATATTTTCAAAATAACTATCAGGGGGTAATTAGTGATCGATACTGATGCCAAAAATGCAATCAGTAAAATTTTTGTCTGTCTGTCTGTCTGTCTGTCTGTCTGTATGTTCCTTATAGAAACAAAAACTACTCGACGGATTTTAACGAAACTTGGTACAATTATTCTTCATACTCCTGGGGAGGTTATAGTATACTTTTCATTACGCTACAATCAATAGGAGCAGAGCAGTAAAGGGAAATGTTGGGAAAACGGGAGAAGTTGCTCCATTTTTTAAGCTTCCGTCGCGTGTGCAGCCGTAATGGTTAAAGCTACATAGAAATCATTTATGACGGAAATATTCTACATAAAATTATCTAAAAAATATCCCACAACAGCATATGTCTATCTTTTATGGTTGACTTAGAATAACACGTGTAACTCCCGATAGCTTAGCAGTTCGGAGCTTTCTGATTATATTTGTTTACTCTTACGTTTATAATACTCTCACTCATCCCTAATTAAAAGAAGTTAATATTAGTACCTATTCAATAAAAAAAGAATCATAGTAATCGGTATAGAAACACCAAACTTATACATGAAATACGCTAATAAGCCATCGCGCCGTCGCGCGTGAATACTGAATCATGCCATAAGGATTATTTTTGCGTAACGGTTGCCGCGCTCGACGCGGGTCGTGGCGGTAGGTTATGAAAAGGCGGGAGGTCCAACATTTGTCTGTTGATGCGTTCAGAGCGTTCGACCTTATTGACAGACAATAATTGATATTAACAAACCGTGCTTATCAGCGCGACTTTTAGTCTTTAAATAGTTTATTTGAATTTATTTTGTTGTTATTTTATAAAATAGGTATTAGTTGTTTTGGTAGTGTTTAAATATTTATTAAATTACAAATTACAAATTATTAATAGTTTGCATTTTATTTCTTTTTAGGTGAAGTAGTAGTAGTAGTAGAAGTAGTACGCATAGATTGTTAGATACCGATAGGTAAGTTTTGGCTAATTTATGGTCAATTTTATTTTTGTATTAAGTAGGTAAAAGCGTAGATACTTTTATTAAAGTAGTTATAGGTATTTATTTTTAAGTGAAGTAGGTATAGGTAGATAGTATTGCACAGGCGTTTCAGCTTTATTTTCATTTCTTCTTTTGTTGTAAGTTGTACATATTTCTGGGTATAATTCTATTAGAATATTTTAGTTTAAATAGGCACTTAGATTTTAAGTGTAAGGTAGCTATAGTTAGGACCTCTAACGTAGGTTATTTTGTTAGGTAACTGACAGCCTTTCCGTTACCGTCGATTAAAAATAAAATACACAATGCCACCTAAAAAACGATTATCTTTATCTCGAACTTCGAGTAAAGCTAAGAAAATGAGAATTACGTGTTCTCAAGAATCGGCAGAGGAAAAAGCACATCGGTTAAACTCTATGAGAGTTAGTGCCTCAACTTCTCGAGCCAATGAAAGCTCTCCAGAGAGAGAGATGCGATTAGCAGCTGACAGAGCGAGACGAGCTACATCACGGGCGTCTCAAAGCTCTTCTCAATGAGAGCTAAGGCGTACCATTGACCGAGAACAACATGCGTTATCCCGAGAAGCTGAAACTGCTTCACAACGAAAATTACGGCTTAAAGCTGACCGCGAACGCCATTTGCGATATTTTTCAACAGTATTGTGGATTGACATATTATATTTCCCTACTAAAATACGAAAGTTAATCTGCCTGTTACATCAAAATCAAAACCACTGAACCGTGAGGAAGGACATATGGTACTTTTTTACGAAAAACGACGGAAACGCGGACGAAGTCGCGGGCAAAAGCTAATTGTAAATATAATTATGTAGTGGCATAAGCGGTTCATTGATTTAACCAAATTACCTGAAAGTTAGCCTTTTCAGTGAACTTCCCCTTGAGCCTGAGGATGAGGTTGTCCTGTGCGTCATTGATGCGGATAACAGGCTTCAAGAATGAGGCCTTCAGGCGGACCACGCTCACCAGCGCGTCGTTCATGAATTACCACGTATTCAGTAGGTACACATTACCACGTATTCAGTAGGTACACATCATTCTGAGCCCCCTATATAGAAATTTTTCATCGGTTATTGAAAAAAAATGTGTAGTTTCCTACAATAGTGCAATACCTACACGGTCAAAATGTATGGAAGAGCGGATTTTTTTTTCAATAACCGAGGCGCTTTTGCAAATTGCAGCTTTGTATTTCTTTTCCGTCGTAGTTATGTTGACCAAAGTGAACGGCGGCCATAGAAATATAACATAAATGTATGTACGCCGCACAGCAAAAATATTTAACACAGTTGTACACACGGCTACACATCAAGCTATACATTTCCAGTTTACACTGACCTCTCACTGTAAGAAAATCCTATACAATGCGAGATCAGCTCATACTGGAAATTTATAGCTTGATCTATAGCCGTGCGTACAAATAAAATATTTTTATTTTAAACTTAATTCATGACATGTACAAACTATAAAAAATCACATAATTTATAAGATTATGATATACGAGTATGTAGTGTAGCTTATGGCAACATTATAATAAACTAGTACAGTGGTGGGGCACGGCCGCAGAGTGGGAGACGTGGGAGTGGTCACTGCAGTGTTGCCGTTTTAGCGCATTTGTCGCTAGATCTAGTGCAATTATCGGGTCTATAGCGCTTTTTTTTTCATAACTAAGCGCTAAAAGATATTTAGTGGAATCTAGTGGAAAATTTAACATTAGTTGGCAACCCAATATGTGATTTAAAAAGGTAGCTGGATGCGTTTAATATTTTGTCTACCGCTCTTTTTCGAGGCCAAAATGTGAAATAAGAAACTAAAAGAAATAGTTAAAAGGATCAAAAAAGCACAAATGTGCAGTTGTGTTGCTCGCTAAACAAAAAAGGCAACTATGCAAGCTGCCCCTCAAACAAATCCCACGACGCCGACCGGCAGTGTTCCCAACTCAGCACTTTCGGTGCTAGATCTAGAACTATATTCATAATTAGAGCACTGAAATCTAACATACGGCAACTAGCACTTAATCTAGCACTAATTAGCGATCATACGGCGATGAATTTTCAATACTGCAGAACAAAACGCATAAAAATTAATTCATTCATCATTCAAATTCATAAAAAAATCTTAGCGGAATTTAGTGGATTTTAGAAACAGGATTTTAGTAAAATATAGCGCAATTTTGATATGGGTTTAGTGCATATTTTTTTCTTCATACGGCAACACTGGGTCACTGGCTTGCTCACTTGCTTGCTAGCGGTCCAACGGTGCGGACGTGTGACCTCTGCTGTTGTACAGTAAAGTGTTGTTTACTTTACCTACCCGAATACTTCTTCGTATATGCGTGTGTATGTGTGCGTGTGTGGGGGTGTGCGTGCGTGATTATCCAAGTTGGTGTTTTATGACTAGTTCAGTGACCTTTACAGACAGGTACCTACGTACCTAAGTACCAGTTACCTAAGTAAACACATTTTTCACTCTCTCTATTAGTGCACATCTAGTGACAACTACAAGAACTAGTAAATACATTTTTCACTCTCTCTATTAGTGCACATCTAGTGACGACTACAAGAACTAGTAAATACATTTTTCACTCTCTCTATTAGTGCACATCTAGTGCCGGCTACAAGAACTAGTAAATACATTTTTCACTCTCTCTATTAGTGCACATCTAGTGCCGACTACAAGAACTAGTAAATACATTTTTCACTTTCTCTATTAGTGCACATCTAGTGACGACTACAAGAACTGGTAAATACATTTTTCACTCTCCCTATTAGTGCACATCTAGTGACGACTACAAGAACTAGTAAATACATTTTTCACTCTCTCTATTAGTGCACATCTAGTGACGACTACAAGAACTAGTAAATACATTTTTCACTCTCCCTATTAGTGCACATCTAGTGACGACTACAAGAACTAGTAAATACATTTTTCACTCTCCCTATTAGTGCACATCTAGTGACGACTACAAGAACTAGTAAATACATTTTTCACTCTCCCTATTAGTGCACATCTAGTGACGACTACAAGAACTAGTAAAGGCACATAATATTATATTGCGCTAGCAGAACGCATTAAATTATTAACTTTGTGTGGTGTTGGGTCACCAAGATACAGGCTGTGCCTAGTTGTGACCCGCTGTTAAATCTTTCTAAGTTTTCTGTTGGCAGAATTTCATGCATAATAATTTATTGTATATTTGTGAACTATGTTTAAGTGTAATAAATTAATTTGAATTTAAAAAAAATATATTGTAATAGGTCTCAATGTCGATTATTTTTATTATTATTATTTATTCATAATCAAGCAATAATAGACTAATTTAGGCTCATTTAGAGTCAAGTTCAGAAATGTGAAGACAAATGGCACTGTTTACAAAATCTTTTCACTGAAAACTAAGTGACGAAAGGATTATTTCTGTTTTTTTTTTTTGTAAATAACAGTTTTTGGTATAAATATACCCTAATATAAGACTAACAATAAACTATTTCAGAATATTCGAGACGATTTCTATTTATTACACTATTCAATTTGCTTATATAAATTGGATTCAGTTTCTTCAAGAGCGCTTGTCCCATTTCGTTCAGTTACAGGATTACCCCAAATAGCTAAATTTTTTACACTCATATTTCATTTTTATTTTATTTTATTTATTTTATTTTATTTATTAAGGGATAATAAACAACTACAACATATATATACACATATGATTAACAAAACTTTGAGTAGTAATGTTGCAGTCCACTGCATTATCCACAGATAAAACATATTTAATAATCAATGGTTGCCACTAGGCGAGCAATACCAAAATAAAATAAACAAATATTTGAGAATTAAATAAATAAGTAAGTTAAGTACTATAAAGCTAGCTATAGCTACAAAACCAAATCAGATCAGATACAATTACAAACAATTTCATTTCATTTACTTGAATTATGCAATAAATAAATAATAATAATAATAAGATTACAATTCAGATTCAGATAAAATTTTTATAATATTAGATTTAAACTTATTTTTCGAGCATGCAAATATATCTATATCAATGAAATTTGAATTATAGGATTCCAACATTCTATGAATAGAGCAGCGTAAGCCCGAGTTTGTACGACAAGAACTAAGCGCGAACAGAGTACGCGCACGAACGAATTTCAAATAATATGAGTGTGGAGGAAACTTGATACTTAGCTAGTATCTCAGTTAAAAAAAATAAACAAATTCTGAAAACAAATCTTGTGCGGCAGCCATCCGTCACTTGTACTCGTGAAACCTGAAGTCCTGGAAAGAAAAATAATAACGGTTTTTTAAATTATTATGACTGCTACCTTTCTACTCAGATAGAGAGTAGTTAGATAGGAAAGGCCGACTTCTACTAGTTTTTAAAAATATGATTGACGTGTTTATCTACACTCATAAGCATAACGTAAAGTTCTGATTATGAATTCAAAAATAGTACCCTAGTGAAGTAGTGACCAGACTTCATTCAAGTACAACTGAAATAAAATTAAAAAGTTTTATTATGATATAGATTTCTTAACAAGATAATGCTATCGAAAAAATATATACGTATCGAATTGAGAACCTCCTCCTTTTTTCGTCGGTTAAAAATAACTGTTTTTCTATTAGAGTATACTTCGAATCGACCAAGGACTTTTGAATTCGATTTTTATCATTGGAATGGGACTGCGCTAGGGCGCATGCGTGTTGACCGATGATAGCTCCGTAACCATAGGAACGTAATCCACGTCACGATGGTTTTTTTTCCTTTTTCGTATCTCTATGTGATAGTTTCGTATGTCTATGTGATAGTTTCGTATGTCTATGTGATAGTTTCGTATCTCTATGTGATAGTTTCGTATCTCTATGTGATAGTTTCCGAGGCATTATTGTGTGTTTACTTTTTGCTAACTTTGCTTTTTTATTTATAAATAGTTAACTACCTATTGCATGAGTGTAGATAAAGTAGTGTATGAAACTGCACACAACTAGGTATTAAAACACTCGTGTGATACTAGGTAACTCGTGTTTTAATACTACCCCTCATTATGTAACAGTATCATAAATTACTACTGTACAAACTTATTTACAGGAATAAAATCAGTTAAGTACTTATCATTTATGATTTTGTTTTCCTTCCCCATTCATTTTGAAGCGGATTCATATTCCATGGTTACATATTTGTATGAAAAATTCGTCTGCTCGGCAACGTAAACCCAATGAATATTGTATTGCAGAACTGTGTAATGAAAGGGATTGTGTTGCGTGTTTGATCCCCTTTGACTCGGCAGACAGTAGGTATTAATTGAACAACAAAGCCGAGCCGTACCTATTACTACACACGTATGGCTAACATTCGGCTAATGCCGATCGCAATACTTCGTTCGGCAACTACCCTCGCTAACTCAAGTTCGGGAAGGCTCGGCACAATAAAGCCGAGCTGCATAAACATCAATATAATATTTGACCCAAACAAGATCATTAAGCAACTAAGGGCGTAAGGGGTGTGTAGGATCCCTTACGCACTTAGGCTGCAGGTTACAAACTTACAATGAGAATGCAGGCTACGATGACAGTTACTGGTTACAAACTTATAATGAGAACGCAGGCTACGATGACAGTTACTGGTTACAAACTTACAATGAGAACGCAGGCTACGATGACAGTTACTGGTTACAAACTTACAATGAGAACGCAGGCTACGATGACAGTTACTGGTTACAAACTTACAATGAGAACGCAGGCTGCGATGACAGCCAGTTTGAAGTGCAGAGCGAGATCAGCGGGGAAGGTGATGACGTAGTCATCGTTGCGGGACAGCATCTCGTTTCGCCAACCGCGATTCTTCTTCAGGACGCTGCCAACGACAGTCTTGCTTTTTGTCAGCAGCTGGAATTCGAGATAGTTACAATTTATTATTGAGGAAGCGGTTTCTGAAAGACTTTATTTGAAAACACCAAGTTGCGGAATGTAAATTACGGCCGCCTGCCGGGATTTGGGTCTTTCTTTAAAAGGCCCTTCCAGACATGGCCCTGCATTGTTATACTCTATTACATAATATCTTAGTAAATAATATAAAATCTTTGGAATTTAAAAGATACTGTGACCTCGTAGTTTTTTCGCCATTTCTTCTCACGGCTCCGTCAGCTAGGAAATGCCGGCGCCACATAGTTTTCAAATATTGACCAACAAAACGTGTAAACGTGTAACGTGTGTGTACTTGGTACTTACACAAAAAAAAAATCTTTTTTTTTCCTTCATCATTTCACTAGGTACCTGATAGTTGGAGCCGTTAGTGCACATCTTCCCCTTGAGCCTGAGGGTGGGGCAGTCCTGTGCGTCGTTGATGCTGAAGACCGGCCTTATGAAGGTAGACTCCATGCGGACCACGCTGACCAGCTCATCATTCATGGACAGCTCTATCTTGTCCGATAGGGACATCCCTGGGCGACGGAGCGAGAGCACCTGGAAATGTAGCAAGTTGATAAGAGAAATGAAAAAATTAAAAGTTCGCTGACAAGCTGAACTATTTTAAATTTTGTTCTAGCAGGGACAAGTGGTAAAAGCCCTGTTGTGTGGTGACTGATGTACAGACGCCAGCACATCAAACTACTACAATCGGTCAAACTTCTATAATAGATTTTCATCTTTATCGCTATAGTATTAGGTTCAAGGTTGATTGGGAAAATTTTACAGTTTCGGGTGGCTTGACCTGCTGGCGTCTGTACAAATCCTAAAAGAACAAATGTGCCTAGTGGAACATTCTGCAGTGGATCTATGTCAGCTAACCTTCTGTCCTGTGTTATCCACGCCGTTCATGTGAAATCCCCTGCGGTTTCCACCGGAGAAAATGGCGTTCTCTTGGGCTTCCTCGATCAGGTTAAACAGGATCTCGTCTTCACTGAGGACTGCGTAGGTATTGCCCTTGTAGCTCGAAACCCGCTGGTTGATGAGGACAGTTTCAAGGTTACTCAGGCGGTTGAGACCTGGAACTGAAATGGTGCAGCTATTTCAATCATCGAGTCACTCTTAGCGCCCGAACCTAAGAGGTTCACATCCGCAGGCTGGCTTAGATTACGCTTTCTTTTGGATTAAGGATATTATGGATACTTACCGTATATCCGGCCAAGCGACTATCCGCTTTTAGTCACTCTACTAAATCATTTGACAACTTGCAAACCCTGATTCGGTAGGTAGATACGTCACTCAAATAAGAGTCATAATCATAAGTTTTAAAATATTTGTTTACTTGCAAATGTAAATGACCTCTGATTAATCCTTAAAAACATTAACTTAATTCCTTTTATTTAATTGTACATAAACATACATGTACGTCCTAATTACTTAAATTTCTTAATTTTATTATTCATAATCTGTAACTTACCGGTGTCTTGAGCAGCAGCCATTGTTTACAAACATATAAACAAATCTGAAGCCAGCACAACACAACTAGTAAAAAACCGATATCCACAGAGACATGATAGTATTACTTATTCTATTTTATTAAAAACACAAACACGAAGTTTAAAATAACTAATTATTCATTAAAAATGCTTGTAAAAACAAAATTGTAGGTAACAATAAGACGATGATATTATACGAAACATTAGGGGTCATTGGGGTCAAACGTCAAAATGTTCTAATATTAGGTAAGTATTATTTTCTGCGACGAAATGTTCGCGACGCGACTGTGTACCCAAGCCCAAACGTCTGCGTCTGACTGACGCCTAACTAAATGTATAGTCTCCACCTCACTACACTACACCCTACCCAACATGAACCAGCTAGTAGTAGGTACCTATATGCCTCGCCGCGCCCCGCAACCCCGTGCTCGTCAGTGCGGCTGTTCCACGCAGCTCCGCCCGAGCCCCTCGCCCCGTCCCACGCCAGTGTCTGCAGCCCTGGCGAAACCCATAGAAGGGGATATCGCTGCCGCCGGGGTCGCGGGTTGTTCAAAAGTGATACCGTGACCCTGAAACAGGCAACTGAAGGAACACGGGTTAGTAAAAGTCTGACACGCCCTCCCGCTCCGCCCAGAGCGGGAGAAGTCATTTGATGATTTCCCATCCACAAATAAAAGGGGATTTCGCCAGTGCAGTGTCACCGCGAGTGCCTATGGCGCTCCTACTATCAAGCCCGTGCCAGAAAAGGCGCCAAATAAAGCTGATAAGGATGACGGTTTAGTGACGGTGCAAAGGAAGAAGCGCCGATCACGAACAAACAAGAACCGCTGAAATAAATGGTATTATTATTATATTTATCTACACCCATGCTATAAATCCTCTATAAAAGTTTCTGAAACAGCTTATTGCCAATGCCAACATTAAAACAGCCAGTGTCATAGTAACCATGGTAACCATAATAGCATCCAAACGGGTGTTTTAGTGTTGTACTGAATTTCATAATGCAACTCGTTTTCAAAAAAAGAACATTGTAATGCACGCGCGTGTCACTACAACAGCGCCGTAATTTAAAAAAAGAACTTATTCGAATTCACGTCGTATACTATGACGCCGGCCGCTATGTTCGATACGAGTATTAGTATTGCAAAAAACTGTTTCAGAACCTTTTATATAGGATTTTATATAGGACATGGATGTAGATAAAGTCTTGTATGCAACTGTACATAATTAGGTATTAAAACACGAATGTGGGTTTATCACACGAGGCGAAGCCTAGTGTGATAATAGTATCACATGAGTGTTCGTGTTTTAATACCCCTTATTATACGTCAGTTGCATAAATAACTATTACCGTCACAGTAACCCACAGACAGTCACAGTCACAGTTGACGATAATGAGTCATAGCTAAACATGATGGAAATAATAATACCTGCCTAGCGAGTTCATTGTTCACTGTGCCCGTTAGGAAGGTCAAGGTCAAGCTGTTCAAGAGCATAATATTAATAACACAATTTATTTTATATCCACCAAATTCTTTTTTATCTCCCATGGACGCCAACGCCCATGGACGGGCGAGTTTTTGCCACAGTTTGGGATACCAGGATACCACAGTGTGTCATTATAGGTATATACAGGGTGTTAGGTTAAACGAGGGGCATACATTAACAAAGTGTAGTACTCATGAAAATGAACAACTTTTACTATGGGACCAAACCTGAAATCGCGAACATTTTGACGAATTATGCGAACAGAAATGTACTGAACAGCTGATTTTTGTTTCGCGATTTCAGGTTTGGTCCCATAGTAAAAGTTGTTCATTTTCATGAGTACTACACTTCGTTAAAGTATGTCCCTCGTTTAACCTAACACCCTGTATATGTATAGGTAAATATAACCGTGCCGTGCCGTGTGCACCGTGTGACCGCTATAATTGCTACCCAGGCGAGAATTTTATCGCTGCAGGTTTCCATTTCGATCCTCAGGGAAGTTACGGATATCATCAGTCTTTAGTTTAGTCTAGCAGATACTCAGTATTGTCCTAAGTACGCCAAGTACGTATGTAAGCCTTCATCCATTTACTTAGTCTTCACTTCATTCACTTTCTTTCTCTCAGTTGCGGATAAGTGCTAAGCTTTAAAATTATAAAAGACCTGTTTCTGTACATAAATGTACTTAATTATTTTATAACTAAACACACGGAACCTGTGGCCTTGACGATAATCATATTTTTGGTGATATCAGCACCTACCTACTAGGTGATTTGAAAATGTATAATTTTGTTTTTTTATAATATTTTAAACTCACAACGTAATTTAGTTTGTTATAAGGTTTAATTTAGGATATTTTTCAATTATATAAATACGAAGAGAAGTCCTGACTGACTGACTCATCAACGCCCAGCCCCGTCCCTTGAACCTAGAAAGCTGTTTGCACAGAGGTTTCCTTTTATAATGTAGACTAGGAATAAGGAAGGATTTCCCGATAGACGTTCCCGTGGTAGATTTTCTAGTTTATTATTAGTACACTACTTTTCAGTATTAAATATGAAATAGCTAAGAGTTTTTATCATCGGAATTTAACAACTGTTCATATTTTTAATTCGATTGTACGTACAAACTGAAGTGTTAAGCGAGTTTTGTTGCCGACTGTACTTTCATCAATCAATCTGCCAAGCCAACTATGTTTGGGTCGGCTTCCAGTCTAACCGGGTGCAGCTGAATACCAGAATTTTACATGGAGCGACTGCCTATCTCATATCTGACCTCCACAACCCACCAACACCACCAGCTGGGCACGATACCCCTTGCCAAGACTGGTTGTCAGACTTCTGACTACCCGTGTCCATATCGACTGTAAGAGAAAAGATCTACGACCAACAGCGAGGCACTGAGGGGTCTAGGTATGTTATGGATGGTCACCCATCCACGGATCGCCCTCGGCAAGCGTTGCTTAGCCTTGAAGATCGACCCGTGCAGCTGTTATTATTTAGCCACAACTACATGCGATTGCGATTTATTTTTATTGACTTTTTCCGTTCATAAGTAAGTGGTAAGAAAGGTCTGCCTCCAGATTCTTTCAATTTAATTTTATGTATTTGCAACAGCAAAATAAAACAAAGAATTAATATTTAACACGGTTTTAATAGAACATTTTTCAAAACTTACACCTATAGGAAAATGTAAAAAACAGTAGTTTAAAATATAATAAGTAGGTACGATTATAAGAACTAATAAAGGCACATGTCAAAGTCACTAGTCAACTATAAAAACCTTCTAACTAAGGGCCCTCGCCCACGGCGACTTTTTGTAGCAATGCTGTCGCGCGTTTACGAAATGCGCAACTGCGTCGCTACTAACGCGCGTTACTCGCATTTGCAACGCGCTACAGAAGCGATGCCCACGCGCTACTAACGCGCTACAGTATCGCGACTGTATCGATGCAAACGCGCGACGGTGTCGGACGACATCGGGGAGAGAACAGAGGGAGGGTGGTGCGTGAGTGGAGAACCGAGCTTTCGTTGCCTACGCTTCGGCTGCTTACGTAAAAGCAGCACCAAAGACAACGTGACGAATGTTGCCTCAACGGAGTCCATCTTGCAACTGTAGCGATCGCAGGTATTTTTGTGCCGTTACTGAATCGCGTTTGCTTCGCGACAGAAGCGCACCAGTATCGCGTTTACATCGCGACTGAATCTGGGCCCGTGGGCGAGGGCACACAGCTACCGACCGCTTCGTGACTGTATCGATGCGGACAGCATCGCTACTGCATCGCTACAAAAAGTCGCCGTGAGCGAGGGCCCTTAGAAGGCGCTATTTTAAAAATCGTTTCTAAAGTAAGTAATGGGGAGGTACACTGCCAAATTATACCGCTTAGAAAATTGTTGTCCCTACTGGTAGCGATAACCGGAAAAAAAATCCAACTATCCCAACCAGTGCGGATCAGGTTCCTTATAACCCTACCGGTAGCGATAATTGGAAAAAATCTCCAAGTATCCCTACCAGTGGAGCTAAATCAGTAGGGACATATGGAACAGGGGCTTGCGACCCACGGGGTCAACATAATAATGCTCTGAGAGTACTGCTGCGGTTGCCGTGGCGTTGCAGTGCATCTGTGGGATGTTAGCAGATAATAATAATAACATTGATGGTTTTGCCACCATCATTAGAAAAAAATGTGCATCCCTGATGTCACGTGCTCGCGGAAGCACTAACAGTCTTCTCAGGGTGCTGCTCACAGATCGGTGGGAGTCTCCGATGTTGCGGAGGTGGATACAGCTCCACGATGTATGTTAGTCTGTGTCTGTACCTACTAACACTAGATGTCAAGTAAACTTTGCCTGAAAATAAAACTTATTCTATTCTGTTGAGTTAGCACCTACTAGGGAAGCAAACCCTTGCTGCAGATGCAGCAGGGAATACCACAAACCTTCTTTCATAAATCTATGCCACAAACTAACCAAATATTACTTAAATGAACATTGCAATCAACTGTAAATTAAAATCACGGGTTTTATTTTATATTTAGATATCGATAAGTGTTGCATGTAGTAGGTAGGTAGGTACAGACGCCGGCACGTCAACGTAAACCTTATATATATCTATAACTACGACGTAGTAATGTACATTCAGAAGCAAGATACAAATATCAACTTATTAGGTAATAGAGTTTGTCAAGCGAGTCGTGACCACGACCATTTAGCTGATTTCTTATAATGGCAATACTATTATCTGTCAAACGGATTGTCACAACTTGTGTTCTACTAAGCTACAGCATTTTGATACTTTTAGCTCAATTATTTAATTTGTATTAATGGAAATTTAAAGAAGAATGGAAAAGAAATATATTTAATGGTTAAATGCACAGATCACACTATTCATGTAGAAAACAAAGGATAACCGATACGGAGTTGGAACCCTTCATCATTTTTGTGCGTCATGATACTGACAGTGATTTCTCTTATGAAGACATTGAATTTCTAGATTCTGATTTTAGTTCTAATTGTGACTAATAAATACCTACATTGAAATGCACTTTTTTAAGAAATTTTTTATGTACAAAAATTCAAGTATCAAACATGTTTTCAGCGTACTATATCAGTGTTGACACATGTAAGATTTTTATTTTTGGCCTCCTTTTTCATTGGACACGACTCGCTTGGCAGACTCTAACTAGCCGTATAAAATGCATATATTTTTTTGATAAACGAAATAGTAATTTATTTATTTATTTAAACATACACACACTATCTTTACAGGATGACCCCAATACAATAGTGGTTTGCAAACACACACCCAAATAAATTGAAAAATCAACTTACGGATAAAGGCTCTTACAGAAAGAGGCGATATCGCGTCGGCAACGCGATATTGCGATATTATATCCGTAGAACAATATCGCGTCGGCAACGCGATATTGCGATATTATATCCGTAGAACAATATCGCGTCGCGACGCGATATCCCCTCTGTCTGTAAGAGCCTTTATACTTACTTAAAAATCTAAACATTAAAAATACCAAGCCACACTAAACTAAATAAATCACAAGTAGCACCATATAATATAACTTCAATCAATCATTGTATTTATTTGTGAACAGAGGTGGTAAACATAAATGGTCATAAATATACCTACATGTTATTGTAGTCGAGCTTGAAATTGAATGTGGCAGAGCTCCTTCACTAACTCTCAGGTATCTGTAATCCTTCACTAACTCTCATGGTATCTGTAATCCTTCACTAACTCTCGTGGTACCTGTAATCCTTCGAGCTCTATGTTCTAGCAATGAAATTGGTGTACAAATAAGTAGTAATTATTCGCAGATAAGATAAATATAAATTACTTAGTGGTAAGAATAACTATAAATTCAAATTCAAATTCAAATCTTTATTGCTGAACACAGTACATATTATATTTCAGATGTTAGTGAATGCGCAGTTCATTGTGTCCTACCAATTTAGGCATGCAAAATTTTCTATCTCAAATCAAAATTTACAATTTAATCAAATAAAAGATACAGTCACCATATCAAACAAAAACAAAATAAATTAAATTAGTTTAGCGTGTATGTCACATATTAACACCGTAGCGTCAACACTTAAAATAATCACAAAATTAAAATAAATTAAATTAAACAAATAAATTACGAATTATGAAAATCGGACTTAAAAAGTATCTACCATAAGACTATTTTACACATATTTTTTTGTCTGTCAGGTACTCACTTACTTTGTAATACGTCTTACTTATCAGCAGATTATTTAACTGTCTTTTAAATATATTAAAATCGTTACAGTCTAATAAACATTTAGGCAGTTTGTTATATATCTGCGAAGCCATACCTAAAAAATTTTTACCAAATATGGCTTTTCTGTGTGGTCTACCGCTTATTTTATTTTTATATCGCGCACTGTTAAGTGTTCCAAACAAATGAAGATTTTTTCTGACAAATAGAGCCACCTCATATATGTATAGGCAGTGTACCGTCAATATACGAAGATTGGCAAAAAACGGTTTACAGCTTTCCGTGCTTGGAATGCCGCATACTGCCCTCACACACCTTTTCTGAGCTCTAAACACCTTGTCCATGTTCGTGGAGTTGCCCCAATATATTATCCCGTATCGTAACGTGGATGTGACATGTGCATGAAACGCCATTACCACAACTTTTTGACTGACCTCCTTTGCGAGATTGCGTAGAGCATATGAAAACTGACTCAGACGTTTACATACACTGTCAGTGTGAGCCTTCCAAGACATATCTCTATCTAGTTCCAGTCCTAAAAATTTTGTGGTACTCGTTTCCGATATTATTTTGTCTTGATATTTTATGTCAGGTTTTTTATGGTCAGTTCTTTGCTCAAATGTCATAATTTTCGTTTTGTCAATATTTATTTTTAAATTATTCACACCCATCCATTCTATCAATACTTGGAGACAGTGGTTTATTTCTCTCTCAAGAGTCGGTGCATCATTGATGTCACTAAAAATTACCGTGCTATCATCAGCAAACAAAACCATAGGATGATGTATTTCTCTGGGCATGTCATTGATATAAATTATAAATAATAAAGAGCCTACAATACTTCCTTGCGGTACACCATAGTTATTCGATCTCATCCGCGATAGGTACGTATACTCGGTTTTTGATGTCATACAGACCTTATCTATCTTCGTACATTGTTGTCTATTTGACAGGTATGATTTGAAGAGGTTAAGAGCATTACCCCTTACTCCATATCTTTCCAGTTTCTTTAGAAGTATTGTGCGATCCACAAAATCGAACGCCTTGCTCATGTCCATGAATAACGCTGCTACTGGACTTCTGTTATCGATACTTGTAATGATTTTTTCAAACAAGTTGAAAATTGCCATGTTAATGTTCTTTTTTCTCCTAAAACCGAACTGTTCATCAGCAAAAAGATTGTTTCGTTCGAAAAATGAGTATAATATGTCGTATATAACTTTTTCTATTATTTTGGAGAATATAGGTAGTAAGGCAATTGGCCGGTAGTTGGCTGGGTCATGTTTGTTACCTTTTTTATGTAGTGGTTTTATAACTGCCAGTTTTAGCCTATCCGGGAACACACCCGATTCTAAGCACAAATTTATAATATGACTAAGTACTGGCGCGATAACAGTTGATACAGATTTAATTACACTAGTTGTTATGTCATCATACCCAGAGCTGTTCGTATTATTTAAAGAATTGATTAATTTTATAATGTCAGGGGGAACTGTAGGTATTAAAAATAAAGAGTCAAGATGCATGTCAAATTTTAGATTTTGATTATTAATATTATTAATGTCAGATACAGATTCAATTTCGTCAATAAAGTAGTCATTAAAAGTTTGGGATATATTTTTTGGGTCAGTTACATAATTGCCATTTATATTAAGTCTTCGTATTCCTTCAACCGGCTTATTATTTTTGCTCTTATTTATTATTTGCCATGTCGCTTTACTCTTATTAGACGCACTATTAATATAATTGTTATTCTGAGATTTTTTAGTTAAACGAATTATAGTTTTTAACCGTTTTGTATATGTTTTAAACATGTATTTATTATTGGCGTTGGGGTCTTTCCGAAATTGCCATAACATATCACGCTTGCGTTTACAGCATAATTTTATGCCTTTACTTATCCACGTCGGTTTTTTTATTGCATATCTTTTAAGTTTCTTGAGTGGAAAGCACATATCATAAAATAGTTTAAATGTGTCATGGAACTTATTAAACGCGTCATTGGATTCTTTGCATGAATAAATGTCATTAAATGTCAAATTTTGTAAACAACTTCTAAACTTGAACATATTTTCTTTACAGTAACTACGTCTAAATACATACCAGTAAGGCAGTATACATGTATTTTTAATAGGGCATTGTAGTAGTTGCGCTGTGTGATCTGACATTGTAGTAGTTGCGCTGTGTGATCTGACATTGTAGTAGTTGCGCTGTGTGATCTGACATTGTAGTAGTTGCGCTGTGTGATCTGACATTGTAGTAGTTGCGCTGTGTGATCTGACATTGTAGTAGTTGCGCTGTGTGATCTGACATTGTAGTAGTTGCGCTGTGTGATCTGACATTGTAGTAGTTGCGCTGTGTGATCTGACATTGTAGTAGTTGCGCTGTGTGATCTGACATTGTAGTAGTTGCGCTGTGTGATCTGACATTGTAGTAGTTGCGCTGTGTGATCTGACATTGTAGTAGTTGCGCTGTGTGATCTGACATTGTAGTAGTTGCGCTGTGTGATCTGACATTGTAGTAGTTGCGCTGTGTGATCTGACATTGTAGTAGTTGCGCTGTGTGATCTGACATTGCCAATTCGACAGTTACGCATTTACTTCCCCTTATATTATCAATAATGTTATCGATGCAGGTACCGCTACAGAGACGTGTTGCAGTAACCACACCTAGTTTCAAGTGAAAGCTTTGGAGTAGGTTTTTAAAGCTGAGAGAGGCATAGCTATCCTTTAAAATGTCTATATTAAAATCTCCACATACTATAATCTTTTTCTTACGTCTAAAACAAATGTCATTAAGGATCATATCTAAACTGTAAAGGAATGTATTTACCGAGGCCTTATCTGATTTAGGAGGTCTGTATATACACAAAATGATTACGGGGTGAGTTTGAACCTCAACTGCGCAACCTTCAATAAGACCCGGTTTACACCATTTTCCTATGTCTAATTTTTGTCCTTTTAAAGTATTTTTCATAAGTATACATGAGCCACCATTTCTATTATCTCGAGCATAGTATGTGTAAAGTGTATAGTTCGGTACGTAAAGATGCATGCAAATCGTTTCATACCTAAACACTTAACCATCGACTAAATGCAAAACTGAGTATTTTCATCTGTTTGTTATGTTATCAGTCAGTATCATCTGCTCAACTACTCATAAGATTCTGATAAAATTCAGACAAATACCAGTCAGTAGGTATTTGTCGCTTAGTAAGGTATTTGTATTTTAGGTACATGTGTATAAGGCACTTTAATAACAGACAATTAAAAAAGTTTTGTTTTTATTTTTCCTACCACGAAAAATTACATCAAATCCCAAAAAGTAATAATATCAGACTATAATTTCATCACAATGACACATCCGTTTTTCACATGTTTTTAAAATATTACTGGTCTTTTTATGTACGAAACAGGTTGGGATTACCTCTTAAGTTCTTAACACAGAACATAGAACAACAACACATCAGTAAAAGCTATTTCCTATGCTTTTGCATTGGTAATTAGATAATTCCTAATTACCTACTTATATAAAATATTTTTACATTCATAAAATAATAAGGTGAGTTGCATACCTACCTTCTTTCTTATATCTATGGCGTGAAAAAAGTTCATGGTTCTGTAAAAAGGATGGTGCTATAGTTTGTATATAGCTCCGTCTCTCTCTCTCTCTGTCTCACTGGAAACATGATGGATCCATGATCTTTTGTCACGTCATAGCCCCAGACCACTTGTTGCTTATCATAGATAAGAAAAATCACTTAATATTATTATAACTATTTGACAATACAAAATGCAATAATAAATCACATGAAAATGAATGTGGCAGAGCTCCTTCACTAACTCTCATAGTATCTGTAATCCTTCACTAACTCTCGTGGTATCTGTAATCCTTCACTAACTCTCGTGGTATCTGTAATCCATCACTAACTCTCGTGGTATCTGTAGTCCTGAAAAGAAGAACAATGGTTTATTATGTAGGTACGTTTTAGTGTTTTATTGTATAACGGGCTGGTGGCTTCAACTCCACGTCATAAACTCCTAAACTAATGGAAGGATTATTATTGGGAGAGCCACCAATGTCAAAAAAATCACAGACCTCATGCACCACATGACCTTCAACTAATATTTGAAATGAACTTCGGATGTTGGGGTTGCCTTCCAGTCTAACCGGATGCAGCTGAATACCAGTATTTTGCATGAAGCGACAGCCTATCAGACCTCCACGACACAGTAACTGGATAATACGATACCCCTTGGTAAGACTGGTTGTCAGACTTTCGGGCTTCTGACGATCCGATGTCGATTAATTTCAAAGCTGGCAATCTGACTTTTCGTAAATTTTCAGCAAATTAAAATAAAACTGATTAATAGTGCTTCAGTATGGTCCGGTTACAAAGCTAAAATATGTAATTTTTGAAAAAACCTTTGAAATTTCAAAGATGGCAATCTGTGCTCTTTAGTTTTAGTTTAGTCGACTTGACATCAACAACAAAGTCAACTTAATCAAATAAGTATCAAACAATGAGTTAAATATGAAAAAGTCCAAAAGTACCTAATTAACTTTATCCTAAGATGTATGTAAACCTATGATGAACTCACAATAAGCACACAGGCTCCGATGACTGCTAGCTTGAAGCGCACGTTGAGGTCAGCGGGGAAGCTGATGACGTAGTCGTCTTTGTACGTGAACATCTCCTTCAGCAAGCTGCGGTACTTCTTGCTGATGCCGCCGATCGTGGTCTTGTTCTTTGTCTGCAGCTGGAATGGGAGATCATGTCTTCAGTTTATTTACCGGTAATGGGCTCTCTGTGCCTCGGAGTCGGGAAGCACGTTAAGCTGTTGATCCCGGCTGGCATTCGTAGATCTTTGACAGTCGTTACGGGTAGGGTAGAAGTCCGGAACTCTGACAGCCAGTCTTACCAAGCGTTATCGTGTTACCTAGCAACTGGGTTGTGGATGTCCGATAGGCAGTCCATGCAAAATACTTTTATTCAGCTGAATCAGGTTAGACTGAAAGCAGACCCCAACCTAGTTGGGAAAAAGATATGCGTGTGATGATGGTGTGTCAAGCTAAGTCGTTCAGAAATCAGAACAGCACGCAATTGTAGTGTTCAAATGTGTTCAGTGATTGATGCTTTATGAAAAACATACACTTTAACCAATAATGGGAGCTGGAACTTTCCAGCTACATATAGAAAAGGGTTTTAGGCGATCGAACATACTCAAAGTCGTTCTACCTCAAAACTATGTAAGCAAATTACCTGAAATTCATACTCAGTGAACTCTCCCTTGATCCTAAGCGTGGGGGAGTCGTGTGCGTCGTTGATGCTGAAGACGGGCGTCATCAGGGTGGCCTCCTTGCGCACCACGCTGACCAGCGTGTTGTTCATGTACAGCTCCACCTTGTCCGACACGAACACGCTGGGGCGGCGCAGCGAGAACACCTGGAGGAGTAGCAGGCTGAGTATCAGCACATCTGGGTTATACCATCATCGTTTGTAGCGCAGCTGATGCAGGCAGACCGAAGTGACGTCACCGTTGGTATGCGCATGGTAGCACAGCGCATGACCAAGGGGACCTAGAGCTAGAAGTGATGTACGGTTTCCATCAGGAAATTCAAACGTATTGGGAGAACTACGCTCAGTCGTCAGTCGACAACAGTGCGTGTGTCACGAGTCATGACATTCTTTAAAAAATATAATATACTTAGTATAAGTTATTTTGGGTATTATTTCGGTACCTACATATTAATTATTACCTTCATTAAAATTATTCAAACACCTAAATTGACGCATCGTATATGTCGCAGCCAACTGGTTGATTTAGCCGTTTGGTCAACCGCCTTAGCCATTTCACTAAACGCCGCGCCGCCGCCGCCATTCAATCAACGGCCTGAATGATTTAATGAACTGGCTGGCGTATGCTTAGGTCATATGCAATAAGGTATTTCGGTAGGTCACTTAGAGACCTATAAGACGCGGCTGACAGGGTCGATTTGTTATCATGTTCTGTGAATGAATTCACAAAAGTCATGTTGTATGTGTTATGTTATTTAAGATAGTTTAATTAAGGACCACGCTACCGCATTAGGAATTTCCTGTAATGGTAGCAGTGTTTGTGATAAATAAAGAAATAAATATTATTTCATTAAAATTTAAAAATTACAGTGTAAAGGTAACGCACCGTTCTTGAGAAAACCAAACTATTGTAACTTAACCTCGAAACACTAAAGTAGCTCCTGCAACGTCTCCGGCGCTGCGGGAAGTGCAAGCCCTTCGCCTCTACGTATAGTGTGGCCATTAGTGCTGTGCACTCCCTGAGGTATGCGCGCGGCGAGACGGGGGGAGAATCAGCTGCTGCGCTCGCCCGTCTTCGCCTCCCACCTCGCCACGCATATCTCAGCGCTCGCCCCGTCTTCGCCTCCCACCTCGCCACGCATACCTCAGCGCTCGCCCCGTCTTCGCCTCCCACCTCACCACGCATACCTCAGCGCTCGCCCGTCTTCGCCTCCCACCTCGCCACGCATACCTCAGCGCTCGCCCCATCTTCGCCTCCCACCTCGCCGCGCATACCTCAGCGCTCGCCCCGTCTTCGCCTCCCACCTCGCCACGCATACCTCAGCGCTCGCCCCGTCTTCGCCTCCCACCTCGCCACGCATACCTCAGCGCTCGCCCCGTCTTCGCCTCCCAACTCGCCACGCATACCTCAGCGCTCGCCCCGTCTTCGCCTCCCACCTCGCCACGCATACCTCAGCGCTCGCCCGTCTTCGCCTCCCACCTCGCCACGCATACCTCAGCGCTCGTCCCGTCTTCGCCTCCCACCTCGCCGCGCATACTTCAGCGCTCGCCCCGTCTTCGCCTCCTACCTCGCCGCGCATACCTCAGGGAGTGCACAGTACTAAAGGCCACACTATAACAAAGCATTTTCACAGCGCGCGAGGGTTGCCCTCCCTTCGCGCCTCTGGAATTTTATAAACACTCTAGGGGTAGCAGCCAAAAGAATACGTGGAGTCGGGGTGTGGTGTAAAATAGCTGGGCCTCAAGTCTGCTATTACAATAGTGTCAGAATGGTCTATCATTGATTTCATAATTGATGGTTTTGACAAGTTTGGTAATCTACTAATGTAATGGCGTCACAATTGCGTCATTATGACTTTCCAATGGTCAACCACTGAAACTCCATTGTATGAAATTATGAATTTAGCAGATTACGAACTTTTAGCAAAATGACAATGCAGTGACAATGGGATCGTGTTGGAATGACGAATTTCTAAAAAATAGCAGACTTTGGGCCCAGAAATATTGTGGTTTGTCGACGCCATATTGATTGAATGTGGGTTTCAGCGCCAGGTGAAATGTCTGGGGGGGACGGTATTTTTTTTTTACATTTTTCATCAAAAGTCGAAAGCTATGCGGTTAAAAAAATAAAAAAATGTTTGAGAATGTGCAAATAGCGCTCTTTCATATGATACCCCACATGCCCTAGTAGCCACACTTTGATTTTTTAAGACCCTTTCAGTCCCTGTTGCAAAAAAAAATATTTTTATTTCTTTCTTATTTGCAAAATAGTTGAGTAAACGTCATCTAAAACTGTTCCAAATTTCAAGTTGATAGCATTAGTAGTTCTTGAGATATCCAGCTGTGACAGACAGACAGACTGAGTCAAACCATAAAGGTTCCTTTTTTACCATTTTGGTACGGAACCCAAAAAACGGCAAAAAAATCACGTTTGTTGTATGTGAGCCCACTTAAATACTTATTTTATTGTGTGTATATGTTATTTTAGCGGCAACAGAGATACATCATCTATAAAGACGATGTATTTCTAAAAAAAAAAAAAAAAAAAAAAAAAACAACAAACAAAACAAACTACAACTGTCTAACTATCACGGTTCATGAGATACAGCCTGGTCACAGACAGACAGACGGACAGACGGACGGACAGCGGACGTACAAATATCTCTATTGCTTGTAACTTTCATCGATTCTATTTCTGGGACCGGCGAACCCAGCAAGACGTGTCGAAACAAGTGTCATAAGTAATCCCCGGACTAGAATATCTACTACTTCATAAGATACGTACACTGAAAAACCGAATAGTTGATTTTTTGACTGTTGATTTCCTTTTGGTTGAGTTGACATTAAATTGTGTTAAAAAAAAACTGTTCCATGACGTTTGTTTTCACAAAAATAAAATTGTTGAAATGTAATGGGTTGTTTTAACCAGAAAAATAGGTTAAAACAATACAATATTTTTGTATGTTCAGGTACAAGTAAATCTTACTATTGATTTAGTTAAGTCAACATGTGTACGAAGTAAAATAAAAAAAAACGATTAAGTTAAATTAACTAAACTCATTGAACTATTCATAAAACAGTTTATTGAACTGTATACTATTATGTAAGTTAACAAAAAAAAAAATAGGCTAACACGATACAATATTTTATGTAAGTTCAGGTACAAGTAAATCTAACTATTGATTTAGTTAAGTCAACATGTGTATGAAGTAAAATAAAAAAAACCTGATTAAGTTATATTAACTAAACCCATTGAACTATTCATAAAACAGTTTATTTAACTATGTACTATATTTAAGTAAACAACAAAAATAGGTTAACACAATAAAATATTTTATGTATGTTCAGGTACAAGTACCTAAATCTAATTATTGATTTAGTTAAGTCAGCAATATGTAAATTACATTTTCTACAACTTAGCAAGGCGCCATCTGGTGGCAACATTCAAAACTACTACATACTTACTTATTGTGAAACTTTAATTTTTTTTTAAATTACTTTAAACAGATAAAATTTAAATAGAATCTTTAAATAAAACCATGTACACGTTAAAATTACATTGCCGATAGTGGTACAGCATTTTAGGTTCATCTTCAACGGCAGTGATAGCCCAGCTCTCGAGTTCGAACCCAAAGCACGCACCTCTGACTTTTCGGATTCATGCGCATAGCATCAGCAGCGTAGCATCTTACTTACGAGTATAGGTATATCTAACATCACACCACCAGTTGATTCTACACAATGGCTAGTGTAAAGTACACTTATAAATATAGGTTAATCTCACTACAAGATGTAGGTACATCCAACACTACGCTTTAAGTTGATTCTACATACACTCCTTTGCAAAAAAAACGGGCAGTTTGGATTTTTCAACATTATTGGTAATAATTTAGTTCTAATGAGGTTTTAATAGGCAAACTATGTTCCTGGCACATAATAAAGAGTCTGGGTATGAAAAAAAGTTAATTTCAAATTCAGAACTGTTGTTTTTAGAAATAATAATCCCTTTTTCAGTTTATGACTTTTTACTTACTATTCGCGGGTTTGCGGTTAAAAGGTTATCAGGCAACTAAAACTAACTTCTCGTTATTTTTATTAGAATAATTTATGTTTGTCGCATAATCCTGCCTTATTGTGACTTCAAACAGATATCTTTGTGTCGATTATAATGGCAGAAAAAGCAATAAGAGCTAGTAAAATTATAGCGCCGCTGGAAGTGGGATGTAGCCAATGTTACGGCTCACAGCGGTTAAACGTGAGTCGTTCCACCGTCCAAAGAACCTGGACTCGATACCAAGAGATAGGTTCCGTTCAAAGAAGGCAAGGTTGTGGGAGAAAACGTTGCACACAACCACGAGACGACCGCTTTTTAGTGACTCAGGCATTGAGTAATCGCAAATGCAGTTACATAGACCTCAAAAGAAACCTTGAAGAGGTACGAGGAGCAGAAGTTAGCCTATGGACAGTGAGGAGGAGGCTTTTAGCGGTTGATATACGCAGTCGACGACCGGCGCGGCCCCCCAATTTACTCCGTGAGTACCGGATTGCTCGACCGAGGTTCACTAAAAATTGTCTATCTTGGACACTAGGTAACTGGAGTAGCGTACTCTTCTCCGATGAGGCTCGAATTTGTCTGAATGGTGAGGACCGACGACGGCGAGTGTTACGAAGACCAGGGGAACGCTATGCCGACGTGTGTTTTGAAGAAATCACCCCTTATGGTGGAAGGTCCATTATGTTTTGGGCGGACGTAACTTCCAGCTATCGTACCGAGATAGTGTTCATTGCAAATGGCTCACTAAATGCGCAAAGGTACATAACAGGAATAATTTGTCAACATGCACAGCCCGCACTGACTGTAATTGGCGAAGATGCTATTTCATGGACGATAATGCTCGGGACCACCGTTCTGGCGACGTAGATGCTTATACGCAAGAGGTCGGTATTCGTCGTCTGGATTGGCTAGCGCGGAGCCCCGACCTTAACCCCATTGAGCACGTCTGGGACCTCCTAAAAAGGCGAGTACGACCTGTCCAACGACCTTCCCCAAACATCAGGGAGCTTAAACGTGTGATTTCGGCTGAGTGGGAACACATTCCACAGGACACCATCAAAAGCCTGGTGGAAAGCATGCCAAGACGATAACATGCCATAATCGCTGCAAGGAGAGGTCATACTCGTTATTAATTTTTATTTTTTAATGTCTTTTTTTATTAAAATACCATAAAAATACTCGTAGTATTAATTTAATTATACCCTAAAAATTTCCATTTTAACACGACTTTCTGTTTACATTGACTAAAACACCGATTCCAGGATTTAAGGGTTAAAAACTGTATTCTCAATGATAATAAGAAATTTCTAGTCATTTATGCTAACGACATACTAAAAATATTAATATTATCCATAGAAAAGCCAATGACTGTAAGGTGCCCGTTTTTTTTGCAAAGGAGATTAATTAGTTAAGTGTTAATGGTAAATAAACATAGGTTAATTTTACAGCAAGACATTCAGGTATTTTTATCATTATATCACTAGTAGATACCACCTATTTTAACCTGTATCCATGTTGTCAAAAATTCAACCTATATTTTTAGGTAGGTGCTATATTAACTTGCTCACACAATGTTAAACATACCATTTAAAAAGTATGTTGAAACAACTAAACACAACTTTGTTAAATTCACCTCTTAAGTATAACAATTTTAATTTTGTTGATTTAATAAATCATGTCGGTAGATTCTATATTAACCCAAAATACAGGTTAAAATAAAAAAAGGTTAAATCAACTTAAAAAAGTTTTTCAGTGTACCCACACCTTGTGAACTCGGTTCACAAAGCATTGTTATCGCCATATGAACTAGATGTTGACTCTGTAGCCCACTCAGTATCGCCATATGAACTAGATGTTGACTCTGTAGCCCACTCAGTACCTCGTTACTCCCCCTATGCACACAAAACTCCATTACAATCTTTTAGGCAACATACACGTATACGATTACTGAGCAACCCCTTTTTATGCGAGTCCACCACAGATATAGATAGGAGTACACCATGAGCCCATTCGTATTGCAATTAAACCGTCAATTAACAGACATGACGTAATGCCACAGAGCCCACAGCGCACACAGGTGCAAACCTGGAGGTCACTGAGGCCATTAGTTTGGTGACCCCTCGCTTGGGTTACGAAAATAACCCATTTTATGGGAAGTTTTACTTAAAGGTCTGTCCCAAATCTGATGTTTGTTTGTATCAAAAGTGCCTTTTGTGTGCCTATTTGATTTGACTTTGACTTTTGAGAGCTGTTTTTAAACGCGCCCTTTATTCAGGTACAGATTCATTCAAAATGGAACTAGTGGTAATAAAAAATTATCACTAGTTCCATCACGGAACTAATAATGGAACTAGTGGCAACGAAGATACAAGATTAGCTGCAACACAAGTCAATGAGCATCGGCAATCTTGACAGTAAAACGTGGTGTGGCCAAAGTGAACTTTTCAGGTTTATTGTTCCTGTTGACCCCACAGTCACATCTCCCAGAAGTGCCCTGCACTCCCCTAATCACCACACATGACTTATGTTACATTATCTCACTGCTGCTCATTAGTTTCTCACCACCCTCCCTGCAGTATCCACTCCGTCCATGCGGAAGCCCCTGCTGTGTCCATGTGCGAGGAAGGTCAGGGCATGGCCATCCTCCTTCAGGTAGAACAGCTCCTCCCCCTCACTGTGTACCATGTACTTGTTGCCCTTCAAACCGCATCCCTTCTGGCTGATGTTGACGGTTGCCAGCCGCGTTAGGCGCTCCAGACCTGAACCTGTCATATTCAAAAATTAAAATCTGCGTCCGTATATTTACATCCAAAAACAGTTTTTCACTAATTCTGTTTATTTGTATTTTACAGCCATTTGAAATGATAAGAGGCTTTTGTCCATCATGTCGCAGTTGAGCGCGATATTAGGTACTCTTAGGTTTTCAGAATAAAATTTAATTAAAAATATTTTGGGGACAGATAAATTCCCATTTGTACCCATTTATAAGTTTGGGGACAAATGACTCGAAAATTCCCATTTGTCCCCACGTGGGGACAAACATGCGGGGACAGATGGGAATACTCCATATTTTTCAATCTGAGGGGATCTATTACAAGATGTTTAGTTTCGTAATGACATTTTGACGGGTTTAATTTTTTTTTTTGTTTGTTTTCACCATTGAGAAAAAAACTACTCGCCTTAAATGACATTTTGTTTATTTAAATTAGCTCGTCTTAGGGGATTGATTAGTATCAATCCCCAAAAAAAAAAAAAAAAGTAAAATTTTTGCACGCCTGCTTGCAGGCAGAATACAATAACACTTAGGTTATAAGATCTCACCTTTACCATAAAAATGTATTTCTCGCAAATAAACTTTTGATTTGATTTTTTGATTTGATTTATCTAATTAATCCCCTAAGACCCACTGACCAATCACTGCTATATTTTGGCCAGTGTTTTGCCTGCGAGGAAAAATGTCACCGACGATTATTCTCAACGAATTTCCTTATTATCCGGCAATCATAGGAAATAAATAGTTTACTTTCTATATTTGCCCCTACATAACTACGGAACTAGATAGGTAAATAGCGTGTATTTTTGTCGACGTTTTGTTTTACCTTGTAGAGGTCGAAATGGCCAAAATTAAAAGAGTGGAAGACCTCAGTAGTTCGACCGTCTGTCCCAGCCATGAACCCACTTACCGATATCACCTATATCTAGTCTGTACTGCAGTGTCCCACTGTAATCTATGTGCCCAACTACAGCTTCCTCAAGGGTGATAGAATCATTCTAACAGTGCCAATATTTAATTAATAGCTTATAAGAGCATGAGCCGCTTACTGTGTGTCAGCTGGAGTGATGTCACCACAGCTTCCTCATGCAGCACAGGCAAACTTAAAAAAACCGGCCAAGTGCGAGACGGACTCGCACACAAAGGGTTCCGTACCATATAATATGTTTAACAATCGCAAAGATAACTTTGTATTTCATAATGATACTGTGAATTACAAGGTTATTTTTTGCAGTTGCAGAAAATCGCCCATATTTAAACAAAATACCTTATAAATCGCCGTTTTTAGTATTTCTTGATTAAGTACAGTATAAGGTACATTAATAATAGAGCTCGTACAAAAATGGTATAAAATTGATAACTTTTACGGCCCCTTATTCCTTCATTTTAGAAGATGATAAAAATAAAAATATCTTTGTACTCTACTCGATGAGTTCTACACAATAACACCCCATACACAGGTTATTTTTTTTTTCAAAATGAAAACTTTTTTGTATGGCGACCGCCCCCTTTAATTTTAACTTTACTTTATTTTTATTATTTTTTGTTATAGTCGTAATAGAAATACACAATCTGTAAAAATTTCAACTCTCTACCTACTAAGGTTCATGAGATACAGCCCTGTGACAGACGGACGGACGGACGGACGGACACCGGAGGCTTAGTAAGTTTTTACGCACAATATTGATACTAGCTAGACTGCTCGCGGCTTCGCCCGCGTGGATGTCTGCTGTCATGGGTTTTAATTTTCTTATTATGGTTTATTTTTCATCAAAAGTATTATAAATACTGAGTTTCAAGTTAATCGGACTGCGCTTTAAAATTCTTCCATACAAACTTTAACATTCCTAAACCCCCTTTGAGGGGTAGTTTTTAAAAACTAATAATGACAAACTTTATTACTTACATAAGCAAGTATTTGTGTTAAGTTTCAAGTTCATTAACCAAATTAATAAGATTTTTCATATAAACTGTATCCCTGTTTTCACGCCCACAGGGGTAGAATTTCAAAAATCGTCTGGGATGTTTCCATAACTTAGGTCAAACATTATTTACACCAATTTTCGAGTTAATCCATCCGCAATAAAGTCCTCCGCTGTAAAATTGACTACCCCTTTTCATCCCTTAGGGGTAGATTTTTGGAAAACCCTGATACACATTAGTTAGTCTTAATTTTTGGTCTCAAGTGCAAAAACTGAGTTTTGAGTAAATCGGACCGCGTGTTAAAATTCCTCCATACAAACTTTGACACCCACCAATCCCGTCTTCTGGGGTCGCGGGTTGTTTGAAAGAGATACCGTGGCCCTGCCATAGGCAACTGAAGGAACACGGGTGGGTTTTAGTCAGTAAAAGTATGATACGCCCTTCCGCTCCACCCAGAGCGGGAGAAGTCATTTGATGATTTCCCATCCACAAAAAAAAGGGGGTAGTTTAGGAAAACTAAAAATTATTAATTTTACAATTAACTTAGATGAATATTCGTGCTAAGTTTCAGGTCTAATAACTCAAGAGATAAGATTTTTCATACAAACTTTCATCCCCTATTTTATTCCCTTAGGGATGGAATTTTCAAAAATTCTTCCTTAATTGATGTTTACACTATATATCTATCTATGTACAAAATTTCATGTCTCTAGGTCCAGTGGTTTGGACTGTGCGTTGATTATTATCAGTCAATGAGTCAGTCACGACTTTGAATTTTATATACAGGGTGTTTGGCAGAACGTTGAACATACGAAAATGGTGGATAGTTGGGGTCATCTGCTACTTACTCAGCCCTAATTTATTTGGCCCTGGCCCACTGGATATTTTTAATTATTTTTTTTTATCTTTTTTCTTGTTTCACCACTTTCTTAACTTTAAAGTGTAATTTTTATTAAAAGTGGGTGAAACAGGCAATATTTAGTTTTTTTTTTTTTTCATACTTTTATGTTGGCAGATTCTTATAAAATTATTGCTTTATTCAGATGTTAGCTAGAAAAAAAGTTATGAGTCCTCAAACTTACAGAAAGATGTAAAAAAATACTTAAATCTTAATTTCAACTTGCATTTTAAAAAAAAAACAAAAAATGATTGAGGAGTTCCAATTCTAGCAAAACATCCCTAGTGTGTGAGCTTTCTAATGGTATGTAATTTGCTTTTATAAAAAAAAAAAACTTTAAGAGTTATTTCATAATTTTATCAAGTAGGACATTTTTGACGAAACTCTACCTTTACGGAAAGTGAAATGTTTTGCGAAATTTAATACTGCAAGGTTGGTAAAAATTAAATGGTCGATACAAATTATGCTGTACCCTCGCATGTATGTGTGTTCGCATCGTCGTTTATACAGGGTGTTTTCTGCCAAACACCCTGTATAAAGATTTACAAGACCATAAACTTCTGATAGGTTTTCCTGTAATTTATAGGTAAAGAACTATTTACTGTATTTTTTTCAAAATTTTAGGCTTAGTAGTTTCGGAGATAAGGGGGGGAATGGTCAATTTTCGTCTATTTTCTTAAATAACTTCAAAACTATTTATTTTAAAATTATAAAAAAAATATATTTGAGACTCTCACAGTAAGACCTTTCATTTGATATGTCACACGGTACAGTTTACAAAACTTTTTTTTAATTTTACTTATTTTCCCCCCAAAAAGGACCCCCATATTCAAAATTAATTTATTTACATTACATGTCCGTGTTTGGGTTACTAAAATACATATTAATACTAAGTTTCAACTTAATCGGTTCATTAGATTCGGAGCAAATTGGCTGTGACAGACGGACAGACGGACAGACAGACAGACAGACAGACACACGAGTGATCCTATAAGGGTTCCGTTTTTTCCTTTTGAGGTACGGAACCCTAAAAAGTGTTGAAAGTACGATCAAAAATCTGTGTGTAAGCTGGAGTTATGTCAGCTGCTAATGTCATATCTTCCGAACGAAAGAAGATTGATAATGTATTATTATTCAGTTTACTTTAAACATAGATTATAGACTGGGAGCCGACTACATGGAATACTGCTCCAGTAACCGTACTATGTATTATAAGTATTGAGTTTTGACCACTGACTGAAAAATTACTTTAATTTCGAAAATCGGTGGCAAAAAACTAAAATACAGATCGAAGGAGACCGACTTCTGAAATTAAAGTTATTTTTCACATTGTAGTGTTTCTTGGAAGTCGGTTGTTTTTTCGTAAAAAAGTTTTTATAACGATCGGTTTGTTGGTTTAGGCGTGAGTGAAACCATAACAGACAGACAGACAGAGTAACTTTCGCAATTATTTACCCCTTTGTATAAAAACGTTTCTTAAACTTAATTCATTTCACAGTGCCTTTTAGTGCAACGTCTCTTATCTATAAGCAACGTTTGTAAATACACAGTAAGGATTATCATGTTATAGGCAAAAAAACTTTATTTATCTATACTAATTAGGTAGCGTTATATGCACTGGTTATCACAGGTAAATAAACTCTGATTATGACTCAGGGTCTGTTTGACCACCTACGATTAAGTTCCTTTTAACTTACTTGACAGATAATTACATACAACATCTGTTTCATTTTTGAATTTATTCGGTAAGTATTAGTGGCTTCAAGGACATCGTGAAATAGGCCCCTAAAGAAGTTATAGGTCCTACTTATTATTATTATCAGTAACTTACCTGCATCTTTAGCAGCAGCCATTGTTTACAATCAAACAAATCTAAAATCAACACACAACCAGTCAATAGCCGTATCAAAACCACTTTAATTTAATGACATTTGCTGCTAAAAACTCGCAACGCAATTTACAATGTCAAACCGTCAAACAAAAGATACATAAAAACAAAAAAATATTGATAAGAGTACACAAAAAGTTGGTGTTAATTAACAAGTTATGGACCAAACTACGCGACCAAGGTAGTAAAACAATTGTCCGACATTATTATTCTTAGCGCGGAATGTGCGCGACTGTTAGCAGTAATTCCAGACGTCTGAGTGCTGGCTGGCGTAGCTGCCGTCTGTCTATACTTCTACAGCTATAGCTACTCTATAGATACCTACCTAGTACTCGTTAGTATATAGTATATAGTATACTTGCTGACACTATATTGTCCACGGCTGGCGAACTTATGGCTCGCGTGTCTCGGATGGCATGCGACATGCGAAAAGGCACGGCAATTGATGAGATCAAAATTAGTACCGGTAAAGGCGGGTTACTTTGACTCTAGGGCATAACTTTGGCCCAAATCGAGACAGTGTCATTAGATCCACACAAAGTTCCACAAGTACTCGTCTATATCGCCATCTAATAGTTACCACAGGACATGCGACGTTCGGTTGCGTGGTCGCGACACTTCGGGCAGCTTAAACAGTTTTCTCTATTTGGGCCAAAGTTATGCCCTAGAGTCAAAGTAACCCGCCCTTACGTATGTAAAGTAAAGTTTATTTATTTGCGTAGTTTGTAGGTACATGACATAAGGTATTAAAAAAAAAATTGTGATCCTTATACAATCTACCTTAGACAGGGATGCAAACATTAATGAATGAAATAGTGCCAAGTAAAAATACTACCTAATTACGAAATACAAATCAAAACAGGCACAATTAAAAAAGTTTTTTTTTTTTTTTTTTTTTTTTTATTCTTAAATTTTTAAGAGGCTTTTATCCACAGTGGCAAGTCAGCCTCATCATAACTTAAACTATTCTAAACTACATCTACAAATACAATAAAAAATATTAATTCTTAAAAAAATATGTAAGTATGTCTGCTATCTCAGGTGAAGGTTGCGCTAAAACTTTTACGTAAGGACCAACATCATATTTACCACCTTTAACCATACTCAACAGAGTCTCTCTTTCCTTCCTTGTTTTAGAACACTCCATAAGTATATGGTGAACATCTTCAACCGTTCCGCATGTTTCACAATTAGGCGAATTAACTTTGTTCATCAAATAACCGAACTTGCGGGATGGGTAGTGACCAGAGCGTAATCTATGAAGCAGAACAATATGATACCTACTCATTTCTTTAAGAGCGGTATGTCATTAAATTGAAGTACTATAATTATCTTAAATTAGAAATTTACATTAGGATAAATTGAAGTCATTGTCATTTAGAAAATCGTTAATCGAATAATAACATTTTCCAATCAATAATGCTGTTAGCTTCATTTTAAAATTGTGTATTGTGTCAACTTTTATTATGTCAGGTATTTTGTTATATATTGTAGGTCCCATACTAATAATGTTTTTTTTATGTAGAGCCGTCTCAACTCGCCAAAGATTTTTGTACTGGCTTCTAATTGGTTAAGCATATTTTTTCTTTTTTTTAACCCGCATAGTTTTCGACTTTTGATGAAAAATGTAAAAAAAAATACCGTTCCCCCCCCCTTATATCCGAAGTTTGCAAAGCGAAAAATCTGAAATTATTCTATGCGATGGAAATTTATATAAAGATTACAGAAAAAATAAAATGATGTCTTTAAATAGCACAGTTTTTCAGAAATCATCAACAATAATTACATATAAATGATGGTACGGAACCCTCGGTGCGCGAGTCCGACTCGCTCTTGACCGGTTTTTTTGACCTCATCATCTGACTAAAAATGTGAGCATAGGAAATTTCAAAATGTTCCATATCTCCTGACTTATGATTTTTTCTCAATAGTTAGTTGGCGGCCATACTCGCTTAACAGACAGCTACTGGGGAGTTTGGTGCACCACTTCTTCTTCCCAGGTGAAGCACTATAGGGAAGTGGTGGAGGGCGGGCGTTTTGGAGGGCTGTCTTAAGTAATTTTAACGTTTAAAAACCGGTCAAGAGCGAGTCAGACTCGCCCACCGAGGTTTCCGTTCCGATTTCTGAAAAAGTGTGCTATTTAGCGACATGGTTTTATTTTTCCTGTAATCTTTATATAAACTTCTATCACATAAAATAATTTCAGATTTTTCTCTTTGCAAACTTCGGAGATAAGGGGGGAACGGTATTTTTTTTTTACATTTTTCATCAAAAGTCGAAAACTATGTGACTATAAAAAAAAATTAAAAAATTTGAGAATGTGCAAACAGCGCTCTTTCATATGATACCCCACATGCCCTAGTAGTCTCACTTTGAATTTTTAAGACCCCCTTTCAGTACCTGTTTCCAAAAAAATATAAATATTTTTATTTCTTTCTTATTTGCAAAATAGTTAGGTAAAAGTCATCTAAAACTGTTCCTTTCAAGTTGATAGCATTAGTAGTTCTTGAGATATCCAGTTGTGACAGACAAACAGACAGACAGACTGAGTCACACCATAAGGGTTCCTTTTTTACCATTTTGGTACGGAACCCTAAAAACCGGTCAAGAGCGAGTCGGACTCGCGCACCGAGGGTTCCGTTCCGATTTCTGAAAAAGTGTGCTATTTAGCGACATGGTTTTATTTTTCCTGTAATTTTTTTATAAACTTCTATCACATATAATAATTTCAGATTTTTCTCTTTGCAAACTTCGGAGATAAGGGAGGGGGAACGGTATTTAAATGTTTCATCAAAAGTCGAAAACTATGCGCCCTAAAAAAAAAATAAAAAATGTTTGAGAATTTGCAAACAGCGCTCTTTCATATGATACTCACATGCCCTAGGAGTTCAGCTAGGAATGCGATACAGTTAACAACAGTGAACTAACAGTGAGCTACAAGTGATTCTGCTTACTGTATTTGTGATTATTTAAATAAAATGTGTTTTTGGTGTAAACTGGCATAAATTTATTTATCCTGACCTCCAGCTCGTAACATTATCCTTTCAAGATACTGATACCCACCATAAAGCAAAGTCTGTCAAGATTTAAAATAACTCAATCAAATCAAAATGCTTACTGACACTAAGGTACCTATTCTTACCAAGGTTCCGTACCCAAAGGGTGCCAACGAGACCCCTATATTACTAAGGGCTACCCTGTCCGTGAAAGGAGGGTGTGTGCCTATCCAGGTGTATCCCTATGTGAGGTTAGGCCTCCTAGTCCAAACTGCGCTGACGTGCTGCACCTGTAGGCTCAGATTATCTGCAGGCTGATTGATGGCTATGAATTGAAGTCTTGACGGGGAAGGGTTTCTTGTGGATGAAAATAATAACAGCAGCTTCAGCTTGATAAGTCTTCAGGAGATTTCAGGAGACGACTTGCGGTAACTCTTCAGGAACAGAAATATGGTACCATGATGCCGATAGCTACGAATCTAAATTTTAGGTACCTCGGAACTTTACCAGTTTTATTAACCGACTTCAAAAAGGAGGAGGTTCTCAATTCGTCGGAGAACCTTTTTTTTTTTGTGTATGTTCCCCGATTACTCGAAAATGGCTGGACCAATTTGGATTTTTCTTTTTTTGTTCGAAAGAGTACACTTCCCAAGTGGTCCCATGATTATCAAGTCAGGAACTGATGATGGGATCCCATGGAAATCGAGGGAAACCCTCAAATTTTATGGGCACACTTATATCGATTTCGGTATTTTTTATAGTAACTCGTGCATTTGCTCTCGGAAAGTACCATTTGGTGAACTGGCTGATGATGAAGACCACAGATGGCCATCGGAAATACTCAATTATATCTAAGTAGGTATATCACAGGTTGCGATTCGATTACTTTAATATGGTTTATGCTCGTCAAAATGCATAATGGTGATGGTGACTTTACCATGAGCTCCAGTTCTCCTGGTTCTTACTAGGAGAACTCCTCAACAATTAACGTCCCTGCATCGGGAAAAGCAATATTTTGTAAAACGAGATGAGCAGTTGACATTGGGTTATTGTAACTTAGATAAATTACAAACTGACCCACTAAAAAGTGAAAAATGAAAACTTTTTTACAAAAAACAAAACCGACTTCCAAAAAAGCACTACAAAGTGAAAAATAACTTTAATTTCGGAAGTCGGGGGCAAAAACCTAAAATACAGATCCAAAGACACCGACTTCCGAAATTAAAGTTATTTTTCACTTTGTAGTGTTTTTTTGGAAGTCGGTTTTGTTTTTTTTTTTTTTTACCAGAATTTTATCATCAAAAGTTTACAAAATTGCTTATAAACAGCCTAAATATTAAAATAATCATGACATGTTATACATTGCCAGAATTGTCATCAAATTGCCCAGCTACTGAAATACCTGTAGTTCCTGTAACATTATTTACTGAAAATATTTTACAGTGTAAACACAAACAAGTTAATATTTAAAAAATATTTTTCAAGTTAATTTATTCGAAAACTCATGAAGCTATTTCAATGATCTAAACAGGTATCTCAAGCTGGTCTAATGACCTAAAACACTGTGATAGTTACAATATTACCACTATGTTTTTCAGGCCGTGACACGCCCTAGGCTGAAAACCTAAATCGATAAAACAAATTAACAAAAATCATCAAACTAACATTTCCAACCCCTATAAACCCAATTAAGTAAACTTTTCAGGAAGACTAGACTTCTAATAGTACGTCCAGGGCTAGGTAAATTGCGGCTATGTAGCCCACATAATTAAAGTTCTTAAGGGGTGTAGTTTTACGTTTTCCTTAAGAAACGCTACTTATCACTTTTCAACTATAAAACACTGTTGTTATTTGAAGTTAAATGAATAAAAAAAAAACAAAAACTACTTATAAACATTGTTTGGTGACGCATCGTCGCGAACAACAAGATTGTTTGTTATTTAAACTTAATCATTTATTATGCTCTGCTCTGACCCAGCTCTGACCTCTTTAGATGAGCACAACCAACTCACTTTGGAGAATGTTTTGTTATGCTTGAGTCAATTGATTTGCTACGAAATGCATACAAGTGAAATACTTTGCTGGGCACATGGGGTCTGCTAATGTATCTAGACTTAGTTTTTCGCTATAGCGGGGGTGGCGAACCTTTCTGTGACTTTAATTTTTGTGTGTAAAATGTTTGAAAAAAAAGCGGATAAGTGCGAGTCGGACTTGCACTCCAAGGGTTTCGTACCACCGTACATTATTTAACACTACTTACATAATATTATTACTAAAAAAACACGTTTCTTATATGGGGACACCCTTTATTTTTTTGTTTTATTTTGTTTTTATTATTTGCTGTTATAGCAGCCATAGTAGTACACATTCTGTGACTAGTAATATTTCAAGTGTCTATTATTACGGTTCTAAAGATACAGAGCTGTGACAGACGGACGGTTTCACCCCATCGTGTCCATCGATCACGCCCGTCTGCGTCCGGCACACTTGTATTATTTCTTACAGTTGCTGACAGGGACAGGCCAACACTAACTTCCCCACGACCCATAGGTAATATGAAACATTGTAAAAGCCAATTTATTTTTGTAAGAGTGACCGTGGTGTTTATTTCGGCTCATCTCCATAGGAAACGAACAATTATTGAAACCGTGCACATAGCTTTTGACTACTTCCAAATTGCAAGTAATGACGTCACTTTCGGAGGCATTGACCGGCCCTACCCGAGCCAAATGGCGTAGCAGCAGCGGCCCGGCAGGTTTGATTCTTCTCATTACATCAACCATTACATGTATGAAAACGTTTGTAAAATGTTTTTGATGAAGTAAAGTCTTGTTGTCGGTGTTCAGTCTGTCGGCGTAGTGTCTGTCGGTGTTTAGTCGTCACTCATTTTTGATTCCGAGGAAAATAAAACTAGGAGAATAACATTGGGCATTGTAGAGCAGGTACCTACAAAGATGACTACATTTTCATTTAATGAGGTAAGTTCGCGCAAAAAAATTAACTTGGCAAATAGTTAGGGGAACGTCTCTACACTTCTAGGAACCTTGTGACTTGTTTAAATTAACTTGGCAAATAGTTTAGGGGAACGTCTCTACACTTCTAGGAACCTTGTGACTTGTTTAAATTAACTTGGCAAATAGTTTAGGGGAACGTCTCTACACTTCTAGGAACCTTGTGACTTGTTTAAATTAACTTGGCAAATAGTTTAGGGGAACGTCTCTACACTTCTAGGAACCTTGTGACTTGTTTAAATTAACTTGGCAAATAGTTTAGGGGAACGTCTCTACACTTCTAGGAACCTTGTGACTTGTTTAAATTAACTTGGCAAATAGTTTAGGGGAACGTCTCTACACTTCTAGGAACCTTGTGACTTGTTTAAATTAACTTGGCAAATAGTTTAGGGGAACGTCTCTACACTTCTAGGAACCTTGTGACTTGTTTAAATTCCTACTTATATGTACTAGAAAGGTTTAGGTAGTTAAATAAAGGTGAACAATCATGAATTCATGATGCATGTGACTTTTATCTTTTTTATTTTAAAACTTTTTAACATAAACACATTATCTTAGTAGGTAAGTAAGTGCTTTAATATAAACAATTTGGGTTCGGGGCGAAGATCTAGTTTTGTAAATATCTGAAACTAGCTTTTGCCCGCGGCTTCGCCCGCGTGGATGTCGGAACATATCCCACGAGAACGTACTACCGGGATTAAAAGTACCCTAAGTGTTAATCCAAGTAAGCCGACGTTCGCACGGACGTAAAAATATCGCGGCGGGATTTTATCGCGCATTGGAGTTTCAACTCTCGGTTTTGAGCCGATCTTCGAGAATCCAACCTAACAACAACAGAGTGCATCCCAGCGCGACGAAAACACTGTTGGATTTTTAACTCTCAGCGCTAAGCAGAGCGTCTCAGTGCTAAGGAGCTCGTGGCTAAGTAATAACAGCCGCACGGGTCGATCCGTCAGGTTAAGCTACGCTTGCCGGGGTTGGTCAGTGGATGGGTGACCATCTTTACATAGCGAGATTCCTCCGTGCCTCGGAAAGCACGTTAAGCCGTTGGTCCCGGCTGTTATTCGTGCATCTTTGACAGTCGTTACGGGTCGTCAGAAGCCCGAAAGTCTGACAACCAGTCTTACCAAGGGGTATCGTATTACCCAGTAACTGGGTTGTGGAGGTCAGATAGGCAGTCGCTCCATGTAAAATACTGGTATTCAGCTGCATCCGGTTAGACTGGAAGCCGACCCCAACATAGTTGGGAAAAGGCTAGGCAGATTGATTGCTAAGCAGAGCGTTGAAAATTCAGTGCGCTAAAAAAATCGCCGCGATATCTTTACGCCCGTGCGAACGTCGGCTAGACAATAGCGCCCTCCACACGTACAGTTCGGAGCGCGGGAAACAGCACGCGCCGTTCCATCCCTCGCTCCGAACTGTACGTGTGGAGGGCGCTATTGACGAAATGAGTGAAATCAATTTACACCGAAACACTGTAACTGTCACTGCGGTTTGGAACGCAGTCCAAGATGCGCGGTCCGAACTGTACGTGTGGAGGGCGCTAATATCTTCTCGCACTGTTTATATAGTACTCGAGGAGCGGCGTGCAGATTGATATATGATTGCTGGAGGATAATAAATCTTAAAACCAAACAATAGTAAACGGAAAATTACCAACATGCATGCCTTTGAAAGCAACTTTAAAGCGAAAATATAAATCCTCTTTATCCCGTGGGAATTAAAAAAATATTAAGACTAAATGTTACTTTAAGATACGGACTACCCAATCCCTTAAATCTCTTAATAAGACGTAAGTACCCCTCCGGAGCAACTGGACAGATTCTCAGCTAGACAGTTTCGCAGCTGGACAGCTTAGGAACTGGACAGAGTATAGTCGTGAATAAATAAGTTTATAAACTATGAAACATAGGTTGTGTTTATTCAAGGAAAGTCAAAAACACAAAGGCACGACCGTAGAATCTCTTACAATCTGTTGCATTGAGACTTTTTTTTAAGGTAGGTAGTTAACGCAGTCCGATAATATATTTTGTACTTATCTGCATATCAATCAAAATAAACAAATACAAAAAAAAAAAAACAAAAAACAAATTTTGTAATAATCAAAACGTGAGTAATTTAATTATTTATAGGGTACCTATGCTAATTTAATGGGCCTAGTTGTTCAAATCGAAGCTTGAAAAGAGTCAGACCTTGCCCTCTGGAGCAAGTCGTCCACTTTCCTATCTTGACCACTTTTTCATAACGTCCATATTCCCAACTCATCCACTTTATATTTTTGCCATGGACTGTACACGTTCTGTCCAGTTGCTAATCTGTCCAGCTGAGAATTTGTCCAGTTGCGAATCTGTCCAGTTGCTCCTGAGGGATTTTTTCATAACTCAAACCCATAAATTTGAATTTTCGTATCCCTAACTTAAGAAATGCTGGGATTCTCATAAAACTTTCACCCCCTGTAGGATTATTTTTTAAGACAAAAAAACAACCGACTCCCAAAAAAACACTACAAAGTGAAAAATAATTTTAATTTCGGAAGTCGGTGTCTTTGGTTTTTTATTTACTTTCGTTTTTTTTTTGCCATCGACTTCCGAAATTAAAGTTATTTGTCACTTTGTAGTGTTTTTTTGGGAGTCGGTTTTTTTTTTGTAAAAACAATTTAATTTTCACTTTTTAGTGGTGCCTACCCCACACAAATCTGAATACCACCACAGTCTAAAAATCATAATACCACTCTGCAAAATAAATTAGAGCATCATCCACATAGACTACACGTATGGAAATATACGTATTAAATTATTGAAGCTAACTCAAAATCCACTCATCAGATCTTGAAGATATTTTTATGCGACCATCTCAGGAGTACTCATACCATTTCAAATAAAAACTTTGCAAAAAGCAAATACGTCGCGCTAAGTCGTGTCAGAAGTTTGGTAGGCGTAGTTTTAGTTGACAGAGATAACGAGGCTACGAAATCTGCCTTCTGACAATCAATTTGAATCATTTATAGCCAGAGTGCATCATGACGATTCCTTTAAGCCCAAACACGGCTAGGATACATTGTTAGGGTTCCGTACCAAAATGGTAAAAAAGGAACCCTTATGGTGTGACTCAGTCTGTCTGTCTGTCTGTCTGTCACAGCTGGATATCTCAAGAACTACTAGTGCTATCAACTTGAAATTTGGAACAGTTTTAGATGACGTTTACCCAACTATTTTGCAAATAAGAAAGAAATAAAAATATATGTATTTTTTTTGCAACATGGGGTGAAAGGGGGTCTTAAAAATTCAAAGTGGAGCTACTAGGTCATGTGGGGTATCATATGAAAGAGCGCTGTTTGCACTTTCTTAAACATATGTTTATTTTTTTTTAGGCCGCACAGTGTTTGACTTTTGATGAAAAATGTAAAAAAAAATACCGTTCCGCCCCCCCCCCCCCCCCCCCCCTTATCTCCGAACTTTGCAAAGAGAAAAATCTGAAAATATTCTATGTGATAGAAGTTTATGTAAAGATTACAGGAAAAATAAAACGATGTCTCTAAATAGCACAGTTTTTCAGAAATCGGAACGGAACCCTCAGTGCGCGAGTCCGACTCGCTCTTGCCCGGTTTTTTTTTTTAATTACTGAGTTCAGATGCCTACCTTCCGGCTTCTTCATCAGATCGGTTCGATGGTACCATTTTCATCAGAACCATTTATTTAAAGCTTCGTCATAGTCGCTTAACTATTAATCGAGATATCTTATCGCCACCCGTGAAACAGTTATCATCGTTGAGGAGTTCCCGTGGCTTTCTGTGGTCTTCTTCATCAGTTATACTTCACCAGATGATACTTTCTGAATGCAAACGCTTGATTTGTTGATGAAAATACCAAAATAGGTATATGTGTGCCTATAATATTTGAGGAGTTCCCTCGATTCCTCATGGATCCCATCATCAGAACTGAATTTTGATAAAAATGGGACCAATCTAGCCACACCCTTTCAAATAAAAAAAGAATTTCCCGAATCAGTTTATAAATGACGGAGTACTGAGGTAACAAACATACAAAAAAAAAAAAAAAAAAAACATACAACCGAATTGAGAACCTCCTCCTTTTTTTGAAGTCGGTTAAAAAATAGGTTATGTCCTTCCCCAGGATGCCATCTATAGTATTGCCAAATTTTTGCGATATCCGTGCAGTTTTGAGAATTTTAAAATCATCCCCTTCTTTACCCCCTAGGGTATGATTTTTCAAAATCGCTAGACCACATATTTCTTTATTTTCTCCCAAAAGCATAAAATATTTTCATATTCCTAACTTAAGAAATGCTGGGTTTCCCTTACAAACTTTCATCCCCCATATCATCCCCCGTAGGTTAATAAAAAATAGGCTGTGTCCTTCCCCAGGATGCCATCTGTAGCCTTGCCAAATTGTATCGATATCCGTGCAGTTTTGTAGATTTTAAAATAACCCCTATTTTACGCCCTTAAGGGATGATTTTCCAAAAACGCTGAACCACTTATTTCACTATTTCCTACTAAAAGCATGAATTTGAATTTTCATATCCCTAGCTTAAGAAATGCTGGGTTTCCCATACAAACTTTTATCTCCTATATCACCCCCTGTAGTGTTATTTTTGAGACAAAAAGTAGCATAAGTCCTTCCCTAGGATACCACCCTAAAGCCTTGCCAAATTTTATTAAAATCTGTTCGGTGGTTTAGGCGTGAAAAGGTTACAGACAGACAGACATAGTTACTTTCGAATTTATAACATCAGTATGGCAAATTGTTATGTGCTATACTCTATATGGTGAAGCGCGGTCTTCGACGCGCCATTTATGTACCGCCGCCCGCTAAGTATGTCCCTGCATTTTAAATCTGTAATATCTTCGAAAATATTCATTTAAATTACATGCTGTAAAGGGCCATACTGATCTATAGTAAATGCACAATTTATTTAAGGTACTTAATTGGATAAGGATTAATGCTGTATTGCTTAAAATGGCTTCGTAAATAAGCCATTATTTCTCGTAAAAAGTAAAGGATAAAAAATGTGCTTATTATTATTTTACATCAGAAAAGCGCCTGGAGAAAAAGTATCATCATTTTAAGCCAAGCATCATTTTATGACTCTTACAATTTGTGTAGGCGTTTAAAACGTTAGGGTCGCATATCATTTGTGTTAGAAATATTTTATACTTACAATTTAATTTACAAAGACTACTTCTTGAATCTAAAACAATTTTAATACAGATAATTTACTACTTACAACTAAACACGAAATTCTTACAATAAACACGACGGGGATCATGGGGAGGGCGAAAGGGGAGGGAAGGGGAGGGGTGAGAGGGGTTAGAGGGAGATGAGGGTTGAGACGGGGATTAGAGGGAGTGGTGCAAGATAGGGTAAGAGGGCGGGGTGGGGCGAGTGCCTTTACACCTTAAAGTTGCTTTTTGTAGAACACTAATTCATTGAAGAAACCCTGCCCGACAGAAATGACTGAAAAATAGAAAGTCGGAAACTCGGAACGGCACAAAAATTTTACCTCTTTATAATATTATTATATTAAATTAGATAAAGTGCATTTCTCAGATTGTCGGAAAATGGTTAACTAGTTATGTATGTTTTTTTTCTTGTTACAAATTGTTACAAATAAATTAAGTAATAAAATTTACAATAATTTACATTTACAACATTAAACATACATTTTACATTTTTTGATATTATTATTTTTTAACATTTTGGTTTTGTATTCAAATTACTTTTAATTTTTAAACTAAAATAAATGCACTTCAGAATAACCCTCCCAAAGTAAAACAGCAACAAACAAAACGCCTAAATAAATTGTAAGAGCTATAAAATGATGCTTGGCTTAAAATGTGATGATACTTTTTCTTAAATATAATAAACACTTTTTTTTCTTGAAATTACAGTTTTAAAAGTATAATAACGATTTAAACGTAGTCGTACTAAATCGTATTAAAATTTGGTGTATACAGTTTGAGATCACGCCATGTGTTTTTCATTAACTGAATTGTGGTCCCGTCATTTTGATATCAAAATAGCGGGACCACTTTCTTTGTACAATATTTTGGAAATTTATGAGTGTAGAATTTTATTATGAAAGTATGAAATAGTAGAAATGTTGTATTAAATCCTAGTCACATTGTATTCGATGTACCTGGCGGGGTCCCGTCGTCATCTTGACATTCATATAAAAATGGTTATTGTGGGTTATCCCAGAGAGATAGACATATACCATCGCGGACTTTTTTTCAGACCTTTTTAAGGTGATAATACTGTAGTACATTATTTTGATGTAGACCAAGAGCTAGATCAAAGATTTTATCGTAAACTCTTCAATCTAGCTCTTGGTCTATACTTAAAAATTGAACTCATTATATCTTCTAAACTAAGACCCGACTAAATCTGTGACTTGGCGAAAACTTGCGACTAATTAGCAAGACTGTGCATCAATTGTTTTAATGGAAGCTTCTAGAACCTTCTAGAAGCTTCGACTCGACCTTATTGGCCGAGCGGATTGTGGCGGTATAGCGGCGCGGCGCGGTTAGAAAAGGGTTCGCGTTATAACCTCAGTTTAAAAATAAAATGCAAATTAAAAAAACCAATGTAAATACAACAATAATGATTACTAAATCAACTCAAACCATTCGTTTAAGTAGTAGTTTATTTGTTTAATATTATTTGTTTGTGTACACATCAAGATTGTTTACCTTTATAAACCTTTCTAAAAGATACCTCTCTAATAATTTGGAACAGTTTCAAGGAAAGTATGAAAGGTTGTTGGTTAACTATGGTTTCTTCATGATAAACTATAATTTATGTTTTATATTTCTATGTAATAAACCTTATGTTACCAAACTTATCAGAATGCTATACATACAACGTGTAACGTTAAATGCGCAAAACCTCTTAAGGGGTCATTGTACTCATCATTATGAACAACCTTTATTATGGGACCAAACCTTGAAATCGCCAAAAAAAAAATCAGCTGTTCAGTACATTTATAGTATGTACAGACGCCAGCAGGTCAAGCCACCCGAAACTGTCAAATTTTCCCAATCAACCTTGAACCTAATGCTTTAGCGATAAAGATGAAAATCTATTAAAGAAATTTGACAGATTGTAGTAGCTTGATGTGCTGGCGTCTGTACATCAAACTCATCAAAATGTAGGGAGCAGCTGATTTTTTTTTTCGCGATTTCAGGTTTGGTCCCATAGTAAAAGTTGTTCATAATGATGAGTACAATGACCCTATAAGGGGAAAACAATCATTAAAATTTCAACCTGTATACCAGAAGTAAAATAAAACAGCACGATTGTTTTTATTAGGTAGATTTATTTAAATTAATAATACGAAAAAATTAGGTCGGTTAAAGAATACATAAGGTAGGTACTTACATTACAATTACCTGTGTTACAAGTTACAACTAAACTAATCAGTCTATCAAAGTATAAGAGTAGGTTTAACATTTAGAAAACACAGTTGCTTTACGATTTTTCTTCAACACCGCTGGACTTATCCTGGATAGGAATGGCTCGCTCCTGCAGAGGTTCAGATCTGAACGCCACCAGCACCAGTTTTCCCTTGTCCAGGTGACACTCCACACGCTCCGGAGGGAAACCTTCTGGCAACAGGAAACGCCTCTCAAAATGACTCCTCGTCCAACCGTCTTCTTTCTTAATCTCCTTCTTGCCTTCCACCATTATCTCATTCCCGACAGTCTTCACCTGGATCTGGTCCGGAGTGAAATTCTGGACGTCCAGGTGTACTTCCACTTTTTTCCCGTCGACTTTGACTTCGTGGTCGGAATATACACCTTCAACATGGTCGACCGGCGCTGTTACTGCCTTGATGAATTTCACTGGATCCCTGAAGAAAGGGTCTCTTGTAAATACCGCGAACGGGTCCTCGAAAGCCCTGGCGAGGGGGTCCCGGGTTGCCAGATTCCTCAGATGACGAAACCAATAAGGCGCGAGTGACATTTTTGAACGTTTTGTTTACTTCACTTTCGCTGTCAAACTTCCCTGAATACTGCGCAGTTCCGCCGCAGCGTTCTTTATATACCCTTGCTAACAACGCTATCTATCTACGAGAGTCCGCATTAATAGACATGAACAATCTCCAACAATCAAGAAAATTCGAGCAAGTTTATATCCAACTTAATTTAGCGACATCTAGTGTTGAGTAGCAGAACTTCTTTGAACCTTAAAAGTCAAGATTCGGTTTACAAGTATCTAATCTTTCACAAATTTTGAATTGAATACTTTTATGTGCCCTTGAAATAATAGATAGGTTATGAGCACAAAAAAAACAAAAACTGTCAAAATGGTAAAGTCTAGCACTAGATGACTCTACTATTCACCACAAGATGACACTAGTAGTAGCATTTCACTACATGAGAAAAAGTTGATAGCCGTGACATCTGTTGGCAAATAGTAAAACCATAAAGTGTTAACTAGAAAGTTCAAGAGCGCATCTAAAATAGAATAGACAAGTATTTCGAAAATCAATATTATTATTTTATTCTGTGCCTATGCTTTTAACTCTATGTATCAATATTTATTGGAGAATACATTCGGTTGATGAACTGACTGTTCCCAAGAGTAAGATCAGAACCATGTTGCGCAATCTGAGATGATGAAATCTTGCCCCTAAGTATGTCATTTTGTGCACTATCATCAGCTGACAATGTTTGCGATACGATGTTCTGGTATTGCAGACGTCCATAAATGGCGTTGTTTAGGAACCTACCATCACGTGGCCCGCATGATTGTTTGCAAACCAATAATAATTAATGGCAACAGAAATTAGATAGCTAACTACACATGTAAACTGTACTTGTACCCCGTGTACCCCCATGGGAGGGGGGCGTGAGTTTGTGTATGTATGTATGCTCCATCGGTTTGGGTAAGTGAGTGGTGGTGGACGGGAAGGATCGCGTGTCTGGCTGGCCGACTGAACGTAGTGCCTGTCGCTTCGATTGTCGTGCTGCGCCGCGGTTGTGCTCTTCAGTTTAGCAACGTTATATTACGATTTATGAAGTTGCTGGATTGAGGACTGCAGCTGTGTCGTCAGTGTCGTGGCGTGGCGGCTGGAGTGGTGGGTGTTGCGTTTGGTCAACCGGCCGGACACCGTTTGTATGCCTTTATTTGATTGCCTGAACCCATAGACTTATAAAAAAAGATGGACTCCGCGCCACGCATATCGAAAGTGAAGCACCCTACCGATCTATGTGTGCGTGATTTGAGTACCTGCAAAGACGCCGTCGCTCGTGTCACGTAATGGCGGCCGGTCGGCATACTATGATGTAAATGTGTGCGCGAGGCGTGTTTGTACAAACGGTCCCGGCATACTTACTGTGCTTCACTTTCGATATGCGCAGCGCGGAGTCCATCTTTTTTTATAAGTCTATGCCTGAACCGATGACTGTATTATTATTATTGTGTGTTCTGTGATTCACTACAGGGGTTGGTCGGGCCGGCGCGGGCGGGTTGCGGACACGACACACGCTGATTGTGGCTCCTCCGCAGTCTGTCCGTGCCGGTGTGACTAATCCATGAGTGGAATAGTGCATGACTGGTGTTAGTTTTAGTTTTGCTATAATTTGTATAAATAAGTATGTGTAGTTAACAAGCGCTTGTCGCCATCAAACTTAAAAGTTTGGCGAGTAAAATTGTTTTTAATTAAAAATTTAATGTATGTTGATAAAATAAATAATAATAAAAAAAAAAAAACTTAAACCATATTTTGTAAATCTGTTATTTTATATTTTAAGTATTTTTTATTTTTTTACATTGTTCTCACATGTAGAGGCAACAAATATAATGTACCCATGATGACCATGATGTTGTAATTCTTATCTTGATTTAAAAGAGTGTCCGTGGAGTTTCTTGCCCGTTCTTCTCCTTAGAGATCTACGTTTTGGAATGGGCAACTAGCTTCAACTTTCTGACTGACTCTTTGACAGTTCAAAAGTGCCAGTGATTGGTTTAATTGAAATACTTTGAGTTTGAGTTTTGAGTTTTGTAGGTAAGTACTTAAATATTGTGATTCCATCATTTATAATAATCATGTAGTTACCTACCTAGTATGAATGAACTAGGTACCTAGCATTAGATACATAGCTAGGTAGGTACCTAATCTATGTACACTACAGGGTGACTTGTTTGACGTGTTCCTTCGAAAACGTGATAGTGTGAATGACCATTTGCAACAATACTAAGCACCCTTACAGCCTAGGCGAAAATTCATGGAATTCGAGAAAACCCTCAAGAAAAAACCCAGAATTCGTCAGTAATAATAGGTAGGTATCAGTTTTACAGATTGCCTACCTACTTTAACTCGCACAGTGACGTGCTTGTTACTTGACAATATTGTCTAAATACCTAGTTTTACAATGTTTGTAAATTACCTACGAGCTCCATCTTTAGCATAATCAATTTTTCTGTCATTGCTTAATTAGGGTTCCGTACCAAAATGGTAAAAAAGGAACCCTTATGGTGTCACTCAGTCTGTCTGTCTGTCTGTCTGTCACAGCTGGATATCTCAAGAACTACTAATGTTATCAACTTGAAATTAAGAATAGTTTTAGATGACGTTGACCCAACTATTTTACAAATAAGAAAGAAATATTTTTTTTTTTTTGTAACAGGTGCTGAACCCCCTGTCTTAAAAAATCAAAGTGGAGCTACTAGGGCATGTGGGGTATCATATGAAAGAGCGCTGTTTGCACATTCTCAAACATTTTTTTTTCTTGTTTTTACGCCGCATAATTTCGACTTTTGAGGAAAAATGTTTAAAAAAATACGGTTCCCCCCCCCCTTATCTCCGAAGTTTGCAAAGAGAAAAATCTGAAATTAGTCTATGTGATAGAAGTTTATGTAAAGATTACAGGAAAAATAAAACGATGTCTCTAAATAGCACACTTTTTCAGAAATCGGAACGGAACCCTCGGTGCGCGAGTCCGACTCACTCTTGACCGGTTTTTTTCATTATAGATAAATATTAATAACATAGGATTTGTAACGAAGTCTATAGACTTCGTTAAATTTTGTGGGTCCAGTATTGATTGTCAGCTCTATTCATAAACATTTCTTAAGGCCCTGCATCCAAGCGTGGTTTAGCTCGGTGTGTAAGTGAAATGGCGTTATGGCTGTCTAGTTTGACGCACGAAATAGAAGATTCTCACGCGCACCAGGATTATGTCGTAAAAGTGCAAATAAAATCGTATAAAATTAGAAATTAACTATTTAATAAAAAATAATGCATCACTGGATGCAGTTTGGAATTTGACATTTTATGGTATATTTTTAATTATATTGATGATGGTCAACCATCCACGGATCAACCCTGGCTAAACCCGTGCGGCTGTTCATACCCACGCCGCGCCGCGCCGCGCGAGTAACTTAGTGAACCAGTTGGAACGCAGACCTACGCAACAGACACAATGGGCTTTTAATTGTTTCTGTAAATTACCATGCTAGTATAACGGGTTCCCTACTTGAAATCGAATGGCGTGAGATGGAGTAACACTTGCGCGATAGATAGTAGGTACTTTAAATCGATATAAATTATGATATGATAAGTCGTGTTCGTTTCGACCGCGCGGCCATGGCGTTAAAAAAAAAACCATACCAACATTTTGTAACAATTTGGAAAAGTTGACTCCCAAAACCTCAAATTTGTCAAAGCTATGGTTAAAAAGTTAGAAGGATTTGAACGTGGCCGCGCCATCGAAACGCGGAGAACCGCGCGGCCACGGAGATCTCAGAAACTAAGCGTTGCACAGACCTGAAATTTTGGTAAATAACAGATTCAATTTGTAAACAATTTGTAAAAATATAGAAAAAAATCCTAGGTTAATATTTTAGGAGCTGTGAGACTAAAACCCCGTAGCCGCGCCATCGAAACGGTAAAAAACACGTTATCGCCGATATCTCACTGAAAAATAATCGCAGACGTCTAGAGTTTTTTGTAAAACCTAGATTTGAATTTGTAAAAATATAACAAAAAATCCTAGGTTTATATTTCAGGAGCGGCGCCATCGAAACGGTGAAAAATACGTTATCACCGATATCTCGCTGAAAAATCATCGCAGAGGTCTGAAATTTTTTGTAAAACCTAGGTTTGAATTTGTCAAAACTTGTAAAAATACAACAAAAAATCCTAGGTTTATATTTATATCGCCGATATCTCGCTTTTTCAGTGAGATATCGGCGATAACGTGTTTTTCACCGTTTCAATGGCGCCGCTCCTGAAATATAAACCTAGGATTTTTTGTTATATTTTCACAAATTTTGACAAATTCAAATCTAGGTTTTACAAGAAACTTCAGACCTCTGCAATGCTTTTTCAGTGAGATATCGACGATAACGAGTTTTTTACCGTTTCAATGGCGCCGCTCCTGAAATATAAACCTAGGATTTTTTGTTGTATTTTTACAAGTTTTGAAAAATTCAAATCTAGGTTTTACAAAAAACTTCAGACCTCTGCGATGCTTTTTTAGCGAGATATCGGTGATAACGTATTTCTCACCGTTTCGATGGCGCGGCCATGAGGTTCTAGTCTTACAGCTCTTGAAATAAAAACCTAGGATTTTTTGTTGCATTTTTGTAAGTTTTGACAAATTCAAATCTGGGTTTTACAAAAAACTCTAGACGTCTGCGATGCTTTTTCAGCGAGATATCGGCTATCACGTTTTTGTCACCGTTTCGATGGCGCGGCCACGGGGTTTTAGTCTTACAGCTCCTGAAATATAAACCTAGGATTTTTGTTGCATTTTTACAAGTTTTGACAAATTCAAATCTAGGTTTTACAAAAAACTTCAGACCTCTGCGATGCTTTTTCAGCGAGATATCGGCGATAACATATTTTTCACCGTTTGAATGGCGCGGCCATGGGGTTCTAGTCTTACAGCTCCTGAAATATAAACCTAGGATTTTTGGTTGTATTTTTACAAATTTTGACAAATTCAAATCTAGGTTTTACAAAAAACTTCAGACCTCTGCGATGCTTTTTCAGTGAGATATCGGCGATAACGTGTTATTTACCGTTTCAATGGCGCGGCTCCTGAAATGTAAACCTAGGATTTTTTGTTATATTTTTACAAATTTTGACAAATTCAAATCTAGGTTTTACAAATAATTTCAGACCTCTGCGATGCTTTTTCAGTGAGATATCGGCGATAACGTGTTTTTCACCGTTTCTACGGCGCGGGTCCTGAAATATAAACCTAGGGTTTTTTGTTGTATTTGTACAAGTTTTGACAAATTCAAATCTAGGTTTTACAAAAAACTTCAGACCTCTGCAATGCTTTTTCAGCGAGATATCGGTGATAACGTTTTTGTCACCGTTTCGATGCCGCGGCCACGGGGTTTTAGTCTCACAGCTCCTAAAATATTAACCTAGTATTTTTTGTTGCATTTTTATAAGTTTTGAAAAATTCAAATCTGGGTTTTACAAAAAACTCTAGACGTCTGCGATGCTTTTTCAGCGAGATATCGGCTATCACGTTTTTGTCACCGTTTCGATGGCGCGGCCACGGGGTTTTAGTCTCACAGCTCCTAAAATATTAACCTAGGATTTTTTTCTATATTTTTACAAATTGTTTACAAATTGAATCTGTTATTTACCAAAATTTCAGGTCTGTGCAACGCTTAGTTTCTGAGATCTCCGTGGCCGCGCGGTTCTCCGCGTTTCGATGGCGCGGCCACGTTCAAACCGTTCTAACTTTTTTACCATAGCTTTGACAAATTTGAGGTTTTGGGAGTCAACTTTTACAAATTGTTACAAAATGTTGGTATAGTTTTTTTTTTCGAAACGAACACGATAAGTCAATGTATGAGCGCGACAGTTTACTACCTCGATGCATCAAAATCTCGAATAACTAAGATAAGAGATAAGAGATAAGAGACATTTATTTGTAGAAACACGAGTATACATACAAGGCATGCAGGTTGTTATAAACAAAGAATATCCGTCATAAGCTCGAATCATCATCGGCAGCGCGAAGGCCCATTATCTTTCGATTTTAATGACCATCTAATCGATTTTACTGAATAGATAAGTTTAGGTACTTCACAGAAAAGAGTGGTTCAGGTACCTACCTCCTACCTATTTGGTAAAATAACTAGCAGTAGTACTTAGTACTAGTAGTTGCGCCGGTTTCTCGACCGCCTCAGAATCTTGTGATTACAAAATCAAGTTTGTTTTTGGGATAAATTCTAAAATAATGTGCTTATCGGATAAATCCCGGCACGCACTTGACCGGTTTTTTTTTGTCATCCACTCACTTGCTTTGTGGTCTGACAGCACCTTGACGGAAAGGCGGTTGTTTGTCACGCCACTTTGTATTTAAACTGACATTATACACTCCTTTGCAAAAAAAACGGGCGGTTTGGATTTTTCTACATTATTGGTAATCATTTATTTCTAAAGAGGTTTGAATAGCCAAACTATGTTACTGGCACTTAATAAAGAGTCTGGGTATGAAAAAAAGTTAACTTCAAATTCGAAACTGTTGTTTTTAAAAATAAAAGGCCCTTTCTCAGTTTATGACTTTACTTACTACTTGCGGGTTTGTGGTTAAAAGGTTATTATACAACTAAAACTAACTTCTCGTTATTTTTATTAGAATAATTTATGTTTGTGGCATAATCCTGCTTTATTATGACTTAAAACAGAATATCTTTGTGTCGATTGTAATGGCAGAAAAAGCAATAAGAGCTAGTAAAATTATAGCGCTGCTGAAAGTGGGGTGTAGCCAATGTTACGGCTCACAGCGGTTAAACGTGAGTCGTTCCACCGTCCAAAGAACCCAGACTCGATACCAAGAGACAGGTTCCGTTCAAAGAAGCCAAGGGTCTGGGAGAAAACGTTGCACACAACCACGAGACGACCGGTTTTTAGTGACTCAGGCGCTGAGGAACCGCAAATGCAGTTACATAGACCTCAAATGAAACCTTGAAGAAGTACGAGGAGCACAAGTTAGCCTATGGACAGTGAGGAGGAGGCTCTTAGCGGTTGATATACGCAATCGACGACCAGCACGGGCCCCCAAGTTACTCCGTGAGCACCGGATTGATCGACTAAGGTTCACTAGAAATTGTCTATCTTGGACACTAGGTAACTGGAGTAGCGTGCTCTACTCCGATGAGGCTCGAATTTGTCTGAATGGTGAGGACCGACGTCGGCGAGTGTTACGAAGACCAGAGGAACGCTATGCCGACGTGTGTTTCGAAGAAATCACCCCTTATGGTGGAAGGTCCGTTATGTTTTGGGCGAGCGTAACATCCAGCTATCGTACCGAGATAGAGTTTATTGAAAATGGCTCACTAAATGCGCAAAGGTACATAACAGGAATAATTTGTCAACATGCACAGCCCGCATTGACTGTAATTGGTGAATATGCCATTCACATGGACGATAATGCTCGGGACCACCGTCCTGGCGACGTAGATGCTTATATGCAAGAGGTCGGTATTCTTCGTCTGGATTGGCTAGCGCGGAGCCCCGACCTTAACCCCATTGAGCACGTCTGGGACCTCCTAAAAAGGCGAGTACGATCTGTCCAACCCCTTCCACAAAACATCAGGGAGCTTAAACGTGTGATCTCGGCTGAGTGGGAACACATTCCACAGGACACCATCAAAAGCCTGGTGGGAAGACGATTACATGCCGTAATCGCTGCAAGGGGAGGTCATACTCGTTATTAATTTTTATTTTTTAATGTCTTTTTTTTATTAAAATACCATAAAAATACTCGCAGTCTTAATTTAATTATACCCTAAAAATTTCCATTTTTACACGACTCTCTGTTTACATTGACTAAAATACTGATTCCAGGATTTAAGGGTTAAAAATTATATTTTCAATGATAATAAGAAATTTCTAGTCATTTATGCTAATGAAATACTAAAAATATTAATATTATCCATAGAAAAGCCAATGACTGTAAGGTGCCCGTTTTTTTTGCAAAGGAGTTTATATAAAAAGCATGCACATCGCATCAGTATTCATTATTGGCGCGGCAAATACAATGGAAACTGCAAGCTGTAAAAGATGGGTCACGCAGAGACGATTTTTTTACAAGATAAGATAACTTATACCGATTTTCCGCAAATGTTGTATTCGCGGAAAAGGTATGCAAACTGTATCGGAAGGATTTTTTCTTGTATTTTCTATATTATCAGTATTGTTTGCTTTGCATACTGTAAAACGTGGGTCAAATTGGGATTTTCGTTTTACAATATCGAACGTAACTTAAAATAAGTTGCACATAGTTGATAGTTACTTTTTTACTTGTCACTAATTTTTTCGTCAGTGACATTTCGCTCATTTGCGACAAGGTAGACATTTCTCAAAAAACATCATTTTACAGGAGAGCAATTTCTTATGTAACTATATACTATACTATGCTATGTATGGACTTCTTAGGTAACTTATTCAGACAAAAAGGTCATTTTTGTCTTTCTAAGTTACCTAAGAAATCCATACATAGCATAGTATAGTATATAGTTACATAAGAAATTGCTCTCCTGTAAAATGATGTTTTTTGAGAAATGCCTACCTTGTCGCAAATGAGCGATTTCCACTGAGTTGCATACCTACTGTAAAACGTGGGTCACTAAAATATCGCACACCCAGTACAATACTGCACTAAGTCAAAATAGCTAATTTTTCAGAATTGACGAAAAACCGTTGGCTAATAATAAAGTTCAATAGTAATGTCAAAGTTATTGCCAATGTCCTGAACATGGCATGTGAAGAATAATTCACTGTTTATAGGATCCTCGTCAAGGGGTCTACTCCCTAAGCACGAAGTCAACGTTCAACGTCAAGTTACGGGCGTTTCCTACTCCGTATCACCTACGGACGTATGATTGGTTCGGGGTCCGAACGAAGTATGAATGGCAACACGATACGACAGTTGTCCCTACTCCCGATGTGTTTTAGCCCATAGAGCAACACGGCCCCGGCGAACGCCGGGGCCGTGTTGCTCTATGGTTTTAGCCCGTCCGAAAAATTTAACTTTTACACTTGTTTTGATGGATCGTTAAGTCAGACGGACGGTTAAACGGACGGGCGGATGAACGGACGGACATAGGGAGTAGGCCCCCTGTTTCCTGAGGTGCGATATGTCACGTCCGCCCGTTCTATATAAACAGCCACCAGCTACGCCAGCCAGCAGTCAGACGTCTGGAATTACTGCTAACAGTCGCGCACATTCCGCGCTAAGAATAATAATGTCCGACAATTGTTTTACTACCTTGTTCGCGTAGTTTGTTCCATAACTTGTTAATTAACACCAACTTTTTGTGTACTATTCTCGTCGTAGATTATCAATATTTTGTCAAATAGTTTTTTTGTATCTTTTGTTTGACGATTTGACATTGTAAATTGCATTGCGCGTTTTCAGCAGCAAATGTGATTAAATTGAAGTGGTTTTGATACGGCTATTGACAGTTGTGTGTTGATTTTAGATTTGTTTGATTGTAAATAATGGCTGCCGCTAAAGATACAGGTAAGTTACAGATAATAAGTAGTTACCTACAATTTCTTTAGGGGCCTATTTCACGATGTCCGAGTAGCCACTACTTACAGAATAAATTAAAAAATGGAACAGATTTTGTATGAAATTATCTGTCAAGTAAGTTAGTAGGAACTTACCTAATCGTAGGTGGTGAAACAGGCGCTGAGTCATAATCAGAGTTTATTTACCTGTGATAACCAGTGCATAAAACGCTACCTAATTGGTATAGATGAAAATGAAAAAAACATAGAAAAGTAGTGTAGTGTAAATGAAGTTTTTTTGCCTATAACCTGAGATTTGTCCATCCTTACTGTTTATTTACAAACGTTGCATAAAGATAAGAGACGTTGCACTTAATGGTACTTACCTACTGTGAAATTAAACGTTTTTATACACTCAGAGGCACATTTAACCGGCCACCTACTTTTTGTCAATTTCTTCAATATTCTATCGTAATTTAATTAATTTTGTTATAACATTACATTGGCTGAACCTTTACGAAAAAAAATTAAACATGTGTAAGGTTAATGGTTTAATTAAGAAAAAAAATAAAAAAATAAGAAAATGCAGTTTTCTTACAAAAAATAAAAATTTGCAAAATGTTAATTTAATATAAAAGTGTGCTCTAAATCATTGGATTAATAGTGTGTATTTCTTCCTCTGGCCCTAATGACCTCCTGCAACCGATTTGAAAGCCCGTCCAATATGTCTTGGATGTCGCTTTGGGGAAAGTTCTGCCACTCCTCAACATCTGCAGTTTTTAGCTCACTGATAGTCGTGGGAGCTGGTGTACGACTCCGAATCCGTCTCTTGAGGTTGGATGCTCTCTCGGGTTCAGGTCAGGACTCCGAGCTGGTCATGATAATTGCTGAATATTGACGGCGCCTAAGTAATCGGTGACAATTCTAACGGTGTGTGCACGAGCGTTGTCGTGCATTAAAACAAAATGGTCGCCAATGAATGGCGCAAACGGATCACATGTGGTTCTAGGACTTCTGTCACGTACCTGTGAGCATTTACGCTACCTCTATCAAAGACGACCAACTCTGTACGGGCGTCGTAAAAATGACACCCCATACCATTATCGAGCCTCACTCGTAGCCCACTGTTTCAACCACAGCACAATCAGAAAACCTTACTCCGCGGCGTCTATACACGCGCTGACGTCCATCAGGACCTCGTAAAGCGATTCATGATTCATCGGAGAAAAGAACTGCCTTCCATTGTACCGAATTCCAATTGAAATGTGCTCGAGCAAATGCAAGTCTTGCTCTTCTATGAGTTGCGGTCAGTTCTGGGACTCGAACTGGTCGAAATGCTCTCAGATCCCTCTCTGCTAACCTTCTTCTTATAATTCTTGGGCTCACACTTACATTTCGTACCTCAAACAAGCGGTTACGAGCCTCAGCAGCTGTTGTGAACCGATTTCGAAGAACGTTCGAGACGATATAACGATCATCTCTTTCTGATTTACACCTTCTACGACCTTACCCTGGTCTTCTTGTATAGGAAGCGGTCTCTCTGTAACGCCGGATAGCATCTTGTACAGTGGTTCGTGGATATCCAAGCATACGTCCAATGCGACGCTGGCTAAACCCAGCATCTGCTAGTGCCACAGCCCTGGCTGCTCCAGCTGCGTCCAGTGGCATTTTTTTTTTGTGTAAATGAAGTCAGGGCTCCCCAAAACCTCGGATTTTATTTAACCCCTCAAGTGTCGCGTGCACCCCATGTGTGCATAAGAAAAACCGTTTTTTTGTTCGGTACATAAGCTTATATCACATATATATAAATGTACAAAAACATCATCCGATGGAAAACCAATCAAATCATTAGTTGTGAACTTATGGAGTTCGCAGCTAACCTCCGCTCCCCCCCCGCGTGTCAAATGCACCCCAAGTGTGCAAAAGGACAAAACTTTACATAATAGGTATATAAGCTTAGATCACGTATATATAAACGTAAAAAAACATCATCCGATGGAAAACATATCATTATCAGTAGTTGTGAACCTATGGGGTTCGCAACTTACCCCCAACCCTCCCCACTCGCGGGGGTTTTGGGTCTAAAATCAGCCAAACTCAGACACTTGAGGGGTTAAAAAAATGGTATCACAACGTTTTAAAACAAATGTATCCTTCACACAAAACAAGCGGCGAGAATGTCTAATTTCGACTAAACTGATTATTGCTGTATAAAAACCACAGAAGTAAACAAAACCCGTGTACGATTGTTTTGTTTATTGCAGATGTACCCACTTAGGAAGTAGTCAAAGCGCCTTAAGCGAAAAGTCGGTTAAAAAATAGCTTTTACTTTTTTTTCTGGCAAAATGTGGGTGTATAGGTACACCTCTGCCTAAGCCTTCGGGGAAACAAGGCGTGATGTTATTTTTTAACCGACTTTTCAAAAACAAAAAGGAGGAGGTCATCAATTCGTCGCGTATATATTTTTAACCGACTTTTTTTATGTATGTAAGTACACCGTTTTCTCCGTCAATTGTGGATCGATTTTGAAAATTCTTTTTTGTTTGAAAGGGTGTATATGAATAGTTTTTTGCGAATACAAACTTAAATATGCAGTTGGACAATTGTCCGTGACGTATGTGTATGGGAGAACATGTTTTTCAACACAATGTTATAAGTTTGGGATAAATTCTTTTCAACTACGGAACCCTCAGTGGTCCGACACGCACTTGGCCGGTTTTTAAGTTTGCCTGTGCTGTGCTGCATGAGGAAGCTGGGGTGACATGTCTCCAGCTGACACACGGTAAACGGCTCATACTCATATTAACGAAACGGTCACATTTTTCCTCGCAGGCAAAACACTGTCTGAAATATAGCAATGATTGGTAAGTGGGTCGTCTTAAGGGTATTGATTAGATACTAGGTATTTTCTAATTTAAATACACAAAATGTCATTTAAGGCGAGTAGTTTTTTTCTCAATGAATGGTGAAAACAAACAAAATAAAATAAAAGCCGTCAAAATGTCACGAAACCACTGATGTATAAAATTAGGGTAACTAAACATCTTGTAATACATAGATTGAAAAATATAAAAATTCAAAAAAAAAAATCAAAAATTCAAAATTTACAAAATTTTTTATTATACAGGGTGGACAAAGTCTCATAACATTTCAAATGGCTGTAAAACACAAATAAACAGAATTAGTGAAAAACTGTTTTTAATGTATTATTAAAATATACGGACGCAGATTTTATTTTTTTAATATGACAGGTTCAGGTCTGGAGCGCCTAATGCGGCTAGCAACCGTCAACATCAGCCAGAAGGGACGCGGTTTGAAGGGCAACAAGTACACGGTGCACAGTGAGGGGGAGGAGCTGTTCTACCTGAAGGAGGATGGCCATGCCCTGACCTTCCTCACAACTGGACACCGCAGAGGCTTCCGTATGGACGGAGTGGATACTGCAGGGAGGATGGTGAGAAACTAATGAGCAGCAGTAAAAGAATGTAACATAAGTCATGCGTGGTGATTAGGGGAGTGCTGGGCACTTCTGGGAATGTGACTGTGGGTTCCAGGGTTCACAACAGAAAAACAACCAAGGAACAGGCAGTGTGGTTGTGGCTTCAACAGGAACAATAAACCTTATTTAGCCCCACCACGCGTTACTGTCAAGATTCCCGATGCTCCTGTCTAAAGTGAAGTCTAATCTTGTATCTAAGATTTGATACGATTGAAAGTCAAATAAAAAACCGGCCAAGTGCGTGTCGGAATAAAGGGTTCCGTAGTTGGGATGAAATTTATTATTTATTTATTTAAAAAAAAAATTAAAAAAAATAATAAAAAAAATAATAATAATAATAATCTCTACGTTGACGTCGTGGTGGGGCTTGCGCGCTCCGAACTCTGGGCCTGTGCCAGTAGAGTTCACTTTGCCGACACAGGTCTAGGGTGAGGAGCCAGACCAAGAGAGATACAGAAACCCGCAGGGCAGCAAGTGGCGAGCTGTTGGGCAGTAGCGACCCCACGGACCCTATCTCCCGGGAGTAGTCTTGTTCCTCATCTCTGGCTTGCCTTTATTGGCCGGCTGGAGTGAACACTGACGGGAACAGAGCTCCCACCTCATTCTTGCCTTTATTGGCTGGCTTGAGTGGAGATTCGCAAGAGCAAACGTGCTCGGAGGAAGGAAGTATTCCAGTAAGTGTTTGTAGGGATCTTGACCATCTTCCGGGCTCTGGGATTATTCTGAGAACCGTGGGATACCTCTCCACTCCTCACAAGCACCTCAGGACATGTTGCCCCCTTGCCGCTACGACACTATGTGCTAGCGACCGTTTTCGGGGGCCCATTATTGAGTGTGCAAGTCACCCCCTGCCATTTTATCCGTGTATTATAAAACATTGATCCGGCAGGGGCCATAGTCAGTTCATAGTTTTAGGTAACCAGTCCACAACCACCCAAATCCATAGCCCAATATGTTTTGTATCCATGTTCTGCAATAGTCCTGCACCAACCGGGGGTTGTCCTTGGGTGCACATGCATAGTGCATACAGGGATAATCGTCGGCTGGTGCCGCCTCGTCATTTAAAATTGTCTAAGGGGCCTCTGCGAGTTGGCTTCGGCCCCTCATACGCCTTCCAAAGGTCCGGGATCCCAGGGTCCCGAGATATGTCAAAGACAAAAAATAATAATAATAATAATAAAAAAAATGCCGAATCGTAGGTGACATCTGTCATGTCACCTCTTATAAAACCAATGAAACCATTGAATAAAACGGAAAGAATAAAAATGAAAATAAAGTGATGTTGACGAGATCAGCTGCACGAGCACGCCCACCACCTCCGGACTCGTCGCTCAGCTCCGCCTCGCCACCGCCGGTATCCAGCCCCACCGTGAGCGCTGTGACGACACCGGCCGCGGTAGTTGCGTCGAGCTCCAGCGACGAGTATTTTTCCCCGCCGACGTCGCCAATACCTGTACGTCGGCAGGGGAGAGGCCGGCCACCGAAGAGCTTGGGACTTGGGGGCCAACCGGCCCCGAGCCGGGTCCCCGCTGCCGGTGGTTGTGTGCAGCGCATGAGATGGACTCAGTCTATGAACGAGAACGTCATGCGCGCATATTACGGGTCTACAGAGGGGGGAACTAACCTCACTGCGTACCGTGTTAGGATGCTGTCTCTGTTTCAGGAACTGGAACCAACCGTTAACGTCTCGGCCCAACGACTGTCGGATCAGGTGCGCGTCATCCAACGCAATCATAGGTTGGACGATGCCGCGCTTGATAGGCTGCGCTCAGAGATACTGAGCGACCGTATCGTCTCAACTCAGGCACAAACCGCGGTACAAGATTCAATTATTGATGCGCTCCCGCCGCGGTCCAATCATGTTGTCGAAGAGGAGGATGATAGGGTCGCCACAGTAAGTAGCCAGTCCAACGATCGATTGAGGAGCGCACTGGAGGATGCGTTTCGCGAGTATAGGTCCACTCCAACCGAACTTAGACCCCGACTACCACGCCTTCCCATGCACAAAAAAAATAGGGCGCTGGTGTGTGCCTTGGACTCGCATCTTAAGGATTTTTTCGAGAGTAGCGAGGATCTCGTAGATACACACTCGATCCTGTATTGCGCGGCTGTTGCGGCATGTCGTTTAGCTAACGTCAAGTTTCCAAACTGTGACGGAGCTAATCGATCAAAACCAGCCGTACCAGCCTGGCAGTGCAGGATCGAGCGTCGTATCGATGGGGCCAGGGTACTCATCGGCAAACTATACTGCTTCAGGGAGGGCAATACACGACCAAGAGTGATGCGCTTTGTGGGGAGGGCATTCTCGGGGACTGGAATCAGTCCTCCAGAATACATGTCCCGTGTCACAGAGCGCATCGACTTCCTGAAGCAGAAAGTTTGTGCATGGGCGAGCCGTATTCGGCGGTATAAGCGGCGAGTTGATCGGTACACGCAGAATCGCATGTTCCAGAGCGACGAGAGGTGGGTATATAGAGCTTGGGAGCGACCTGAACAAAATGTGACGGACGTGTGCCGCCCGGATGATGCTGCCACGAGTGCATTCTGGCGCAGCATATGGTCGGTGCCCGTCTGTCACGCTGAGGCTGGCTGGATGCAGGATGTCGAGCGAGTGTGTGAAACTATACCAGAAATGGAAACAGTCTTAATTACGCCATTAGACGTTGCCAGAGCGGTCCGACCGTTCCCGAATTGGAAATCGCCGGGACCGGACGGACTGCACAACTTTTGGTTGAAATGGCTAATCAGTTCACACATTTGCCTGGCATCTCAGTTTCAGTCATCCTTAGAGTCCGGGTCGCTACCGCAGTTTCTAACAACAGGCGTTACCCACCTGCTCCATAAGTCAGGTAGTCCCGTGGAACCCAAAAATTACAGACCGATCACATGTTTATCGACGGTCTATAAACTTCTTACATCCATTTTGAGAGCGAAAATTAATACGCACATTGCGAGTAACTCAATTATCTCTGCCTCTCAAAATGGATGTAGGACCGGGTCCCGCGGTACTAAGGAGCTACTCCTCATCGACATGGCCATTAGCCAACAGGTTCGTCGATCCCGCAAGGATCTGTCGACATGCTGGATAGATTATAAGAAGGCCTACGACTCGGTGCCACATACATGGCTCTTAAAGGTGTTGGAGTTGTACAAGATTGATGCAACTCTACGCACCTTCCTTGAGTCGTGTATGGGGCAATGGAGGACGGTCCTTCGCTATCCAGGGTGTCGACAGATTCGGGGGAATGATGAACCTGTATGGATTAAACGGGGAATATTTCAGGGCGACAGTTTGAGTCCACTCTGGTTCTGCTTAGCCCTGAATCCGCTAAGCACACTGCTGGAGGATTCAGGTCTAGGCTATCGGCTGAGGAGAGGTGGACAGGTCATATCTCACCTCCTCTACATGGATGATTTGAAACTCTTTGCCCCCAACGAATTGCGACTGATGGAGCTACTGAAGGTAACTGAAACTTTCAGTGGCGCCATCAGGATGGAATTTGGTGTGGACAAATGTGCAGTCATGCATGTAAAGCGAGGGGAGATTATGGAATCCGAGGGAATTCAACTCACGGATTCCATATACCTTAGATCCCTCTCCTCATCCGAAACCTACAAATATTTGGGTATGTCGGAAGCGTTAGGTATCAACGTTGCTGGCGTGAAGCAATCGTTGAAGGAGCGCTTCTTTGGCCGCCTGAAGAAGGTATTAATCAGTCTTCTTTCAGGCGGGAACAAGGTGCGCGCCTTCAACGGTTGGGTCATGCCGGTCTTGATGTACTCTTTCGGCATACTCAAATGGACTCAGACTGAACTTGATGCCCTGGATAGGAGGGTCCGTACACTGCTGACCGCAAACCGGATGCATCACCCACGATCATCGGTGATGAGACTGTACATCCCGCGGAAGTGCGGGGGTCGAGGCTTTTTAAATGCGAAGACCCTCCACAACCGCGAGGTGTGCAGCCTCAGAGAATATTTTTTAAAAGCCGATGTGGGTATGCACCGTGATGTGGTCGCAGTGGACAAGGGACTCACCCCGCTCTCCATGGCTAAAGAGAACTGGCGCAAACCTGTACTACTTACTACCGATGACCGCAGGAAGGTATGGCAAAGCAAGGAGCTTCACGGACGCTTCTATCGGGCTCTTCATGAGCCCGGTGTAGATTTCTTAGCGTCCGTATCCTGGCTACGTTTCAGTGACCTTTTTGGGGAAACTGAAGGTTTCGTTTGTGCAATTATGGACGAAGTTATCTTGACGAATAACTACCGGAGATATATTATGAAGGACGGGACGGTTGACGTATGTCGGGCATGCCACCGTCCGGGTGAGTCCATCAGACATATTATATCGGGTTGTTCTCGTCTGGCTAACGGCGAGTACTTGCACAGACATAACCAAGTGGCCAGGATTATTCACCAGCAACTTGCTTTGAAATATAAGCTTGTGGACTCTGAGGTACCGTATTACAAGTATGTGCCCGACCCAGTTCTCGAAAATGACCATGTCACGTTGTACTGGGATCGATCTATCATTACTGACAGGACTATTGTAGCCAATAAGCCTGATATAGTGGTGATAGATCGATTAGCGCGCCGCGCAATGATTGTTGATGTTACCATTCCACATGACGGGAACCTCGTGAAAGCTGAGAAAGAGAAAGAAATAAAATATCTCGACTTAGCTCGCGAGGTTGTTGACATGTGGAATGTGGACTCGGCTGTCATTGTGCCGATAGTAGTAACGGCCAACGGCCTGATAGCCGATAGCCTCGACCAACATCTTTCGAGGCTCTCGTTAGGCGGTTGGATCAAGGGCCAGATTCAGAAGGCAGTACTCCTCGATACGGCTCGTATTGTGAGGAGGTTCCTATCTCTGCAGCCCTAACCACCGGTAGCTTGGACCCTGCTCCCGACACCGGCGGACCACTATTTTTTATATTTTTAAATGTTTTTTATTTATTTTTTAAGAAATATTTAAAAATGTATTTTATATGGAAAAAATATAAATAAACGAAATAATAATAATAATCTGTGGCCCGACTGTCAAGCTGACGGTTGAAAAATATTTTCTCCGTGTATTTTTTACTGGATTTTTAAACTTTAAATGCAACAATGTTAAATTATGTGCAATATGTGTTCCTACATCATTCCTTCCAACCCAAAATTAGCATAAAAACAAAAAAATACTGTACCAGATTACAAGAAGAACTTACTTACAATAAAACTAGAAGAGAATAATAAATATGGAGATTATAATACCAATTCAATGCTGACGAGAAGTCGGGCGCAACAGCTACGAAACACACAACCAACATCTTCGGGTTCGTCGCTCAGCTCCGCCTCGCAGTTGCCGGAACCTGCTCCAGACGTGAGTCAAGTGATACCGGCCGCTGCAGTTGCGTCGAGCTCGAGCGACGAATACTTCTCACCGCCGACGACACCACCACCAGTACGTCGACGTGGAAGAGGCCGACCACCGGCCAGTTTAGGACCCCGAGGCCCATCGGCCTCTGATAGGGTCCCCGCTCCCGGTGGAAGTGTGCAGCGCATGAGGTGGACACAAACTGTCAACGAAAATGTCATGCGCGCATACTTTGGGGCTACAGAGGGGGGAAGTAACTTGACTGCGTACCGTGGTCGGATGCTCTCTCTGTTTCAGGTGCTTGAGCCAGCTGTTAACGTGTCGGCGCAACGACTGTCGGATCAGGTGCGGGTCATCCAGCGTAACCATATGCTGGATGACGTCGTACTTGATCGACTACGTCTCGAATCACGGAATAGCCGTGTTACATCTGTTTCGCCTATGGTCGCGGTGCAACTGCAAAATTTACCAAGTGCTTCACCGCGACCCGACTGCGTTGGTGAAGAGGATGATAGCGGGGCTATATCCGTGAGTTCCCAATGCAATGTACAGTTGAGGAGCGCTTTGGAAGATGCTTTCCGGGAGTACCGTTCCGCTCCGCCTGGACTTAGACCACGTTTACCTCGTTTGCCCATGCACAAGAAAAACAAGGCGCTGGTGGGTGCTCTAGACTCGCAGCTGTCAAATTGTTTTGATGGCAGCAAAGACCTCGCCGATACCCACTCAATCTTGTACTGCGCAGCTGTTGCGGCATGTCGTGTGGCTCATGTTAAATTTCCTAACAGTGACAGAGTACCACGACCAAAACCAGCCGTACCAGCTTGGCAGTGCAGGATTGAGCGTCGTATAGGTGAAGCTAGAGCACTCATCGGCAAACTAATCTGTTTCAGGGAGGGCAATACTCGTCCTAGAGTGATGCGCTTTGTGAGGCGGGCGTTCTCGGGGACGGATATTAGTCCTCGAGATTATTTCACCTGCGTCACAGAGCGTATCGACTTCCTGAAACAGAAGATCTGTGCATGGGCAAACCGTATTCGTCGGTACAGGCGGAGAGTGGAGCGGTACACTCAGAATCGCACATTCCAGAGCGATGAAAGGTGGGTCTATAGGGCTTGGGAGCGACCTGACCAAGGTGTGGCTGACACGCAACTACCGGATGATGACGCCATGTGTTCGTTCTGGCGAAGCATCTGGTCGGTGCCTGTCAGTCACACTGAGGGTGATTGGACTAGGGAGGTCGAGCGAGCGTGCGATCATATACCACAAATGGGGGCACTTACCATCAGCCCCCAAGATGTAGCTCGTGCGGTCCGCCCGTTACCTAACTGGAAATCTCCAGGGCCGGACGGGCTACACAACTTTTGGATAAAGTGGTTTCAAAGGTCGCACGCCCGCTTGGCATCCCAGTTCCAGTCGGCCTTACAGTCAGGATCGCTACCCCGGTTCCTAACGACAGGAATAACCCACCTGCTCCATAAATCAGGTAGTACTGCGGAACCCAGAAATTATAGACCGATCACTTGTCTACCGACGGTCTATAAGGTTCTTACATCCATTTTGAGAGCTAAAATTAACAAACACATAGACGCCAACTCCATCATGTCTGCCTCTCAAAATGGATGTAGGAACGGGTCCCGCGGTACTAAGGAGCTGCTCCTCATCGATATGACCATTAACCAGCAGGTTCGTCGTTCCCGAAAGGATCTGTCGACATGTTGGATAGATTATAAGAAGGCCTATGACTCGGTGCCACATACATGGCTCATGAGGGTGCTGGAGTTGTATAAAATAGATGCAACTTTACGCACCTTCCTGATGTCGTGTATGGGGCAGTGGAGGACGGTCCTTCGCTATCCAGGATGTCGAAATATCCAGAGGAATAGCGAACCGATAAGGATCGAGCGAGGTATATTTCAGGGCGACAGTTTGAGTCCACTTTGGTTCTGCTTAGCCTTGAATCCTCTAAGCACACTGCTGGAGGATTCAGGTCTAGGCTACCGATTGAGGAGAGGTGGTCAGGTTATATCTCACCTCCTTTACATGGATGACTTAAAACTTTTTGCCCCCAACAATTTGCAACTGATGGAGCTACTGAAGGTAACGGAAACTTTCAGTAGCGCCATCAGGATGGAATTTGGTGTGGACAAATGTGCGGTCATGCATGTAAAGCGAGGGGAGATTGTGGAATCCGTGAGAACCCAACTCTCGGATTCCATACACCTAAGATCTCTCTCCTCACTCGAAACCTACAAGTATTTGGGTATGTCGGAAGCGTTAGGCATCAACGCTGCTGACATGAAACAATCGTTGAGGGAACGTTTCTTTGGCCGCCTGAATAAAGTTTTAAATAGTCTTTTATCAGGCGGAAACAAGGTGCGTGCCTTCAACGGTTGGGTCATGCCGGTTTTGATGTACTCTTTCGGCATACTCAAATGGACTCAGACGGAACTTGACGCCCTGGATAGGAGGGTCCGCACACTGCTGACCGCAAATCGGATGCATCACCCACGGTCATCGGTGATGAGACTGTATATCCCGCGGAAATGCGGAGGTCGTGGCTTCTTAAATGCTAAGACCCTGCACAACCGTGAGGTATGCAGTCTCAGGGAATACTTCCTAGAAGCCGACGTGGGGATGCACCGAGATGTGGTCTCAGTAGATAAGGGCCTCACCCCGCTCTCCTTAGCTAACGAGAACTGGCGCAAACCTGTAGTATTAGATACTAATGACCGCAGGGAGGTATGGCAGAGTAAAGAGCTTCACGGGCGCTTTTACCGGGTCCTACATGGGCCCGATGTAGACTTCTTAGCGTCCGTATCCTGGTTGCGATTCGGTGATCTGTTTGGGGAAACCGAAGGTTTTGTCTTTGCGATTATGGACGAAGTTATGATGACGAACAACTACCGGAAATATATTGTGAAGGACGGCACGGTTGACATCTGTCGGGCATGCCACCGTCCGGGGGAATCAATCCGTCACATTATTTCTGGCTGTTCTCGTCTGGCTAACGGAGACTACTTGCATAGGCACAACCTTGTAGCCAGGATTATCCATCAGCAACTTGCTCTGAAATACAGTCTTGTTGAATCAGAAGTGCCATACTATAGGTATGTGCCCGACCCAGTTCTCGAAAATGGCAATATCACGTTGTATTGGGATCGGTCTATCATCACTGACAGGACTATTGTTGCCAATAAACCTGACATAGTGGTGATAGATCGATTAGAGCGTCGCACGATGATTGTTGATATAGCGGTACCACATGACGAGAACCTCGTGAAAGCCGAAAAAGATAAGCAAATTAAGTATCTTGACCTGGCTCGCGAGGTTATCGACATGTGGGATGTGGATACAGCAATCATTGTGCCGATAGTCGTGACGGCCAATGGCATAATAGCCAAGAGCCTCGATCAACACCTGAGGAGGCTCTCGTTAGGCGGCTGGATCAAGGGCTTGATCCAGAAAGCGGTACTTCTGGACACGGCGCGTATCGTTAGGAGGTTCCTCTCTCAGCAGCCCTGACCGCCGGTAGCTTGGACCCTGTTCCCGATACCGGTGGGCTACTATTTTTTATATTTTTAAATGTTTTTTTTATTTTTGTTATTGGAAATTTAGGTTCTAACACTTCAATAAAACGAGTTACGGGCTTTTTAAAATATAAAGATTATTATTAGCCAATTAAAAGTCACTAGGAAGTTTATACGTCCGTCTTTCATAAGGCGCTAACGAGAAGTAGAGTAATAATAATGGTGGGTAGTATTTATATAATAAGTAGGTACCTACGACATATCGATTATTACAGAATCGACTAAAGATTGATTTTTGTAAATAATTAAATCAAATAAATCAACACGCCCCCTCAAAAATTAATCTACCAATTATACAAACAAAATAAGTCATAGTACATACTACCTAAATGACCGGAACATATTCACTTCCTAGTGTTTGCTGGGAAATCTACATGGTCCAACATTTGCTGCCAAGGATTAAGGAAAACCCAGAAAACCTTAATCAAACCATTTCATTAAATTATTCTTAATAATAATTAAATTAATCATAAATCATATTATTATGTAGAATCACTGAACATTCAATCAGTATCTTATTCTAAGCCCATTTTACTTCTCATCTCTTGAAAAGTGATAGCGGGTAATGCCTTGGTCAGAACATCTGCCAACTGCTGAACTATTAGAATGTAATTTTATTTTATTACATTTTTCTCAATCTGTTCCTTAGAAAAATGATACTTTATATCTATGTGTTTTGTACGTTTGTGATTGGTTGGATTATTTGCAATGTTATCCTCATAGAATATGATAGATTTAATGATATCTATTTTAGTACTAACTGCTAGTGATTTAAGCCCTAAAGCCTCCCATGACAGTTTCATACAATGCCATACAATCTGCCTCAGTTGAAGAGGCAGCAACTGACATTTGTTACTTTGTACTCCAGGTTTGCTTGCAGCTTGAAATACCCAGTTGTACTTTTCCTGTCATTTGAATCACTGCCACCCCAATCTGAATCTACCTACGTAGCTACATATAATGTTAGTGTAGGCACATCTTTTACCTATAACTTAATTTTAAATCAACAGTACCTTTCAAGTACCGAAGCACTCTTTAGACACTGCCAGAGTTCTCTACTATTTTTGTTCGTATACCTACTCAGTATATTAACGCTTGTAAGTAATTAAATCTGGACGAGTGCATAACATGACATACATTAAACATTCTATAACGTTTCAACATGGATCATTATATTTTTCTTCAGAGTTTAATGCGTCATAATTAAGTTTATTTTCCATTGTTGTATTGACAGGTTTACAATCGTGCATATTAAATTTATTTAATACCATTTATATGCACTTTGATTTAATGCTATTTCATAAAATTAAAATTATTTTATCATCATCATTCATTTCATTCACCGTCATTTTAAATTTACTCAATACCTTTTATTTATTTTTTTTTTTTTATAATTATTTCAATATCAGCGTATACTATATCTAAATCACCTATATATAAAACAACAAATATTTTTATGTACATCTTCATTGTCTAGCTTACATTGACACCTATTCGACTGGAGAATTTTGAAAACCTTCTTCTTTACGAGATCGTTTGAAAATTTCAAACCAACATCTAGCTGCCTGCATAATTCAGCCCGTAAAGTACTTTATTTAATTCACACACATAATTATCTAAACAAGAGATACCCTCAGGGACTTTCTTAAAAATATCTTCCTTTAATTTGTCATTTAGGAAGGTAGTTTCGACATCCCTAAGACGAACTAGCAAATTAACTTGATTCGCAAAAGTAAGATACATCTGAAACTAGCTATTCATGCTTATACTGGTGCGAAAGTTTCATTAGGTATAGTCCGTGAGGTATTCGTGACTAAAACACCTTGCAACAAGTTGTGCCTTTTTTTTTATCGTAAAGGTTTTCCAAATTCATCATGTTTTATAGGAAACATCCATTTACAATAAATTGACAATGTTTTTATTTTCAGGTCTTGGTACTAAAGTCCGTATTATTTAGTTTTAGAGAATTTAGTTTGTCCCTAATTGCACTTTCACACTGAGATCTGTTGTCTCGAGTTTTGATGTCTTCTAATGAATTTGGTATTTTACATAGAATAGACTGAGCACACAAAATGGCGATCATCGTCTTCATTATACGACATATGTGGACGACTTTTGAACCTATTTCATCATCTAACGTCAGGATTTTATTTGTGTTTTCTTTTGGTGAAGATGGGTTATCAAAAAGTATATCATTTATTTGCTCCGATTCAATTTTATATTATCATGGTTTAATTTGCGAACTTTACTAGGACACTCGTGCTCATCAGATTTAGACCATAGACGTATCTGATTTAGAACTGTCAGAGTTATGAGACTTGACCGGCACTGACTTGGATATTACATCATCAGCTTTGCCTTGAGATTTTTTTTAATATTCCCTTCAGACTTGAGGTCTGGCCTGGATTGAAGAAATCCAGTCTCATTAATAATAACATCCCTGACTACTATGTAATTTTTCGCACTCTGGGTTCCAAACTTTATAGCGTTTGGTTCATAACCCACAAGTATCCCTTTCCATGATTTTCCATTAAACTTGGCCTTACTGCTTTTATTATGAACGTAAACAGTTGAACCAACTACCTTCAAATATTTTTTTATTCGAGGTTTTGTATCATGCCACATTTCGAATGGTGTTTTTGAAAACTTTCAAAGTTTTAATTGGGGTCAAATTAATCAAATAAACAACAGTTCATACTGCGTATTGCCTCAAAACACTTTGTCTAATTTAGCAGCGTTTATTATGAAACGAACTTTTCCCGTAAGTAATGGTTCCGACCATACGTTCAGAAACGCCATTCAACTGTGGTATTCTCGGAATTTTTAAATGTTATGATATCCCTCTCTCTACACAATAACCTTTCATTTCAATCGATAGATATTCGCCATCATTATCGCAGCATAAGTTGACTAATTTTAAATTAAACTTAGCCTCGCTTTTAGCCACGAAATTTTAAAAAACAGCAAACACGTCTGATTTACAGGTTAAACAGGTACTAAACAAAGTAATGCTACTCATCAACAAAAAGTACAGAGTAGTTTTTTTATTTGTCGTTAGTTGGGGTTATAAACAGTAACAATAGTCCACAAATATCTGAGTGCACAATAAATAATAGCTGTTTGACTTTTATTTTTGACCTGATATGAACGGAAATCGACTTTGTTTCCTATTTATACAGGTCTCACTTCCGTGGGCCTCACACAATTTATCATCCAGGCTCGCATAGCAGTTTCGATTTGGCTGGTGTCATCAACCATTTTAATATTTTTTTAATTTCGATGAATTAATTTTCACTTATTGTGACCAAAGCCATAATTTGTACATATTTTTATTACTACATACTTGAGAAACAGACTGACACTTATTTACAGATGCCATTAAGTCTACAGCAATTAAATTATTTTTCAACATACCTTGCATGATAGTTTTATTAACCTTACGTATTGTGCTCCTTGCTGGTCGAAAATGACTGTCAACCCAGCACGTTGCATTTTCGTTAAGAACTGCACCGCACCGCACCGCACCGCACCGGTGGTACCGCAGCATAGAAGAACACGTTCTCCAAAACTTCTTGAACGCCCATGTTGCTGGTCACATACATCGTTCCCTGAAATAAATTCACCATTTTAAGTAATAGAAATTTTAATGGCGTTTGCAAGACGGTGTGACTAATGAAAAGATCTTCCCTGTTTATAATATGGTCCGATGTTCCAGAAACCAACAGGAAAGTATCTTCCATCATGATCCGCTTGATAGTCTGCCATCATAAAAGCAAAGCCAGAAAAATAGCTCGACGTGGATGGTTCACTGATTCCAACTGCCTGGACCGTCCTTGTCCTCTCCGTATTTTCTGGTGCTGCTGTAATGTTTGAGCTCTTTTGAAGTAGAAGCAGTTGTTTTTCATATGCTTCTTGCAGCCACAGTGATAACACTTCATGAACTGAGACTTATTCTTCTGCTTGTTAACTTCCTAGTTGAAGCTATTATTCCCTTTATTATTTTGAGAATTATCGAATTTTGTTTTTAGAAATTCCTGTCCATTTTTCCCTCAAATTGCAAAACTTTTGACACTGGTATCTTCATGAACTGAGACTTATTCTTCTGCTTGTTAACTTCCTAGTTGAAGCTATTATTCCCTTTATTATTTTGAGAATTATCGAATTTTGTTTTTCGAAATTCCTGTCCATTTATCCCTCAAATTGCAAAACTTTTGACACTGGTTTCACTGGACTCATTTTTAAACTTGACTTCATGATCCAAAAGCCTTGGCTTAACGAATGCTAGCATTAACTTATCCTCCGATAAAATTTCGATCGCAGTTATCATGCCATCGTAAGATAGGGGTAGGTTGAGCAACAAATGAGCTACCTCGCGTGGCGTGGTTTGGCGGCGGCGTGCCGGCTAACAATTCGATGATCAAATCATCAAAAATTATTAAATTTTATTATGAGTATGCCGTCACCTACTCGACGATAACATTGGAACTTTTTTTTTATTGCGTCCATTTCACTCAACAATGCCCGTATTTTTTATTTAAATTTTAACCACTTATATTGCAGTAAAAACGTAACCTGGGCCCATAACCTATTGGAAATTTAGGTTCTAACACTTCAATAAAACGAGTTACGGGCTTTTTAAAATATAAAGATTATTATTAGCCAATTAAAAGTCACTAGGAAGTTTATACGTCCGTCTTTCATAAGGCGCTAACGAGAAGTAGAGTAATAATAATGGTGGGTAGTATTTATATAATAAGTAGGTACCTACGACATATCGATTATTACAGAATCGACTAAAGATTGATTTTTGTAAATAATTAAATCAAATAAATCAACATTTGTTTTTATAAAAATATTTAAAAATGTAAATGATATGTTGTACATAAATGAAATAAAGATAATAATAATAATTTTAAAAAAATAATTAATAAATAAATAATAAATAAAATAATAATAAAAATAACCCCACCGCCGTATCTCTACGTTGACGTCGTGGTGGGGCTTGCGCGCTCCGATCTCTGGGCCTGTGCTAGTAGAGTTCACTTTATCCGTGTATTATAAAACATTGATCCGGCAGGGGCCATAGTCAGTTCATAGTTTTTGGTAACCAGTCCACAACCACCCAAATCCATAGCCCAATATGTTTTGTATCCATGTTCTGCAATAGTCCTGCACCAACCGGGGGTTGTCCTTGGGTGCACATGCATAGTGCATACAGGGATAATCGTCGGCTGGTGCCGCCTCGTCATTTAAAATTGTCTAAGGGGCCTCTGCGAGTTGGCTTCGGCCCCTCATACGCCTTCCAAAGGTCCGGGACCCCAGGGTCCCGAGATATGCCAAAGACAATTAAAATAATAATAATATTAAAATAATAATAATTAATAAATATAATTAATAAATAATTTAAAATATATATAAATTATCCCAAGAACACACATATATTACAGAACATAGATTCCAACAGTAACTGTATGTTTGTACTCACAATATTGAGAGATTTACCATGTTATTTTAAGACCACAAACTTCTTATAGGTTTTCCTGTAATCTACAAGTATAGAACTATTTTCTGTATTTTTTTCAAAATTTTAGGCTCAGTAGTTTCGGAGGTAAGGGGGGGAATGGTCAATTTTCGTGTATTTTCTTAAATAACTTTAAAATGATTTATTTTAAAATTATAAAAAAAAATATATTTGAGACCCTCATAGTAAGCCCTTTCATTTGATATGTCACACGATACAGTTTACGAAACTTCTTTTTCAAATTTTCTTATTTGCCCCCTCAAAGTGACCCCCATATTCAAAATTCATTTATTTACTATAACCTTACGTGTTTGGGTCACAAAAATCCATATGTGTACCAAATTTCATCTTAATCGGTCCATTAGATTCTTAGCAAATTGTCTGTGACAGACGGACAGACAGACAGACAGACAGACACACGAGTGATCCTATTAGGGTTCCGTTTTTAACTTTTGAGGTACGGAACCCTAAAAAGCAATTTCATCTGTCGTGATGTTTTCAAAAGGTTGCCCCAGACTTGGTATTTTACCAAACAGCTCTCAAATGTCAAAGTCAATTTATTTCAAAATAGGCCACAAAAGGCACTTTTGATAAAGATAAAGATAAATGTATTTGTTAAAACATGTGTAACATGATACATGAATGCACATATTGATGGAAAAATATTTTTATTGGACCAACATGTTTTGCCTCACTCGGCGTACAAAATGTTTTTATTATTATGTATTAATTAAATTGGCAATTATAAATTATTTAATGTCAGTTTCTTAAATAAAATTAGATTCATTGCAAAATATAGTCAATAATTCAATGTTACAAAATATGTCCAATTAAAAATACAATTAAATCCACAATAAAATTCAAAATTCATCATTTAAAAAATCAGCAATGTTGTAGTAGCACTTATCAGTAAGCAACTTTTTGAGTGTTTTCTTAAATAAATTAAAATTCAATTGCTTAATATCATTCGGAATTTTATTGTATATTAATGGGGCCATGCATACAACACTTTTCCATAGAAGTGCTGTTTTGGCCGCGTATGACCGCACCCAAAGTCTATACTTGTCACGTCTATTTCTGTCGTAATTATTTGACAAAAGCGGAAACCATTGAGGATTACTTTTTGCAAATACAGCCATTTCCAATATAGACGGAAGTGTTAAAATTCTGTGCTTCATGAACATTGGTCTGCAAATCTGCAATGTCCATAGTTTGCAACCCAAACATAGCCCGTACACAACGCTTTTGTGCTTTGAACACTGTGTCTTTATTCGTTGAATTGCCCCAGAAAATTATCCCAAATCTCAATAAGGATTCAACAAGTCCATAATAGGCCGTTAGTAAGGTGTTTGTATTGACAGTAGGAGTAAGTGTATAGAGAGCAAACGACGGAAAAAACAGATTAATTATAAGTAAAAAAATCAGCATTTTTTTTACTTAGTTCATTAATCTGTTTTTTCCAATTTAATTGCCGATCAATGATTAATCCCAGAAATCGGGCTGTCTCTGCTTCTTGTATGTTATTGTCATTGTAAGATAAATTAAATTTTGACAAATTATGTGATTTTTCCCGTTGACTAAAATGCATTATGTTAGTTTTATTAAGATTAATTTTCAAATTATTGTTGCTAAGCCAGGTAATTATATAATTTAATGAATTATTTGCGTCAAAATTATAGTCAGATAAATTTTTGGATGCTATGGTTACAGTACTGTCATCAGCGAATAATGTCATAGGTTCCTTAGTTGCCTTTGGTAGGTCATTAATATATAATAAGAACAGGGGAGGGCCCAATACACTTCCCTGGGGCACACCATACGTAATAAGACGCTTTTGAGAAGAGACGATCTGAAGCTTTTTAGTTTTAATATTGAATTTAGATATTTGAGTTATATGTTGACGGTCAGTTAGATATGATTTTAACAATTCTAAGACATTACCTCTTATCCCGTAGGCTTCAAGTTTATCTAGCAGAATATTGTGGTCTACATAGTCGAAAGCTTGGGACATGTCACAGTAAATAGAACAAACCGGTAACGATTTGTCAACAGGAGTTGAGACAGTGTATATAAAGTCGTAAATAGCCATATTAATGTTTCTACTTTTTCTGAAACCTTTCTGTTCATCACATAGGATTTTATGTTGTTCTAAGTATCTGTTGAGTTCATTATATAAAAATTTCACAAAAACTTTTGAGAATACGGAAATTAATGCTATGGGTCTATATTTCTCCATTAAATATTTATCTCCTTTTTTAAATAAGGGTTTAATTATTGACAGCTTGAGATCTTTCGGAAATGACCCACTCAGTATACAAAGGTTCATAATATGGCTTAAGTGTTGAGAAATATCTTCACTCACTGCTTTGATCACGTTCGTTGAAATACCGTCATACCCTACACTACTCGTGTTTTTAAGACTTGATATAATCTTCTGCATATGATAAGGCAGACTTGGGAGATACAAACAAACATCAGATTTTGGACAGACCTTTAATTAAAACTTCCCATAAAATGGGTTATTTTCGTAACCCATGCGAGGGGTCGCCAAACTAATGGCCTCAGTGACCTCCAGGTTTGCACCTGTGTGCGCTGTGGGCTCTGTGGCATTACGTCATGTCTGTTAATTGACGGTTTAATTGCAATACGAATGGGCTCATGGTGTACTCCTATCTATATCTGTGGTGGACTCGCATAAAAAGGGGTTGCTCAGTAATCGTATACGTGTATGTTGCCTAAAAGATTGTAATGGAGTTTTGTGTGCATAGGGGGAGTAACGAGGTACTGAGTGGGCTACAGAGTCAACATCTAGTTCATATGGCGATACTGAGTGGGCTACAGAGTCAACATCCAGTTCATATGGCGATAACAATGCTTTGTGAACAGAGTTCACAAGCTGGGTTCGTCCGTTCCAAGAAATAGAATTGATGAAGTTACAAGCACTTAGATATTTCAACATTGTAGCTACGTTTTACCCGACTGCGCCAGACGGAGGGTTATGTTTTTCGAGAGTATGTATGTATAATTGTTTGGCACGCTCTGTGGCTTGAACGGCTCGATAGATTTTAGCTTGAGAGGTCTCGTTAGATTCGTATTTACTGTGAGAGTGACACTGGGTATATCAAAATAAAAAAAAAACAAAATGGCGGATTTTTGGCGCCAAATTATGTCTTAAATTTTTTTTTTCAAAACCTGTCGTGTGGGGTATCAAAATAAAGGGTTTTAAAAGATGATTACAAAAATATACACAACTTATATGGTTAAAAGTAGCTCGAAGTGACAAATCGGAAAAAACACGTATAATAAAAAAGTCTGCCAAATCACATTTGTAAACTAAAAAGCTGGAAATAAAAAAAGTAATTAAAAAAATTAAAAAACCCGACTGCGGTAAAAGACTTAAGTTTTAAAAAAAACTGAAAAGCTAAAAACAAGCCCATTTTAAATTAAATAAAAGTTGGAAGCAGGCGGGACCCATTCCATTTTTAGGGTTCCGTACCAAAATGGTAAAAAAGGAACCCTTATGGTGTGACTCAGTCTGCCTGTCTGTCTGTCTGTCTGTCACAGCTGGATATCTCAAGAACTGCTAATGCTATCAACTTGAAATTTAGAACAGTTTTAGATGACGTTTACCCAACTATTTTGCAAATAAGGAAGAAGTAAAAATATTTAAGTATATTTTTTTTGTAACAGGGACTGAAAGGGGGTCTTAAAAATTCAAAGTGGGGCTACTAGGGCATGTGGGGTATCATATGAAAGAGCGCTACTTGCACATTCTCAAACATTTTTTTATTTTTTTTTAGGCCGCATAGTTTTCGACTTTTGATGAAAAATGTAAAAAAATACCGTTCCCCCCCCCCCCCCTTATCTCCGAAGTTTGCAAAGATAAAAATCTGAAATTATTCTATGTGATAGAAGTTTATGTAAAGGTTACAGGAAAAATAATACGATGTCTCTAAATAGCACACTTTTTCAGGAATCGGAACGGAACCCTCGGTGCGCGAGTCCGACTCGCTCTTGACCGGTTTTTATATTTTCAAACTCAAATGGGTCCCGCCTGCTTCCATTTAAAATGGGCTTGTTTTTAGCTTTTCAGTTTTTATTTAAAACTTAAGTCTTTTACCGCAGTCGGGCTTTTTTATTTTTAGGGTTCCGTACCTCAAAAGGAAAAAACGGAACCCTTATAGGATCACTCGTGTGTCTGTCCGTCTGTCCGTCTGTCACAGCCAATTTCCTCCGAATCTAATGGACCGATTAAGTTAAAATTTGGTACACATATGGATTTATGTGACCCAAACACGTACAGCTAAAGTAAATATATGAATTTTGAATATGAGAGTCCCTTTTAGGGGGAAAATAAGAAAATTAAAAAAAAAAAGTTTTTTAAACTGTACCGAGTGACATATCAAATAAAAGGGCTTACTATGAGGGTCTCAAATATATTTTTTTTATAATTTTAAAATTTATTGTTTTAAAGTTATTTAAGAAAATAGACGAAAATTGACCATTCCCCCGCCCCCTTATCTCCGAAACTACTGAGCCTAAAATTTTGAAAAAAATATATAAATTAGTTCTGTACCTGTAGATTACAGGAAAACCTATAAGAAGTCTGTAGTCTTAAAATAACATGGTAAATCTATATATATAAAAAAATCAAAGTCCTGACTGAGTCACTGACTAATATACCAACGCACAGCACAAACCAATGGACCTAGAGACTTGAAATTTTGCACATAGATACCTTATATAGTGTAAACATCCAGTAAGGAAGGATTTTTGGAAATTTCATCCCTAAGGGGGTAAAACAGGGGATGAAAGTTTGTATGAAAAATAATATCCCTTCAGTTAATAGACTTGAAACTTAGCACGAATATTCATCTAAGTAAATTATAAAGTTTATCATTTTTAGTTTTCCTAAACTACGGGGGTAGTTTAGGAAAACTAAAAATGATAAACTTTAAGGAGGGATTGGGGGTGTCAAAGTTTGTATGGAGGAACTTTAACACGCGGTCCGATTAACTCAAAACTCAGTTTTTATACTTGAGACCAAAAATTAACACTAACGTGTTTTCCAAAAATCTACCCCTAAGGGGTGAAAAGTTAATTTTATAGCGGAGGATTTTATTGGGGGCTTAATTAAGTCTAAAATTGGTGTAAATAATGTTTGAGTCAAGTTATGGAAACATACCAGACGATTTTTGAAGTTCTTTAGGTATTCTGTGTTCGTGAAAACAGAGATACAGTTTATATGAAAAATCTTATTAATTTGGTTAATGAACTTGAAACTTAGAACAAATACTTGCATAAGTAAGTAATAATGTTTGTCATTATTAGTTTTTCAAAACTACGCCTCAAATGAGGTTTAGGGATGTTAAATTGTATAGAAGAATTTTAAAGCGCAGTCCGATTAAAAAAATGGTACTTTGAGTCAAGTTAGGAAACTTGCCAAACGAATTTTCACCGATTTTGACGGCATACAGCTGATGTTTTAAGGAGTAACTTAGGCTATTTTGATTTTAGAAAAATAATTAGGGTTCCGCGCAAGAAAATTAAAATCCATGAAATCAGACAACCACGTACAGCCCAGTACAAACTTACTAAGCCTCCGCTGTCTATTACGGCTATAACAACAAATAATAAAAATAAAGCAAAGTTAAAAATTGAAGGGGTCGGTCCCCATACAATAAACTTTTCATTTTGAAAAAAAAAAAACAATTTTAATCTAGCATGTGGGGTGTCATGTCATTATTTCATCACCGCTGCTCTCAAAACGGTGAAGGAAAACATCGTGAGGAGACCGGCATGTCCTAGAACCAAAAATTCGAAGACATGTGACATCTACCAACCCGCACTGGGGCCGCGTGGTGGTTTACGGCCCACTACCTCTCACCGAGAGGAGGCATGTGTCCCAGCAGTGGGAACATTATAGGCTGATTATGTGTTATGTGGGGTGTCATCGTCTAGAACTCATTGAGTAGAGTACAAACATATTTTTTTTATCTTTTAAAATTAAGAAATAGGGGCCCGTAAAAGTTGTAAATTTTAGACCATTTTTGTACGAGCTCTAGCGCAACAATTCAACAAATTAGGAATTTGAAACTTCTTTATACCATGTAAGTACCATGAATACTGTATTTAATCAACAATACTCAAAACGGCGATTCATAAGGTATTTTGTTTAAACATGGGTGATTTTCTGCAACTGCAAAAAATAACCTTGTAATTCACAGTATCATTATAAAATAAGTAAAAAGTTAACTTTGCGATTGTTAAACATATAATATGGTACGGAACCCTTGGTGCGCGAGTCCGACTCGCACTTGACCGGTTTTTTTAATTACTTTTTTTTATTGGTCTGAGTTTGTAGCATAACATGAGTGCAATGGGCATCGCATCGCATCGGTAAACTGCTGAGCAATGCTGGAGTGTTTATGTAAGCACCGGTAAATTAATTTCTCAAGTGGTGATGATTCATATTCTGCACCTTACTTCATTTAAGTATTTATTGAGAAATTCGACAGCTATACGACAAGTAGTCATTAACTCATTAGTCATTACTCATTAAATAAGTAAAGTCAGGGAAATTAATTTTTAAATGTTGACGACCTACTTAAATAACAAGTCCATATTCAAATCACAACAGCTGTCATTCTTTGACCGTTTACGATTACGATTACGTTGACAATTAATATCCCTTAGAAAAAAAAAAAATACCACGGCGATTTTTTTTCACGCGCTGTATTTTCAACGCTCTCCTCGAGAGTTGAAAATTCAACAATGTGTTTTTTCGAAGCGCTGCTGGGTTGGATTCTCGAAGCTCGGCTCAACACCGCCAGTGCGCGATAAAATCCCGCCGCGATTTTTTTACGTCCGTGCGTACGTCGGCTTAGTCGGCGTTCGCACGAGCGTAATAAAATCGCGGCGGGATTTTACCGCGCACTGGATTTTCAACTCTGCTTAGCGCCGGGAGTTGAAAATCCAACAGTGTGTTTTTCGTCGCGCTGGGATGCACTCTGTTTTTGTTAGGTTGGATTCTCAATGCTCCACCGAAAGAGAAACTGCATTCAAAGCACAGAAAAGATGCTTAAGGTCCTTTTTAAAACTGCAAACTACTGATAGCTGTGTGCCATATTTTAGACAGAATAAAATATTAACTCTACCATCCATACTAATATTATAAATTCGAAAGTAACTCTGTCTGTCTGTCTGTCTGTCTGTCTGTCTGTCTGTCTGTCTGTCTGTCTGTCTGTCTGTCTGTCTGTCTGTCTGTTACCTTTTCACGCCTAAACCACTGAACGGATTTCGATAAAATTTGGCAAGGCTATAGATGGTATCCTGGGGACGGACATAGGCTACTTTTTTTTTCAAAAATAATCCTACAGGGGGTGATATAGGGGATGAAAGTTTGTATGGGAAACTCAGTATTTCTTAAGTTAGGGATGTGAAAATTAAAATGTATGCTTTTGATAGGAAATAAAGAAATATGCGGTTCAGCTTTTTTGAAAAATCATCCCCTAAGGGGGTAAAATAGGGGTTGATTTTAAAATTTACAAAACTACATGGTTTTCGACATAATTAGGCAAGGCTTTATATAGCATCCTGGGGAAGGCCATAGGATACTATTTTTTTCATAAATAATACTACAGAGGGTGATATAGGGGATGAAAGTTTGTAAGGGAAACCCAGTATTTCTTAAGTTAGGGATAACAAATTTATGCTATTTGTAGGAAATTAAGAAATATGCGGTTCAGCGTTTTTGAAAAATCATCCCCTAAGGGGGTAAAATAAGGGTTGATTTTAAAATTTACAAAACTGCACGGATTTCGATAAAATTTGGCAAGGCTATAGATAGCATCCTGGGGAAGGACACAGGCTACTTTTGGTCTTAAAAAATAATCCTACAGGGGGTGGTATAGGGGATGAAAGTTTGTATGGGAAACTCAGTATTTCTTAAGTTAGGGATGTGGAAATTAAAATGTATGCTTTTGATAGGAAATAAATAAATATGCTGTTCAGCGTTTTTGAAAAATCATCCCTTAAGGGGGTAAAATCGGGGTTGATTTTAAAATTTACAAAACTGCACGGATTTCGACAAAATTTGGCAAGGCTTTATATAACATCCTGGGAAAGGACATAGGATACTTTCAAAAACAATACTACGGGGGGTGATATAGGGGATGAAAGTTTGTAAGGGAAACCCAGTATTTCTTAAGTTAGGGATAACAAATTTATGCTATTGGTAGGAAATTTAGAAATATGCGGTTCAGCATTTTTGAAAAATCATCCCCTAAGGGGTAAAATAGGGGTTGATTTTAAAATTTACAAAACTGCACGGATTTCGATAAAATTTGGCAAGGTTTTATATAGCATCCTGGGGAAGGACACAGGCTACTTTTGGTCTTAAAAAATAATCCTACAGGGGGTGATATAGGGGATGAAAGTTTGTATGGGAAACTCAGTATTTCTTAAGTTAGGGATGTGAAAATTAAAATGTATGCTTTTGATAGGAAATAAAGAAATATGCGGTTCAGCTTTTTTGAAAAATCATCCCCTAAGGGAGTAAAATCGGGGTTGATTTTAAAATTTACAAAACTGCACGGATTTCGACAAAATTTGGCAAGGCTTTATATAGCATCCTGGGAACATAGGATACTATTTTTTTCAAAAATAATACTACAGGGGGTGATATAGGGGCCGAAAGTTTGTAAGGGAAACCCAGTATTTCTTAAGTTAGGGATAACAAATTTATGCTATTGGTAAGAAGTTAAGAAATATGCGGGTCAGCGTTTTTTGAAAATCATCCCCTAAGTGGGTAAAATAGTGGTTGATATTTAAAATTTACAAAACTGCACGGATTTCGATAAAATTTGGCAAGGCTAGCATCCTGGAAAAGGACATGGGCTACTTTTTGTCTTAAAACATAATCCTACAAGGGGTGATAAAAGGGATGAAAGTTTGTATGGGAAACACAGCATTTCTTAAGTTAGGGATATGCCCTATGTTTTCCACATGAACGTTCCCATGGGATATTTTCCGACATCCACGCGGGCGAAGCCGCGGGCAAAAGCTAGTGTTTATATATTTTTGAAATGGCAGTGTTTGTAAAACTAAATCCGGATCGTTTTGACCGCATATTTGACGTATTTCCACGAAATAGGCGTGATAACAGTAGGCTATGTCTCCCTAGTGCGAGAACGGCTTTAATGCGCAAAAGTGTCTGCTACATGGCGCCAGTCATTTATAATAAATTACCGAGGAGTTGGAAAGAATTAAACTTGACATTATTTAAAAAAAAACTTCGAAATTTTTTAGCTGACAAAGCGTATTATAGTGTGCCGGAATTTTTAATGGAAAAAGAAATGTCTTAATTACTTACTCTTTTTATGATTAGAAATGATGAAAATATGACATTTAATTTTTTATTTAATTTAATTTTTATTTAATTCTAATACGAAATAGTTGACTGCAGAAGAATTGTGTATTTGAATTGTAATTTGATTGACATTATTTCTCTTTATTATTGTTGTGTATTAGAATCTTGTACTTTTGCATGCCATCATCTGGTTAAATATGGTTGTTGCTACTTATATTTTTATGTCACCATCTTTTGTACCTACCCATGTTTGCAAAATAAAATATCTTATCTTATCTTATCTTATCTCGGCTCAACAACTAGAGTTGCAAATCCATTGCGTGATAAAATCCCGCCGCGATTTTATTACGTCCGTGCGAACGTCGACTTACTGTGCATTGTTTGTGACAAGACCATACTGCGTATTGCAAGAGCATTATCGATGCCGAGGTGTTTCTCTCTATGTAAATTATTATAAGTATATGAAATGTTATAATTCTGTTAACCTTTAATAGTTATTTATGCAACTGTTGTATAATAGGGGGTAATTAATACCTAATTATGTACAGTTGCATACAAGACTTCATCTACACCCATCATGAATCCTCTATAAAAGGTTCTGAAACCACAGGGTAGGTATTGTACAATGTTGTAAGATTGCACTCTATGAATTTTCATAGAAAGTTTAATTGTTAAGTATCTAATACAAACAAAGTATGTATGGGTAAAAATAGAATTTTAGTTAAAAGCACAACCCTTTACTAAGGGGTCATTGTACTGATCATTATGAACAACTTTTACTATGTGACCAAACTTGAAATCGCGAAAATCACTCACTCACCACGACACACTTCATTCACTCACCACACTCACTCAGCACACTCACTTACACTCACTTCACTCAACTCACTCACTCACTTCACCCACTCACCAATCACTCACTTCACAACCACTCACTCGCTTCACCCATTCACTACTCACTCACTCACTCACTCACTCACTTACCCCACTCACTCACCACTTCATCCACACACACAAAACAAAACAATATCGGATGTTCCCTACATTTTGACGAGATAGAAATTCTTAAAGATACCACGTGAGTAATAGGCATCGAAAAAGCAAAGGAGTTGCATAATGAAATTTAGTACAACATTATAACACCCGTTTGGAAGATATTATGGTTACTATGACACTGGCTGTTTTAATGTTGGCCATAAGCTAACTGTTTCAGAAACTTTTATAGAGGATTTATAGCATGGGTAGGATATAAACCTATTAAGGTGGTCACTAAATACTAGTAGTTTTGCTGTCGTGTACATGTTGCAGTCCACTAGTTTCATTAGCCGTTTGGTCAACCACCTAGCCATTTCACTAAACGCCGTCATTCAAACAACGACCTGGGGCCCAATTCTGAAACTTTGACTTAAGAAACACGCCATTGACACTCTATCGATATGATATTCAGCCATTCAATCGAACGGCTAGGCAAATTACTTGGATCGATAGTGTTTAACCACTTGCCTAGCCCAGCTAATTCAGCCAGTTTATCTGCGACTTAAACGTTGCGACATTTTAGGTGTTTGTTGTTGTTCGTGTGTTTTAGGTGTTGTAATATTATTATGTAGATACCCAAACAATACCCAAAATAACTTATACTAAGTATATTATATTTTCATGACTCGTGACACACGCACTGTTGTCGACTGACGACTGAGCGTAGTTCTCCCAATACGTTTGAATTTCCTGATGGAAACCGTACATCACTTCTAGGTCCCCTTGGTCATGCGCTGTGATACCATGCGCATACCAACGGTGACGTCACTTCGGTCTGCCTGCATCAGCTGCGCTACAAACGATGATGGTATAACCCAGATGTGCTGATACTCAGCCTGCTACTCCTCCAGGTGTTCTCGCTGCGCCGCCCCAGCGTGTTCGTGTCGGACAAGGTGGAGCTGTACATGAACAACACGCTGGTCAGCGTGGTGCGCAAGGAGCCCACCCTGATGACGCCCGTCTTCAGCATCAACGACGCACACGACTCCCCCACACTTAGGATCAAGGGAGAGTTCACCGAGTATGAATTTCAGGTAATTTGCTTACATAGTTTTGAGGTAGAACGACTTTGAGTATGTTCGATCGCCTAAAACCCTTTTCTATATGTAGCTGGAAAGGTACAGCTCCCATTACTGGTTAAAGTGCATGTTTTTCATAAAGCATCAATTATTGAACACATTTGAACACTACAATTGCGTGCTGTTCTGATTTCTGAACGACTTAGCTTGACACACCATCATCACACACATATCCTTTTCCCAACTAGGTTGGGGTCTGCTTTCAGTCTAACCTGATTCAGCTGAATAAAAGTATTTTGCATGGACTGCCTATCGGACATCCACAACCCAATTACTAGGTAACACGATAATTCTTGGTAAGACTGGTTGTCAGAGTTACGGACTTCTACCCTACCTGTAGCGAATGTCAAAGATCTACGAATGCCAGCCGGGATCAACAGCTTAACGTGCTTCCCGACTTCGAGGCACAGAGAGCCCATTACCGGTAAATGAACTGAAGACATGATCTCGCATTCCAGCTCCAGACAAAGAACAAGACCACGATCGGCGGCATCAGCAAGAAGTTCCGCAGCTTAATGAAGGAGATGTTCACTTACAACGACGACTACGTCATCAGCTTCCCCGCTGACCTCGACGTGCGCTTCAAGCTAGCAGTCATCGGAGCCTGTGTTCTTATTGTGAGTTCATCATCGGTTTACATACATCTTAGGATAAAGTAAATTACTTTTGGACTTTTTCATATTTACCATGAGTTAAACAATGATGTTTGATATACCTATTTGTTTAAGTTGACTTTGTCGTCGATGTCAAGTCAACTAAAACTAAAGAGCACAGATTGCCGCCTTTGAAATTTCAAAGGCAAACAACATTTTCTGTGTTTCCATGCCAATAAAACTCATTTTTGAAAAAGCACGGGGGCTTACTACGAGCTGTTCAGAAGTTGAACGTTTCCAGTGAGAGAGAGTGACGGTGCTATGGGTCGTTTAGAGCTCCGTCTCTCTTTCTCACACTGGAAACGTTCAACTTCTGCCCTGCTCCAAGAGCTCGTAGTAAGCCCCCTGTGCTTTTTCAAAAATGAGTTTTATTGGCATGGCAATACAGAAAATGTTGAATTATAACGTACTAGCTTTTGCCCGCGGCTTCGCCCGCGTGGATGTCGGAAAATATCCCATGGGAACGTTCATGTGGAAAACATAGGGCATATCCCTAACTTAAGAAATACTGGGTTTCCCATACAAACTTTCATCCCTTTTATCACCCCTTGTAGGATAATGTTTTAAGACAAAAAGTAGCCCATGTCCTTTCCCAGGATGCTATCTATAGGTTTGCCAAATTTTATCGAAATCCGTGCAGTTTTGTAAATTTTAAAATCAATCCCTATTTTACCCACTTAGGGGATGATTTTTAAAAAACGCTGACCCGCATATTTCTTAACTTCTTACCAATAGCATAAATTTGTTATCCCTAACTTAAGAAATACTGGGTTTCCCTTACAAACTTTCATCCCCTATGTCACCCCCCCGTAGTATTATTTTTGAAAAAAATAGTATCCTATGTCCTTTCCCAGGATGCTATATAAAGCCTTGCCAAATTTTGTCGAAATCCTTGCAGTTTTGTAAATTTTAAAATCAACCCCTATTTTAACCCCTTAGGGGATGATTTTTCAAAAACGCTGAACCGCATATTTCTTTATTTCCTATCAAAAGCATACATTTTAATTTTCACATCCCTAACTTAAGAAATACTGAGTTTCCCATACAAACGTTCATCCCCTATATCACCACCTGTAAGATTATTTTTTAAGACCAAAAGTAGCCTGTATCCTTCCCCAGGATGTTATATAAAGCCTTGCCAAATTTTATCGTACAGTTTTGTAAATTTTAAAATCAACCCCTATTTTACCCCTTAGGGGATGATTTTTCAAAAATGCTGAATCGCATATTTCTTAATTTCCTACCAATAGCATAATTTTTTTATCCCTAACTTAAGAAATACTGGGTTTCCTTACAAACTTTCATCCCCTATATCACACCCTGTAGTATTGTTTTTGAAAGTATCCTATGTCCTTTCCCAGGATGCTATATAAAGCCTTGCCAAATTTTGTCGAAATCCGTGCAGTTTTGTAAATTTTAAAATCAACCCCAATTTTACCCCCTTAGGGGATGATTTTTCAAAAACGCTGAACCGCATATTTCTTTATTTCCTATCAGAAGCATACATTTTAATTTTCACATCCCTAACTTAAGAAATACTGAGTTTCCCATACAAACTTTCATCCCCTACATCACCCCCTGTAGGATTATTTTTTAAGACCAAAAGTAGCCTGTGTCCTTCCCCAGGATGTTATATAAAGCCTTGCCAAATTTTATCGAAATCCGTGCAGTTTTGTAAATTTTAAAATCAACCCCTATTTTACCCCTTAGGGGATGATTTTTCAAAAATGCTGAATCGCATATTTCTTAATTTCCTACCAATAGCATAAATTTTTTATCCCTATCTTAAGAAATACTTGGTTTCCTTACAAACTTTCATCCCCTATATCACCCCCTGTACTTGTTTTTGAAAGTATCCTATGTCCTTTCCCAGGATGCTATATAAAGCCTTGCCAAATTTTGTCGAAATACGTGCAGTTTTGTAAATTTTAAAATCAACCCCAATTTTACCCCCTTAGGGGATGATTTTTCAAAAACGCTGAACCGCATATTTCTTTATTTCCTATCAGAAGCATACATTTTAATTTTCACATCGCTAACTTAAGAAATACTGAGTTTCCCATAGAAACTTTCATCCCCTATATCACCCCCTGTAGGATTATTTTTTAAGACCAAAAGTAGCCTGTGTCCTTCCCCAGGATGCTATATAAAGCCTTGCCAAATTTTATCAAAATCCGTGTAGTTTTGTAAATTTTAAAATCAACCCCTATTTTACCCCCTTAGGGGATGATTTTTCAAAAAACGCTGAACCGCATATTTCTTAATTTCCTACCAATAGCATAAATTTGTTATCCCTAACTTAAGAAATACTGGGTTTCCCTTACAAACTTTCATCCCCTATATCACCCCCCGTAGTATTATTTTTGAAAAAAATAGTATCCTATGGCCTTCCCCTGGATGCTTTATAAAGCCTTGCCAAATTTTGTCGAAATCCATGCAGTTTTGTAAATTTTAAAATCAACCCCTATTTTACCCCCTTAGGGGATGATTTTTCAAAAACGCTGAACCGCATATTTCTTTATTTCCTATCAAAAGCATACATTTTAATTTTCACATCCCTAACTTAAGAAATACTGAGTTTCCCATACAAACTTTCATCCCCTATATCACCCCCTGTAGGATTATTTTTGAAAAAAAAAGTAGCCTATGTCCGTCCCCAGGATACCATCTATAGCCTTGCCAAATTTTATCGAAATCCGTTCAGTGGTTTAGGCGTGAAAAGGTAACAGACAGACAGACAGACAGACAGACAGACAGACAGACAGACAGATAGACAGACAGACAGACAGACAGAGTTACTTTCGAATTTATAATATTAGTATGGAAGTATGGATTATTTATTCATTTTGTAACAAAACTGGCGTTCTCCCATACAAATGCTCACCAAAATCTGAAGTTGGGATCAAATCGGGCATTCTGTCTCATTTCATTATCAAAAATATTCTTCCACTGCTTTCCTTGGTGACAAAATTATTTGTACATAATTTAGCTTTGTAACCGGAACATACTGAAGCATTACCTACTAATCAGTTTTATTTTAATTTGCTGAAAATCTACGAAAAGTCAGATTGCCAGCTTTGAAATTAGTCGACATCGGATCATCAGAAGCCTGAAAGTCTGACAACCAGTCTTTACCAAGGGGTGACGTTATATCCAATAACTGGGTAGTGGAGGTCTTCTAGGAACCCCAACATAGTTGGAAAAAGGCTAGGCAGATGATGAAGATGTTTTTTTTTTTCATTATTAGCTGTGACTGATTGGCTCAAGAATAAATCCTATGACGACATTGAGGCTTTGGTATCATCACCTCCATCCTGAATTAATAGGACCTTGGGAGCCAAACTGTTAGTGGAGGAAGCTGTACCTGGCTTCCTCCGATCCCAAGACATTGTCGCAGGGCTAACCTAACCTAACCTAATCCTAAACAGAAACCCTTATAAAATAAAATCATGTATTAAATTCCACGCTCACTCCATTACACACGAACACATATCCTCTCTCTCACACTCACACACATACCCCCACTCACACACACCCACACGCACGTTCAAAAATTCACTCATACACAACACACAAATGCGCTCCTTGTTGTATCTTGTATTTCTAATTATTTTTGGTTTATCTTTTGTTTTTGTTAACAATTGCATACTTGTGATTATGTTAAGCGGAAGGGCGGAGTCACCTATCACAAGCAATTCCTTGCTTAAAAGGTGATCTCCTAACTCATGTGAGCTAAGAATTTGTTTAAATGCAATAAACATTTTTATTTTTATTTTTTTTTTATTTATTTTATTACCGAAGTTCATTTCTAATGCTATTTGAAGGACATGTGGTGCATGAGATCTGTAATTTTTTTTGACATTGGTTGTTCTCCCAACCAATAACCCTTCCATTAGGTTAGGAGTATGACGTGTAGTTAAAGCCACCAGCCCGTTATACAATAAAACACTAAAACATACCTACATAATAAACCATTGTTTTTCTTTTCAGGACTACAGATACCACGAGAGTTAGTGAAGGATTACAGATACCACGAGAGTTAGTGAAGGACTTCAGATACCACGAGAGTTAGTGAAGGATTACAGATACCACGAGAGTTAGTGAAGGACTTCAGATACCACGAGAGTTAGTGAAGGATTAGCAGATACCACGAGAGTTAGTGAAGGTGCTCTGCCACACTCGTTTTCATGTGATTTATTATTGCATTTTGTATTCTCAAATAGTTTACTAAGTGTTTTTTCTTATCTATGATAATAAAATAAAAAATAAAAAAGCCTTTTATTTCCTTTATGTAATAAATTCATTCCAAATTTTTAAAATATAATTTTTGTAAAGTTTTTTTTTTGTGCCCTAATTTACACTTGCAAGAACCTCTCTCCACAGGTAAAGGCCTCCTCCAACGCTAACCAATCTTCTCTGGATTTTGCTACTTTAACCCAGTTTGAACCTCATATTTTCTTTATGTCTTAGTCCCATCTAGTATAATTATTAGGTCTTCCCTTCTTCCGTTTTCCTTGTGGGCCCTTCCATGTTGTCACTCTTTTAGTCCATATCTGGTCCTGAAGGCGTGCTACGTGTCCAGCCTATTGCAACGACCTTGAAGTAAACCGTAGAATACAACTAACATGGAATAAGTACTGGAGTTTAAAAGAAATATTCAAGAGCAACCTACCTACCCATCTCAAAACCAAAGTCTTAAATTCTTGCCTTCTGCCTTGCTTAACATAATTATGGTTGTCAAACATGGAGGTTCAGCAACAATGTAAAAAAAAACAGGTTAGTCACATGCCAAAGAGCAATGGAGCGTAGCATGCTGAATTAAAAGAAAAAAAAAATACAGAAAATTCGACATTCAAAATTAGACAAGCTACCAAAGCTACTGATATACTAGTACAAGCCTTCACTTCAAAATGGAAATGGGCTTATCTATGATAGTAAGCAACAAGTTGGTCTGGGGCCGGCCCACAATATTCCAATCGATCAAAAAAAATTCTCTACCACAGCCCTTTCGAATGCAGTCACTGCGGTTTTTGATGATTAAACGAACTTACCTGTAAGTGAAGTTCTATCCCAATTATATGAGTACGTTTCATTCGAAGATAAATAATAGACACATGTAGTACTTTCATTGTACTGGCAACTTCGCACTTTTTAAATATTAGGGTAGATTGAAAAACTTCCCTGCTTGCGCTCCAACGACCGCGACGCTCCTCATTCTTTAGAGTCCTATTGCAAAATTTTTAGATAAGGGCTCTGGGAAGGGAGGGACCTTTATCTTCGAATGAAACGTACTCATATAATTGGGATAGAACTTCACTTACAGGTAAGTTCGTTTAATCATCAATTATATTTCGTACGTTTCATTCTTCAGATAAATAATAGACACATGTAGATGTTTAGAGATTAAAAATTTTGTAACTAGATAGTATTAAATGAACTAATGTTTTACTATTAGAAATCATTTCATTACTCAACACAACTCCAACATTCTTAGATTGTAAACAGAAAAGGTTATATTAGTTTGCTCTTTTACAACATAAATTTAGACACTTGTTAAGAAAATCAGGAACAATCAGATAAATAAATACTCTAATCGCTGGTAATAAAGTCCCGGTTGTTAACCAGGGAGAAAAACTGATCTAGCGAAACAAACATCATCGCTCACTGGGCGATTATAGAATTTAGTAAACGTCTGCAATAATTGCGACCAACCACCAGTCTTCCTGATGACGTCAAGCGAGACGCCCTGCTTGCGCGCCGTGGATGTGGGAGTGTGTCGGGTGCTGTGCGCGCCGAACGCCGACACATCCACGCCGCTCTCCGCGAGCACCTGCTTTATCCATAGGCTGATGGTTTGTGTGCAGGTGGCCTTATAAGGTCGCTTGTATTCATCAAAAGGTTTTCAACTGTATTTGGCCTTAAATCTTTAGTAATCGACAAATAATCTTTCAAAGTTATTGCTGGACAAATATTTATATTTTAAACTTTTTAAAACTTTCGCGATTTGTACACATTATAAAACAATATTGAGAACGGGTCTTATCGCGATATTCCTTTTTACGAGGTAAACTGGTACCTAGGTACTTGTTTTCCGACGTTAGACGTTTATTTATATTTTCTTTGAAGTACAGCAGGAATAAAATTGGTTGATGGCGGCCGACAGCAGATGTTTTAATGTTATTGGAGATTATAATGTTGACTCCGTTAGGACAAATATCAATGTTTTAATTGTAATAGATGTAATTGTTTACGCTCTGTGAGCTGTGTATAAGGCTAATAAGATTAGGTACAAGCTTCTGGAAAAACATTTTTAAAGGTAATTCTATATTAGGGCCCCACTGAGCGATGTGTTGTAAAAGTGGGTTCTACGTAGATGCGTGTTTTGGGATGTTTGGCCTCATAGGTTCCTTTTAATAACCTTTTGATCTGTTCATGAGATCCTAAATCATCACCAAATACTACTTAAAACTTGCTATATAAAACTTAAAGCCGAACGGTAACTATTAAGAGAGCCGTAGCAGCACCTTTATCAAACTGTTCTGTTAAGAATGACAACACTGACGGTATGCAAGATTTGTATGGATATATTTATTTGTTTAGGCATTCGTATGTTAAGGCAATACTGCCACCGATTTTTTTTTTTTTTTTTTTTTTTTTTTTTTTTTTTTTTTTTAAGGCCACACAATATTGTTTCAATGTGTTCTTGGCAAATGATGCCATCATTACACCTCGTTTTATGAACACGTTCCTGAGAGCTTCGCTGCGAACAGTTTGTTACTCCTTTGATTTGTGGATTCCTAGAGGAAGATTTTTGCTATTTTCGGAATTTATAAATATAATATCTAAAGTGAGCAATTTTTGTAATAGGGGGAATCTGAAGGCCAATAGGGAAAGACAAGTATGCCTTTGCCTTCAGCCTTATCTATTATGATTTTCTAAACATGAAGGCAAAAAGGTGGGAAACCATGAACGAACATGTTATCCAATGGAATTGTGAACGCGTCTATCACTACCCAGATGTAGTCTGGGTCTGGTTTCCATGATACGTATTGATTACATTTAACATTGGTGCGAGAAGCGAGTAAATCTCTAACTGGTTTGCTTTGGTCTTTGTTAATCTCGCGAGATTCTTCATCACCTTCTTTGTTATTTTTACTCATAATATAAGAGGCAGTAAAGAGTATAATTAAGTTAAAAATATAATTTCTTAGCCTAACTAAAACGAAAAATTCCTCCGCATCGCTGTCGACTGGAAGGCAGTTGAAAATAAATTTCGTTTTACGCACCAACGCCAGATTTCTCGTGTCAAGGCGTTTAAATGGGGTATTGATACCACCCATGCGATATAATGCAGCTTAAAGCTGTGGTATTATCGATAGGTATGTACGTATGTCGCGTCCAAAACATTTGAGACCAAAAAACACTGCCAGCAGCTCTAAATATGTTACAGTGTATAATTGATAACATGGAATTCTATCTCTACCATTTACCGTTTACTCTTTTGGTATCGCAAAATGCGCCCCAGCCAGACATCGAGGCGTCTGCAAAAATTTCTAGTTGAAACGTATCACGCCTTAGGGAAGTAGATGTCGAAAATATGTTCTGAGACCATAATTCCAGATCCAGCAGTATTACAGACGAAGGACTAAATTTAGATTCATATGTTTTAATGTCTCTACTTGTCTCTCGAGACGTTTAGTATACAGCCAACCGTATGTAAGCGCCGGACAGGCGGATGTTAAAACGCCGATTAAACAGGCAAACTCTTTAATAGTGCAACGTTTTGAAGTATGCACTCGTTGAATAATGTTATAATTAAAACCTAGGAATTTAGTCTGTTGTGAAGGTTGTAAAGAGCTTTTTCGAAATTTGTCACAAATCCTAAACATTGTAACAGTTCTTGGTAAGAACGATGATAAGCCGTAAGACATAGCTTTGAATTCATAAGTTAAATTTTCACCGACTTTATTATGAAATTTAAATTGTGTGGTGCATTAATTGATACCAATAAATATGATTCATTTAAATCGATCGTGACCATAATGCCGTTATGAGGAATTAATTTGAAAGCTGTTCTATAGTCCTCCGTGTTAAAATGATTTTGAGTTATAATTTTGAATATTTAATAATTTTGGAAATAAATTGATCTGATTGTGGCTCACATTCATGTATCGCGTCTAGTTGTCGATCGCTACAGGCATGAATTGATCTATTCTTCATTCGTAAACGTGTTAGAGGGTACAACAAGTTGTTATACTTTTTTAGAAAATGGTATCACGTAGCCATTTTGAATCAATCTTAGATTGTACTGTTACTAGTGATGTTCATTCACAATTGCGAAAATATTGTACACGACCCGCGTGTACCTGTATCGCTCGCGACGAGTCTGGGCACGGTGCTTGCCCTGGCTAAGGGAACCTCGTGGTCGCGGGCTGCTGCCGGTATGCTGTCGCTGCTCGTGGATATCCTCCACGCCCCCCCTCCCCGGCTCGCTGAGACATAACGAGGGGGACCAGTCACGTTTCCCGAAAACCGAGTCCTCGCTGTCGACGGTCCAGCTATCTAAAGACGTCGCCCTTTGAGCGGATATTTAATCAGCGATCCTTGTTGCTCAATGGCATGAAGCTTTTGTGGTTTCTGAGAGCTTTTCTCCGAAAAGCGTCTCGTCTCGTTCGTGATCTTTTGTAAGTGGCGTAAAAGACTTGTCCAGACAGTTATGAGTTTTGTCCTCACATGAGTTTCGGTATAATGTAGGTCGGCCAGGATCCTACAGCTATCAGAAATGAATTTTATCATCTTCTAGTAGCAGCTGGGTAATAATAGCTTTATTAGGCGCGTTTATACTGAGGCCTAGTTGATATTGTTTCAACTGTATATTTTTGTCACGGTTACTAATTTCTGAGACCGCAGCCTAATTTCCGGATTCAAAGTAAGCACCCTAAGATCCTAGGCAAGTCCTACATTCTAGGCTAATCCTACGTTTTTGTATTATACTATGGTGTATGTTTTCGCCGTAAATCGGCTGTTCATCCGTATATAGTGATTCCGGATCGAGCTGCGGAGAATCACCCTGCGCTAGTTGAATCGGCGCCTCTGGAGTCATTTCCATGTTTTCTTGAAAGTCATGAGATTCAATTGAAACGTGAAGCTGCGTCGCATTCGCGTTTTTAAACCCTCGTGTTGACCCGCAGTCAACCTCCAGGCGTATTTTACACATGCTACGGTTTCGTCGTCAGAAACGATCAAATTTTCAAATGGAAACGTTTTTCATTTCAAACCCTCGTGTTGACCCGCAGTCAACCTCCAGGCGTATTTTACACATGCTACGGTTTCGTCGTCAGAAACGATCAAATTTTCAAATGGAAACGTTTTTCATTTCAAACCCTCGTGTTGACCCGCAGTCAACCTCCAGGCGTATTTTACACATCATGCTATGGTTTCGTCGTCAGAAACGATCAACTTTTCAAATGGAAACGTTTTTTAAACCCTCGTGTTGACCCGCAGTCAACCTCCAGGCGTATTTTTATACATCATGCTGTACCTTCGTGATACCCTCAACGTGATATCCTCCAGGCTAGCTTAGAGATGCTCATTTATTTATTTGAACCACATAAAAAGAGTTTTGTAGATGTTAGGTACACATCGTGCTATATATACCTTCGTGATACCCTCAAAGTGATATCCTCCAGGCTAGCTTATAGATGCTTATTTATTTTGAACCACATAAAAAGCGTTTTATAGATGGTTATAACTCGTACACGAAATCACTTAATAAAAAATACATCATAACTAACCTTGATTTTTCTTGGAATCCGACGAAGATGAATATAATCACACGACTTCGGTTTTTGTTTGCACGTTCTAGTCTTTTCATTTTATTTTCATAGTAACTAATTTTGCTGTCAGCGGTACGCTTAGACATCATGTAAACGTTTTTAGAAGATAATTTTAACGAAATATCACTGAATATATAAAAGTATTGAGAGTAGTGCTTGTTGCCGCGCACAAGAAAAGAATGAGGAGCGTCGCGGTCGTTGGAGCGCAAGCAGGGAAGTTTTTCAATCTACCCTAATATTTAAAAAGTGCGAAGTTGCCAGTACAATGAAAGTACTACATGTGTCTATTATTTATCTGAAGAATGAAACGTACGAAATATAAATAATGTCAAAGCGACGAAGTGTCACTTTGATTTTTGAAAATAAATAAATATCAAGGAACTTGCGCATTAACTGTGCACCTGCCGTACCTACTCAATAAGTCGACTGCCCGTCTGGCGGAGTGTGTGTGTGTGTTATCATGGTGAAGAAGGATCACGACGTTCGCACGGACGTAAAAATATCGTGGCGATTTTTTTTTCTCGCACTGGATTTTCAACGCTCTGTAGCGCCAAGAGTTGAAAATCCAACAGTGTTTTTTTGACGCACTCTGCATCCCAGCGCGTCAAAAAAACAGGTTCTTAGGTTGGATTCTCGAGCCTATCTGACGGACAGGGCCGTCATCTACCCCAGTCATCAGGGAGAGTGGAACCGGCGAGAGATGTCGTGCGGTGTCCCACAGGGATCGGTCCTGGGGCCGCATTTGTGGGACATCGGGTACGACTGGGTGCTGCGCGCCGACCTCCCGAGCGGCGTCAGCGTGCTATGTTACGCTGACGACACGCTGGTCCTGGCGCAGGGGAGGTCGCACCAGGCGGCGGCCGATTTAGCGACACGCGGGGTTGCGACAGTAGTTGAGCGGATCCGGCACTTGGGACTCGAGGTGGCCCTGCACAAGTCCGAGGACATGGCCTCGGACTTGTGCAGGGCCACCTCAGACCAGGTTTTCATGGTCCTCGGAATGCGCCACCGTCGGGTTCCCAAATAACGGTAGGAGGGGTTCGCATCGGAGTCGAGTCGACGATGAAGTACCTGGGACTCGTCCTCGACAGCCGGTGGAACTTCGTGGAGCATTTCCGACGTATGGCTCCCAGGCTGGGGCTGCCTTGAAGCGGCTCCTGCCCAATCTAGGGGGTTCGTGCGGTCCATGGCCCTTTACCGGCACCGGTGTGGGCGCGTTCCCTGAGACTGTGGCCAGTCCGCCAGTTGAACGCTTCCCAGAGGGTCATGGCCATCCGGCTAGTCCGGGGTTACCGCAAGGTCTCCGGTGAGTCGGCGAGCCTCCTTGCTGGATTGCCGCCATGGGATCTGGAGACTAAAGTCCTCGCGCACGTGTGGGAGTGCCGCGAGGAGGCGAAACGCCGGGGCGTAACTCCGCTGCCGCGAGAAATCACGGTACAGTGGACAGAGCTCCGGCGGGATCTCATGGTGACATGGAGAGTGCGACTGTCGCAACCCAGCGCTGCGTACACCACAATTGCAGTGATAAGTCCCCTCTTTGAGGAGTGGTTCTCTAACCACTCCTCAAAGAGGGGACTTATCGCTCCCGCCGCCGCGCAGTGCGCCGTGGCGCCTCTCTAGGCGCCACGGCGTCCTCACCTTCCGCCTGATGCAGGTCCTCACCGGACACGGTTGTTTCGGGAGGTTCCTGTTTCGCATAGGGCGGGAGGACGCCCGGGTGTCACCATTGTGGGGATCGCGCGGAGGACACGGTGGAGCATACTGTGAAGGTCTACCCGGCTTGAGCAGAGCGCCGCCGTGTTCTCACGGAGGCGATCGGTGGCGGCGATCTGTCGCGTCCGGACCTGGTCCAGGCCATGGTGCGGAGCAAGAGTGCATGGGAGGCCGTCACCTCCTTCTGCGAAGCAGTAATGCTCGCGAAGGAGGAGGCGGAACGCGTGAGAGGCAGCCTCACGCCCTCAGTCGCCGCAGGAGACGCCCTGGGCGGCGGGAATCGAGAGCCGATTTCCGGCCACCGTAGGCGCGGGCTTGCGGACGGTGGGTAATGGGTAGCACAACAGAAAAAAAAGAAGGTTGGATTCTCGAAGCTCGGCTCAACACCGAGAGTTGAAAAACCAGTGCGCGATAAAATCCCGCCGCGATATTTTTACCGCGAACGTCGGCTAATACTATTTTTGCTGTGCCTATAATGATCACATATTTTTAAGATACCATCTAAGTACACATTGTGGAATGCAAATGAATTATTGAGTAGGGCTGTTGAAAATTTTCCAAGAAAACATGAAAACAACTATGACATTATCAATATAATAATATTGTGATTACTATTGTACCTGTGTAACCTTTGTTGGACATCCAAATAAATAAATACTTAAAAACTTGTTTTAATTATGAAAATGCTTCTCTGTAAACGATGTTAGGGCTACAGTTGCCCGTGTGAAAACCGAAAAGCAACCCGTTTACTGAATCCACCTCTGGTTATGGCCGCCATTTTGAATTTTAATTTCCTGATTTTTGACCCAGTGCCCTCAAAAACTATGAAGATGACACCCGCTTATCGAACATTTTGATTTCAACCTCTTTTTACTCCCGAAAACCATAAAAATTACACCCGCGCTTTAAATACAGCCGGTCGATTCTGTAAAAATCTCACCGTGAAAACTTAGGTGAAGTGAGTTTGTTTCTGCTAGGAATTGACACTATTGACAGCTCACTTCACCTAAGTTTTCACGGTGAGATGGTTACAGAATCGCACTGCAGTACGTAGGTACTTACCTAAGTTCCCGTGGGATAATATCCGACATCCACGCGATATATCACATAAGTAGATAAAAGTTTCGATAACTCAACGGCTGAACGGATTTGGATGAAATTTGGTAGCTAGATAAATTAGGACCTGGATTAACAATTACATGCTACTCTTTATCTCGAAAAATTTTCACTTTTCCGGAACGTGTAGTTCGAAAATGGGTAGGGATTTGAAAAATTATATAATAAGATACATGTTGTAAAAAATTTTATGAGCTTTCATTACTTACATAGAATATATTTTTTCTCTTCGACGCACCGTTTTAAAGGTATTAGCGAAAAACTCTAAAGTGGGAACTTTTATCCCTCCCCCCCCCCTCCCCGCCTCACTCCGGCGCACCTCCTAGACGCGGGGTATGTTTACTCCTTAAGCACCCTGAACAACTTTCTGAAGAAATTGCTACGTCCCAGTTCACGCACTCTACACCCCCTTTTTGGCGGTAATAGCCAGTAGTACCCATCCATACTATATACTATATACTATATTATATACTATATATTAATATTATAAATTCGAAAGTAACTCTGTCTGTCTGTTACCTTTTCACGCCTAAACCAATGAACGGATTTCGATAAAATTTGGCAAGGCTATAGATGGTATCCTGGGGACATAGGCTACTTTTTTTTTCAAAAATAATCCTACAGGGGGTGATATAGTGTATGAAAGTATGTATGGGCAACTCTGTATTTCTTAAGTTAGGGATGTGAAAATTAAAATGTATGCTTTTGATAGGAAATAAAGAAATATGCGGTTCAGCGTATTTGAAAAATCATCCCCTAAGGGGGTAAAATAGGGGTTGATTTTAAAATTTACAAAACTGCACGGATTTCGACAAAATTTGGCAAGGCTTTATATAGCATCCTGGGGAATGACATAGGATACAATTTTTTTCAAAAATAATACTACAGGGGGTGTTAAAGGGGATGAAAGTTTGTAAGGGAAACCCAGTATTTCTTAAGTTAGTGATAACAAAGAAGAAGGGTCACGATCCATACAAAATTTACCCAGGCCCGGCGCAAACGAAACATATTTTAGTTTTTTCATTATTTTAAGTACATCAATTATCAGGTATTTCTTTTTTCGATTTCAGTGGCTAACCTATTTAAATTGCCTTCACAAGGCAAAATATTATTTTTATCAAACCTACCAATAACGACAGAATTCAAAATAAGAACACACACACATTACATAGCATGCATGCATGTATGCTTTACATTATATAGCTATGTTTTAGTAAAGACAATTACAATGGAAAAAATCAAGTTAGGAACCATTGTAGCGAGATAATGGTCGTAAAATGATCGGCATTTCGGCTTATCTCGCTAGTGTGAGATACAAAAGAACTCGCACATGCTATATCACTCCTGCACTCCCTAAAAGAGCGAGTATTATATTATATTACATAATTATATATTTGGGTTTTTTACTAAGTTAGATTAGTTAAATTGTCTATGTAAGACAAAACAATGTTTTTCTGGAAATTAAACAAAGGCTTTTTCTTTAGATATTTTTATTTTCAATGCAATCATAATGAACCTTATTCCTATAGTAATAACGTCGAAAAGTGATGGTACAACTTGACGATGGCCCACCATGAGTCCATGATGTTGAAATTATATAATATTTAAACTATATAATCATATAAGTACAGTGTGGCGTTACTTTCCGGTCGACCACCCATAAGATTAAATCGCTTGCATGGCCAGCACAGGTGGCGTCCGTACGCAGACCACGCCCCGCCCCATTTGAGACTGGTTCTTACGTAAAACATAATGCGCGTTAGTTGAAATCTTGGTAAGCTATTAAGAGTTGATTTCTATTTCTGCTTGAGAATCAGTGTGCATGCGTAATATTAATATTTTTTATAATTCATGCTGTTTTGAGCGCCTCACATCTTTTTGTGTTTCTCTATATCTAAGTATTTGAGTAGGTAAAGTGTATAAATACACAAAATGTTTATATTGACATTTTTTGTGTTTAATCGGCATGAGAGGGACCTTTTACTTGTTTTTTTGTTTTTGTGTTGAAAAGTAAATAACTATATTTCTATGTGTTTATACTTGGGAATACATGTCAAAAAAGAAGCAACTTACGTAATTTTTGAATTTGGAAGTTTTTTTTTACTGCTCTATGTTCTGATAGAACATAGAGCAGTAAAAGTCCTTGAAGCTTCTAACATTGCCGTCATTATATATCTTTGAGGTGGCAGTGTTTGTTAAGACAAACCCACAGCTTTTCAAAATAAGAGCTCCAGCTGATCCACGCTTAAGAAAAAGGGATTCGAACATTCTTTGTGTTGATCGCAGTAAAACAGCCCTCTTACGTAAAAGTATATATCGAATGGCTCCAGTTATTTACAATAAAATTACACGACAGATAAAGGATCTTAATATTAATATGTTTAAAAAGAAACTGAAACAATTTTTAATTCTTAAATGTTATTACTCCACAACCATTGACTTATATATTACTGCGTAAGGACTGGGCGGACGGCATGTTAAAATGACGCCACGAACGTGGTCCTCGAATGATCCTCCCCTAAACCCAAGTGAACTAGTCCGCGATCGGCTATCTTCGGGTGCGGTCGTAACTTTTAAAGGCAAAAAAGCCAAATTATGTCGTGACGGGTTGCGTGCCGGTTGTCTGAAGGGGTTACCGCGGCCCTGGCATAGGCAAATGAAGGAACACGGGTGGGTTTTAGTCAGTAAAAGTCTGACACGCCCTCCCGCTCCACCCAGAGCGGGAGAAGTTATTTGATGATTTCCCACCCTCAAAAAAAAAAAAAAAAAAAAAAAAAACGGGTTGCGTGAACTACGACAAAAAACATAACAAAAAAAATTATAACATTTCATATCACCTGTAAGTCAAAAATATGTCAATAAATCACCTTCTAACATTATTTAAAACAATTTTCTTTTCTACTTTCCTGCTACAAGTAAATTGTTTTAGACGACGCGAGGCCACGCCCACAAGACCGTACCGCTGTGCGACATAACTTTGCAGCGGCGTGCGTTGTTACCGATGAAATAAAAATTTAATTATATTACAATAAGATTTCATTTTATACAAACTCTCACTCAATGGAACAACCTGTGTTATTAATCATAAATTACATTAATTAAAGGTCAATAATTGAAAGATATACAATGTCAGAAAACAGTACGAATCCAAAATGGAAAATATGTCAAGAATAACAAAAAGGCCAATGAAAATTTTATAATTTATACAAACAAACTGCAATAAATATAATTTTTGAAAAATAAAAGTTTTCATAATTTCTTTATATCTCGAAAAATACCACGCCGCTCTTACAAGGTTACATCTACGAGCAGCCTGCGCCGATCAACATCGTAGTTAAGAGTAGTTCTAATAGATGGCGTTAGTGTTTCTGTGTGGCGAACGCGTCAGGCAAATGTACGGACGACCGTATCTTTACTTTTTATATCAATGTCCACAACTGAATTTATGGAGGACACCACTGACATTTAGATAGATATATTATATTATTTTGAAATTGGTAATTTATTATTATTTTGACATTGATAATTGTGTGTTAGTACGTAAGGAATTGTGTGTCATTATGTAATTGAGTTCATTTCTTTTTAAATGTGTGTCTGCTGTTTCGACACAACGAACTCTAGTATTTGTATGCTTTCGAGCAAAATGTAGCGAACAGACCATCTTATAACATCATATTGTATTGAAACCTACATTTACGAATAAATTTGATTTGATTTGATTTGATTGAAATAGCATAATTTTTCTTGCTCTAAATGTGGGCTGAGCCACACGCACACACGCGCAATTATGCAGCGTAGAGTCGTTCAAAGCATTTTGTTTTAAAAGTGTATCACCGGGAAGTAACGCGATTGTACATAAATCTGTAAATCATAAATACTAACATATTTAAATCAAATCATGATTACTATAAGTATAGTGTATATACCCAATGCGGGATGCTGGAAATCATCTCGATGTCTAGCCCACCCTAAGTAATAAACCACACTTACGACATGACATGAGCATGAGCATGGCATGAGCTATTATGTGCCTCTTCCATGATTGCATGTACAATAGTACTCCAGAATAGCGTTTCGGCTCTCAATCTCTGGGTTGTACATAACGTACGCGATTTACCTATAGTGCTGGTAAAAAACCGAAATATAGACATCTCGCTCTTTTAGGGAGTGCAGGAGTGAGATAGCATGTGCGAGTTCTTTTGTGTGTCACACTAGCGAGATAAGTCTAATCACCGATCATTTTACGACCATATCTCGCTACAATGGTTTTTTCCATTGTTATTGTAACCAAAACTTAGCTATAGGTATAATGTATCTACTGAAATGAAATGAAATGAAATGAAATGAAATGAAATGAAATGAAATGAAATGAAATGAAATGAAATGAAATGAAATGAAATGAAATGAAATGAAATGAAATGAAATGAAATGAAATGAAATTGTTTATTCTGTAAATAGGATATCGAAATCACTTTTACACGTCATATTTTTTTTAATAAGCTAGATGAAGTCGACATTTCCTATCTGACTACCCTGAGAAGAAATGGCGAAACAAACTCAGGGGTCAAAGTCTCTTTTAAAGTCCAGACATAATCTTGGTCAGATCATGTGAGGACCATGTAGATCAATGTCTGAAATGGTCTTTTGAGGAAAGAACCATAAAAATTTGAGTGGACCTGTCCAGTCAGTGCAAGCATTTGTCAACAATCGTGTAGCTCAACTCAAGGATTTAAGGAGCTCAATAACTCGGCGAACAATACCAAAGAAAGGACATTTGGGGAGGTCGCATAAAGTACTTACTCAAAAAATGTCAGACCATCAATAAAACTAAAAAAGAAAAAAAGAAAAGATCCACATAGTGCTCACATTTACAATAATTAAAGAAAAAAAAATATATTTTAATTTTAAACAAAGGTTTGTCATTTTGCATAATATAATGATTTTGGTATTACATATAGGTAATACAAGGTTGAGCGAATAGCTCAAACCCAAGCTTTTTTGTCTTCTAAATAATCGGAAATTTTATAGTAGCCCTTTTTACAAAGTTTGGTTTTAATACAGCTTTTAAATCGTTTAATGGGCAAGTTTCGAATTTCAACGGGAAGTTTGTTGTAAAAGCATATACATTGACCCATGAACGAGTTGCCTACTCTGTGGAGACGAGTGCGATGGACAGCAAGATTGTGTTTATTCCTAGTATTTAAACTATGAATATCGGACATCTTCTTAAAATTGGATATATTTTTGTGTACATACAATAGATTATCAAATATATATTGAGAGGCTACAGTCAGAATATTTATTTCCTTGAACTTCTCTCGAAGAGAATCCCTTGGACCTAGATTGTAAATGGCTCGAACAGCCCTTTTCTGTAAAACAAAGATAGTATTAATGCCCGCACAGGTTCCCCAGAGAAGAATCCCATAAGACATAAGGCTATGAAAATAACTAAAATAAACAATTCTGGCTGTATCCACATCAGTTATCTGTCGAATTTTTTTGACAGCGTAGGCGGCCGAACTAAGCCTTCCTGACAATTTTTCTATGTGTGGGCCCCATTGCAATTTACCGTCAATGGTTATTCCAAGGAAAACTGTCGACTCAACAGGGTCCAACTCCATTCCATTAAGTTGAACATTGGCAGTTAGCTGCCTGACATTTGGCGTTGAGAATTTAATGAGTTTAGTCTTTTTTTCATTCAGGAGAAGATTATTTACATTAAACCAATGGACAACTCTAGAGAGTGCATCGTTAACTTGTTCAAAGTTGACTAACTGACGTTTGATTTTAAAAATAAGGGATGTGTCATCTGCGAATAATACAATCTTGTGATTGTCCCTTATGTGATAAGGTAAGTCATTTATATAAATAAGAAACAAGAAAGGACCCAGAATTGAACCCTGTGGAACGCCCATAGTGACCGCAGATCCTGCAGATCTCTTGCCATTAACATCTACCCTTTGAATTCTGTTGTTCAGATAAGAAGTCAGAAGGTCGAGAGCCCTGTCCCTTATACCATAGTGGTACAGCTTCCTGATGAGTGTATCATGATTTACGCAATCGAACGCCTTAGACAAGTCACAGAAAATGCCAAGAGCATCCTGCGACTCCTCCCAGGCCTCGAATATGCTCTTCAGTAATTCCACGCCCGCGTCTGTAGTTGAACGACCCTTTGTAAAACCAAACTGTTTCAGATGAAGTAAATTATGTGTATTGAAATGGCCTAACATTTGTTTTAAAATTAGTTTTTCAAAGATTTTGCTCAATGTTGGTAATATCGAAATAGGTCGAAAATTAGTGGGATCAGTCGTGCTGCCAGATTTGAACAGTGGAATCACTTTGCTAAGTTTCATTAGATCAGGAAATACACCAGATGCAATACAAGAGTTAAAAACAATTGATAAAAAGGGTGCAATAATATCAATTATTGAAGACATGGTATGTACTGATAATCCCCAAAGGTCAGCAGTTTTTTTTACCTCGAGATCTTTAAAACAATCTATAACGTCTTTAGCGGTAACAATTGCGAATTTAAAGTGTTTATCACATTCTGGTACACATTCTTTTAGTATTGAGTAAGCAGAAGTGGAGGACGACGATGACAGAGTTTTGGTTGTTAAAATGGGAATATTAGTGAAGAAATTTTCAAACTCAGTAGCCACCTCCACGTCTGCCTTAATATCTACATCATTGACTTTTAGATGGAAGTCACGATTCCGAACTGTCGTCCTTCCCGTTTCTGAATTAATAATATTCCAAGTTGTTTTAATTTTATTTCCAGAATATTTTATTTTATTTTTAATGTGTATGGCTTTTGCTGACGAACAGGCTCTTTTAAAAGTTTTAGAGTAATTTTTAACAAATTCTTTAAAAGTTTCATCATAGTTATACGTTTTTTCATGGTACAGTTCATATAACCTCTGCCTACTTTTGTAAATACCTGGTGTTGCCCAATCACTAAATACAGGGTGGCCGGAACATTGACGTCCAAAAATAAAATTTCGGTCCCTCGTATCGTGGGGTATTCGAATCACCCCCATGTATGTTCCGCGACTTTTCATAGTTTTCGAGTTATGAATTTTTTTCTGAATGTTTGAAAATTTTCGACCTGACCAACCTAAAAAAATTCTAAAAAAAAAAGTAGAGGGTTTTATCGAGTTTCTTTTTTTGCAACTGAATTTTCATAAGTAGTACTTTTATGCATAAAATAATCAGCTTCGTAACTGTGATGAAAGTTATGAAAATGTTGATCTAAAGTGAAAAATTTACGTTCGGTAAATTATGACTCAAATTTTCAACTTTAAATTAAAAATCTTAACAGGTGACTTCATAATTCCTAAGTAGGCTTCAAGAATGTGCCAGACTCTCAGCTTTCATAATCATAAAAAAAATGAAGTACTTAATAGGGCTACTTTGTTTAAAACCGGCCTTCAAAGACAGCGAGGTGGAAAAATTCTTAAAATTACCCATCTGAGTAATTATTTTTTTTTGGCTATTTTCTCGTTCCTAAGGTTAATTAATGATGGTTAAGAATACTGAAAACTAACCAACAAATAGTTTCAGAGTTGGGTAAGAAAAGTTTTACGTAAAAAGTGGTTTTGAATAAAACACAGATGATAATGTGAAAAAAGTACTTAATTTATTTTTAACATTTACAAAAGGTTTTCAAAGTGGCCACCACCAGCAGCAATACACATTCTACACCTACGTAAGAAATTGTCTGGCAATCGTCTAAAAGCGTCTCTGTTCTCTCTCACAACACGTTCAGCTTCTGCAATCAACTGCCTCAGCTCTTGTTCACTTGAACAGTCTCGGGCGTATGCTATTTCCTTGTAATAGCCCCAAATAAAGAAATCGATGGGGTTGAGATCAGGTGAGCGTGGAGGCCACCTAATTGGTCCGCTGCGTCCGATCCATCTGTTGGGGTATGTTTCATCTAAGTAATTTCGGACCTGGGTTGCATAGTGACACGGGGCGCCGTCATTTTGCAACACCATGGTTCGTCTGAGTTCGAGATTCACATCTGCCAGCAACAATGGAAGTTCATTTTCCAAAAAGTTTTTGTATGTTTCTCCATCAAGTCTGGACGGCAGTTCAAACGGACCAATTAGTTCGCCATTGAGGATACCAGACCACAAGTTAACGCTGAAGCGATGTTGAAATGTCGAAGCTCTCACTTCGAGTGGATTTTCATTCGCCCACGTGTGGTAATTATGAATATTGAATATAATGTGGTTAGTTTTCAGTATTCTTATCATTAATTAACCTTAGGAACGAGAAAATAGCCAAAAAAAAATAATTACTCAGATGGGTAATTTTAAGAATTTTTCCACCTCACTGTCTTTGAAGGCCGATTTTAAACAAAGTAGCCCTATTAAGTACTTCATTTTTTTATGATTATGAAAGCTGAGAGTCTGGCACATTCTTGAAGCCTACTTAGGAATTATGAAGTCACCTGTTAAGATTTTTAATTTAAAGTTGAAAATTTGAGTCATAATTTACCGAACGTAAATTTTTCACTTTAGATCAACATTTTCATAACTTTCATCACAGTTACGAAGCTGATTATTTTATGCATAAAAGTACTACTTATGAAAATTCAGTTGCAAAAAAAGAAACTTGATAAAAACCTCTACTTTTTTTTTTAGAATTTTTTTAGGTTGGTCAGGTCGAAAATTTTCAAACATTCAGAAAAAAATTCATAACTCGAAAACTATGAAAAGTCGCGGAACATACATGGGGGTGATTCGAATACCCCACGATACGAGGGACCGAAATTTTATTTTTGGACGTCAATGTTCCGGCCACCCTGTATAACGCGGTCACAAACAGGTAATGTTTTTGATGTGAATACCTTCCTAAACTCACAATTTATGAGGTTAAATAGTACAGTATAAGCTTGATCCGGGTTACTGTGATAAGGCAAACCTGGTAGTTTTTCTATTAAATTCTTTTTAAATTGTACTTATATTGAATTCTGTAGTTATTGGTAGGTAATAACTCGTCTCAGTTGATTTTACATTTTTGAAAAAGATTTTAAGCGGGTTTAGTTACAAAATAATATTTTGCCTTACGAAGGCAATTTAAATAAGTTAGCCACTAAAATCGAAAAAACAAAAATCTATATATTTAAATACATAGAATAACAAAAAAAGTGAGATATGTTTGGTTTGCGCCGGGCTTGGGTCACAGATGACCCTTCTTCTTTATGCTATTGGAAGGAAATTAAGAAATATGCTGTTCAGCGTTTTTGAAAAATCATCCCCAAGGGGGTAAAATAGGGGTTGATTTTAAAATTTACAAAACTGCACGGTCTCGACAAAATTTGGCAATAGCATCCTGGGAAACGATCAAAGGACATAGGATACTATTTTTTTCAAAAATAATACTACAGGGGTTGATATAGGGGATGAAAGTTTGTAAGGGAAACCCAGTATTTCTTAAGTTAGGGATGACAAATTTATGCTATTGGTAGGAAATTAAGAAATATGCGGTTCAGCGTTTTTTTTTTAAATCATCCCCTAAGTGGGTAAAATAGGCGTTTATTTTAAAATTTACTAAACTGCACGGATTTCGATAAAATTTGGCTAGGCTATAGATAGCATCCTGGGAAAGGACATGGGCTACTTTTTGTCTTAAAACATAATCCTACAAGGGGTGATATAAGGGATAAAAGTTTGTATGGGAAACCCAGCATTTCTTAAGTTAGGGATATGAAAATTCAAATTTATGCTTTTGGTAAGAAATAAAGAAATATATGGTACAGCGTTTTTGAAAAATCGTTCCCTAAGGGGTACAATAGGGGTTGACAAATGTTTGTGTACCTACCTCTTTTTAAGAGATTTAAGGGATTGGAAATGTAGTCATAGTTCGAATCTTGAGGTAAAATTTAGTCTTTATTTCATTCGACGTTTTTACGAGGAAATTATTTGAACGAGTGGACACTCGGACAAAAGTTATTTGTTTTTTTTTAGAGCGTGACTGGCACAATAAATTTTAAGTAATTAACAAAGTCCCCCCGCCGTGTACTTCTGTCTGTTTGAATGCGATAATGTCAAACAGTACCAAACGGATTTTCATACGGTTTTCTCCAATGAACGGAGTGATTCAGTGTAATTCATTATGGTTTTGTGTAAATTGGCTGAAATATGACGACGACTGTTGAAGATGTCGAAAAAAATCATGCCGACTGGTAGCTTTATGCCTACTATACACGGTAACGATATATCGTAGCGATTTGAGTTTGCACAGTTATATCGGACGGCCCTATGTTTTCCACATGAACGTTCCCATGGGATATTTTCCAACATCCACGCGGGCGAAGCCGCGGGCAAAAGCTAGTTGATGTATAAAATTAGGCGGATTAGGGATCAATGAGTTCTGCTATAAAAATGCGACATTTTGTTTTTCTCGGACCCTACGATTTTGTGCACTTTGGTATTTTCAAAAATATATTAAAAAGGCTTAAGTACCTTATAAAAGCGACGGGTGTTAAAGTACAGTGGTTCCCAAATTCGATCTTTGCCACCGCTTGCCAGCATTATCGACGATTTTATCGCAACCTCAAAATATTGATTTAACTTTTGTACCTCGTTAGATAGCTAAAATTAGTTATAGCTTAAATAGTTAGGTAGATGTTTTGTATGAAATTTTGAGATAACTAGTGTCAAAGTTCCAAGATAATTTTAAGTAGGTACTTATTTTTTGTTTTATAAGTTCGTAAATAATTTTTGAAAATGGTCAGTAAGTAAACTTCTTTTCACTGTTCGATGTTTTAGAAAATTAGTTACTTCGAAATGTTTATAAAAGTAGGTAATAGGTACCCAATGGAATTGCAATTAATGCCATTCAATTTGAGAGTTTAGAAAAAAAATATGAAGATAAATAATTCGTACTAAATTGAAAATTATATATTTTCAAACACTAACTAATAAAATAATAATTAAAATTGGGATCACTCTGTACCAAAAAATTACTGACTAAAAACGAGCCACCGCGTGGCCAATCATGAGACAGCAATATTAACAGTGAAAGTACTTTGTTTGGCAACATTTTTAAATTTTGCCATGCAAAGTACTTTGTTTGGCAACATTTTTAAATTTTGCCATGCAAAGTACTTTGTTTGGCAACATTTATACGGCACGCCGTAAGGGACAGAAGATACGATGCTTTGTCTCAATTTTCCTAATTATTTCGTATATATGTGTCTCACTTCCACACTTCACACTGTAATCATGGCAACGTCTATATGTTTATATAATGTCATGAATGTTTTGTTGTGATTTCTTGTAATTTTTTCAAAAATATCATTGGCTGTGTTTCTGGTTATCTTTTTAAACGACTTCAAAAAAAGGAGGTTATCAATTCGACACATAGGTAGGTACCATATTAATTGGAACTGTAATATACATATTCACATGGTAATCTACTAAGGCTTCCAAGCTTCCAAGCAAAAACACAAAATTTTACGGGTGTATGTATCAGTATGTATGTTTGTATGTGTGTATGTATGTCTGTCCACGCATTTCTCCGAAACTATTAATTGGATTGCGACCATTTTTGGAACGAAGTTCCTTATCGGACGGTACGAACTTAGCGGGTGTATATCATAGTTGCGAAGTTCATTGCCGCGATGTACGTTACTGCGAAAGTTTAATATCGCGAAGTTCGTTGTTGCGAAAGTTCTCTAATGCGATGATTGCAGTTTCGATTACACGCTATTGCAACGTAGGTCATGTAGGAGGGGAGCCATATTAGCTACGGCCGCGAATCATATGTTAATCAACATACAAGCTCACACTGACCTACAAATTGGAAAAAAACGTAAGAAATTTTGAATTTCGCGGGCTACCCTGGCGCTTTCGCCTTCATTTTAAATAACCCTCCTTCCGGCGCAGTCGGGTAAAAATTAACCTGACGTCAAAAATAAATTAACTCTAAATTATGAAATAACTTAATTAGGTACCTTAACTTTAATTTCGGAAGTCGGTGGCAAAAAACTAAAATAAAGATCCCAAGACACCGACTTCCGAAAATAAAGTTATTACTTTATTTTCGGAAGTTGGTGTCTTGGGATCTTTATTTTAGATTCAAAATTATTATGAAATAGGTGTACCTATTTCATAATAATTTTGAATTCATTTCTTTTTGAAGTCGGTTTATTTATTTTTTTGCTTTTCTGAATGACTTCGCCATTCTTGGAATAAGGATCTTCGCAATGCAGTTTACTGCGGTACAAAAACAATACCTACCTCGGACCACTCAGATGTTGCCTGGCTTCCAACGGAACGTTCTATGAACTGGGGCATAGCCGCAGAAAGATTTTTAATGGTCTTTGGGCATAGCAAATGAATCATTTAGGATCATTGAGTTATAATCACGGATATCTATGGTTATAATAATGTACTACGTAGTACATTATAACTCAATGTTTGGGATACAGTCGTTAGATTTGAGTGAAATTCAATCTGTTGGAATAGGTACTACAGTGGATTACGCCTCGATCGACAGGTTTCAATTAACTAAATAAATTGAAGCCTGCGCGCACTGCCGTGCGGTGGAATGCGTTGCGTTAGTTCTGCCGCACTGGGCGGGGCCTACGGTAACAAAACGCGTGCGTTTTTCTCAATGCACGCACTTCGAAGACATTCCATACTTCACAGATTATGCATTAGAAAAACGCACGGCAGTGCGCGCAGGGCCTTATTGAAGTTATCAGATTTGCGAAGGGTCCTAGGTCCTAGGTCTTGATCAAGTTTTAGGTCGATCGTTGGCGTCACCTGAAACGTAACCGCAGTTGGATCGTTGTTGATTAGTAGAATGAGAAAACGCTTATAAGCCGTGATTTAGCTGCGATTCTATTGCGATTTTTGAACAATTTTGTTAGTAGAATCGGCCCCCTGTTATCCTTATCACTATCACACTAATCACATTACACTAATATTATAAAGGCGAATGTTTGTGGGTGTGTGTGTGGGGGTGTGTTTGTATGTTTGTTACTTCTTCACGCTCAAACGGCTGGTCCGATTTGTATGACATACCCTGAATTAACACATACGCTACTTTATAACCCAGTCTACGCGGGTGAAACCGCGGGGCACAGCTAGTAGCTTCATAATCATAATACCTACATTTTGCTTTATTTATGGTCATTTCTGGGCCAAGCAATGATTTCAAAAGTAGTCAATGGGGCCAAGCTTGTATGGGACCGTTATCCATCTAAAAAGTAATAAGTCAGTGACTGAGGTAAAGTAATCACAAAATGTAAAATAAATGTCATACAAATAGTAAATAAATAAACAATTAAATGAGCAACCAGTTTAATTTAGTCGTAACTTTACGGTCCCTTCCTAACTATTGTAAACTATTGTTTTCTCGCACAATGCGACTTCTCGCGACAAGGGTAGCGTAGATTACCAAATATCTTTTTTTGTAGGTAAGTACTTGTTTTTGTCGTTTCTGCATCAGGGTTTCACCCAAAACGAGTTTCGAGCGCAACGCTCTCGGAAAAAATCCTAATTCAAAATGGTTTTTAGCATAAGTCATAGAAAAAAAAGCCGGTAACTTGAATTGAGGTTTCTATCTACATCAATGGGTACAACCGAAAGTTTAAAACAGTTTAAAAAAAACCGGTCAAGAGCGAGTCGGACTCACGCACCGAGGGTTCCGTTCCGATTTCTTAATAAGTGTGCTATTTAGAGACATCGTTTTATTTTTCCTGTAATCTTTACATAAACTTCTATCACATAGAATAATTTCTGATTTTTCCCTTTGCAAACTTCGGAGATAAAGGGGGGGAACGGTATTTTTTTTTACATTTTTCATCAGAAGTCGAAAACTATGCGGCCTAAAAAAAAAAAAAAATGTTTGAAAATTTGCAAACAGCGTTCTTTTATATGATACCCCAAAGTAAAGAAACCCGTGACTTGTACATTACAATAACGCACAAGTACGTAATGACATACATTACGATATTGAAATTGGTGAAATAAGAGACCCTTTACGAGCAAATGTAAAAATGTAATGTGTGTGTAATGTGTAATGTATGTATGTTATAAAGCACAACACATTATAACACATTATTATTACTATTGTGTTATTTATAACACATTTGCTCGTAAAGGGTCTCTTATTTCACCAATTTCAATATCGTAATGTATGTCATTACGTACTTGTGCGTTATCGTAATGTAAAAGGCACGGGTTTCTTTTTAATAGGTAAAACGGACGGTTTATCAAGATGCTCCGTTTAAAACGAACTGTACTTTTTTAAATCTTAGCAAAGAGTTTTTAGGTCAGAAAAGTGGTCAACATTTTATGAATAAAATTAACTTTGGGAGATAAAATATAAAAAATAGACATTTAATTCTTTAATTTCATTAATTTTGATAATAAATTACAATTTATCTGTAACAAAAACAAAAAAATATTAATTTACTTTATTAGTAATACTTGCTGTATTTGTGCCTTTGCCTTAAAAAAAAAGCGCCGATGAGCGCGCATCGCTAATTTGTGAACAAGTAAAAATTATTCCGCGCGCTTTTTCTTTTCGCTGTATTGTTTTTATTTGAAAATGTCGTCAAGTATTGAGGAATTTATTAATTCGACACCGCCAGAAGTCTCAGAGGCAGCGAAAAAGGCTACTCTAAGCCTCTTGCCCTAAAAATCGACCGATAGATGAAAACAAGCAAAGATGCAAATTCATTTTCAGAAAGTGTGTTTTTAAAGATTTATTTGAAAGTCCGAGTTTTATTTATTTCCTCGCAAATTATGTTATAAAACGTCGTATGACATACGTGCGCTTTGATAATTACAGCCTCTGCTTTCTTGTAGCCCTCGCCTACGGCTCGGGCTAGCAATATCGCCTCGGCTGTAATTTTCAACTTACCGCACTTAAATCATAATGTACTATTACAGAATTAGTGAAATAATTATGGTAAGTACTTATCTAATATTACAGATATAGAACATTACAAAAATACGTAGGTACCCAGGTACTTAGTTATTTTACCAAATAGGTAGGAATAAGTAAACCACTCTTTTCTGTGAAGTAAATTATCTATTCAGTAAAATCGATTAGATGGTCGTTCGAGAAATGATGTTTAAAGATAACGGGCCTTCGCGCTGCCGATGATGATTCGAGCTTAGTTTTTCGAGATTTTGATGCATCGATTTAAAGTACCTACCTACCTACTATCTATCGAGCAAGTGTTATTCCATCTCAAGTCATTCGATTTCAAGTATAGGAACCCGTTATACTGGCATGGTAATTACAGAAACAATTAAAAACCCATTACTCGCTTCTTAGCGCGGTGCGGCGTGGCTAAGTAATAACAGCCGATCCATCAGGTTAAGCTACGCTTGCCGGGGTTGGTCCGTGGATGGGTGACCATCTGTACATACTGATAGGTACGTGCCTTGGTCCCGACTGTCATTCTTGGATATTTGACAGTCGTTATGGGTCGTCAGAAGCCCGAAAGTCTGAAAACCAGTCTTACCAAGGGACAATTGTATTACCCAAGTATTGTAGAATGCTGGTATTCAGCTGCATCTGGTTAGACTGGAAGCCGACCCCAACATAGTTGGGAAAAGGCTAGGCAGAGTGATTGACTCGCTTCTTTAGATCGGCACCCTAATTGGGTAACACACCATTCGATCGAATCTGAATCATTTTGAAGCAAATTGCTAATCCATTGCTTCTTGCTTCATTTAAGCGAATTTGTCTTCTCAACACCGTAAGTAACGCAATGAATATTGTTGAACTGTCAAAATGAATCGGATTCCGATTGATTGTGTGCTACGCAGTTAGGTGCGAGTCAGCGCAAATCATTACCTCTTCATTACTACCTCCTTGTCAATCCCTACGCTTGCACAGACTAGAATTTAATTCACATTAACAAAACATGGCAAAATAAAACAACACGAATGTTTTAAATTTTATAGGAACATTTATTTAAATCAAATTAATCAACAAAATCACAATAATACTCGTAAAATAAGAAGTCAGTATTTCCTTACGATACAACTTAACTCAATAAACTAATCAGTATACAAGGTGTAACCTAAATAACGCACAACCTCTTAAGGGGTCATTGTACTCATCATTATGAACAACTTTTTCTGTGGGACCCAACCTGAACTCGCGAAAAAAAATCTGCCGTTTCCTTAATCTACATTAATATTATTATGTTCGCATAAGGTGTCTGGTAATTAGTGACCGATACCAACCGATACTTAAACACATGATTTTACTCATCATAACAAACAACTTTTACTATAGGATCAAACCTGAAATCGCGAATAAAAATCAGCTGTTTCCTACATTTATGTTCACATAACCTCGTCAAAATATTGGGAAGGTTTTTTTTCACGATTTTAGGTTTAGTAAAAGTTGTTCATAATGATGAGTACAATGACCCCTTAAGAGGTTGTGCATTTTAAAGTTACACTCGTAATCAGTAAATTAATCAGTCTAACAAATTATAAAAGTAGGTACCTACATAAATACAATATTTTAGAATAACGTCACTTCGTCTACGACTTTCCTTCGCTGCTACTAGACTTCTCCTGGACAGGAACGGCTCCCTCCTGCAGAGGTTCAGATCTGAACGCCACCAGCACCAACTTTCCCTTGTCAAGATGAGACTCCACCCGCTCCGGAGGGAAACCTTCTGGCAGCAGGAACCGCCTCTCAAAATAGCTCCTCGTCCAACCGTCTTCTCTCTTAATCTCCTTCTGGCCTTCCACCATTATCTCATTCCCGATAGTCTTCACCTGGATCTGGTCCGGAGTGAAATTCTGTACGTCCAGGTGAACTTCCACTTTCTTGTCGTCAACTTTGATTTCGTGGTCGGAATAAACGCCTTCAAAATGGTCGACGGGCGCTGTGGCACTCTTGACGTGCTGCACTGGGTCCCGGAAGAAAGGGTTTTTTGTATACATCACGAAGGATTCGTCGAAAGCCCTGGCGATAGGACCCCGGGTCGCCAGACTCCTGAGATGATGAAGCCAATATGGCGCGAGTGACATTTTGTTCGTTTTGAGTTTGGTTTACTTCAATTTCGCTTCTTATCTCGGTTGTTGTCGAACTTTGACTAGGTACTGCGGGCAGAGTTCCCGCTCGGCGCCCTTTATATGGTACGCTGGCTAACAACCAACGCTATCTGTCTAGTGCCGCGGCCACATTAACGGGATATGCCGTTGATTACCTATCGCGTTAAAAGGCTTTAGCCGTAGGTATAGCCACCAGTTACCGCGATAATTTGACCGAATCTTGACCGAATTTAACTACCGCGATCAGTGGGGGATTTGCAGTGTTGGCCCTAGGACCCAGGCCATGTAGTAAGTACCAGACGCCCCTTTCTCAGCACCCATCATATAGGAAGACTAGACTACATAATGAATTTACTTTTGCCAACTTCGAAATCGATTCAGAAATTTAGTTAACTTTAATAATCTGCTAGTTAGTTACTGATTTTTTTCGCGATTTCAGGTTTGGTCCCGTAGTAAATTTTGTTCTTAATGATGAGTACAGTGACCCCTTAAGAGGATATTGGTCAATAACCAGTAACCCTGTATATTTAGATGTACGAAAGTGATTTAGACGCCACTGACCGCGATGTTTATGGCGTTTATGGGCATTGACGTTGACGTTAATGTGGCCCCAGCATTATAAATTTGACCGCTGTGTGAGGGTGCGTGTGTGTGTGTCTGTGTGGCACCGAAGCTCAAACGGGTGAACCGATTTGGATGCGGTTTTTTAGGGTTCCGTACCAAAATGGTAAAAAAGCAACCCTTATGGTGTGACTCAGTCTGTCTGTCTGTCTGTCACAGCTGGATATCTCAAGAACTGCTAATGCTATCAATTTCAAATTTGGAACAGTTTTAGATGACGTTTACCCAACTATTTTGCAAATAAGAAAGAAGTGGTATGGTATCATATGCAAGAGCGCTGCTTGCACATTCTCAAACATATTTTTTTATCTTTTTTTAAGCCGCATAGTTTTCGACTTTTGATGAAAAATTAAAAAAAAATACCGCTACCCCTTATCTCTGAAGTTTGCAAAGATAAAAATCTGAAATTATGCTATGTGATAGAAGTTTATTTAAAGATTACAGGAAAAATAAAACGATGTCTCTAAATAGCACACTTTTTCAGAAAACGGAACGGAACCGTTGGTGCGCGAGTCCGACTCGCTCTTGACCGGTTTTTTTTTTATTTGAAACTCCCAACGCAAAAAAGAAAAGCGAACATTTAAAAATTCAAAAATAATACTTATCGTTGAGCCATCAAATTCGATTGAGTAATACGTAAGTACATATTTTTTAATTACAGAAATAATTTGATGGATGGCACGGTAAGGTTTGGTCATTGAAATGGCGCTACTTTTAATGTCGCGGCGGGTAGATAGTCAATCAAATGAAGGGTTATGTAAAAAACGAACCGGGGCGGGAATATGACAGTGATGCCTGGGCCGCACACATCGCGATAACCCGAAGATTCGCGTAATCGCGATGTATGTAGCCAAGTATTCGCGTATACTTCGGAGCTTCGTGCGTAGTCGCAACGACTTCGCTCCGCTGTCGGTAAACTCTCGCAGATCAAAGCGTTTATCGCGATGAACTTCGCTTGCGCGGCCACACTTCAGTCGGCCCCCACCCTTCGTGCGTAGTGGACGCGTTAAGTTAAACTACAGTGCATAATATAGCTAATATAGTTCTTGATTTGTGAATAGTTATCATCCACTTCCTCCTTTTTCTTGCTTTTAATTTGTTTTTTACATGACATAATTGTAAAAAATAATTATTTGCTGCCATAAAATACAGAGCAACCGCGGCGTCCATTTTGTTTTATTCGTTTATACATCGCTCGTACATCGCGATAAACTTGACAACACGCACTATGTGGCCGCGCAGCTTCGCTGTAGACCGAAGACGAAGTTTATCGCCCGAATGTCATCGCGATGTGTGCGGCCCAGGCATGACAGAGTCATTACTTCCGCACGCGAGAAGCAGAGACCGCAAACAATGCGCTGGAACTAATATTAAAGTCCCAAACCAAATAAAAATTGTTTAAAAATAAACTACTTATCAAAAATATTTTCACAACCAATTACTTAGTACCTACGCACATTTTGAATGCAATTTTGCAATGAATTAAGTAGGTAAGGTGAGGATGGGGGTTAGTCGGAATTAATTTTTGATTAATTATAGAGTGTTGATTTGAAATTGTAGTGAAACAAAGAGATTCAAGTCAAAAGCATAAAATTAAGTTTTGGGTTAAAAAGTGTAGTTTGTTTCTATAATGTTGACAGAAATCTTTTTGAAACAATATTTTATGTAAAAAAACCGGTCAAGAGCGAGTCGGACTCGCTCACCGAGGATTCCGTTCCGATTTCTGAAAAAGTGTGCTATTTAGAGACATCGTTTTATTTTTCCTGTAATCTTTACATAAACTTCTATAACATAGAATAATTTCAGATTTTTCTCTTTGCAAACTTCGGAGATAAGGGGGGACAACGGTATTTTTTTTTTACATTTTTCATCAAAAGTCGAAAACTATGCAGACCAAAAAAAAATTAAAAAATGTTTGAGAATGTGCAAACAACGTTCTTTCACATGATACCCCACATGCCCTAGTAGCCCCACTTTGAATTTTTAAGACCGTTTGGTCAACCGCCTAGCCATTTGCAGACAGGAAAAATAATAATTTGAACATTTCCCCAGCAGAGCTGCACGCAAAGGAACCTGTGCTGTTATCACAAGTAATTTGTCCAGTTTATCTCGAGCACACAGTGGATACAAGTCGCTGATATCTTGCACAAACACCACCGAATGGAACTGGTAACAATTGACGCATGAGTCGGGCAGTGGCCACTAAATAATTATCTATCTATTATTAAACTACTAACAATATGAAAGAAGTGACGTCAAGCTGTCAAATATTAGGACCACTTACGTTGAGTTGCACGAAACCAAAGTTAGTTTAACGGACACTTTAAATTCATGCCATCCCTTACATTTTTACCAAAAAGAAAGTGACAGCATCAATTTAAGTCTCCGTTGAACTAATGTTAGTTTTTTTGCAACTCATCGTAGTACAATGTGAAACCGGACAAGTACAGGACCTACAAAAGAAAGGCCACCTGCATCAGATTTGTAAAAAATTCAAAAGCCCGACTGCAAAGTTCCACATAAAACGTGCCAAAAAAAAATAGGATCGCGCTTGCTGCCAACTTCACACGACTGAAAAAACTGTCAAATTAGTACCTACGCATTGGTAATGAAGTTCGCGAGCATTGCGGAACAAAATGGCGTCTTGACAGGCAAGTACCTAACCATCGTATCGCGCGACCTAGACAAGACGATAGACATCGCACACACAGCTAGGATGCTTCGAGGGCATAAAGAATCGCACATACCTACAAAGATACGATACATAATAAATTAATACTTAAGAGGAAAGGCGGGTGGCCAGACTTTTGAAAATGAGGTATTTTAAGAAGGTATTGCTGTCGCTCTGCGAGCGCTCCGCTCTCGAATTCCTGCGATAAGGACAACTGCAGATCCGACTAAATAGCCTATGTAAAAAGTCACATTTCGAGGTTTGGCTCTCGCCTATTTCCTCCTCCAATATTGGACCAATTTAAAAGATATTTCATAAACTGAATAAGAAGCATATATTACTATGCCCCTATGTTTTTCTTTTCCGTTAATAGTTGTCAAATTGGTACACTAGGCGTCTGTTGACAGCGGTCTGAATAGGCAATTTTGAGCATTTTTGGAGGGTTCTAGTTCTAATAAAAATAATATATCATCAAAAAGGAAAACATAGGGGCATACAAGTAACTGATATTTATATTTCTGTAAAAAATCATTGCTTTATGGTCATTAACCAGAAAGAAAATAGGCGAGAGCGTTTGTATCTTTTTGTATGGAGAAAAGAGCACCCACGTTTCCTCTTAACATAGATACCTACGCATGAAAAAAACATAACCCTGGCTTTGCTGTCGCGCAGTCGGGTAATAAACAAGTTTTAAAAGAACAGACGAATCTCTTGAGATTTGGAAATATTTGAAGATAAAAAAATAAGGAAGCCGATCCTAGCACTAATTTTATAACTTTTTTCTTCAGCGTTTCTTCTAAGAGCAGTCGCATGATATTTGTTTTGGCATCACATACTTGGTTAATTTTCACGCTGATAATTATAAGATGGTTATTTACCAACTCAACAAACAACAATGCAGGGCTGGAGGGAGGGCCGTTTCACGATAAATAGATTACTTTGCCGCAAAATTACTAAATAGTAGGTACGTACCTACTTATGTACTTACATCTTTATCTATTATGATTTTATCAGAAAAGTGCACAGCATCCGTTTAGCACAGGAGCCAGACTAGGTACTTAAGTATCTGTCGTTCAATTTGATGAACTCACACAGAGATTCAACTTACATATTCTTGTGTATAAATTGATAATTGATAAATATCTAGAATGATCTCGTAGGTATAAGTACTTCCACGAGGGTTACATTTCTAATTAAAATGATCTAGTGTCTCGTGGCCGAAGCGCACGGAAGTCTACGGATCATGTTTCTCGGCTCCTCGTGACTCTCTAGTTAGGTACTATCTTACTTTTATTGAATTAAAAATATAAATAAAGCAGCTTTAACATTCAGGTTCCGTATACTGCCAATCTAAATATGAAAATGCCAGACCAACAAAACTCCAGTGCATAAAGCTCCATTTAATAAAATGGAAGCAACAAAATGGCTTGCATCGTCTAAACACTGTTTAGACGGAGCAACTTTAATTGTTGCTTCAACTTATGGTACGCCACTGGCACCTTGTCAATCAGGCTGAGAACCACAACATGTTACCATTCAAACCAAACAGAACATAATTAACCTACTTCGAACATAAGTAGGTTTTGTTTACTTCAGTTCATCATATTGATAATCAAATACTACCTAACAACTGGTATTATTTTTTGTCCCAGAAGTTCTCCCCGGATTTGCGTCAAATTGCGAGCGATTTGAAGGCAGCTAGGCAAGCAAGGATATAGAGGCTTGAGGAACAGGGTGTAAAGTTCACTCACCCTTCATAGAAAAGGTAGGATCCTCCGACCAGACGTTGTGTCTGATGGGCAACTGCTCGTCTGGTCGGAGTGTTTTTTTCGTTCACTGGGTAGTACGAACACTTCCTACTTGGAAAAAAAATCCTAGCTAGCTAGTTGGAAGAGCTCCTCGTGATGAGTCCCGTACCGTTCGTGTGAAGCTAGGATCATTTGTCTATGTGTAGCCATAATTATTGCTGTACCTACCTAGTGGTCTAAGGTCTAGCATAGCTATACACAACCCTTCAACAGGCTGTTGGATTTTGCCTTACCTCCAACAGCAGATAGCTGTCGCAAGAATAGCGGTGGTCTATTTATTTCTGAAAAAAAAATCGGGTTTTGGATTTGTGAACACCGTTTAGCAGACTCCTTCGAAAACAATTATATTATACCTAAGTAAAAAGAGGTAGATAGGTTATAGACACTCCGCAAGTGGCACTTCAAATCTGGCTAATTAGCCACATTTTCGTCGTCTTGTCTCTTTCTACTTCCACGTGTCATCTAATAGTTCGACACTGTGCCGTTTTTGAACATCGAATGTGGGGTAGGTAACCTATCTAAGTACGTCTTTTTAACTACAATATCATTGTTCGAATACATTGACTGATGTTCGATTCGGTACGGAAGCGTATCGAATAGTTGTGAAGCTATGCAGGTCTTACAGAACTCATATTGAGCAGAGAAAGATAAAATGACAACAAGCAGCACTAAATATTCTCATCCACTATCCTGGAGGAAAAAGGGAGCCCATGGCTCATGATGATTGTTGGCTAAGTAATAACAGCCGCACGGGTCGATCCATCAGGTTAAGCTACGCTTGCCGGGGTTGGTCCGTGAATGGGTGACCATCTTTAAATACCGAGACTCCTGCGTGCCTCGGAAAGCACGTTAAGCCTTTGGTCCCGGCTGTCATTTGTGGATCTTTGATAGTCGTTACCGAAAGCCTGACAACCAGTCTTACCAAGGGGTACTTATCATATTACCCAGTTACTGGGTTGTGGAGGTCAGATAGGCAGTCGCTCCATATAAAATACTGGTATTCAGCTGCATCCGGTTAGACTGGAAGCCGACCCCAACATAGTTGGGAAAAGGCTAGGCAGATTGATCCTGGAGGAAAAACCATCAAATTAGAACACAGCAACTTTACTGTTTGAAATAGATTATAGGACAACTTTCTACAAAAAGCAAGCTTTCTTATACATACCTATTATGGTATGGTTAATGGTTTATTTATACCATGGGTTATTTCGCTATATCCTCTTGGTTTTCAGAATACTGCAAATATTGTGTGACCCTCGTTTCAAAACTTTGTCCTTTCCGCATTGTATGGAAGTACAGAACCCTCCGCCATTTGTTGAAACAAATAGTTTGTCTTAGTTAGCACCACATTATGGCTGTATTATTTATAATTTCCATTAAAGCTGCGATACGCGTCAGTCCCTTCCGTCAGCGGACAGAACTTCTATATAATGGCAGGAGTTCGGAAAATGCACCAGTTACAATTTGGCAGAGCAATTAGATACTGAGATTTATTGTGGTTTTTTTTTAAGTGTTGTGAAAATGCAGAATATTGTGATATTTCTATTTTTGTCTTTATTATGTACAGTTTTGTGCCTGCCTTTAGATTTAGAAACAACTGGTATGTAACTTTAACACCTGCATTGAACAGGCTTTCTTTGTCTACATCGCCATTTCACGAAAGAAAGAAGTTTGAGACTTAATGCCTCCGGGATACCAAATCCCGGAGGCATTAAGTCTCAAACTTCTTTATCGATATTTGGTTACGTCCGCAATTCAACCAAAGGAAAATACCACTAATTAGTTTATTCTTTTTCAATATTTTAATGTACTTATTGCTTGTTCCAGAGGATGAGTCGAAAGAGGTGCAGCATCACGTGAGCAAGAGGTTCATCAACCCTATGTTCGCGCTGGGAGGGCCGGCCGACAGTGGCGTCACCAAGATGAGGACTAAGAGACAGTAAGTGATTGATACCAGAGGAAGAATATAATATTATTATTACTAGACTGCGATTTCTTCATTTTATGTCATTTTAATAGAAATCACATTTCACACTAATATTATATAGGCGAAAATTTGTGAGTGTGTGTTTGTTACTTTTTCACGCTCAAACGGCTGGACCGATTTGGATGAAATTTGGTATGTATATAGCTTATACCAGACTCCTCCGTGCCTCGGAAAGCTCGTTAAGCCGCTGGTCCCGGCTGTCATTCATGGACTTTTGACAGTCGTTACTGGTCGTCAGAAGCCCGAAAGTCTGACAACCAGTCTTACCAAGGGGTATCGTATTACCCAGTTACGGGGTTGTGGAGGTCAGATAGGCAGTCGCTCCATGTAAAATACTGGTATTCAGCTGCATCCGGTTAGACTGGAAGCCGACCCCAACATAGTTGGGAAAAGGCTAGGCAGATTGAGGTAGCTTATACCCTGGATTATCACATAGGCTACTTTTTATCCCGGTCTACGCGGGTGAAACCGCAGGGCGCAGCTGTCTTATTGCAAAGGCAGCCCGAGAAGAAACTAGAAAGTGGCCTATGTAAGCCTCTCCTCATACAAAGAAGGCAAGACGCTTGCTGAATCCGTGTAGGTATGTAGATGCTATAGTCTTGCCTTTGTTACAGAGCGGACGAATGTGAAAAACTAGCGCTGTGCAAACTGCACGCGAGATCACAAAATAACTTCTTAGCGGCTTTCCAACTGTACTTCGTCAAGTAAGTTAACAATTACTTATTATATTCTAAGATATGTCGCAATTTGACATACCCTCTGCAGCAGAAGGACAGATTTGCATAAAGGCAGAAGTACCTACAGACCCACACAGAAAACAAAAATAAAATTGAAAAGTTGCAATTCGTAAAATTGTATTTGAAAGTATTAGGTAATAGGTACTTATGACGAATTAATTCGTCTTTTTAACTTTAGCCAAAAGAATGTGCAGTTATTGAATAAACTCGTGATAACTTGATAAAAAAAAATTATCCTTAAGTGTAGTAAGATAAGAACGTTTTTGTGGTTTGCTATTGCCGGTTAACTTCAGATCTTGAAAGTATGCTTCTTTTTTAACAGCTGAATAAACTGAGTAATAAGCTGAGTGAAGGTTTCGCAGGTATTTTTGTTTTAATCCTCCGATGCCATCCCTCTACACCATTCGTTGTTTTTCTTTAAAACAGCTAAGAATGACCTTTGTGATTTTGAGGATCCACTGGTTATTAAAATACTTTTGAAATTCGTTAAATTCTGGTTTTTCGGGACACATGCCACATATAGCGAGCATACTTCCGGAATCAGAACTGGTGGCAATAGAGGTAAGTGTTAGCACAAGGTTATTATTTTGTGACCATCTTCAACTTGAGTTAATCCAATTTTTTGACGACGACAGTACATTATCTGCCTTTATGCAAATCTGTCCTTCTGCTAATCTGGGATTTTGCTATTCCGGGATTTTGCTTATCTGTCCTTCTGCTGCAGAGGGGATGGAATTTAGGCGACCAAATGTAAGTAAATTAACGATGTCGAGTACAATGCGTGCCACGAAAGATGAGACTTACTTGACACACCACGTAGTTTGACTTGCGCAGTAGATTATAATTCTCTGATTATAGTCCAGTAAAAATAGTGTTTGAGATTGCATTAAAGACACTTTAGTAAATTGGTTTTGAAATAATAGTATAGTTATTTACGTATGCATTCGTGGCAATTTTGTGCTCATATGGTCGGAGGAACCTCAGAAATACCTAAAGTTGTGTTTTTACTGTTTAACGTTAAACAAAAAACACACTTTAGGTGAAAAGTTAGATTATCGTCTACAGCCAGCCTAAAATTATAGTACATAAGTAATCCCTCGGTTTGGGTACAAAATTCTTAACATTACGAGATTTTTTCTTTCATGGTGTGATAAATGATACTTAAAAAATCGCACTTTCGGGGATTTTTCTGTTTATACATTCCAAACGTTAGCCTCGAACCTATGTTCAGTTTTCACCTTGGTGACTTCTCAGGAACATAGTTAAAAAGTGTTTTATCATGTTTTGTATATTGTACATAAAAGACACTTGAAATATTTTTTAGGCTGTGCATTAACATTTTCATTCTTCATATGTAAGTGTCATAATCCCCTGATTATGTGATAAGGATTCTTCGCAAAATGCATAAAACCTAAATTACCTACACAATATAAAATGCCAACCTTGACCGAGCGCCTTGCATCCCCCGCGTCGGTGTGCGAGAGGGACGAAGTTATCGGATGTGAAAAAGATGGAGCTATTGTTTAACTGCTCAAATAATTACTGAAAATTTTCTTCTCATTACGCAATGAGATTGTTTACTATGCGCCCGGATTTTTGGTACTTATTTATTATGTCTTGCGTATTATGCGGAAAGCCCTTAGATGGTGATTCTGTCACCGTTGGCAGTAAAGGTTTTAAAACTCTATGTTTTAGTGAGCTTCGGAAAGACAATTTATTTCATTTCTCGGATAATGTACCAGTGATTTTACATACAAATTGCCGAAAACAGTAGGTAGTACACAAATCAAAAATGCGAAAGGTATAATACCATGCCTACTCTGCAATCTACCCACTCGCGCGACAATTGCACGAAACTGTACCGGAACGAAAAGCCAGGATTGTCCGACTACACGAAACTGACGTTGTTGTTGTTACGTCAGCAAAGAGAAAAATCTGAAATTATTCTATTGTTAGGATTTTAATAAACTCAGTACACAGTTATACCTATGGGATATAATAAATGCGCTTTACATCCAAGATAAGCGCATTTTTTCTATCAACTACCGCTTTCTGGTTCGAATCATATAAGGTAAACGCGGGTGAAGTCGACAGTGACCCAGTAGTCGTCTAATTATCTAAAAACATCAATATCTTTTTCTACTAAACACAATGATGTTAATAGTACTAGATCAGTAGTGTACGGCGCCGAAGCGTTACTATATCGTATATGTCCACAGGCATATCCGAGTTCAGTTGTCAGCTTGTCGTCAAGTGAGCAATTTTAGTGAGCGCAAATAGAAAAAACAACATCCTGTCAATAACAGAAAACACTTTTAGCGAATACGAATATTGCCATTACATAACAACAGGCGCTACTGCAGAACTACTACTAAAAGGCATAAACACTAAAATAGCTGACTACACCATGAGGGATTATTGCGTCATACTGTTGGGTGAAGAAGATTTTATAAGGACAAATAATTACATGACCACTATCTTCAATATACGAAAAACCTTACAGAGCTTGAAGCACACGAATGTTATTGTTTGTTTCCCGACATACAAATGTAATAGTAACTTCAACTTATTTAATTGGCGTGTGGAAACCTTCATTAATCTATTGAACTTGGATGTCCTACACCATAATCATGTGTATCTATTAGACAGCAACCGAAATTTGAAGTACGATAACAGCATGTTTGATAGCCACTCGGGTAAAATAAACAACCATGGTATGCAATCAATATTTCTTGACTTATTAAATCTTATGGAACAATTACAAAATTATAATAATAACTTAGCTTCTACTAGTTTGTCGTTAAACGAGTTTTTTCTTGACAAATAAGACATCCTGTAGGCAATTGAATTGTAATAAAATTAGTGCTGATAGTCATACTAGATTAAATTGTGTAAATAATAGTAGCCTGACAGATGAACAATTAAATATCTTTCATCAAAACCTATGTGGTTTGAATAATAAAATAGATGAGTTTGAGTTATACTTAGAAAGTCTACAAAATAGATTCCATTACTTATGTATTAGCGAGCATTTTCTTAATGATAATTTAATTAACTTGTTAAATCTCAACGATTACAGAGTAGCATCTTACAATACACGAATAAAGAAGCAAAGAGGAGGTACAGTCATACTCGCAAGAAAAGATAGGGATTTCGAGGAATTAAAGATAGGAAAAAAATTATACAAAATGGAATCTTTCGAGGTTTGTGCTGTAAAGGATAAAGCCACTGGTGTGTGTATATGTTGTATTTACCGTAGCCCTTATGATAAAAACTTGACAATTTTTATGAACAGTCTGGAACAATTGCTCGAACATCTATTTAAATATGACTGTTGTGTTTGTGGTGACTTTAATATAAATCTACTAGCCGAGAATAATAAAAAAAATGATTTTATTAATCTTATGACTTGTTATAATTTTAGAGCTCTTATAAATACCATAACCTTTATAAGGAATAATTCTGAATCGTGTATCGATAATATATTTACTAACATTTTTAATGACCATATAATATCCTGTAATGTTGACCATAACGGTTTAGCTGATGGGCACGCGGGTTTACAGTGCTGTATAACTATGCCAAGTAATCAAAAAAACAAACATAAAAAACCAGCAATATATGTAAGAAAAAGATTATTCAGTGTAAATAATAAAAACGTATTTAGACAGTTACTGTTAGAACAGGACTGGAGCATTTTAGGCATCAACGAGTTTGTTAGAAAGCTTAACAACACATTTAAGACAGCTTTTAAAAGTAAAACCAGACAGATAAATTCAGAACGGAGTTCCTTAGCATGGGTTACACAGGGCATCAAGATGTCTAGTAAAATGAAGCGATTTCTAGTTACAAGCAAAAATTGTAACGTTCATGGAAGCGTTACAAATTACGGAAAAATATATATAAGTTTATACAAGAAAATAATTAAAAAAGCAAAAAAATTAGCTGTGCAGTCTCAAATATCACGTTCTAAAAATATTTCTAGGGATATATGGAAAATTATAAATAAACATAGGAACAAAACAAAAAAAGAACATAAAAGTATAATCTTAAGAGTAGACAATAATCTCGTGACAGAGCCTAATGAAGTTGCTAATATCTTTGCAAAACAATTTGCAGATAACACAAATATAAACATCACTAGAAGCATAGGAAGCAATTCGGCATTAGAATTATTACAGCAAAGTACAAAAAGAGTAGATAAAGAAATTACTTGGGAACCCGTCACAACTAGTGAGATTGTTAAATTAATAAATAAAATGGAATGTAAATCATCGTGTGGGTTTGATGAATTACCTATAACGATATTTAAAGATAACATAGATATTTTAGCAGAACCTCTAAAAGATTTTTATAACAATTGCTTCAGGGATAGTATTTTTCCTGATCAACTGAAAATAGCCAAGGTGATCCCAGTCCACAAAAAAGGCTCTACTCAGGATCCTAAAATGTATAGACCTATATCTCTCTTGCCAACCTTATCAAAGATTTTTGAAAAGTTAATAAAAACAAGACTATTTTCACATTTAAACAGAAACAAAGTCTTAAATTATAAACAGTTTGGGTACCAATCTGGCGTAGGAACACAAGATGCTATTGATACGCTACTTATGGAGGTCAGAAGTAAACTAAATTCAAAGCAAATGGTTGCCGGTCTCTTTTTAGATCTAAGTTCTGCTTTTGACTTAATAAACCACGACCTGTTGTTAGTTAAGCTTGAGCATTATGGTGTGAGAGGCAAAGCTATACAACTTCTGACATCCTACTTAAAAAATAGAAAAATGTTCGTGGAAGTAAAACAACTGATTCGCGTTGAAAATAAAAATGAGAGGAATGTTTCTGACAATGTATTTAATCAGCAAGCTATTAGGTCTAAATTAAAAAACACTACTGTAGGAGTTCCTCAGGGATCTATATTGGGTCCTATTCTCTTTATTATATTTATTAACGATGTAATAGATTATGTTGAAAATATATTAGGGGAGCATGCAAAGTTAGTGGTATTTGCAGACGATACTAATGCTATCATTTCAGCAGATAACATTCAATCTCTTAATTTGCACGTAAATAAAGCTTTAGAGGTATTTCACAAGTGGTTTACTATCAACGGACTCAAAGTGAACGCTAGTAAAACCAACTTAATCTTATTTCGTACCACTTCCAAAAATAAAAGTCATCTAAATTGTGCTTTGGATGGAGTTCAAGTCAGTATGGTAGAGGCAGTAAAGTTTTTAGGAGTAAATGTTGATTGTTATTTAAATTGGAAACCAGAACTTGAAAGTTTAAAAAACTCCATCAGCTCAGCATGTTATGTACTGAGAAGCCTACGAAATGATATTGACATTAAACAGTTAAAAAAAGTCTATTATGCGTTAATCGAGTCAAGGTTACGATACAGCATCTTATGCTGGGGAGGCAGCTACGATTACAATATACAGAGAGCATTTGTGTTACAAAAAAGGGCCATTCGCACCATGGTTTGCATTCGTCAGCAGGAATCTTGTAAGAGGCACTTTGTAAATTTGAATATTCTCACTGTACCTTCCCTATATGTATTGGTGCTCCTGACACATTTTTCTAAATATGTACAGCAATATGAGACTGAAGAGGAAAGAAAGCTTAGAGAGAGTACGAGAAGAAAAGATTTTAAAACCACTTATATTCCTAAACTTAATGTAGTCGCACACGGTACCTACCACATGTCAGTGAAAATCTTCAATAAACTTCCCGTTGATATAAAATTGTCACTTTACAGAAGGGACTTCAAAAGTAAACTGAAGCGTTACCTACTGGAAGGCTGCTATTATTCTATTAATGACATTTAAATTGTAAACATACATATTATACTATAAATTTATAATGATTATTTAATTATTTCAAAATCTTTAGTTGTTCATTTACGTTGACATTTAACTGACATTTAACTGCTGTTTTTATTTTAAGTTTTTGTATTTTTTTATGTAATTTAATCGTGTTTAAAATTCGACACAATTTAAAAATTGTTAAGAATAAATGATAATGATAATAATGATAATGATAATTGCTTTGCGATAAAAATATCAAAATAGTGAAATGTGCGATTAAAATTTGTATGTCACGGTCTGAAAAGATTACTAAGGCAAGTGGTAATGCATTTCACAAGTAATTTTGCTGAATTTTGTTCAGATTATCAAACATTGTTTATGCCATCAGTGTTACCAGTAAAAACGATTTTGATTTTGCCCGACTTTTGGGAGTTTAGTGAATGACGAATGTATGTTCCTGTAAGTCTAAATTATTATTGTAGTCTGTTTGGATTAAACATACTGTACAGTACCCAAACACTCACTGAATGGAAAAGTACCCAAACAGTCACTGAATACAAAAGTAACACATGTCACGTGTAAGTATGTCAAAGGTTTTAACCTAATATATCACTACATCGTCCACCAAAATTAATTTTATTAGCAATAAATAATCTTATACGTAATGACTAATGACTATGAGTTTATATTTTTAAATGAAAAATAATAGATTGTTTATGATCACATTGTGTTATATAGTGGTGTGCTGTGCGAAAATAAACCGGTTCATTTCCAATTAAAGTAAACTAGCTGCGCCCTGCGCGTAGACCGGGATAAAAGTAGCCTATGTGTTAATCCGGGATATAAGCTATCTACTTACCAAACATCCAAATCGGTCCAGCCGTTTGAGCGTGAAGAAGTAACAAACATACAAACACACACACTTACTAACTTTCGCCTTTATAATATTAGTGTGATGTGATTACTGTGATTAGTAATCGATTATTAAACCGAATTGTTAAACTACGATCAAATACAAGTTAGTTTATAAATCCAAGATACTTTTCAGAATTTTTAAGATTGACAAACTTGTCTAACTCAGTAGTGAAACCCAGAACAGTCGTCGTAATTTCTTTTAAATGACGTACTTTTTTAGGGTTCCGTACCTCAAAAGGAAAAACGGAACCCTTATAGTATCACTTCGTTGTCCGTCTGTCTGTCTGACTGTCTGTCAAGACCTTTTTTATCAGGAACGCGTGGAGGTATCAAGTTAAAATGAATATCAAATACGTAAGTCGTCTATGATCCTTTGGAGCTCTAAAAAAATCAAGCTTTTAAGTCTACGCAGTAAAAAAATACGGCCATTTATGCAACATATTTTGATACTCGCAAGTAAATCAAAACCTATAGGGTACTTACCGTTGACCTAGAATCATGAAATTTGGCAAGAAGCAAGGTCTCACAGCACAAGTAAAGGAAAAAGTCCGAAAACCGTTATTTTGTCATTTTATCGCATAAACATTTCTTGTTTTTCAGCTACAAATGTTAAGTTTGTTTTTGGATACATTCTTTTCAATTACGGAAACCTTCATTTTACGTGGCCCACACGCGCTTGGCCGGTTTTTTTTACTATTAAAATGGATCGAAACAGATAAACTATAGTAATTTACGTTATTTAATTTTCATCGCAACGTATGTAAATTCATCATAAACGCGTCAATTTATTTTCCAGGGTACCTAAAGATCAGAAGCACATGGAAATATTCCATATTACAATCTTTCATTATAATTGATTCAATGAAAACCTTCATTAAATTCTTGGGAAATGATGTTGATCGTTGGCAACTCTGGCCGTTTTTCGGGTAACAATGTCTTGTCTCATTCCAACGTAATTAGTTTGACGGTGGAAGAAGTGAGACAAACATAGATTATTTTGACAGATTGACATATTTATGTATCCGTTTCAAAGCTACGTGTTTAAACTCGTACAAGTCGGTAAGTCGGTACGTTTTTCTGAATTATTTTGTAGGACGCTGCGCCTCTAGTATTATAATACCTCATTGACTAAACATTAAACTTGCCGATTTTATGGCAACCTATTCTTGGTAACATATTGCAACATCTGAAATATTTTACTTAAAAAGTGTGTCCGACAAAAATTTAAATTTAAGTTCAGCTGCTAAATGTGAAGTCGGCACGTAGTTTTGTTTTTCGATTTGTGAAACTTCAGTTGGGTCTACGGTAAGTCTGATTATTTGATGAATTAGTTAAGTTAATTGGCTAACGATATGAATAACTTGAAATTTGGAACACTTTAATCACAAAAGTATTTTTTTTCGAACGTGACATCTATTGGTACCTAAAAATTCCTACTTGACCCAGATCTCGTCATTTTAAGTACTATTGTAACGATTACTGGGACACGCTTAATAGTTGCCTCTAAACCCGCCAAATTCTAGGTATTTTAGTGTTTTATGCCACAAAATGCGAATAATAACTATTATTGTGACCGCAACATAGTTGTTAACGCTTTTGTATTTGTACACACAACATTAATTAAATTTTTAGAAAATTATATTTTGCAGTAGTAAACTACTTAATATATTTACGGTTTAGTTTAAGTCATAATGAATTTGCTTCCTAAGATAAATTTATGGGTAATAAAGGGTGTGCAAGTGGTAAGAATGATTAGCACCACTGGGGCGAACTGGTCCACTGGATTCGACGGGTCCTTCACATGCCCTAATCTTGTTGATTCTGGAAAGAAGCCAGTTGATTCCAAAGAGAAAATTATTAAGAACATGTCATGCGTTGAGCCACATTGTTCCAGCGTATATCTTCGGCAAAACCGAAATATAGCAAATAAAATCGTTACCTATGTCGGAGGGCAACCCGGAAGGCACACAGACTGTCGCAAAAGCTTTAGCAAAAACAGGAGCGTCTGGCAAGGAAGCAACTGAATTCTTAACACGTTTTTACGGTGACCAGGTAAAATATTATTATATTATAACAGCAGGTCAAGTTACTACAAACTGTAAAATTTTCTCATTCAATTAATGAACTTAACCTTCAACAATTGCTCAGGTGCTGGTAAAACTGCAGGTATACCAGGCCTGGGCTTCGGCCCGTATACGTGATACGTCAGGGAATGCAATATTTTATCCAATTCTCTGACGTTCCACTTGGCAGCGAGCCTCAGCCCTGGTACAATGCGTCTTGTGCAAAAGCATATTTGCAAACAGAGCAGACATACCAGGTCTGGGCTTCGGCCCGTAATGACAGGTGCGACAGTCAACGTGCTCGCGCAATGTTAAAAGAGCGTTCAATTCTCCCGCCAAGTATTGCGAACGGGTGTTACGGAAGGCGCGTTTTGACCATGTTGGACGAATTGGGGCCAAGTTGGCATCCTATACCTTTCTGATAGCAAGGAGTTCTGATCGCTGTCTAAATCGGTCTAAACAAATTTCTGCCATTTGCTGCCTCTTATGCTTAAGTCTGATGGAACGCTGGCTCATCCCGCGCAAGAGAGTGCAAACTTATTAGCCTTTATCTTTGTCGAAAATTCACGCCTTGATGCGGCCTCTAACATACCCCACTGTAGTTCCACAATGCCGGAGATGGCAATCTGGTCAAATTCAATGCTCTGAAAACAAAGGTGTGTCTTTTCACTGCCAAAAGGAGTCAGTTTCAGTTATCTCCTACTTTCCGAGGAGCATCTGTACTAGTTACCGACCGCCTAGAGCTTTTGGGCATGGAGTTGACGTCTGATCGGCTCAACCATCGAGTCAAAAGCACAGACTTAATTCCGGACAAAAACTGATTCTGTTATTCTGATCGCTGATATTTTTTTGCCAGACGTCTCTTAAAATTTTTAAGTAAAAATATGTTACAATTTAATTAACCTTGCTGTTTTTATTACCTCCTGCTCTGCTACAACCTTTAGTAAATCTTAGCATTCAGTCTTCTACTTACCTTTTGTTTCTTAGACTCTTAACAAACACGTACAGTATGTTCAAGGTCTGAGAGTTCACATTAACACAAAAAATTGAACACGACTGGGTCCTTTTGACGAGTAATAGTACAAATCCGACGACTATTGGTACAAATCGCCTTTTTTTAACTATCTAAAGTACTAAAATTACCTATTAGTCTCTTTTTGCATGGAACATTCCATTCTGTATCTGAGAAGGACGTTGTTAGCTGCGCTACAGTTTATACTTTTGCAGCTATCATCGTTTTACTTGTGTACCTACCTACTTCTTGTGTTATTGTTCCAAAATATTTTTTTTTTTAATTTTGCTGATACCTATTAATATTTTGCCTAGAAGTAGGTACACGCGGCTACACATCAAGCTATACATTTCCAGTTTACACTGGCCACTCATTGTTAGGAAATCCTATACAATGTGAGATCAGCATATACTGGAAATGTATAGCTTGATCTGTAGCCGTGCGTACTATTTCATTTTAAAACACCACATCTTTGTTTACTCATGTGGTCTAATTACACGAATCCAAAATAAAATTTATGTAATAGACGCGGCCGCTTGATGCATCGCGACGCCGCCACCGCCACCCGCCCGCCGCCCGCGCGCACCCTCTCGCGAGTGTTTGATTTTCATTTAATTATTAGAAATGCATTACAGATATTCAGGGGATTCCTTACAATTTGAGTAGACAAAAATTGTTGGTAGTAAGATTCATAAAAATATCCTGGGTGTCTTTAATGTACAAGGGTTAAAAACAAATTTAACTTCACAAAAAAAAAAGTATAATAGTCACCTTGGTGATAATTTACCTAGTTATTTGTAGTAACTATTTAAATACTTTGACAAAATTTCACTCTCTAGGCAATTACTGTTTTGAAGTTATCATTTATTTTATATAAAATAGTCAATATGGTACTTAATATGTTGATTTTGACCGGGGATAATTATTTCCATAATTAAAACTTTTGAAAAGGAGCAGTCATGTACAAAATCACCAGTGGTCCATTTTTTGTTCCCACTTAAATTTAATGTTTTTGCTATAATTGCTAATAACTCAATAAATATAAAAAAAATATCGGGGATTATTGTCAATTTATGTATTTCAGCTATTTATATATTTAATTCTGAATTATCACCCAAAGAGCATTTATTGCAATCTACTCCATACAAATCGATCTATTTTTACTGGACTATTATTCAGATTTATAGGTCTCTTTAGCGGTATGAGGTCGGAGACGGTAAGGGACCGGGCGTCATCGGGGCGGCGGAAAGAGCGCGGGAGGCGCGGTACTGCGCTCGTCAAGTCTCATCTTTCGTGGCACGCATTGTACAAACAGCGTCAATAATATCGGGACGAACCACGGAGTAGGAACAGACTGTTCAAAATGATTGAACAACTATGAAAATGAAATATTAACTCGAATGACACAAGGAATGTTTCAGAATGAAGACAGTACACGACAACTGCCATTCTGACAAGAACTTTATCCAATTTGGATAAGGTTTAATTTTCTTTGTTGTTGAGATAATTTTGAAGTCTATTCGTCCCGATATTTTTGAAGCTGACTGTACGTGTTATCGAATCGAACTACTTTGTCCGACAGACAAGCTCACAGTACGACGCTGTCTTTTTCGATATTTTACGGTAAAAAGTTTCGATTCGACTGTTGATACGGTTAAAAACAGACACAGTATGAAACTACCATTATATCCCAAAATTATACAGTAAAATATCGTACTGATCAACGCGACTTTGCTTTCTACGAGTGATCAGATAAATAAATCAGTCTTTATTTACAGCAAAGAAAATGCCAGACTGTGGGACCACCACGCAAGATCCATCGCCGACTGCCAGGAGCGCTACGGAGACTGTTACGAATAATTTATTTATTACATAACTACAACAAAACATGATGATTTCTGCTACTGGTCGAAGCTTTAATAATAATAATCAAAAACAAAAGAAATATAAAAAAAATAAACCGCAAAATTAAGTATATTTTTTTTATCATTTATAATTTTTGATCTTGTAGAACGGTTTTATGTATGTAGCTGGTCACTATTCAATATGTCAAAAAATGGCTTTAAAGCGCATGAAATGAATTCTTATTATGACTTGTTAAAAACTTATTTACCTACAATATCAGGAAAGAGAAATAAAGGTTTTAAAAAATAAAAGCACTTTTATAAACAAACAATTCATTTTATTTTCCCCACATTTGGAACATATACATCACATAAATGCAACAATGCACAACAAAATATAAATTAATTAATTCACTGTACCCTAACCGAACATAACTTATAATATATTTAATAATAATAAATGATATGAATTGGAATACAACGACCGCCGGGACATTTGAACAATCCGTAAGCGAAAACAAAATAATATATGATTTTTTTGAAAATGATGGGCGGTTTTAATAAATTACTCAGCTGTTTCAGAGCTTACTCTTAACAAATGTATCAGAGACGCATCTCTTGAGATGCTGTTTCAAAAAGGAATGATGTTGTTTACACAGCGATTTGAGATGCGGCTCTCAGTCACAGCGTGTGTTATAAATACGGGTCTATTTTTTTAAGAACTGCAGTCTTTTTTCATTTAAAACGGGTTCAAAAGACACGATAATATGCTGGTGTTTTAAAAACATTTTCATTTATAAGTATTTACATTATATTTTACGATTTTTAAATTAATTCTGAATTATTAAATGCTAAAATGTTTATTGATAAAAATGACGACAGTTTGCCGTTGGTTTAATAAATAATAATAACTTAAGCCGATTCCGTGTAATATCCTGTATACATAACGAATTTGTTCGAATATGTTTTACAAAGTAAATATTGTGGTTTCATTATTGTTTTGGTAGCACACCGGTACTTTAGTGTTTGAAGAAACAATTTAATACGGATTCACAAACAGCGGTATTTTGGTAAAATTATTTACACATTGGTTTATTAATGTGCCACGATTGTAGAATAACGTAGAAACTGATTGACGTATCATTTACAAAAATTGTGATCTAACACAATTTCCTCTCTTTAGTATAAAATACACTTCTCCATACATTTTCATGCAAAACCACTTCTAAGCCGACGTTCGCACGGACGTAAAAATATCGCGGCGGGATTTTATCCCGCACTGGATTTTTTTCGGTGTTGAGCCGAGAGAATCTAACCTAACAACAACAGAGTGCATCCCAGCGCGTCGAAAAAACACACTGTTGGATTTTCAACTCTCGGCGCTAAGCAGAGCGTTGAAAACCCAGTGCCCAAAAAAAATCGCCGCGATATTTTTACGTGCGTGCGAACGTCGGCTAAATGTGCCAAGAAGACCTCAATAACAAACTTTCCACAGTTTCCACTCACTTAAACACTTCTCACAGTTGCTTCTTCTTAGGTTTCTTGCCGGGCGGGTTGAGTGAAGACACGATCTGGTCAATACTGGCCCGGTCCAGCGCCTCGGCGCGCTCGGTGCGCGAGGCGCGAGGCGCGCGGTGCGTGCGCGCAGCTATGGCCTGCGTGAGCGAGGCCAGCAGCCGGTCGCGCTGCGTGTAGGCCAGCACGAGCGCGGCCAGTAAGGGGATCACCAGCAGGGATGTCTGACGGACTTCTTGTTCGCTGGATTTTACCTGGGGAGAACAATTGTTTTATAGCAGCATAATTTAATATCTAGCAGTTTAACTATTAATTTGCAGTAATAAAATATTTAAAAGTGCAAAAATCTTGTAACCTCCAATTAACAATAATGTCACTTTCTAGCCATATATTATGGGGAAAGGATCTGTCTTCTGACTCACACTTTAATCACAGGAAAAAATGTTTTTAATTTCTAACATAAATTGAGAATAGATTCCTAACAACCGTAATTTGTAAATAAATATACAGAGCGTTGAGATCACATTTCATTTAAAAGAACCATTTACTACGCGAGCCAAATAAGAACAAAATGGCGTCCCTATAGTAGGTACTGTCAAGACGCCATTTTGTTCCGCAATACTATGGCAATACTCGCGAACTTCATTACCAATACGTACTAATTTGACAGCTATCGTGTGAAGTAGAAGCAATCGTGATCCTATTCTTATTTGGCACGCATAGTACAGAAGAAACACCAAGTTGAAAGCTTACCTTAGGCACAAACTCAATAGTAAAATGCTTGAACTGTCCATCTGAATTAAAATAATGCACCTCCTCGCCATACGAGTGCGTCGCCTTAGACAAAGTGGACTCTAACTGCAGCACATAAGTCTTATTATCGGCTGGCAGGCGGGGCAGGACATACATAAGTCCCGGGTTGTTATGTGGGAAGTACCCGGCGGGGTCTAACTTGGTGGAGTAGATGGGGGAGTGAGGAGTGCTCTCCGACGCGAGAGTGAGACGGAGCGACTTGTAGTGGTCGATGTTAGGAGTATACACTAGCACGTTTGTGTCTGTGATCTGTGTCGGTTGGATCGCGATGAGGCGGACGTTCTCGATGTCTTTGTTGTCCTTGACCTGGGGAAATAAATTGTTAGATCAGTGATAGTGGTAAGCCAAAAAAAAAATAATAAAAAAAAATAAAAAAACACGACTGCCCTGCCAAAAAACGAACTAAAAGCAAAAAAACCGGTCAAGAGCGAGTCGGACTCGCGCACCGAGGTTCCGTTCCGATTTCTGAAAAAGTGTGCTATTTAGAGACATCGTTTTATTTTTCCTGTAATCTTTACATAAACTTCTATCACATAGAATATTTTCAGATTTTTCTCTTTTACGGTATTTTTTTTACATTTTTCATCAAAAGTCGAAAACTATGTGGCCTAAAAAAAAGATAAAAAATGTTTGAGAATGTGCAAACAGCGCCCTTTCATATGATACCCCACATGACCTAGTAGCCCCACTTTGAATTTTTATGACCCCCTTTCAGTCCCTGTTGCAAAAAAAATATAAATATTTTTATTTCCTCCTTATTTGCAAAATAGTTGGGTAAACGTCATCTAAAACTGTTCCAAATTTCAATTGATAGCATTAGTAGTTCTTGAGATATCCAGCTGTGACAGACAGACAGACTGAGTCACACCATAAGGGTTCCTTTTTTACCATTTTGGTACGGAACCCTAAAAACCACCAATTTGATACCCATACTGTAATAATTGAAGAATTTTTTTTTTTTTACATTTCAAAATGGAGCCATACTGCCGCCATAATGTTTTTTTTTTTTAATGTAGCTAATGTCACTCGGGATGATGTAAGGATTCTAACGATACAACATACATCCAAATCTGTTCAGGCATTTAAAAGTTATGGTGGAATAAAAAATCTCACATACAAACATACATCAATCCTGAATACATTACACTACTTTTTGGGCAGTCGAGTAATAAACATGAAACACCGAACGACGTAGAATACAAGCACTGATGATCAATGGTCATCATCAGCGTGCAGCATTCATTGCTGGACATCCTCCCTCTTCAGTAACACCATACAATACGACCGACATATCTTGGCGAGTCCGAACTTGGCGACCCAACAAGACGTGTAGACAAAGTGGAGTGAAGTACGAATTTTAGAATTCCTAGAACTTTATCAAAACGAAGAGCTCATTTGGAACCCAAAACATCGCAATCATAAAAATAGACAAAAGATAAACGATTCATGGAACGGTATATCAACTAGTATGGGATTTAACCAGTCAGCAACTTAAAATTAAAGAAGAATTTAATAATGGCCTGCTTTCGTACGCATCTTCGATTCATCATCTTAATCATTGTTTGAACTCAATAGACGTAGCGCGCATGCCACCATTATTTTCACGTCCTCCATATTCGTGTGCGAATGTCAAAATAATTCACACCGCGAATGTGTGAACAGTAGTTCGCGATGGCACTCGTATACAAATGTTTCGTCGAATGTTCGTCGAGTGACGAGGCGAATAGCGAACACGATTGTGTAAATGCGATATAACATTTTTTAGGAACCAAATGATGACATGAGACGAATGTGAGTGAGAACATACGCCAAAGTTCGGAGAGCATATGTTCAGACTCGCCAAGATACGAATACGTCGACCGCAGTGTGCTGATTATTTATTATTCTCAACTAGCTGACCCGACAGACGTTGTCCTGTCCCAATTTCAATAATTTAAAATTCCCATAGAAAATCCACTTTCAGTTTTCCCGAATTTTCTATTTTTCTCGGAAACTTTTCCAATTTTTCTCTACATAAGAACCTTCTACTGACAATAATAAACACAACAAAAAAAGCATTAGCGAAATGTTCCAACCGTTCACACGTGATGCGATGACCAAGGGAAATAGGGATTCATTTTTATATATACAGATTAATAACCAAAACACAAACAGTTCAGACGTCGTTAGACTATGTCTTGTGGCACAAATTGTTATAAAATCTACAAAGAAATAAATATTAATCTTACCTCCAATACGGGGGGTGCTTTAGCTAATTTAAGTCCCAGAAGCTCTGCGGCAGACGAGTCCTTCAGTTGAATATTGTACAAGCAATTTGGGAGCAGGCCTCGAATTCTGTAAATAATTCATTTGTGAGTTGTTAAAGAAAATAACGAACGAACTAAACGAATTATAAGTAACTTAAACTTGAATTTAGATTTTTTTTTTTTTAATTTGCTTATGTAAGATTTATTTAATTTAAATTTAAATGTAATATAAACATAACCTAAAAATAACAAATTTATATCATAACATGACTAAAACTATTCACAAACTAAAACATGGCGTCGTAAAATTCCTCCGCATCGCTGTCGACTGGTAGAGTACCCAAGAGACTAGCGGCATTGCCACGTTTTATGGCAATGCTTATGTTTTATGGCAGCCCTTGGGTCACGGGAAGTGTCAACTAGTGAATAGTCCCGGGAAATCCCGGAACCGAAAGTACCGGGAAATCCCGGAAATTTGCGTTGTTTTAGGAACCGGAATTTCCAAAACCAAATCCCGGTTCTTTCGGTACTTTCGGTAAAAGATTCGTGTTTAGAATTTTTCTAATTTTATTGCCTAAAATCCGACCGCTGCACTGTTACTATACTACCTAGCTACCACCGTTGCTACCTGTAATACAAGAGCATGATGCAAACAGCTCAATTGCCGTCAGATACAGATGAAGAGATAGAAAGTGAACCTCAATCAAAAAAAGAGGAGCTTAATGCAGAGCTTAAAAAAGCTACTGCTTGTAATAGAACAAGAATGACTCACAGTGAAGACCTTAATACGAATGTGAGGATCGAAATGGCTCTTTTTGAGAACGGAGGGGATCGTGGACGTGTTATTTGTCGCAGGCTTTCGACTTTCTTTTAACAATTCCACCGACAAGTGTAGAGCCGGAAAGAGTTTTTTCTTCCGCTGGGTACCTTTGCAATAAAATAAGATCACGTTTAAGTGATAAGAGTTTGGACGCTCTTATATTTTTAAGATCAATATATAGGCAGGAGAGAAATACTCTAAAAAATAAATAAACAGGTACCTAACCTAGATTATTGAGTGCCCCCATTTTAACTATAAGAATCAGACCAATGTAATATTGGTCTGAGCAAGTATTAGTTGGGTATTTTTATTTATAGTATTGTAAGGATGAATACCTATGTTTAAGTTTTGCAAAAATATTTAAGTTTAAAGTTATATTTTTATTTTATTTTTTCTTAAATGTATAATTAGAGTCAAGTTGATTTAAAGAATTTGTCGATACAAGTTGTTCCAAACTATTGTTGAATTATTATACAACGTGTAATGCTAAATGCGCAAAACCTCTTAAGGGGTCATTGTACTCATCATTATGAACAACTTTTACTATGGGACCAAACCTGAAATCGCGAAAAAAAAATCAGCTGTTCAGTACATTTATGTTCGCAAATTTCGTCAAAATGTACTGAACAGCTGATTTTTTTTTCGCGATTTCAGGTTTGGCCCCATAGTAAAAGTTGTTCATAATGATGAGTACAATGACCCCTTAAGAGGTTTTGCGCATTTAGCATTACACGTTGTATATGATTAAAATTTAAAAAATGTTTGTTAAGATTATCTAATCAATAAATATTGAGACTGATTAATGCTACGCTAAAACTCCATAGTTCCTTTTTTTGTAGATGTTACGTAAGTTTTAAATTATAATTTGGTTATGCAGAATTGCAATAAGAGTCATGTTAATTTGTTTGGTTAAGTGAAGATGTTTAATAAATGTTTCTGTTATATATTATGTAGGATTAGGTATAAAAATCGTTTAATGTTAAAAAATGTTGCTGGCATAATATGCGTAATTACCAGTAAAATTATACTAAATAAGACTGATTTAGTGTCTATAAAACAAGAAATTAAACGTTTTATTTGATTTGATTAAAATGTTTTTACTTTGCCCTGTCATTTCGTCTTTTTTTACTTTCTCCGTTTCAACACTTTCAACTCTCTTACAAAGACTTATTAAAGTATCAAAAGTATCGATAGTACCGGGAATCCCGGTTCTTAAGCCAGAAGGTCCCAAAAATCCCGGTTCTTTAAAACAGCACCGGTTCTGCATTCCCTAGTGTCAACAAGCCGTTTCGAGATATCCTCAAAGAGACCATGAAATGAAATGAAATGAAATGAAATGAAATGAAATGAAATGAAATTGTTTATTCTGTAAATAGGATATCGAAATCACTTTTACACGTCATATTTTTTTTAATAAGCTAGATGAAGTCGACATTTCCTATCTGACTACCCTGAGAAGAAATGGCGAAACAAACTCAGGGGTCAAAGTCTCTTTTAAAGTCCAGACATAATCTTGGTCAGATCATGTGAGGACCATGTAGATCAATGTCTGAAATGGTCTTTTGAGGAAAGAACCATAAAAATTTGAGTGGACCTGTCCAGTCAGTGCAAGCATTTGTCAACAATCGTGTAGCTCAACTCAAGGATTTAAGGAGCTCAATAACTCGACGAACAATACCAAAGAAAGGACATTTGGGGAGGTCGCATAAAGTACTTACTCAAAAAATGTCAGACCATCAATAAAACTAAAAAAGAAAAAAAAAAGATCCACATAGTGCTCACATTTACAATAATTAAAGAAAATAAATATATTTTAATTTTAAACAAAGGTTTGTCATTTTGCATAATATAATGATTTTGGTATTACATATAGGTAATACAAGGTTGAGCGAATAGCTCAAACCCAAGCTTTTTTGTCTTCTAAATAATCGGAAATTTTATAGTAGCCCTTTTTACAAAGTTTGGTTTTAATACAGCTTTTAAATCGTTTAATGGGCAAGTTTCGAATTTCAACGGGAAGTTTGTTGTAAAAGCATATACATTGACCCATGAACGAGTTGCCTACTCTGTGGAGACGAGTGCGATGGACAGCAAGATTGTGTTTATTCCTAGTATTTAAACTATGAATATCGGACATCTTCTTAAAATTGGATATATTTTTGTGTACATACAATAGATTATCAAATATATATTGAGAGGCTACAGTCAGAATATTTATTTCCTTGAACTTCTCTCGAAGAGAATCCCTTGGACCTAGATTGTAAATGGCTCGAACAGCCCTTTTCTGTAAAACAAAGATAGTATTAATGCCCGCACAGGTTCCCCAGAGAAGAATCCCATAAGACATAAGGCTATGAAAATAACTAAAATAAACAATTCTGGCTGTATCCACATCAGTTATCTGTCGAATTTTTTTGACAGCGTAGGCGGCCGAACTAAGCCTTCCTGACAATTTTTCTATGTGTGGGCCCCATTGCAATTTACCGTCAATGGTTATTCCAAGGAAAACTGTCGACTCAACAGGGTCCAACTCCATTCCATTAAGTTGAACATTGGCAGTTAGCTGCCTGACATTTGGCGTTGAGAATTTAATGAGTTTAGTCTTTTTTTCATTCAGGAGAAGATTATTTACATTAAACCAATGGACAACTCTAGAGAGTGCATCCTTAACTTGTTCAAAGTTGACTAACTGACGTTTGATTTTAAAAATGAGGGATGTGTCATCTGCGAATAATACAATCTTGTGATTGTCCCTTATGTGATAAGGTAAGTCATTTATATAAATAAGAAACAAGAAAGGACCCAGAATTGAACCCTGTGGAACGCCCATAGTGACCGCAGATCCTGCAGATCTCTTGCCATTAACATCTACCCTTTGAATTCTGTTGTTCAGATAAGAAGTCAGAAGGTCGAGAGCCCTGTCCCTTATACCATAGTGGTACAGCTTCCTGATGAGTGTATCATGATTTACGCAATCGAACGCCTTAGACAAGTCACAGAAAATGCCAAGAGCATCCTGCGACTCCTCCCAGGCCTCGAATATGCTCTTCAGTAATTCCACGCCCGCGTCTGTAGTTGAACGACCCTTTGTAAAACCAAACTGTTTCAGATGAAGTAAATTATGTGTATTGAAATGGCCTAACATTTGTTTTAAAATTAGTTTTTCAAAGATTTTGCTTAATGTTGGTAATATCGAAATAGGTCGAAAATTAGTGGGATCAGTCGTGCTGCCAGATTTGAACAGTGGAATCACTTTGCTAAGTTTCATTAGATCAGGAAATACACCAGATGCAATACAAGAGTTAAAAACAATTGATAAAAAGGGTGCAATAATATCAATTATTGAAGACATGGTATGTACTGATAATCCCCAAAGGTCAGCAGTTTTTTTTACCTCGAGATCTTTAAAACAATCTATAACGTCTTTAGCGGTAACAATTGCGAATTTAAAGTGTTTATCACATTCTGGTACACATTCTTTTAGTATTGAGTAAGCAGAAGTGGAGGACGACGATGACAGAGTTTTGGTTGTTAAAATGGGAATATTAGTGAAGAAATTTTCAAACTCAGTAGCCACCTCCACGTCTGCCTTAATATCTACATCATTGACTTTTAGATGGAAGTCACGATTCCGAACTGTCGTCCTTCCCGTTTCTGAATTAATAATATTCCAAGTTGTTTTAATTTTATTTCCAGAATATTTTATTTTATTTTTAATGTGTATGGCTTTTGCTGACGAACAGGCTCTTTTAAAAGTTTTAGAGTATTTTTTAACAAATTCTTTAAAAGTTTCATCATAGTTATACGTTTTTTCATGGTACAGTTCATATAACCTCTGCCTACTTTTGTAAATACCTGGTGTTGCCCAATCACTAAATATAACGCGGTCACAAACAGGTAATGTTTTTGATGTGAATACCTTCCTAAACTCACAATTTATGAGGTTAAATAGTACAGTATAAGCTTGATCCGGGTTACTGTGATAAGGCAAACCTGGTAGTTTTTCTATTAAATTCTTTTTAAATTGTTCTAAGCGACTTTTGTTTACCGGAACAAAACTAACAAGATTTCTTTGAGCTCTGACTATTTTCTGAGGGAAAGTGACTAACTGGCCACAGTGATCAGAGTCCAACTCATTTAAAATTAAGTGGGTAGAAGGTCTTGAGTTTGAAAAAATATTGTCAATACAGGTAGCACTAGTGGCAGTTATTCTAGTCGGCTCAAAGAAAGTATTGTACAAATTATATGACTTTAATAAAGTTATAAACTTATTTACAGTAGGTGATGTTTCCAGTATATTAATATTGAAATCTCCACAGATAACAACTGTTTTATTACTGTTACAAGTCTTTAATAATACTTCTTCCATATATTTCTCAAAAACATCATATGAAGCACATGGGGGCCTGTACACGCTCATTACAATGAACTGCTCAAGCTCAATGCAAGCTATTTCAATAACTCGCTCAACAGAGAGGCTCACTATATCCTTACGTTCTTTAAATTTCATATTGTTACGAACAATTATTAGAGATCCACCACGTATCATATTAACCCTGCTGAATGAGCTGGCAACCTGGTGGTTGTTAAAGCTGAACATGAACTGGTGGTCTTTTAACCAATGTTCAGTTACATGAGCATGAGCACTCGGACCCCACGGCCCGAGGGCTTCAACCCCAAACGGCTCGAAAATATAGTTACATAGAATCTTAGATAATGTTTATTTATATAATAAAGAACACCAACAGCATATACATTCAACATTTGGAGTGTTGGTTTAATTGTTCGATTTCTATGTTAACTCTTTAAACGTCGATTGACAGATAACAATAAAAAATCTATTGTGTCTGCTATTGTGGTGTATATTGTGGTGGCAAGAGGGGCGAAGCCGGCGATAAGTCGGAGCGTCCCGAAGGCTATGAACCTCCCGTTCAAGAGAGCGTTTAAGTTAATATACGTTAAAAATTGAAAAAAAAAAAAAAAAAAAAAAAAAAATTGGCGTGCGACAGGTTAATCATCATTTGGAACCACAAACTCAACGTCACACAGTGACAAAGTTCGAATTCTTTTACAAACAAAATTTCAATAAAAATCCTAAAAAAAACAAGTTAGATGACAAGACGGTGAAGTAGTTAGAAGATCAAGGATCATCCTATAGTTGTTTTGTCTCACGAAAGCGGGTGAGCCATACTTGTAGATGTAATGCGTAATGTGTGCGTACCCGCAGGTAGCGCGCTCCCGAGCTTACGCACACAAAGACAATGTGCATGTAACATTTACATATACAAGAATGGCTCGCCCGCTTTCGTGAGACAAAACAACTGTACAAGGATCTTTTGGCTCTCGAATGACACCGACAGGGGGCGTTGTTTGTAAACATTTGTGAAATTGTATTGAAAAACAAGATGGCGGCGTTAGTTCCGATTGTTGGCACGCGCCAAAACATACTTGTACAGTTGTAGTTGAGTTGTTCTTCCGTTACCTAAAAGCCCCATTAGGTTCAGTGGTGGCCTCTTCAGTAGCGCAGTGCGGCGCCGAGTCCTTCAGCGGCGCGGCCAGCGCGGTGGCGCCCGGCCAGCCCGCGCCCGCCAGCGACACCAGCGCGCCCACGCACGACCACGCCACGCGCACGCCTCTGTGGGACACCAAAGTATAACAATAAATAACAAAAATTTACTTTAAAACAACATCGAGAACGGGTCTTATCGCGAAAAAAAATACGAGGGGTATTTTTTTCTCCTCCTCTTTTTATCTTCGTAAAAAAGGAATATCACGATAAGACCCGTTCTCAATGTTTAAAATGTGTACAAATCGCGAAACTTTAAAAAGTTTAAAAAACTTACTTTAAAAAAAGTGAAAACCGACTTCAAAAACCTAAAATGAATAAAAATAAATCTTGACAGCTTCTGAAGTCGGTGCCAAGCTAAAATGCATTGAAGGATTTAAGACACCGACTTCAGAAACTGTTAAGTTTTTTATAACAGTTATTTTATTTGTTTAGTATAAGTACTAAAACCAGAAAAAGACACTTTAAACTTGATAGCATACTAGATGTCTCTGTCTGACATGATATACAGCGAAAGGAATTTCGATCCAACCAAAAAGTTATGGTTATCCATCCTTATTCCTTGTTTATGGGGAACTTCTGTGCAAAATTTCAGCTTTCTAGGTCCAAGGGTTTGGGCTGGGCGTTGATGAGTCAGTCAGTCAGTCAGTCAGTCAGTCAAGACTTCTCTTTTTATTTATATAGATTGATAAATTAACATAAAAGTAAAAGTAAATGAGTCGTTTACTTGAGCGTAATATGGTGCGTGTGTCCTTCCTCGAGGGTGACGATGTGGTGCGGCGGCTGGAAGCGGTACTCCTTCATGTTGGGCTTCACGTAGTACTGCGCCGGCGACAGCGAGCCGAACCGCAGGCGCCCGTCCGCGCCGCTGCCCACGTTGCGCCGGTACGTGCCGCCGCTCACCGACACTAGAGCACCCTGCCCACAAGAACGCAACCACAGATTAATACAGATGAGACACTCCGCAGTTTAGGTATGAAGCTACAAGTACGCGGCGGGCTCAGCTCACTGGGTCAAGTCAGTGTGGGCTGCCGCGCACCGGCCGGCTCGCACATTAGTTCGATACTCACTCACGTGCCGCATTGTAAAACAACACAACCCTAACGAGACAGAAGGTAGGTATAAGAGTTACGCGATAGAAAGAGAGGCAACTTGTAGGTGAACAAGCGTTGTGCGACCTGAATTGCACTTTATTGTGTCGTAGCAAGAGTCGTTTTTTATTTAAATGATTTTGCGGAGTGTTCTATCTGTATTAATCTGTGGTTTTGGTAAAAAAATAATTAGGCCGAAACGTTGGTTATTATGCAGAAAAAAAAGCAATTTTCTAACCCATACATTATTTTCTATGTAATTTTCATTCATAACGTTACGTTGGCATTACGTAGATCGCCATGCATGATGCAAGTTAAAATAGAGCAAAAGGTGGTTCCCCTTTTCATTTCACGACTGTACTTAAATCTTTTTTTATATTATTTTTCTACAGCACTACCTAGCTATATTTTTCGTGTAATAATAGCGTGCATTATTGAGTGTGCAAGCCATCCTCCGCCATTTTATCTGTGTAAGTATTGTATACAAAACATTGGTTTTCTCGACTGTTAAATTACTACTTTGTAAATGCTGTACTGTTTAACTGTTTTTTGTCCCAAATAAATAAAATAAAAATAAAATAAAATAAAATTGGTCAGGCAGGGGCCATAGTGTTTCCATAGTTCTAGGTAACCGTCCACAGCCACCCAAACCCATAACCCTATATGTTTTGTGTCCATTTTTTGCAATAGTCGTGCACCAACCGGGGGTTGTCCTTGGGTGCACTTGCATAGTGCATACAGGTATAATCATCGGTTGATGCCTCCTCATAATTTAAAATTGTCTAAGGGGCCTCTGCGAGTTTGCTTCGGCCCCTCGTACGCCTTCCAAAGGTCCGGGACCCCAGGGTCCCCAGATATGTCAAAGCCAAATTGAAATACGAAATAATAAATGACTATAATTTATAATGTTAAAGAGTAGAAAGATCGTAATGTAACCTGCAAGGGCGTGCCATCAGCATCATCTCTCAGCTCCACAGTGATCTCCGCGAGCTTGTGAGCCACGATATCTCCGTTATCGTCCGGAGCACTGAACACGTAGGAATCCTTTTCAGCAATGATCTTGTAGTGTTTAGACGCGTCAAGCGGCCCGAAGCGGTAAGTGCCGTCTTGTGATGTCACTTGGATTAGTTTTAGATCGTCTGGAATATGGAGAGGTAGGTTAGGTTTGGTTTAGTTATATTGAGCTAAAATTGTTACATTTTTTGCTGAAATCAGGCTTTTGCTAAAACAGAAATCACAGATATAGATATACATAGATAACGCAATTATTACGATTTGTATTGAAACCAAGCGTGCCGACTTTTTAATACCTACTGTGACGTCACAGCTGCAATTTAGTGACGGGACATCCAAACCGATTCAAAGCCATCGATGCCGCCGATGCCCCTTCGCCCCGCTACGATTCAACTGAAGCTGCCGCCGTGATCGTCTCGCTCATACTCATATATTTTATATCTGTTGTCCCGCTCGCTCTCACCTCGCGCTCCTACCCGCCAACCACGCCAGCAATCGTCAGTACGCCGAGTTGTTTAAAAGTGAGCAGTCGCGTCGCGCTTTAGAGCAATTTCATTCTACATTTTGGATACTTTCGCATAATCTCAAGTAAGTTTACTAAAATATATTTGTTGATATTTCTTTGAAACACAAAGCATTAGTATAGACATGCATGATTAAGATAAGAAACAGTAGTTTAGGTAACCTAAAAATTACAAATCGATTAATATGAATGACATCGATTTTCTGACAGACGAATGGTATAGACAGACGAATGATATATAGACAGACGAATGATATATTTGAATGGGAGAGTTTCGAGGAATTACCAGTCCATATCCTACATGGCGTTTCATCTCTGAGGTAGTGATGGATTAATTAGCATTCGCATTCATTGTTAGCATGCGAATGCTTATTTAGCATTTAGCAAATGAAATGTAGTTGCGAATTTCTGTGAAATGTGAAATGAATTATTATTCATCCCTTCATACTTCATAGGTTGACAGCGCGCAGCTGCAGTGCGCGCTCTCTGTCACACCCACGAAAAGTCGGAACTACTAAACTAAATCTATGTGTTTCACGTGACCCTGACTACGTTCGCAAGTGAAATTATTAGCAATTTGGTGGTGCGAAGAATGAAGTCAAGCAATTATTAGCTTTTTATCTTCGATTAGCTCGTACTCGTACTTAGAAGCGTATATTGAATGAATGCGTGTGATTGTATTGTTAATAATAATTTGTGATTTTGTGTGGCACGTGCGTGCCGCGCGATTCTTTTTAAATTGTTAAAAACAGCAAACGCGCTCTTTAATTCACATATTAACAAAATTCACATACTTGATTATTATTAATTATCGTCATATTAGCAAATAGCATAGCAATAGCATTTCGTATGCTAAGACTCAAGAATTCGCATGCTAATGAAATTTATTCTAAATCGCATTAATTGCCATCACTACTCTGAGGTAGCCAACTTTTTTCACATATTGAGGCAAAGGATCCTATGAATAAAGCAAATTGGTCAAGCTGGATGTTTGTTGCACAAATATAGTTTGTTGTTTAGGCGTGAGTAGATGAGTATGTATGTATTTTATTTCCTACTAATCCTACTAATATTATAAATGCGAAAATTTGTGTGTTACTCGTTCACGAAAAACTACTGGACCAATTTTGTTAAAATTTGGCATGGAGGTAGCTGACACACCGGATTAACACATGGGGTAGATTTTATCCCGGATATTATACGTTTAGGGGGGTTCAATGAGACCAAGCTGTGGTATATATATAGTGAATTTTATAAGATTTAATGCGTAATCATATTTTACTTGTTGTAGGCTATGGAAACAACAAAATCGCGAAATAAAACCAGAGAAGATATTTTAGAACCCAAAAGAAGAGCTAGTCGAAAACGTCATGAAAAAATAAAAAAGGATCCGGAACTAACTGCATTGAGAAAAGAACAACAAAAAGAAAACTATGCAAAGAGAAAGAGAGAGAAGCGTGTCGTATCTATTAAAGATAAAAGTACACATGAACAGCAAAACCAAAGACAGAAGTGGCGTGAAAATTCAAGTGCTTATTACCGCAAAAAAAAGCAGGATAAGGAAGTACTTCAAGTAAATATTAGGGAAGAAGGAGAGGAAAGTGAATTTATTGGATCTAGCGGCGGCAATGACAAAGATCCCTTACTCGTTGAGCCGTCATATTCAGCGATGCAAAACACAAAGAAAAAAAATGTTGTTACTGTACTTTCCGACGTCAAAGTAAACTATGATCTTAAAACGCTAAAAAATCTCGTATCGTCCAATACTAGGTCTAACTGGGAATATAATTGTTCATCTTTGGATGTCGGAAAAAGTTTTAAAGAATTAAAATATAATTAAATATTTATACTTAGTTGTTCGACTTAACATTAGTCATGGAGAAAGATTAAATCTTTTAAAATCTATAAGTACATATGAGTACCTGATTGCAAAGTGCCAAATCATTTTAAAACGATAATTTAAGTTTAATTTTGAATTGTTAATTATTTTTAAGTTGATTTTTAATAACTGTCGTTGTCATTTTGTCTATAAAGCAAGTTTGTATTCAGGAACATTAAGAATATTTAATAAAAAAAAAATAATATGATTACAAAAGTATGTTTTTATTGCCCTTGAAACAAAATAAGCTTATTATACAGTTGTCTCTTTGTCAAAGTAGGTTTTATATATTTGGTCAAATAATGAAAACGCACATCCATGTATGTGCTGGCGACTACCTTAATTAAGTTAACTAAATGATTTTCCGTTGGAGATTGATCAAACTGGTGAACGGCGATGCTATTAAAGATGTTGCTATTTACAAAATAACGTAAAATCTTATTGATAAACAGAGGTTTACGTATTGACGGATTAATGCTGAACGTTTGCGATTTGTTAATTATGTCACGGATTTCTAATTCGGTAACTTTACAAATCTGAATAACATCCTTAGTGGGATAAACCAGACCGCCTTTATCTTTAAAAACCACCAATTCATATGTACGATCGATATCTGGTTTTTGTAATACCAACGCACTGTTACATTCATCGCATTTAATTTGTTTTTGTATTGCTGTTACAACATATCCGCCAATATATGTGATTATTTGATCACAAAATTCTGTCATTTGAGGCAATGTTTTACAAAAATCATCAAAATCACGGACACTGCTTATATTGAGTTCTTTAAAATCTGCATGATCATCATAAGAGAGAGAACCTTGTGTAGTAACATTAATCGTTTGAATCGCCGAAGAACAATTCAGAATTGAAATTTGCTCCAGTTCCACACAATTACCAGTATTGCAATTTTTAATTTCAACGTGACTCAATAATTTCTTATAAAAAGACTGGAACTGCCGTGAAGTAGGGTTGTTGTTACTCCCACCGTGGGCCCGTACATTACAAAAGAATAATTCGAGGTGGTCCTGGCTAAATCGGTACATTGACATAAAATTGATTCTCTGTTCTTCAATCAAATGCTGAAAAAGAGCCTTTGTACTTTTTATACAAACTAATAGACCAAGAAATCCTGTCTTTCTACCACTGTTAGTCAACAAATCTCCTTCTGAAGTTCGCAGTCCTTTAATGTATTCTTCGGCCTTTTCCAAAAAATCCATAATTGTTTTTTTGTTACTTAAGTTAAGTGGGTGCTTATAACCGAAGTTTTTTAAGTTTCGAGAATTTAGAACGTCGAACAAATTATTGAAAATATGTATAAATTCAGTTGTAGCTAACGAATCTTTGAAATTTGAAATTCTCAATTTTTCTCTACAAAAATCGATAGAATCGGCAATGCTTTTACTTAAAAGTTGAGTTGCCAATTTAACTTTCATTTTTTGATTTTGAAAGTTTATGTGTTGCGCTCGTAATTTGTTAGCTAAATGGAACATTTCAGTTGTTTGAAGTTTGTGCAGAAGATCAAAATATTTCCATGAAATAAATTTTCCATTATTGTCGACTATCGTTCCATATACATGAAGACAATTTCTAATTAATTTTATCATGTGACAAGCGTCCAGAAAAATTGCTATGGGTTGTTTAGTAACAGGGTCTTCAAACGTACTTTTTATGTCATTTGGATCTAATTTACAACCCAACAGTTTTGCCATTGTGATATTGGATGGGCATCCATCAAAAGTAAGGCCGACTACGCTTATATTTGACTCGTTCAAATGTCGCAGACACTGTAGCACTAAATCTGCCTTTTGTCGACCATTTGCTCCATCTATTAAAAAATACCCGACAGGGACCTGTAAACAAAAGTAAATAAAAATAATAATTAAGACAACAAATAACGTTTAATAAGAAACAAAATAATCCAGTTAAATATTTGTATTACCTTCCAACTAGCATTTATTCCAGTAACTAACATTACTAGTGCTTCTTTTGCTTCGGGAACCTCATCTGTATCTAAACAGCCACCAAAATCTACATATCCATGGAATCTTTTCCCATCCCATTCGATTTTTTTTCTAATTGCCATTTCATCTATCATTAGACAGCAATATAAAGGTTTTTTTGATTTACTTGCAATCAATTTTAAAGCATTCAAAGATTCAGTTGTAAAACCAGGATTACCATTTATACATTTATACCACTTATGAATGGTGTGAGGATGTGGTAAGCATAGATTAAAAACCTTTCTAACATAACTGTATGCTTTCGTGGAATAATAGTACAAAGTCAATGCAAAAGTGCGGAGTGCTGGTGAATACTTTGATGTACTGATTTTTTTTTTGTTGTGCTGCTGTCTAGAATATAATTCTCGAGTTGTAACGTTGGTTGATTGAAGTAAATTAGCTTCCTCATCACTAATAAGTGATTTTTGCTTTAAGCAGTTCAGTAAGGTCGTCAGAGTGAGAATTTTATTGACTTTACGACGGTTCTGCTCCCTTAGTCTTTTTATTACCTTGTTTTGTTGATTTATTTTTTCTTGTGCATTGTTAAGTTTAATTAATAATTTCTTTTCTGTTACTCTTTCCCCTCCTGATGTGGGTAGTTCATTGACATCCTGGAAGATAAAGTAAGTTATAGTTGATTTTAGTTGCCGGTTCCTAGTCTCTCCCAATCCCTGCTCCCGCTTCCACTTCCACTCTCGCTCCCGATCTAAGTTCCGTTACACGCTTTCGATCATGTTTTCCACTTTTGCTATTAGCTTACATTATACCGTTAGTCTTTTTTCTTATTTTATGTATGTAGGTACATACATCTTAATATATATAAATTACGTGTCACGACGTTTGTCCGCGATGGACTCCTAAACTACTTAACCGATTTTAATCAAATTTGTACACCGTGTGCAGTTTGATCCAACTTGAAAGATAGTATGAAAAAAAAAATATGACAAAAACGTTAGCCACAGCAACGCGTGGCCGGGTCAGCTAACTAAGTATATATTTACATGAAAAATTTATACTATACCTGTACTAGTTTTCTCTTCCTTGACAATGATGGAGGTTCTTGTGGTGTATCTTTATTCTGTAAAGCACAAATGAGTGTATGTCAGATATTTTTATACACGATTAAATAAAAACACTGTAAAACATTAATTCACTAACCTCGTCTTCATTGTCAATGAGTTTTAGTATATCTATAGTGGGGCATGCCGTTTTTTTCAACAATCTCAACTTTTTTCCTTCAATGAAACTAATATTTTCAAAATGTATAGAACAAATAGTACTGTGTTTAGTCGGGAACCAGTCTTTCCGTCCCGTGGCCGCAATCCATTTTTCTTTTATGATTGGATCATGTGGGAAACTAAAAAAAAATATTTTTAAATGCAATAGAAAATAAACACATTAAATATATAAAAATAGTCGTATAATGTTGAAAGGATAAACAAAAACACATTAAATACATCAACCCTAAAAAAATTATCCTCCTTTTTATAGCTGTCCTGTAAAATTAGGTCATGTATATGAGCTTGTTATATCTACTAAATTGGCTTTTTTATATCATTCGTCAGTCCGATATCGATTAAAATCGATTATTGATATATGTTGTAGAACGAACAGCACTAGTTGCTACAATTGACAGACGAATGACAAATTGCCTGTATCACGAAGTCGAAGCGATGCGCGACAGTATCGCTTGTGCGATATTCATCGTCTCCTAACACACAACGTCAGATCAAACGTCCAAAGCAAACGCGGCAACGTAATGTGAATAAAGTTTACTTAACGGTAATTTATAGTTAGGAATATTCTGGAACGACACGCAGCTTGGAATACTTAAAAACAGTTTTAATATGAATTTACGCATAATATAATTTTAAAATAACTTACCTGTGATAGGAAATATGTTCCTGCCTTTGGGTGCTCGAAATTTTTGGGCTATTGCAGTTAATTATCACGCAACGAGGCATTTTTTTAGTTTTTTGCGAACGTTCGGCTGCAACAACGGACGCGCGGGGACTGAAGTTAGCGGCGACCAACCTCGACGCTTGGTCGGGGTTCAGACACGCAAAGTGCATGCATTTGCGTTATCTATGTATATCTATATCTGTGACAGAAATACTAGTCTGTAGATTCTTCGAACGAACGAAATTTAACGAATCTGCACGAAATCTAACTTAGAGAGATGTATTGATGATTTTTATGGTTAAAATTATATAAATACATATGTTTTATTGTCGCGTATCATATTTTGATCAAGATACAACCTGGCACGGACCTGCAAGTTGCAAAAAACCCAAAAAAAAATGAATTTCGCGAGCAATACTGCGCATCCCACTTAATGAACTAAGTTTTCACCTTTGATTCATTATGTTCAATTAAAGGCACAAATGAACAACAAGTGAAACGGCAGACAACGGCTTGAGGACAATGATTACTATATCGTACCTGACGTGAGTGTGAGAGTGACGTCATCGACGGGCGGTACTATCTTGCCCTGTAGTGTGAGCGCCTGGCGCGCGCGCAGCGTGAGTGCGTGCGGCTGGCAGCGCGCGCGCCCCACCACTTGTTGCGGCGTCGACGGCGACATTAGTAGGGACGATGACGAGGCCGACACTACTGCTACTTCGCCCTGGGAACGACAATGGAGTGATAATGCCAGGTCCTACTGCTTGAATCAAAAATAATAAAAAAAACCGGTCAAGAGCGAGTCGGACTCGTACACCGAGCGTTCCGTACCATCATATATTTATTTATTTATTTATTTTAGAACATGGAGGACTTACAGCTAATAAAAACAAACAAAAAGGAAACAATAGTGCTCACCTATAGATTTACAATATTAATTTATGGTGTGAGCACAAAAAAAACACATCGCCCAAATAGTAATAACCAATTTAAATACTTGATTTACAATTAAATGACTGAGAAAATGAAGTTACTAAAAAAAAAAAACAAGTAATATAACCTACCGCTACTTGAAAAATTATATGTAATTTTTGTTGATGATTTTTATGAAAAAGTGTGCTATTTAGAGACATCGTTTTATTTTTCCTGTAATCTTTACATAAACTTTTATCACATAGAATAGAAATAATAGTTTTAGATGTCGTTTACCCAACTATTTTGCAAATAAGAAAGAGGTAAATATTTTTAGGGATTAGTAGTTCTTGAGATATCCAGCTGTGACAGACGGACAGACAAACAGACTGAGTCGCACCATAAGGGTTCCTTTTTAATATTTTGGCACGGAACTCTAAACATGTGTCTGGTTTACTTAGCCTAGACTGTTGTCTACGAAAATAAATAAATTTAATTTAATTTATGTCCTTAGTGCTGGGCATAGATCTATAAGTTCTGAGACAGACAACATATTCGTCAAAACATGACACTCGTTTTTTTGTACAGACGTTTTAATAATCCCCTTACATCAGCCATATAGAGCGTATGCTCGAAGCCGTATCCTCCGCCGGGCTGTTTGAGCGGCACCAAAGGTCCCACATCCTTGGTGGCGTGGCCGTCGGTACTGATGTGCAGCACGAGGTCCTCCACGGGCTGTGGTGATGTTACTTTGATGACGACTGAGTGCGCGGTGGCTACGAAGTACACCGTCTGGAAATAAGAAATAAGTTTATTAATAATAGGTTCTACCTGTGACTTCGTTCGCGTGAAGTTTCTCGTTTTCACATAAACATATCATGTGACGCTCAGGAATACTGTAGCTTCCCATTAGTGAAAGAATTTTCAGAATCGGATCAGTAGTTCCTAAGATTAAAAATATTACCTCATTTTATTTTAATGTAATATAGAAATCACATGAAAACACTGATTTATATTAATAAGGATTGGGAATACACAGGGTGTAAGTGTAAACAGTGGCAACCTTTTAAGGGGTCAATGTACTGATCATTATGAACAACTTTTACTATGGGACCAAACCTGAAAATCGCGAAAAAAAAATCAGATGTGCCTACATTTTGACAAACTATGCGAACATAAATGTACTGAACAGCTGATTTTTTTCGCGATTTCGTGTTTTTCTATCTATAATATGTATCTTCTATTTACAAAAAAAAATGTATACAACGTGTAACGTTAAATGCGCAAAACCTCTTAAGGGGTCATTGTACTCAACATTATGAACAACTTTTACTATGGGACCAAACCTGAAATCGCGAAAAAAAAATCAGCTGTTCAGTACATTTTGACGAATTATGCGAACATAAATGTACTGAACAGCTGATTTTTTTTTTGCGATTTCAGGTTTGGTCCCATAGTAAAAGTCGTTCATAATGATGAGTACAATGACCCATTAATAGGTTTTGCGCATTTAACGTTACACGTTGTATAAGTAGTTTATCAGTCATCTCGTTACCATAACACAGGCATTAGGTTGCTTAGCTTGGGACTAGATGGCGTTGTGTGAAATGTCCAAGGATATTATTATTATTTCAGGTTTGGTCCCATAGTAAAAGTCGTTCATAATGATGAGTACAATGACCCCTTAAGAGGTTGTCACTGTTTACACTGACACCCTGTATAACTTAAATTGGATTTGATTGACATAGATTTTCTTTTGTGAGTTTTTGCTCGATAACACTCATAACAAGTTGCTTGTGTAAATTTGCGCAATAAACTTGTCAGAACTCACAGTAGGCACCAGTGTGGAAGTGTCAGCATGCGCCTGCTCCGGCTGGAAGCGGTGGCAGCCTCGCGGCGTCAGCGTGTACAGCTCGGCCGCCGGCACGCACTGTTGCGAGGCGCCGCCCGGCACCGCCATGATGCCGTCCGAGCTCTTGCTGCTGTATTCCACCTGGGAGACAGGAAAACTTCACTAATTAAGGTACGTTGGGTACCAACCCAACTGATAAGGCGCGTCGTAAATCTTCGTACGCACAGAAAAGAAAGTATGGCCCCGAAGATTAACGAAAGAATGTTAAAACATACAATCAACCTTAGATCACTAATATAAGGTTCATAATACACTGCAGCTGTTAGTTCCGTCTCACTCGCAAGTATGGCGGCTGACTAACATGCTCCGCGGCGCGCGCTAACATGGCGGCAGCTGCCGATCAATAGCGGTACAGGAAAAAAGAAGCGCGGTGCGTGGAGCGTGCCGATTGGTCAATAGCATTTCCCGCGCTTTGAAAATTTCATCTTGTGCGCAGGTACGTTCTTTTATTCATTAAATTTGAATGAATGTAACCATTTTAAAAGCCACTGTTTTTGGATTTTATTCCTTTAAGAATCGATTATTTAAAAATCTTACGTTTTTCTGCGCAACATACCTTGCGCACCTTTCACTTTGAAATAATGTATGTGTATACCTTGTTTTCGGCCAGTCTTCATTGTAGCGGTCAATCTATCCATTATATTCAAAGACAAGGAGGATGTAATGTACTTAACTCTTAGAGAGTGAGTTAACTCGGGAGTAAACTCCCGTCGTGCGTCGCAGCTGCCACACACTTTTTCACCTCCAGGAAATTTTTGAATTTATTGTTCAACTAGTCAATCTTAAAGTTCTTGCGCCTTACTTTGGATATTCAGAAACATTCTTACCTCAACCTCATGCGTAGAATGTATCCTCAACACATAGCCGGTATGCTCGAAGGTGGGCACATTGGCATGGTCCTGGGTAACCGCCACGTTATGTCTGGTCTCTGCCCAGCACAGCGGGTCGCTTTCTACTGAAATCTCTACGCTTCCGGGGAGAACCTCCTCGAAGGTGTACTTGCCATCTGCAAATCGAAAACTAAATTAATACAATGCGACTCAAATAAGAAAAGGAACGTCAATGACCTCTAACCCTCAAATGATGATTTAAAAGTACGGTTTGCAGAGAAATCTCATTTGCGTATCAATAACATTTTTTTTTTTGTTTAAGTTGTTTCTTAGTTAAATTAAAGTGAAAAAAAAACATCAAAAAATTAGTCATAATTAGTTTAAAAAAGAAATATACCACTTTCTTTCATATTATCATTGTTGGCAACAATTTACCAGAAAGAATTAAAAATTCTTCGTTCATGATTCGCAAATAAATGTTATTTAAAAATATCTTGTTTTGCTCACCCTAACCAATTTATTAGATTTGACGGCTATGATGTCACAACATATTCTTATTTGAAACACATTGTACAAGTATTTATTTATTAGTCACCAACTTATATTCAAAGTTTATACCACACCTATCAGTACGGCCGATTTATTTTGGCAAGTCGGAACTTCGCGCAGAAGGCTACACAGTAAGAAGTTTAGGAACCAACTGGCATGAGGCGAGTGTGACTTGTGAGTGAGAGAACATGCGCGAAAGTCTTGGCTCCATATCGTGATGGTCATGTTATGGAGGATGCGCCGTGGTAGCCCGGGAAATTCAATTTTTTTTTTTGGGATTTCGTACAGATTCGATAGATTTCGTTCGTTCGACGAATCTGCACGAATTCTAACTTAGAGAGATGTATTGATGATTTTTATGGTTAAAATGATGTAAATATTTATGTTTCGTTGTCGCGTATCATATTTTGATCAAGATACAACCTGACACGGACCTGCAAATTGCAAAAAAAAACCCAAAAAAAAAAGGAATTTTGCAGGCTACCCTTAGGCTTAGTTGTTTATCACTAGCAGAGTTACACCCCTGATAGTTGAACAGCTAGCGACTTGCCATAACAGAACCAGGGTATTGGACGACGAGATCACCGCACCACCAATATTTTAGCTGATCTATTCTATAAAAATCTCTCAGAAAAAAAAGCTGAAGTGAGCTGTCAATAGTATCAATCCCTAGCAACAGGTGGAATGCCAGCTCACTTCACCAAACATTCAGCCGTTGACCTCGCCAAGCTCGCCAACAAGCTGTCTCCTTACCCTTAGCTGTGGTAGTGACGGGCGTGCCCACGTAACCACCGTCGGGCGACAGCGGGCGCAGCGTCACGGGGATGTTGGCGCACGCGGCCGGCAGCTTGCAGTGCACGCGCCCGCTCAGCTTGCCTTTCAGCTGAGAGAATGTCACGCCGTCTACCCGGGCGTTGCCGACTGATACTTTTTGAGTTAGCGGGTAATATCTGTGGAGAGATAAATATTATTACTAGCGGACCCGACAGACGTCGTCGCCCTGTCCAAATTTCAATAATTCATACAAAGTTCCCATAGAAAATGCGCTTTTCCCGGCAACTTTTCAATTTTTTCTTTCCGTAAGAACCTGATTGAGACTATTTCGAACATTTCAAAGCAAAAATTTGCCAAACCAGTAAAGCCGTTCTGAAGTTATGCGCTTACCAACGAACAGCATTTCATTTTGAGGGTTCCGTAGTCAACAAAGAACCCTTATAGTTTCACCATGTCCGTCTGTCCGCGGCTTAGCTCAAAGATTCCTAGTACTAGAAAGCTGTAATTTGGCACGTAAAGTGGGGATGATGTTTTTGTATTCTCGTATATCCCATGGTGTGGGGTATCATTGGATAGGCCGTTCAAAAATATTGCGGGTCTATGAAAACCATTTTTCAATTCAGGGATCAGTTTGTGCTATTTTTAACCGACGAAAAAAAATGGAGAAGGTTCTCAAGTCAACACATAATTTTTTTTTGTCATGTCTGACCACGCATAAAATAAGAATCTTTCAAATCGTAGAAAGCTACGATTTGAAAGATTCTTATTTTATTCATGCTAAAAGTTGTTCATAATGATGAGTACAATGACTCCTAAGCGGTTGTGTCTTCAATTCTGGGGCATGTTGTATATTAGAATAATACCTAAAAGACTAAGTTTGCCTAAGCGTGATAGTGAAATACTCACTGCAACCCATCCCTCTGTTCCTGCTCCGACACCTCCACCTTAACGCTGTACACGCCGGGCGCCAGGTACGTGCACCACGCGCCCTGGTCGCCGTCCGCCGCCACGCGCACCTGCCCGCCGGCGCCCTGCTCGGCCTGCAGCAGCACGTTGCGCCCGCCGGCCGGGCTCACGGCGCCGCACACGCGCCAGCGCGACGCGCGCACGTTGGGGGCCGAGCGGGGACCCGTGGGGGTCACTACGAGTTGGATGTCGTCGAACTGGCATTGTTCTGGGGGATTAGAAAGGAATTCCTATATTTTTTGGAGCATATTTTATCGCTTTGAACGACACTGTACGGCCATAGCAGTCATCAGTCAATGAACTCAGCCTATCGCAGCCCACTGCTGGACATAGGCCTCTCCCAGTCTGCGCCACAGCACCCTGTCCTCCGCCTTCCGCATCCAGTCTGTCCCAGCCACTTTCTTCAGGTCGTCGGTCCATCTAGCTGGGGGGCGTCCCACACTACGCTTACCGATACGCCGTCTCCACTCCAGGACTCGTCTGCTCCACCGGCCATCGGTCATTCGACAAACATGGCCAGCCCACTGCCACTTCAGTTTGCTTATTCTGCAAGCTATGTCGGTTACTCCGGTTATTTTCCGGATAACTTCATTCCTGATTTTATCCTTCAAAGAAACTCCAAGCATAGCAGTAATAACAATAAAACTTCTATTATGTCTCGTTTTTGTCCTTCAAAGTGTTAAATAAGACTCATTTTTATTTTGGGAATGGCCATCTGGTAACTCACAAACTTGAACAAAACACTACTTCACAACACAATATGATGCATTTTAGCTAGAGCTGCTATTTTGGGATACATTTTTACATAATTAAGAACACATAAAACAAATACACATTTTGAGCCATCTAACGCCCACTTTCTCGGAGCAAAAATTATCAACGTGTTAAAATTAAACACAAGTTACAAGTTGTAAGTGATAGGATTGGCTATTGACAATTTAATTTCATCAATCCTTAACAATTTGTTAGTGTTGATTTTTGTGCAGGGTCTGCATGAAGGACGATGAGACAGAAGCTCATGTGCTTCTAAACTGCCCGGTGGTTGCCGCATACAGGGCGAAGTACTTTAGTAGCCCAGTTATCGTCCGTGAGGTTGTCAGTAATATTAAGGCGCTGCTGGCCTTCTTTGAGGAGCTGGGGTGGATCGAATGATCGATTTTCCCAACGGAGTTGCGGATATCAGCCCATATTACCTATTATCTATTATTACCTAATGTTGATTTTCGTTCCAGAAACCGGGCATGTACAAGGAATATAGTGCTTTGCGATAACACATAGTAAGACTTATGACATTGACATACGAATCAATTTAAAACAACAATTAATAAACAATTTCCTTACCATGCTTAAACCCAAGCGTGTAAGTGGAAGGCTGCAGGTTGGGCAGAGTGAACTTGCCGGCGGCATCAGTGTTGCCGACCGGTTTGCCGTCCATTATGACGCGCGCGCCTGACAAGCCCGGCCCGCCTATTGACTTCACTACATTTCCGACTACTGTGAACCCTGTTACCTGGGGAGAGAATACGAAATTGACTAACACAAAAGCACTAATGTACCGTTGTATTAAATACAGCACTGTTTTGTTTGCAAAGTGTAATGGTGTACTTTTACAAAAGACTGAAAATAACAAAATTAACATCGGCATGTTTTTGACCGCTTATGTCGGAACAATCCAACAAATATTTTCGTGTCCATTTCACCAGGGTCGCATATTTACGACCAAATACCGCAGCTCGTATAATCTGCTTTTTTATTTCATTACGCATTTACGCTGTATTCTATCAAAAAGATTTTTCAATGTACTGTGCGGGGCGGTATGGGGCACGACAACTGATATGAAGTCGGGCGGTTAAAAGGTTAATTTAATAAATAATAGTATCATCTCCTGCCTGTAGGCCATAGGCATTTTCATGGGAGTTTATAAAATAGCCTTACACTTTATCATATTTAATTTGTGATAAACTGAAAAGATAAGAAACACAACCTACAATCAAATTATCTGTGTAGGCCATTTATCAAAACTTACCTCAAAAGCATGCTTGATGAACAGACTGTCATGCCTGACAGTGAACGGCACTGCCTCTGGTCTCACATTGTAGCTGACAGTGACCTGACCAGGAGGAGTGGCCAGTGCCAGGAGTTTGTATTCTCCAGCAGGTACCAGGCCGAAGTTAAACTCTCCATTGGCATCAGTAATGGAGTGGCAGATGGGAGCATCTGGCACACCTTGGAGAAGAGCTGTTTTGCATCCTTCTACTCGGAATTTTGGGCTTTCCTAAAACAATTGTTAAATAATTTGCTAGTGTCCTTTTTACAGTGTTAAATCTTGTATACGGAACTCTTTAAACGTCGATTGACACCCAGGTGTGCGATAGCAATTAAAAATCTATTGTGTCTGCTAATTGACATGCAACAGGTTAATTAATAAAATGTAATGAAATACGGTAGACCATACCAGTACGTTCTATCTATCTACAGTAGACCATTCGCTAGAAGAGAAACAATTATGTGGAACATGTACACTTACCTCTTTGGAATACAGCAGCACATACAGGCCACCGATAGGGCTGCCGAATGAGGTGACTGATCCTGTCACATCATAACCTTTTACTGCAAGCACACCAAATGGCAGAGCAGTGTTACCCTCCTTCACCTGAACTACAGCTTGAGCAGGGTCTAGCTTCCATCTGAAATAAATAATGTTCTTGTTTTTGGCAATATTCTGAATGAAAAAGTAACAAAAAAAAACCGGTGAACAGCAAGTTGGACTCGGGCACCGAGGGTTCCGTTCCGATTTCTGAAAAAATGTGCTATTTCGAGACATTGTCTTCTTTTTCCTGTTATCTTTACATAAACTTCTATCACAGAGAATAATTTCATATTTTTCTCTTTTCAAAATTCGGAGATAAGGGGGGGGATCGGTTTTTTTTTACATTTTTCATCAAAAGTCGAAAACTGTGCTGCCTAAAAAAAAACAAAAAATGTTTGAGAATGTGCAAACAGCGCTCTTTCATATGATACCCTACATGGCCTACTACTTTGAATTTTTAAGACCCCCTTTACCCCCCGTACTTGTTGCAAAAAAAAAATTTTTTTAGTTCTTTCTTATTTGAAAAATAGTTGGGTAAAAGTCATCTAAAACTGTTCCAAATTTTAGCAGTAGTCTTTCATGAGATATCCAGCTGTGACAGACAGACAGATAGACTGAGTCTCACCATAAGGGTTCCTTTTTACCATTTTGGTACGGGACCCTAAAAATAGGCAAATCAACACTATGACAAATAATACTAAATGTAAACAACTGGCTGAAGTAAAGTACAGGGAGCCTAAAACGGCCACATTAAGCTATTCCTCTAAAAGTGATTCATTACCTGAATTCCCAGCAATTTATTATGATTGTGCTATTTGACATTAAACTGCAAAAAAGCAATTCATAATTTGTGGACCATTTTACGAATCTCCATACAAAACTGTCAAACAGATGAATTGTGTGCTATGAATTGTACGCAGATCAATTATGAATTGTCAGTTTGTGACCGTTTTATGATTTCAAATATGATTCATAAATACCTATTATCCTATTATGATTCTGCCAAAGTGGCCGTTTTAGCCCACCAGTACTTAAGAGGATTCTTATGAGAACTTGTGGCATAAAATTCTAAATATAATTTCTGTGAAAACAATACCTTAATCTTTTACTTACTTTGCATGGGAAGCCTTCACAATATATTTCCCTGGGATGACAGGTGTGAAATGAAAGTCACCACCAACCGAGGTCACAGTGTTCCGCACTTCTCCCTTATCATTCACCAGCTGGATGGATATGCCACTAGGTCCTTGCTTCTGACCAGCAGTGATCACCTGTCCCGTTATTCCAAAGCCATTGAAAGCAAAGTTGATGTCCTGACCAGAAGAGCACCGGTCTGTGGTACCGTCTACTGACAAGTTTACTTCAGACGGCTCGAAGCTCCATCCAGCCGGAGGATGGACCTTTAACACATACTCCCCTTTCTCATACAGAGGCAGGAAATAATAGCCATTTGTAGGAGCACTCTCAGTCTTCTCTTTCAAACTGCCTTCTTTGGTATAGCTGAAAAATTAATTTATGAATTAAAAAGTTCATTGTGAAGCTACAAATAAGTAACTACTGTTAAAAGTATTAGATCAAGCCAAATAGCTAAGATTTCAAGGTAATTGCTAACGTATACATAGGGAAAATTCAATTAGTACAAGTTTTAGGTTAACTTACAGGCCGATTTCTATTTTAGAGAAATCCAAAGGAACATGACTTTTGACGAAACCACCACATCCTAGGATGTCATTTGCACAACATTTTGTACTTAATAATAGTAAAATTATTGGTAAAAATATTCTACCGATGTAAGCAATCATCGCCATTTTTCAATAGTGATCACCCTTATCACTGTCATCAATTTCCATAGAAGACAGCGACATCTGGAGTTTGGTGTGATAACAAAAATTGGCAGCCATCTTGTCTGGCTTGTCATAAAAACATTTCAGATTTTCTAGCTATCTAATCTGTGGGATTTTCGGCAATTCAAAGAGTAAAGTAAGTATAGAGAGACGGCAATGGGGAGCCACACGCAAAGCTGTTTGTAGATGGCGCTCTGAACGACTGTACATTGTTTTACAAACAAATCCATACAATTTGACAATCGTTCGTTACGTCAAATCGTAGACAGAGAATTGTCTTCGCGTCAAATCAATGAAAAAAGTACAGTCGATCATGTGCCACCAAGCGTGATAAAAAGTTAGTTTTCCTCCCCATTGTCAACTCGTTCCCGACGTTGTTGATGCGCTTCTCGAGTTTATCTCAGTTAATTCTGTTAAAATTGTTTCATGTTACTGTTTGAGTTTTGTTTTTATTCCTATTATTGTTATACTTTGTTTTTCGTTAGCAATGTTCATTAGTCTTATTAGTTGTTTTGAACGAACTCCCAAGAATGAGTGAACCCCCAAGAAGATATTGTATTTTTGGCTGTGATGCTTTATGTAAGTGTTTACTACCGTACCGTACCTTTAATAAAAGTAAGAAAAAGTTTTATTCTGCTATTCATTAATTTCATTCCAATTTCAGTGGCATACGGTGTACCTACTTCTTCACCGGTTCCCAAACCCTGACAACCACTACGAGGCCCGATTTGTTCGCTGCTTGGATAGCGGCTGTTGGCGGCGAGGTTAGAGAAAGTGATTGTATGAAGATTTTAAGAACAAAAGCAGTGATCACCATTTTGATCCCACATTCAAGACTGATTGATTGGTAATAATAAACTGACATTTTCCTGAACTGCATACGTGTTTTTTAAAATTATATTATATCCCCGATTGCCCATAATTCACAAACTACTACCTATAGCTGGTATGCATACTATGAGTACCTACTCAGTATGCATAGGTAGGTGTATACATTAGACCCTTAGTTCACCCACCAAACATAAGGTGGCAGCACTTTCCATACATGCAAATTGTTGGGGCGTAACTCCCAACAGTGAAATTGTTATGTACTTGTTATGTTATGTTATGTTATGTAAATGAGTAGACGAATGTTTCCCTTGATGGATTTATTGCTACTGAATATAATTACAAAAGTAGTACACTTAAATAATATGTTAGAGATGCACAGGTAAGCATTATTGGTGTGCATAACTGAGTATGACGTACAAACTACCACACAGGTCAATGTACAGCGTAGCTCGTACATATTGCCCACTCACAAAAGATAACTGTAAATAATGGAATTGAAAATGTTATGTTAAGTATATAATAAAATGTTAAAAAAGAGATAAAATGTAAAAGAAAATAATCTAATCCTATCCTTATACAATTAAATCACAACGCGCAATAGGCGACGTTGCTTTGTTGAGTGTACGTGCACTCGATAAGTGCACTGCGCTGCTGTCGTCTGTGACGTCAAATACAGCTGCGTTGTCCACGATGTTTGCAGTCGACCTCCTTCTAGGCGCTTCGAGTGATAGTTCGCTATCACTCGAAGCGCAAATCACAAGCGCAAATCGAAGCGAAATCACAAGTTCGATGGACAGTTTTTGAGAATCCAGTTCCTTCTTGAGGTTGTTCGTAAGCTTCTCAAAATTTAGCAGCAGTTTGCAGTATTCTGCTTCGACACGGAAGTCTGATTTCATAATTACAGTGCCAGGTGTTTCTCGTTGGCCTTGAACAGGTCAATGTCATGTTGATATTGTTTTGCGACTTCATCATTACTTCGAACAGGGAGCGCGCGATGGAACTGACACCGTTGATAAGCCCACGTTAGCTTCTCGTATTCACTCGGCCTTGCGGATTCAGCAACATATGGTTGTAGTGTCCTATTTCATCGGTCGAGTGCTGTAGTTGTATTAAAATTACGTTACATTGTGTTTTCTGTTTTATTTTCTCGCAGATGTTTTCTAGATGATTGGTGAATTTTCTGGATACTGCTATACCGTGCCAGTAGGGCTTGACGTCATAGGACACGATAATCTTCCACTCGCCGCGTAGTAGTTGCATATTGGTCACTTTATAGACCTTGTTGAAGCTCGTCAATTTTTGTTGTGTTAGCGGCTGTGACAGGATTTAGCAAATATAGCAGTGCCATGACCAGTCCAATGAAGTTTATTTTTCTGTTTGCTGTTTTGCATCGTCGTGAACTTTGCGACTTGCTGTTTGTCTGTAGGTATGACTCATTTTCGTTTGTGTTTGATGTATTTTGCTGTTCGGCAGTTTCGTCACAGTTGATAGGTAAGACGGATAGTTTTATAATAGGCCTTTTCATATGCCCATTTCTTGTTTTCAGGCTAACGACCCGAACATATCCATCGTTCCCAGGGTGAAGCTCTGTTATTCTCCCCATGAGCCATTTTCCGGCTGGTGTATGATCATCATGAATAACCACCAGATCGCCTATTTTCACATTTTTCTGTGGTTCTTGCCACTTTGATCTGGCTGATAGTTGGCACAAGTATTCGTTTCTCCATCTCTTCCAGATTTCTACAAAGATCTTTCTTGTTAGTTCCCATCTTGTTCTTGCATCTTCCTTTGTTTCGATGACTGTCAGCCCCGGTCTACCCGATAAAAAGTGTGCTGGCGTCAGACAGTCTAGATCGTCTGTATTTTCGCTTAGTGGACACAGAGGTCTGGAATTCAAACAGGCCTCTAGTTTTGTTAGGATTGTGGTAAACTCCTCGAATGTTAATTTTTGTTCTCCTACTACTCGTTTCAAGTGGTGTTTTAGGCTTCTGACTGCTCGTTCCCACAATCCTCCCGCTGATGGCCAAGCGGGGGCATTAAAATGCCACTCAATCTTCATTTCCGCGATTTCCTTTTGTAGTTGGTCGCTTTTGTATGTATGTTCGATTTCCTCGTATTGCTCCACGAGTTGGCGGTTTGCGCCGACAAAATTTGTCCCGTTGTCACTGTATAAGTGACGAGGGGCGCCTCTTCTTGCTGCCATTCTGTTGAGGGCTGCCAAAAATGCTGAACTGGTGAGATCTGATACCAGTTCAATATGTACAGCTTTGGTCACCATGCATATAAAGACTGCTATGTAGCCCTTCGTTGTTCTTGCTCCTCTGCCTTTGTTCATTTTGACGTCCACAAATCCAGTGTAATCCACCCCTGTATGGTAAAAAGGCGGCGCTTGATTTACTCTTGCGCTCGGTAGGTTCCCCATCAGTTGGTGTCCTTTTGTTGGGTTGTTCTTGCGGCACGTTACGCATTTTCTGACTTGCATTTTCGTGACTCGCACGCCACCGATGATCCAGTATTTTTGGCGTAGGTGCGACAAGGTGAGTCGCGGTCCTCCGTGAAACGTCATTTGGTGAGCTTGGTCGATGAGCAAATGTGTTAGGTGGCTGTCGTGAGGGATGATCATCGGATGCTTCATGTCTTCAGTTAACGTGGCATTGTTCAATCTTCCCCCGACTCTTAGCAAGCCTTCTTTATCAATGTAAGGATTTAGAGGCAGTAGCTTGCTACTTGATGTCACTCTGCCGTGTTTATGTAAATGACTCATGTCAGTTGCAAATACCTTTTGTTGTGTTTGTTTTACTATTGCCTTAGTTGCACTGTTCAATTCTTGCAAAGTAAGGTAACTCGGTAATTGGCGATGTTTCGAGTCCAATGTTCGACCTGCTAAGTTCAATGCTCTGTGTATCCATGCGACTATTCGAATGACATGATTAATAGAGCTATGTTTTTGTAGTAATTGTTCGATTATGTTGATGGTTTCTGTGTTGGTTTGGACAGCATTGACTTGTTTCATTGCCGTTGATTTCACCTCTTGGTCTGACGTATAGACCCGTTTGACCGAGGTCCTTATTTCAGACGATGATAGCCAAATAGGACCTTGCCACCACAGTTTGTTTTCCTTCAATTGACCGGCGTACTGGCCTCGGCTTGCGGCGTCAGCGGGATTTTCATTTGACTTGACGTAATCCCAACACGAACGCGGTATTATATTGTTGATTGTTTTGACTCGATTCTCTACATATGTCTTCCATCGTGATGGGTCACCTTGTATCCAACCCAGGACTACCATAGAATCAGTCCAGCCATAGACTCGAATATCGTGTTGATGTAAGGATTCCTTAACCTTCTGCATTAATTTGCATAGTAGGTGAGCTCCATTTAATTCCAGTTTAGGCAACGTTGTTGCTTTTCTGTGTGGCACAATTTTAGACTTTGCAGCGACAAGTGTGACGTCTGTCGATGTGTGAACTCGTGCGTAAATAACACATGCATAGGCATCCAGGGAGGCGTCACTGAAGCCATGTAGTTCTATAGCTTGTCTTCCGTCACATCTGAGCCATCTTGGTATTTCACACAAGTTAATCGCCCTTATGTCCGCTTGTATTTTGCACCATTCTTTGTGTATGTTGTCGGGAACTTTGTCGTCCCATTGCAATTTGACCTCCCACACTTTTTGAAACAATAACTTCAGTTTTGTTGATAAGGGAGCCAGCCAGCCAAGTGGGTCAAATAATTTTGATATTTCAGCTAATAAGCTGCGTTTTGTATTTTTCTTGTTTGCGTCGTTTGAAATCGAACATTGGAATGTAAATTTGTCCTCTGTCGAATTCCAGCATAGGCCCAATGTTTTTGATGTGTGATCTGTTTTAAAGTTGAAGACCGTGTTTTCATTGTTATGTTGAGTTGTTGTATTTTCCAAGAGTGCCGGTTCATTTGATGACCATTTTCTAAGGTTGAACCCTCCACTTTTGAGTAGTTGTTTTAGGTCCGAAATTAGCTTCTGTCCTTGTTCAATGGTATGCGATCCGTGAACGAGGTCGTCGACGTAGAATGACTCCTCCACTACCTTTGAAGCTTCCGGAAAATTTTGACGCTCATCCTCCGCCAGTTTTCGTAGTGTCATTATGGCCAGGAACGGCGCCGCTTTGGTGCCATAAGTTACTGTAGCGAGCTGATATGAAAGTAGAGGTTGTTCGGGTGATTCTCGCCAGACAATCTGTTGTAGGCTTTGGTCACAGTGGGCCACTAAAATTTGCCTGTACATCTTTTCAATATCAGCTGTGTAAGCATACTTGTATTGCCTCCACTGTAATAATGTTGTTTGTAAATCTTGTTGTAGGTTTGGGCCCTTGTACATGAGATCGTTTAAGCTCCAACCGGTAGTTGTTTTTGCGGATGCATTAAACACAACCCTGTACTTGGTTGTTGTTGACTCAGCGCGTTCGACGCCGTGGTGCGGCAAATAGCAGTCGAGTGTCTTGTTACATGTTGATTGTTGCATATGACCTAAGTCAATGTACTCTGCTATAAATTCTTTATAGACTTTTGCTAAGTGTTGTTGTTTTCCCAATCTTCGTTCCAATGTTTTAAATTGGGCTATGGCCATCTGTTTGGAAGAACCCAGCTTGCATTCCCAGTCGGTTATCAATGGAAGTCTCACTTCGTATCTTCCATTTTCCAAACGTTGTGTGGTGGTAGTGTAGTACTCAATGCATTTCTGATCTTCTCCTGAGAAATCGTCTCGTTCCGTGATATCTTCGGAATCCCAAAACTGTTGCATGTCCTCCAGATTATTCAATACCACGTTGCAATGTAATTTTGTAGTTTTGACGTTTCCGCATAGGAGCCAGCCTAAGTATGTTTGTTGTGCGATGGGCCGTGTGACGTCATCGCCTTTGATTATTCCCCCTAGCATGATCTGGGAGTAAATGTCTGCTCCAAATAGAAGATCTACTGGTCGGCTGCTGTTGAATTCTGGATCTGCCAAGTTTATATTTTGTATTTGAGGCCATGATGGTTTTGTAAATGTTTTGTTTGGTAGATTCTTGATTAAATTTTTCATGATGTATACTGGTTTTCTGAACGTGAAGTCGCTGAAGACAGAGCTGCATGAAATTGTTATCATGCCCTTGCAATTGCTCTCCTTTTCTCCAACTCCAAAGACAACTCCTTTACATTTCTGGCGTCTGATCCCAAGAAGTTGAGCTGCTCGTTCTGTTATCAGTGATATCTGAGACCCTTGATCTATAAGAGCTCGCATGTTGTACTGAGTTCCATCTGCTCCCTCTACCTTGACAATGGCGGTCGCTAGTAGGATCTCCGAATCTTCTTCATCTTTTTGAGAGACATGAGATGATGAATTTGTTTGGTTTTGTTCGTTGTTTTTTGTTAAAGTCTCGTGCAATAACGTATTGTGCTTATCTTTGCACTTGCGACATCGGTGGTTTGACGTACATTTTTTGCCATTATGACTGTACAGGCAATTAATGCAGACTTGCAATTTGTTTATTGTGTTAAGTTTTTCGTCGTTCGACATTTCTAAAAACTTTGCACAAAAATAGAGGCCATGCTCGTCGTTGCAGAGTGGACAAGTAAACGTTGACGCATGGAACGATTTCGTAACCTTGTTGTTACTAGCCGCTTGATTCTTGTTGTTATGATAGCTGTGTTTCTTGTTATGGGATGCTTCTTGATTCTGATTTGTTGCAGAACTTGTCTTCTGATAGTTGTCTTGTTTACGCTGCGACGATTCCATTGAAGTAAACTTCGCCTCTAGGTAGTCTAAGAAATCCTTTAATACAGGTAATTCTCTTGAGTTCTTCAGTGATTCAATGTAATCTGAGTAAGTCTGAGCGTCCAGTTTTTGTGCCAAAATATGCACTATTAGCGGATCCCAGGTTCTGACATCCACTTCTAAATTCTTGATTGCGTGCAAACATTCTATTGTAACGTCATGTATTTTCTTGATTGGTGCTAATGACTGTTGTTGCATAGTAGGCAGATTGAAGAGCATGTTGATATGCGATGTGAATATAAGTTTTTTGTTGTTGTAGCGATTATTGAGAATGTCCCAACACACTAGATAGTTGTCCGAGCTTATTTGTAAGTGCTGTATCAACCTTTCAGCTTCTCCTTGGACCTTGCTTTTCAAAAATTGCATCTTCTGTGCATTCGATAAGGATGTATTGTTATGGATGGCTTCCGTGAAAAGGTCTTTGAACGGTATCCACTGATTAAACTTTCCGTGGAATACAGGTATCTCCAGCTTTGGTGTTGTTTTTTCTCGATATGCTCCGGACCACATCTTGCTGTTTAATGCCTTCTTCAGATCGATATATTGGTTTTCGTATCTTGCATAGCGCTCTTCATATACTGCGTTTTTGTCCCCGTCGAGTTCGCACTCGATTTCCCAATGGAGACTGTCAATAGCAGTCCAACGTGCTTGTAATGTTTGCAACGAATCCTGGAATTCCCATTTTTCTGTGATAAACTCCACTTGAATGTTGGCGACAGCTCTCATGAAGGCCTTGAAGTTTGCCGATTGTTTGCGTAAGAGATCGTCCAGTTTGCTGTAGGACCCCGTGTCCCTCTTGTTAGGGCTTCGTTGTTGCTGAGGAGGCGATTGATCCCTGTTGTTGCTCTCATGTGTCATTGTGTTCCTGGTTTCTTCTTCCTCCTCGCTGTTTTGTTGATCCTGTAATTTCTTGCTCGATGTACTTGCTTGTTCTTGTTCAGAGGTACTTTCGAACGGTGTTGTTGGTTGCACCGCCGGTCCCCCTATGGACCAATTGTGCGTCGACAGTTGCTGAATTTGTTGGAGAATTAACTCCTTGACTTCTTTATAACACTTCAATGTTGTGTTACATAAATCACTTGTAAAGTAAGGATGATCCGCACTTACTTCTGTAGACAGACGATCGTGGTTGAACTGGAATTCACTCCATAAATTTTCCAGCATTTGTATACGCCGTTTGAAGTAGTCCAAGTTCTTCCTGTCCCAGCCATCCTTTTTGATGTTGATGCCGACTTTCTTGATGTTTTCGTAAAGTTCGCGCTGATTCTCGTAAGTATTTGCTGATGACGTCATGTTGCCAAACTTTCCGACGAATTGACGAACTCTTGTTTTGAGAAGTAGGCTGTTGCTCCACACTCCTGGTTCTTGGTATTGTGCAAACTTGCTCTTCCACGATATGCGCCTTCTCAATTGGTTACTGGGGCGACTCGCTTGTGAGAGACCAGTCCAACCGATTCGCGACCGTAAAAGATGTTTAATCACACAACACTAAATTGCTCGAAGGACCAAATGTTGGGGCGTAACTCCCAACAGTGAAATTGTTATGTACTTGTTATGTTATGTTATGTTATGTAAATGAGTAGACGAATGTTTCCCTTGATGGATTTATTGCTACTGAATATAATTACAAAAGTAGTACACTTAAATAATATGTTAGAGATGCACAGGTAAGCATTATTGGTGTGCATAACTGAGTATGACGTACAAACTACCACACAGGTCAATGTACAGCGTAGCTCGTACACAAATTTTACCACAGAGTTGCCACTCTTTCTCTCTATACTTACTTTACTCTTTGGTGATCACAGATAAGAGTTCCGACGAATTGAGAACCTCCTCCTTTTTGAAGTCGGTTAAAAAAGGAGGACTCCGCGCCACGCATACCGAAAGTGAAGCACCGTACCGATCTATGTGTGCGTGATTTGAGTACCTGTACCTGCAAAGACGCCGTCGCTCGTGCGTGTCACGTAATGGCGGCCGGTCGGCATACTATGATGTAAATGTGTGCGTCAGGCGTGTTTGTACAAACGGTCCCGGCATACTTACTGTGCCTCACTTTCGATATGCGTGGCGCGGAGTCCTCCTTTTTTTATAAGTCTATGATATTTGTTTACAAATTCCCGGTCACAGACTTCTACTAAATATTATGATTAATATTTTGCGAATTCCAGTCTGGTCCCTCTGTTCACACGCCTCAGTCGGCAATAGGCTTTCAGGATAACATTATAACAATGCCGAATCTCAGACCAACAATTTTGTTGATCTTGCATCCTTACAGGTGGGGTTGCGTATTGCGTACCTACCTGTGCCACTTACTTATGTGGTAGTACCTACTCACCCAGATATTCAAATATATATCAATGATTGAGTTTTGTTTATAAATTACCTGCCCCAATTCCAACTGGAATAGATTGTAAACACGCGACTTAAGGAAGGTACAATTGCTTTAGTTATTCTTCTGAGGGTACAATGCGTGCCACTAGCCAGTATACTATAGTAGATAGTTTTTCCTCGTATGAAGTATGGTAAAGAGTATGGTCACGTCACGTATGGGTTTCTATACTCTCTTGATTCTCTGGTTCTGACTCGATTTCCGCGTACAATACGCGCGCGCCACCAAAGATGATACTTGACACACAACGTGGTTTGACTTCAGCAGTAGGTAGACGATTTTAGGTCTGAGGCGCGGGAAGGAACCGAGCGTCATCGGGCGGGGTGGCGGAAAGAGCGCGGGAGGCGCGGTCAAGTCTCATCTTTCGTGGCGCGTATTGTATAATACCTCGTTTTTTATGAACATAAAAACGTTATGCAGCATTGGCTTTGTGCATATTTATTTAATGATATAATTTTAATCACATATAATAGTAAGATATAAAACAGGGGTGTAGAGTGTACATTTAAATAGGTATACTGACTCAAATGAAATCAGCTAGCAAAACTCGACAGACATGATGGGTTTTGATAATTATCTAAACATAATAAAATGAAACAAAATATGATTTGCTGATGTTTATTCTGGGGATCAATGACTGCTGGTAGAGTAGCTACTTGAAGCATAAGTTCAGAAAATAATTTATTTTTGTTCTATCGTGTTTGGATATTGATATCCATGACGTCTGTCAAGTTTACAAAAAAAAAAACTGATTTTTGGATTGTTGACCCTAAAAAAATAGAATCAAATCAATTTTTTTTTTGTTAAGATTAAATATTGATACCTTCACATTGTGGAGTTTAGCTAACTAATTTAATTTGATCTTGTATATTATAAAACAAATAAGAAATTGACTTAAAAATATAATTACTAAGTTAAACACATTACAAGATTGTATCTTTATGAATTTTATGTTGCCACTGCAGTTTTGGTCTTATTCTGAATTGGTAGAAATAATTTAAATTCTGCTGGAAGTTCATCTTCTGAATAAAGTCTATCAGAGAAGTAAACCCTTCTGATTCTGCAGTTGGCATGTATTTGTACCCTGAGAGTTTCTACATAATTGGTTCCATAAGCTCTTCGAGTGAAATCGGCCAGATTAAACTGGATTTGATTCCAACCCTCATCAAGCCGCATAGGCATTGTACAAATAAAAGGCTTCACTCGAGTCGTAGACTGATAATTGCTGGCTCTGAATCTTCTTCGTACATTCTTATCATCCAAAACCTGTAATCACAATAGTTTGAGGTTAGAATAAGTTTTATAACCTATATCATTTTGTTATGATTCATCTTCTGAATAACAAGAAAGTATAATAAGTCGGCTAGAAAAATAATGTTAGGCTCACCTGAACTTCGAATGTGAAGTACTTCTTCAGATTCTTGATTATCATAACCAGAAAGGGCAGCTTGATGCCGAGTGTCTTTTTGGGATCAGCGGGACACGTAATGTATGTCGTGCTGACATTGGTACCAACAATTTCAAGCACTAGGCTTTGTATATCGTTGTCCGTGATCCTTTTTATGTGCCCATTTCGCACCTTTTTGTCCCAAATTTGCAAAGGTTTGCTGCCTATACTGTAAAGAATGGAAAGGAAACCGGACTGAAATGTGTTCTTGAACATTTCGCTCGAGCTTGTCGCTATACACAGTGTACTCTTACATTTATTAGACGATTAACAACAACGGTTTGATCAATAATTATTCCACATTAGCGGTTGCATTGCAATTTGACACTTTGACAGTAAACACAGGAATTTTGAAAATGGCCATTGATTGGTCATGCGTTTGTTATCAACACGATTACCATAGCAACGATACGGAAAAGTTCGTTCCATTATAAGAAGTATCTAACACAATGTCGTTTCTTATATATTTCTTTTCAAAACCAAACATTTTACTTTCTCACTTATTATATTAGTCAAAGGGAAATTACAAAATATTAGAAACAAGTTTTGAAATTGATCACATGAAATAAAGTAAAAAAATATAAATGCAAAACAACCTCACTGGTATAATACGTAGAATGGAGTGTTTTTCTGAAATTGACAGCTTCAAATAATTTATCTGTGCTTGTCGCAGTAAAAAAAATTTCAAGCGGTGCATGTGCAGTGCTTGCGTATTTATTTCTGTACAAAAATATATAATTTACGGCCATATATTTTACCATTTTATAGAAAATGTACCAAGATAATATTGCTGAGTGTTGATACAAGTATAATGAACGTTTTTCTTTGTGTATCTAGTTGTTGATTTCAGTAAGTGATATAGCAAAAATGACGGAAATGTCGTCGAAGAGGTAAGATTATTTCGTTACATTAAAATGCTTGCTTCATCTATCTAATTATACTGTTTTCTGTAGTTACCTGATAAAGTTGCTACAAATTATATAACAGTTACCGCGGTGCCGCGTTGACTGTCCCTACACCAATATTAAGTTCTTGAGCACTTTTGAACATTAAAATTATCTAGTAACAGTAACAGATACATAATTCTTTTAAATCAGTTTCCATTTTAGCAAGTCTCAAACAAGTTAAATAAATATTATCTAAACTGCCATGGATAAATCAATTTCTTTCTCGTAATATTCGTGCAATAGCTACAGAAACTTGTTTACTGACTTCTGTCAATATTTTAAAATAAGAACTATTTTCGTACCTTGTTATTTTTAGACCAAACTACCAAAGACAATATCTATCAGTTAAAAAAAAGAGAATGTAAAGCGCCCATTACATTATCCAATTTCCAGAGCACTAGATGAGATAGCGTGCTAAGTTTGTATTGTGTAAAGGCAGTTTACACAATACAAATGAAGCAAGTTAGTATATCTAGCGCTCTAGAAATTGGATAATGTAATGGGCGCTTTACTTACATGATTTTAAATTTTCAACAAAAGGCATGAGCCTTGAAACAAACTATTTAGACATTCTGCAATACTCTCATCCCTACCCACTTAAAAAGATGTGGACCACAATGTGGACCTTTCTATAATAAAGATAGGTCTGTACTTTTAGCTTTTCAAAATTGTGTTTACAACTAAATGCTCGGTAAGTTTAATGACTCTCTAAAACTTTCAAAGATAAGATGAATCATACTTGTTGATTGGTTTATTTTCACAACTGCTAATCATTGATCCTTCCAGACAGGTTCTATTTTTAACATAATATTTTACTAATAGTTCTTCAGCACTTGAAATTAAGTAATCAAACCTTAATCTCACAGCACATACTAGGATTTTGTAATTATTTAACTAATACAAACAAAGCATGATATTAATACAGCTACTATATTTTACTATCGTAAAAAAATCTGGGTGACATGAAATTATCAACAACTTTTGTGTCAAACACCAACAGTTACCAAACAGAAAAAGTCTTATAAACTTTTTGGTACCAAAAAGATTGGATTGCATTCTTATAATGCAAACTTAATTGCAATATTGTATATCAATAATACACCATCCATTATTAGCCAAGAATGTAATTTAATAAGCCGTGAAGTAACTCTAGGAGTTACATTACCCGGTTTCAGTTGACCAGTTGAGCAATATCAATAGCAATGACTTCATCATACTTTGAAATTCATTCATATTCAGAGGGTTTATTAAACAATGGTGTAGTAGCCCATGGTGTGTTGGGTGAGCCTTATTGGGTATTGCAATGATTTTGAATAGCTAATTGTTTTTCTGGGTTGTGTACTTTAAAAATCTACAGTATTTCTACAAGCCTACTTTGTACTGACAAATGCAAGCACTGCCTGGACGGGTCCACGCAATTTTATACGAGCAGACTTGTAGTTGGTCCATGTTGGTTCACCATGTTTAATAGGGAAGTTGTATATAAATATATTGAACATGATTTCCTATGAATTAAACAACATGTACAGTAGTACTCAACTAATAAGGCTTATCAATGTACATACCTGCGCAGAACATGAATTTTCAAAGCGCGGGAAATGCTATTGACCAATCAGCACGCTCCACGCTTTTTCCTGTTCGGCTATTGGTCGCAGCTGCCACCATTTCAGGGCGCGCCGCTTGACAGCCGCCATACTTGCGAGTGAGATGGAACTACCGGCTGCAGTGTATTATGAACCTTATAGTAGTGATCTAAGGGTGATTGTAAGTTTTAAGCAATGTCTTATTAATGTCTACTTTCTTTTCTGCGCGAACGAAGATTCACGACGCGCCGTATTAGTTGAGTACTACTGTACATGCCTATAAATGTATTCAAATTGACAGCCAAACCACCAAACATTATCCTCATATTATTTACCCTCAATTTAAATCTGACAGTACAAGTAAATTGTTATTGAAACATAAACATTATCCTCATATTATTTACCCTCAATTTAAATCTGACAGTACAAGTAAATTGTTATTGAAACATAAACATTATCCTCATATCATTTACCCTCAATTTAAATCTGACATCATCATCTGCCTAGCCTTTTCCCAACTATGTTGGGGTCGGCTTCCAGTCTAACCGGATGCAGCTGAATACCAGTATTTTACATGGAGCGACTGCCTATCTGACCTCCACAACCCAGTTACTGGGTAATACGATACCCCTTGGTAAGACTGGTTGTCAGACTTTCGGGCTTCTGACGACCCGTAACGACTGTCAAAGATCCTCGAATAACAGCCGGGACCAACGGCTTAACGTGCTTTCCGAGGCACGGAGGAATCTCGGTATGTAAAGATGGTCACCCATCCACTGACCAACCCCGGCAAGCGTAGCTTAACCTGACAGATCGACCCGTGCCGCTGTTATTACATAGCCACGAGTTTTTTTCTTTAAATCTGACAGTACAAGTAAATTGTTATTGAAACATTGTTGATAATAACTAATAATTATTGTACAGTAAGGAAAAGGACAAGGGCCATGGGTTTTATCTACGCATACCGACACACGCATTTCCGTCGATACGACCGATTGGCACAGTCCTTCGTATGACCGTCGCCCTGTATAGTAAAGGGACAGGCTGTATACCGTGTCGTACAGTTACAGTTAGGTGACGACGGGCCTCATGGTCAAGCGTGAGTAGGTGTTGCCTCTCCTGGTACTTAGCTGCTACTTGTTTTTTTCAGACAGCATGTTGCGATAGTTCGTACCGAGAAACAACATAATAATTACTAGCTTTTTACTAGCCCGCGTGGAAGTTTCAAGATTAACTAAAGGAATAAGATTTTTCATACAAACTTTGGACCCCCCTTTCAGCCCTTTGGGGGGTGAATTTTGAATAATCCTTTCTTAGTGCATCCCTAGACCTCATAAGGAACCTAAGTGCTAAATTTGGAATCCCTAGACCAAGCGGTTTGGGCTGTGCGTTGATACATCAGTCAATCACTTTTGCCTTTTTATATATACAGATGTTAGGCAGAATTAATTAAGCAAATCCAACTTTTATACAGATATCTTTATAAAATACACAGTAGGTTTGACTCTTCGCCTTGTCCCCGTCTTGGCCGGTTTTTAACGTTCCCGATTGAGTCGTAAGTGGCGGAATGCGCGCGAGCAGCTATAAAAGGAGAGGACACAATCACGACCGATTAGACTTCGTTGCCGTCATTCTATATGCGAAAATATCCTTTTATATTGGGTTGCAGTAGATTTCCATGTATTTTTTGTAGAAACTCAGTCGTAAGAAAATGTAGAATCGAAATTCAGAAGTTAAATAAACAAGCGAACTGCACCAATCCACAAGTTATGCAGGGGTACCGGTTAATTAGTTACTTTCTCTGCTTATACTCGGGACCAGTTTTTGCAATAACAATAAATACGGAGTTTTAATATGCGAGTCGTTTGTTTTTTTTTTATTTGGCTCAATGAATGAGTCGGACGGAGAGGCATCGCTTCGATTTTGCTCGGCACGGGGTCGCTCAACCCACTGCCTGCTGCCAGGACTATTCTGCCGTATTTAATACTCATTTAAAGTATGCGGACCCCATTGTGTGTACACATTTTGTAGTTAAGTTTACTTGTACTTTAGGTAATGAATCGGTGCAGACAGACATGGGGAGCTTGCAACAGTTCTTTTGTGTAGTTTTATCAAAGAGTAAACCCAAAACAATGATCAAGTGAATGTAGAATCAAATGCGTATACGTACAGTACATGGATAATGATATTTCCATGAATCAAGAGATAAATTGAGCTATATGCGAGACCAGAATCACGAAAACTTTTTATCGAGTTCAAATTGAAACGTTCGGAACGAGTGGTAATTGAAATAATCATATTACAAGCTGCCGTGAGCTTTGCAGATCAGTTAAACTAACTAGGAGATGAACGGTTTGAATTTTCCACTGGATGTATGGCTGTACCGTGTAATAAGTATAGATTTTTTTAAATGTTGCAGAATAACTTGAATGACTTGCCCGTGTCGATTAGGCGTGCACAATCTTTGTCAACTTTTAAAATTTTGGTGAAAAAACATTTCCTCTCTCTATAAATATCGTCATTACGTATAGTTCCTTGCTCTTTTTCAAGTAGTATATATAAGTATATATTTATATAATTTCTGTATTTATGTATGTATATATGGTACACCACAGACTACCTACAGTATTCTCTCCTTTCTCCCCATAATCCATCCAAAGGTTGTCTGTAAAAGATCGCTTTTAGCGATAAGACCGCCCATTGTGTCACCCTATGTAAAATTTCAACATTTATATCTGTAATTTTTATGGTGTGCATAATAAAGAGTATTCTATCTATCTATCTATCTTCTATCTAATAACGCTTGTGAATTTCCGTGCGCCTGCGAATCATCGCCATTGTTCTTAGTTTTTGTGTTCACGAACTACTCATAATTTAGATCAGATTTATTTAAAACTCGCTTCTAATTTAAATAATTAATTTAGTAATTTCCTCAACATATTACAAGAAGTTATGGTTTCGACAATAACAGACCACGAACCACTAAGTATTTTTTCCGCTCCACTTTTCTGAATGAAATATTTTCACTTTACACTGCTTCTCCCAGAATAACTAAATCGTTTATTTTATTTCCAATGCCAAGGTGGCAATCTGCTAATGTAAACACAGCCAAATGCCAATCAGCTGATAAGTTCATAATCACAATTATTATTTGTATAGGACGATAAAAGAGTCCATAGGTAACAGCGCCAGTCATGCAGTTTTCCATCAACTTTATGACGATATGACGGGAATTTCACACTCGATATCGACTGAGGACAATTTAAAAGTCGCGTCCCTTGTTTCATGTCGAAGTGACTACGCAAGGTATTCTGCATTATTAATGACAGCGCGTATTGTTTTATTGGGCAGGGCCGTCGAAATCAGTGAGTCAGCGACCATCGGTGTCTCCATAGCCTAGATTACTGGCCATTGTTACGTGGGCTGACTCAATTTGTTATTAAACCAGTATTTTTGGGTCAAATGTTCAGAAAAGATGGATTACAATTTTTGGAATCATAAATTTGATGTTGACGAGGATCGATTCTTGCTTTGCCTTCGCCAATTTTAGTATTGAAGAAGGAATTTTGATCTGAAATAGAACACAAAACCCACACAAGTTCATTTTCGGAATTATAGTAAAATTATCCGCATTATCAAAATAAAAGTGGAACGAAATGAATGCACGTTGTACTGATGTAAAAAGTTGTGATAAACAACAGTTAAGTAGGTAGGTATTTACAAATTACACTCTGAAATAAAAAAGCTGTTAGTTATGCGGGTATTATTATTAATAATACCCGCATAACTGGATCATCAGCAGAAATTAATGTTTCAGCAAAACTGTAAACTGAGGAGGAGATTGGATCCTAGAACTTGGCATCACAACTTATTGGAATATCTACTTACTTAAATCTTAAAGTTAAGAATCCTTAAAGCGAAGAAGTATATTTCAGCAATAATACTTTATCTATTTTCAGCCGTACTGCACACTGAACCATTCATCAAATGCATTAAAACGTTTATTTTACTGGTTCGCTTGCAAAACTGGTTCACGTGCGAATAGTTGGCGGATCGCGTGGGGGTATATCGAAAAGCGGGATTATGAACGGCTTTATTTGTTCAGTTTCTGGGTCGTCGATCTTGGCTGACCTGTCTCGTTTCAACGAGAAAGTGAGTGCTCTTTTTACATGGCATTTCATGTCTTTGCGACTATGTTTTCAATTGATATCATGGCCACACATTTGACCCACGATTTCAATAAAACCTGAACTATTTGATTGTGACCAATGCAATAAAATATCGCAGTTCCATATAGCATAGGCGGGATGGCAATTAAATTAATAAAACTCATGGCCGCTGCACGAGACCTAATAGGCTCTGTATCGGTAGACAGCCTGTCTTCACCAAGTTCATTGCTCGATGAATTGCGGACGCAAAATATCACAAACGGAAGCTAAAATATGTCAAACATAAGTGGTATGCGGTGACATCTTGGAATAAATATAAACTCTTCATACGAACACTGAAGATTCCAATTAGAGCATACGAAATATTTGGTTCCACCTTTCAGAAGTTTGACTTCCTTGTTCACTCAAAACAGTTGTCACTCGTTTGAGTGACATTCGGTGCAGGATCCAATTCTTGGATTATCATAACGTCTTTTAAATAGTTTGGATGCTCCAACTAGTCACAGACGCAGATGGCAGGACAGGAAGTAACTGATGAAATATCAAAAAAAGACAAACGAAATCTCAAGATCTTTGTAAATATACGTACAGTCCATTATAAAGCAACAAACAAACGTGGGATCCTATTATCATATAGAGCGAAGGAGGAAGACGGATGAGAGAATTACAGTAATAATAATAACAGTACATGTTACAGTAATTCTGACTAATGAACGTTAACTGTATACCAATAAAAAGGTCACAGTGTCGATGTAACGAGCAGGATCTGCGTATTATTTATAGACAGACCAACACGCGGTTTTATTTATCTAGAGCCGCCCACCCGGCCGACTCGGGTCCGCCGACCAAACGTGACATACACCACCGTCTTAGAAAACTTTATGTTGCAATGTGATTTATGTGTTTTCGTTATTTTATCGAAGACAACATTATTTTAAGAACATTCCATGTTCCTATTTGGCGTTTTATTGTTATTCGGATGAATCACTCTTGCAGGCATATAAAATAATCTGAGAATGGCCCACTTCAAATTAGCAAGTCTTTTGGCCAGTTCGTTAACTCGATTGTAACAAACTGCTAATGAAACGTTTGAGTGACTGTGAACAAACAGGGCGGTGTTAAGTAACCTGATTTTTAACCTTTGTGAACATCTTTTGTTCGACAGCCACAGCTAACTGTACTGTTGCCGTTTGAATTCCTGCAAAATCGAAATAATCAAATCAAAATCTAGGTATACAAAGTCCTGTCTGACCGCTCGAAGCTCGGAGATCAGTTGAACTTGGAACGCTGGCTTGTTGTCGAACTGTCGAACATCAAAAGCAGTCACGTAAAATCTGTCGCAGTGGACAGACGCGCTGTCGCCCGCCTCCTTGACGGTTTTAGCCCTGAAAGGATACGTATGTGTTTATTTCGGGACTAAAGTCTTGTTGATCACTTTTGGATGATTGCCGTGGACTTGGCTGGTTACGTAAATTGTGGGAAGTGCGTGTGTACTTGGCTCCGCATTCACTGATGAAAGCTCAAGTTTAATGGACTAAAGTTTTAGATACTCCCGATGTTTCGAGTCTAAACAGCGATCAATTTCAAAAGATTACTCTATCTAGTGTACACCACATGTGCCGTACGTTTTATAGATAGAAGCGTGGTGACTGTTTACACGATAAACAAAGTTGCGGTCGTGGTGTTTGTGTATCGATGTTTTTTACTAAAGGAGTAGTGTGCACCTCAGGATTCTGTGAACACAGTGACATTACAAATACATTAAAATTTATGGATTTTAGCACCGTTGTTTAGCAAGTCTAATAGCAGACAAAAGGTGAATTGAAAGTGACATCAAGGAACATTTGCCAGAAATGCTTCGATTATGGTAAAGATGCAATCCCCTCATGGATAGTGAGGGTAGACTGGTGTTTTGGAAGAGCGGTGTATGGGAGGGAGGAGCCCCCACTCTAAACTGCAACACCTGTAAGAAACGCCGCGCCGACAGAATGAGCGCCAACGAAACGCAACGCCCCCACGGGTGAGTATCGGGGACGGGGTTACTCCAACTTAGGACACGAAAACCAAGTAAAAAAGCAGTGTGAAACTTTCCACATTGCATTGAATGAATGCTATCTTGCGTGAAGGTTGTTACAAATCTGAACATTACAGTCACGCACTAGATGATCCGGAAAAATACCGGTTGCTGTCCAGAAACATGCTAATTACGTGTTGACTAATTATAGCAATGCGATATGAGGAATACTCAAGCAATGCCAACTATTTTTTCACGTTATGGAATATAGTCTGGTGAGATACATCATCTCAGTCCGAAATCTTTGTCTTTCGAGAAGAACATGCAACAGATACAATTGTTTATGCTCTTGATCATCTCTTGATATACCTCGACTGACGAAGACTGATAAGTGCCAAGTCACAGTAGCTGAACACAGCGTATGTACGAATAATTGATTGTGTACAAAACAAATCCGCTAGCACCATACAGTCTGCACGATTCGCTCCTGTCAAGCTATTGGAATCAAAAATAAACATTGAAAGCATTCTTCGTCCCCATACAATAAATAACGTTCCATCACTAGGCTCCCGAGTTCGTACAGATTTAGTCAACTAAATGTGGGAGTAGATTGTTTCTAAGTTTTGTTGCTTAACCCCTCAAGTGTCGAATGCACCCCATGTGTGCATAAGAAAAACCCTTTTTTTGTTAGGTATATAAGCTTATATCACATATATATAAATGTAAAAAAACATCATCCGATGGAAAACCAATCATCATCATTAGTTGTGAACCTATGGAGTTCGCAACTAACCCCCAACCCTCCCCACTCGCTGGGGTTTTGGGTCTAAAATTAGCCAAACTCAGACACTTGAGGGGTTAAAACTGCATTCACGGTTCCTAAGCTTAAGTTTTATGCAGAGGACATTCCTTCCGTAGATGTTGTGTGTATATGGAGCTCTTCCATTGTTCGCTACATTCCATAATGCTGTAATGAAGAAGCTTTGACAGGTGCAGTGGTGACTATTTCTACACAATATTTGCCTTTAACGTCACCTGCGAGTAGATGACTTTCTGATTCAGGGCTCAAACTAAGTTATTCTCAGAGAACGGCATTTTTTTTTTTTTTATAAGTTTTGTTTCTTCAACAACGCTCTTTACAAAGCTTCTGTACACCAGACTTTGATCTCGCACAGTTTGTCCGTGCTTAAAACCCAAATCCGCGAGATTACTCTGGCAATTAAAGTGCGTTACTCGAAATACCAAGTCTGCACAGTGTTTGTACGTAAATAGATCGTTATTTTGAACAAATTCTCAGCATTGTGTGCTTATTTTCGCCTTGTTGCATATAAGGGAAAATAATATTTGCATGAATCACCGTTCCCTTGCAATAGTCCAGTAGAGATATAATATTTTTTCCATTTACCCTTCGATAATTCTAAAGTTTTTTATTTTCGCTGAGTGGATAACTATAGTGAATTCATTGCTATGTACAAAAATGCTAACAGTTTAGAGTTATGCTATAGGTATTAAGTAGGTATTTCCTATTATTTCGTGTTATAACAATGATATAAAATTTAAATTAAAATACTACACTGTTTCTTAATTAGTACTGTCTAAAGTATATATTACTGAAAATGCTAACAGATAGGTACTGTGGAACAATGGAAATCTGAAAATGTCCTTTAACTCATTCAATAAAAAATTTAAGTTTTTCAAATCATTTCCTATACACTTAAAGGGATTAGTTATACCTTACAACAAAAGTTCTAACAGCTAAGTAATATGCTTCACAAGTAATTGTATTTTTACTTTGTAATTAGCGAAATATTGAATTTAAGTTTATAAATTTGCGCCCACATATTCGTGATAATAAGCTCTGCTACCATACAAAAGTTTCAACTTGTACGTGCTATGCCTTTTTTTTTAATAAATAAAATACAATTTGGATATTGTGGCGCGCGGTGTAGGTACGACAATTCGTGCAGCGCGACGCGGTGACAATCAGACCCACACTCACTGCAAACGTGCACGCGGCTACACATCAAGCTATGCATGTCCAGTTTACACTGACCTCTCATTGTAAGGTAATCTTATACAATGCGAGATCAGCTTATACTGGATATGTATAGCTTGATCTGTAGCCGTGCGTACCTACCTCTATTGAATGAGGCGCAAAATCATTTCATTACAGTCACATCTCACAAATGACTAATACGAGTACAGTCAGCGTCAAAAATATCGGAACGAACAGACTGTTCAAAATGATCTCAAAAACTAAGAAAATTAAAGTACTCAATTGGATAAAGCTCTTGTCAGAATTACAGTGTAATATTGTCGTATACTGTCTTCATTCTGAAAACAGTCTGTTCGTCCCGATATTATTGACGCTGATCCAATCCAGTCAGTTATTTTTTCTGTTCCATTCCGTGACCGTGACTTCGCCCGCGCGTAATTATCAGCAATTGTCAAAAATAGTCAAAATCCCGGATTCCGGGATTCACAGATTTAGAGTTCTGATTATAGGATCGAATGTATATTTATGTATTGATCGTCAAAATGTCGTGATTCCGGAATTGATAAATTAAGTATTTTTTTACCATTACTGGGTAACTTGTTTATCACTAAATTTTCACAGGGGATCATCTACTATGAACAACTTTCACTATGGCATCAACACGTAAATCACGAAAAATAAATCAGCTGGTCGAGTAGGTATTGAGCTTTTGTATCAAACATCGTAATTTTTTTCGTGATTTCAGAGTTGGGCCCATAATGAAAGCTGCTGAAACTGTAAATCCAAGATGGCGGCTGCGAACATTTTCAAATGTTTCGTCATGGGTGTCGTTTTCATTGGTTTCGAGGGTGTTAAGGCCGATAGTGACACTAAAATGTAAATCCAAGATGGCGGCTGCGAATATTTTCTAATTTTTCGTCATGGGTGTCGTTTTTTTGGTTTTCGATAGTGTTAAAGCCGATAGTGATACTAAAATGTAAATCCAAGATGGTGGATGCGAATATTTTCTAATTTTTCGTTATGGGTGCTGTTTTCATTGTTTTCGGTGGTGTTAAAGCTGATAGTAACATTAAAATGTAAATCCAAGATGGCGGCTGCCAGCATTATTAAATTTTTCGTCATGGGTGTCGTTTTCATGCTTTTCGAGGGTGTTAAAGCCAATAGTGACATTAAAATATAAATCCAAGATGGCCGGTGCGAACATTTTCAAATTTTTCGTCATAGGTGTCATTCATGCTTTTCGAGAGTGTTAAAGCCGATAGTGACACTAAAATGTAAAGCCAAGATGGTGGATGCGAATATATTCTAATTTTTCGTCAAAGGTGTCGTTTTCATGGTTTTGGGGGCTGTTAAAGCCGATAGTGATGTTAAAATGTAAATACATGATGGCGGCTGCGAACATTTTTAAAATTTTCGTCACGGGTGTCGTTTTCATTATTTTCGAGGGTGTTAAAGCCGATAGTGACACTAAAATGTAAATGCAAGATAGCGCCTGCTTTAAAAATGTTGATGGTTTTTTAATTACTATCACACGTGTTTTCAGGTTGTAACGCGATACGCTGCACTGCCGCAGGGTTAGTTAAGTAGGCATCAGCCAAGCGTCACGCATTTTGACTCCTCTATCGGCTTTAGCACACTCTAAAACCATGACGGAAAATTTTCGCAGCCGCCATCTTGGATTTACATTTTAACGTCATTATCGGCTTTAACACCCTCGAAAACCATTAAAATGACACCCATGATAAAAAGCTTGAAAATTTTTGCAGCCGCCATCTTGGATTTACATTTTAACGTCACTATCGGCTATAACACCCTCAAAAACCATGAAAACGACACCCATGACGAAAAGTTTGAAAATTTTGCAGCCACCGTCTTGGATTTACATTTTAGCGTGGCGTTAAAATGTAAATCGCCTTTGAAACCCTCGAAAAGCATGAAAACGACACCCATGACGAAAAATTTAATAATGTTCGCAGCCGCCATCTTGGATTTACATTTTAATGTTACTATCAGCTTTAACACCACCGAAAACCATGAAAACGACACTCATTGAGAAAAAATTAGAAAATACTCGCATCCACCATCTTGGATTTACATTTTAGCGTCACTATCGGCTTTAACAGTCTCGAACACCAAGAAAACGACACCCATAACGAAAAATTAGAAAAGATAGAAAATATTCGCAGCCGCCATCTTGGATTTACATTTTATTGTCACTATCGGCCTTAACACCCTCGAAAGCCATAAAAACGACACCCATGATAAAACATTTGAAAATATTCGCAGCCGCCATCTTGGATTTACAGTTTCAGCAGCTTTCACTATGGGACCAACTCTGAAATCACGAAAAAAATTACGATGTTTGATACAAAAGTTCAATACCTACTCGACCAGCTGATTTATTTTTCGTGATTTACGTGTTGATGCCATAGTGAAAGTTGTTCATGAGTAGAAGATTCCCTGTGAAAATTTACTGATAAAAAGTTATCCTCTAATACTCGTAGTAAAAAAATACTTAATTTATCAATTCCGACATCCCGACATTCGTGAATTCGAAGTCACGGTCACGGAATGGAACAGAAAAAATAACTGACTGTATTGGATCAGCGTCAATAATATCGGGACGTTGACTGTTTTCAGAATGAAGACAGTATACGATAATATTACACTGTAATTCTGACAAGAGCTTTACCCAATTGAGTAGTTTAATTTTCTTAGTTTTTGAGATCATTTTGAACAGTCTGTTCGTTCCGATATTTTTGACGCTGACTGTACTCGTATTAGTCATTTGTGAGATGTGACTGTAATGAAATGATTTTGCGCCTCATTCAATAGAGGTAGGTACGCACGGCTACAGATTAAGCTATACATATCCAGTATAAGCTGATCTCGCATTGTATAAGATTACCTTACAATGAGAGGTCAGTGTAAACTGGACATGCATAGCTTGATGTGTAGCCGCGTGCACGTTTGCAGTGAGTGTGGGTCTGATTGTCACCGCGTCGCGCTGCACGAATTGTCGTACTTACACCGCGCGCCACAATATCCAAATTGTATTTTATTTATTTAAAAAAAAGGCATAGCACGTACAAGTTGAAACTTTTGTATGGTAGCAGAGCTTATTATCACGAATATGTGGGCGCAAATTTATAAACTTAAATTCAATATTTCGCTAATTACAAAGTAAAAATACAATTACTTGTGAAGCATATTACTTAGCTGTTAGAACTTTTGTTGTAAGGTATAACTAATCCCTTTAAGTGTATAGGAAATGATTTGAAAAACTTAAATTTTTTATTGAATGAGTTAAAGGACATTTTCAGATTTCCATTGTTCCACAGTACCTATCTGTTAGCATTTTCAGTAATATATACTTTAGATAGTACTAATTAAGAAACAGTGTAGTATTTTAATTTAAATTTTATATTATTGTTATAACACGAAATAATAGGAAATACCTACTTAATACCTATAGCATAACTCTAAACTGTTAGCATTTTTGTACATAGCAATGAATTCACGAAAGTAATCCACTCCGCGAAAATAAAAAACTTTGGAATTATCGAAGGGCATATTCTTTTGTCTACTGGACTACAATAGATCCGGACTTCGGAACCTGTTTTCCTTAAGCGAACTGCAGTCGATTTTGAATATCGCACACGCGTACGATACGGATGTGTTGACTTATTATTGGTTTAATATTGTTAATTGAGAACAATGGAACAAAGACTGATCATCGATTTATCTCCCTTTGTTTTCACATTGTAAATTGAGGTAAAACTTGGCCTTGAATTCGTTAAATCAGCGAAGTGGTAGATGAGTTTTGGAATGACTCCCGTAATTGTTACTGTCAGTTAGAAAACATCCTTTGTTCAATGCAACTTCATAGTTTATTGGTTTAAAGGTCGATTGCATTGCATCTTTCACCTAGTGTAGGCATCTCATATAGATCTGCTGACAGAAAAGCGTTCCTTCTCAAAGAGTAGGAATTGAAAGGTTTACTTGTTTTAGAGGAGTACTCTTTTCACAACATCAGAAAGCGACCTTGCCCTCGCTTCCGTAGAAAGTGCAGAAACTTACTTTTCATTCGCAGTGGTTTCCCAGTTTAGTGCCACTTCCTTTTTGCATTCATAATGCAAAAATATGCTAACTCAGCAGGGCGTATTTTTGCATTTCTGCGTCCAATGGGGTGATTAAAGAAAACTGCGTGCAATTATGGAAGCATATTATTAATGTTGGATCATTATCGATTCCTTGTGGTTCGCAGTATTGATGTAAGCAACTTTTGGACTGGTATTAGGGAATGAACAAATTTATTTTTAATGTTTCTAGCCTTTCTTGTGTGCAAGATCGTCGTGTTTTTCTGACTGACTGAAATTAAGGGAAGACTGTTTTTGATCCTTCGTCTATCCAATCCCCTCTATTCGAACTGTCATTTAGCTCATATAAAGAGTAATCAATCATAGCAATGAATTTATCTATTCATTATTTGTACATCTGTATAAATATTGTGAATCGTGACTTGAGTGGTGTTTATTTATGAAAATTAGATAGTATAATCAATGCACTGTATGCATTGGTTGCTATGCTTTCTCACTAACGAAATATTTCGGAAAGAGTGCGTTGATATAAATTACAACATTTTGTTGCAAAAACCATTTGTTGATGGTTTAAACAGAGGCTTAGAAGAATATGTGCTAGAATAGATTCTAACAAACAAAAAGGAATCTTACTTGGGGACAGCTAAGTTCATCGATTTTAGACTTAAGATTCACGCTAAGATAATTGTGATTACGGTCAAACCTAAATCAATCACAAATGACGAGTAACCTCTATGCAAAATAGTCTTCCTGTAGTAAGGAATAGTCTTGATTGTATTCATATGTATGGGGTAGGCGGATATAGTTAATCACGTGTTACTCATCGTAGTAAATGCTTGGCACACTTATTCATGTTACGTCGCGAGTGCTTCCCGTCTTTATTGTGTTTCCAAGTCCTAGATATGTAACTGGTATTGTTATTTCGTTAGCAATTACGGTCCCTGTTCATTTTATTCGGAACTATTGCTCGTTAGCAACTGGTCTACTTATAAGTCACACTGATTTTTTTAAACTTGAACAGTACTAAGTCTGTGGACAAATTGTCTCCGCTACGTCTTGATCCATATGCACGTATTGCATTGCAAGCGTTGATATGTCCTGTCCGCCGAAAAGTCACTTGAAACTATTTGCGACGCCGAACAGAAATAAACCCGCACCACCTTTCACCTTTCGTCCAGAATCCAGAACTACTGGTTGTGTCAACATTCTTGTGTGATGATTAGTCCATTGAAGCAAGTGAGATGTATGTCGAAGATGCTGAAGATTATTAAGTCACCAGTCGTCCCAGTCTAGCTCCTGGTGAATACGTGTGTTCAGTCACATATTCACAATATGACACCGGTGTTCCAGATGTTGGCAATATTCTGTCGCGCCATAAAGAGCAGGCAGGCATGCCAGTCATAAATATCGCCTACAAATCATCACAGTGCATTATAATTAGCGTGTGTCGCATACCGCGACACGTTAATAACAAGTCAGCTTGAAGAGTTTTTAGGGTTGCTTAGAAATTAATTATTTGTGTTGCTGTCCTTGTAAGTAACATCATATTCATTGATGTCACCAATGAATGCCTGTCTCATCAGAAGTATTGCTGAGAACAGGAACGTTTTGCGGTAACTTTGTTGTTTATGCGATGTCTTATTAGGTAAAGGTTTTCAATTTGTGCCAAATCTTCGCATAATCATGAGCCTCCTCTCTTACTCGTCTTCACAGAGTCAGCAGTGTGTATAATGATGTCATGTATGTAAAAATATTTAATTACTGTAACATCCTGCGTATTCAGTCACGTTTCCGATAGTATAGTATACGAGGGAACTTTGATTTAAATTAAATGTTAATATACCTATTGGATCGTTACCGTTGGAATTAAAATTTCCAATAATACAGGGTTATTGGTAAAACACCAGTAACCTCTTAAGGGGTCATTGTACTCATCATTATGAACAACTTTTACTATGGGACCAAACCTGAAATCGCGAAAAAAAATCAGCTGTTCAGTACATTTCTCTACATCAAACTCATCAAAATGTAGGAAGCAGCTGATTTTTTTTTTCGCGATTTCAGATTTGGTCCCATAGTAAAAGTTGTTCATAATGATGAGTACAATGACCCCTTAAGAGGTTGCTGGTGTTTTACCAATAACCCTGTATATGGAGTTCTCCTTAATAGTACACAGGAATTCATTGATTAAGTATATAAATGTATGCCTATATGTATGTAGAGCCCGCTTGGACGCGAAACAAAATTCCCAGGAAACCTATTCTCGGACGAGTATTACACCGCAAAATTACTGAGATGGTCTATTGACCTTTACATGTATAATAAATTTAAAACAAGTTATTTTCATCTTTAGATTACTTTGCTATATCTTCTTTGCATTGTGTATTCTACGTGCAGAAGCGTTTCATCGTTCCTATCAACTATAAATGCTGCTTTATTATTCTCATTCTATATAAAAGTCTTTGCTTTCAGTATAAAATATTTGGTATTAATTTCCTTCCTTCCTTTATTTATTCTGGTTTCTCTTCATTCCATTTCGATGTGTCATGTCGTGTCTGTTATTTGAGCGAGTTTGAGTTTACCTCCTTCCTTCTCCCATTCGGCCTTTCAATTTAGTGCAGCTATTTAATCACGAAGACTTTTCATCTTTATTTACTAATTTAAGGAATTAATAAAGAGCTTTACGATCAAAATTATTGTCGTAAAGATGGTTAAGTTGCTTCAAGTCTAGGATAAGTTCTAACAGAGCAAAACATATAAAACTTCACACGATAGCATGAAAAATGACTCGTCAGTTATTCTACGTAATAGTTTTAGGGACAACTACTCAACTGCGTGGGGGGAGGGGGTCACACCCATATTTGATAAAAGGTCGTTAACACCGCGTCGATAGTTGATGTACAATAATTTTTATTTAGTTACCTACTAACTTGTATAAGGCCATGTTTATTGACAAGCGGGTAACTCAATAAAGATATGAGTAAGCAATCAATCTGCCTAGCCTTTTCCCAACTATGTTGGGGTCGGCTTCCAGTCTAACCGGATGCAGCTGAATACCAGTATTTTACATGGAGCGACTGCCTATCTGACCTCCACAACCCAGTAACTGAGTAATACGATACCTCTTGGTAAGACTGGTTGTCAGACTTTCGGGATTCTGACGACCCGTAACGACTGTTAAAGATCCACGAATGACAGCCGGGACCAACGGCTTAACGTGCTTTCCGAGGCACGGAGGAGTCTCGGTATGTAAAGATGGTCACCCATCCACTGACCAACCCCGGAAAGCGTAGCTTAACCTGATGGATCGACCCGTGCGGCTGTTATTACTTAGCCACGAGCTCCTCAAAGATATGAGTAAGCAAACGGGCAATAACTTGTCGATACGACAGTCGATGCTGTCTCCGATATGCTGAACTTTGGCCTTTGATTGTCGAAGATGTATTAATGTGGGTTGACGTTATTCGATTTGAATCGGAAGCTGTTGAATTATAATAAATATTTTTCTGTTCTTATTTAGTTCTGTTTTTAACGACTTTTCAAAAACAAAAAGGAGTAGGTTATCAATTCGTCGCGTATATATATATTTTTTTTAATGTATGTACACCGATTTCTCCGTCAATTGTGAACCGATTTTAAAAATTATTTTTTTGTTTGAAAGGGTGTGCTCTCGAGGTGGTCCCATTGTCACCAAGTCAGAATCTGATGACGGGATCCCATGAAAATCGAGGGAAACCGTCAAATTTTATAGGCACACATACAGCGATTTGGGTATTTTTTATGGTAACTCGTGCATTTGCTCCCGGAAAGCACCATTTGGTGACGTGGAACTGATGAGGAAGACCACAGATGGCCATCGGAACTACTCAATAATACGTATTTCACTTGGGTTGTGATTCGATTACTTCAATATGGTTGCTTAGCAATTTATGCTTGTGAAGTGGAGTTGATGATGACTTCACCATCAGTTCCAGTTCTCCTGGTTCCTTACTAGGAGAACTCCTCATCAATTAACGTCCTTGTATCGGGAAAAACAATATTTTGTGAAAGGTGATGAGCAGTTGACATTAGGCACTTAACTTAAATAAATTACAAACTGACCCACTAAAAACTGAAAAACAAAACTTTTTTACAAAAAAAAAGAACCGACTTCCAAAAAAAAAATGCTACAAAGTGAAAAATAACTTTAATTTCGGAAGTCGGTGGCAAAAACTAAAATACAGAGCCAAAGACACCGACTTCCGAAATTAAAGTTATTTTTCACTTTGTAGCATTTTTTTTGGAAGTCGGCAAACCTCATACGATTGGAACATGAATGAGTCCAGAAACACTTATCAAACACATAAATAATTGTGTTTGAGTAAGATGTTGACATATGTTTGTTTGTTTGTTGCAGCGAGCTAAAGAAGCTCTCTGAGGAGAGTTTGACGAGGCAGCCGGAGGAGGTGTTCGACATCATCTGCAAGCTCGGCGAGGGGAGCTATGGCAGCGTTTATAAGGTGAGGATACTATTCTTCTTTAGCTATCATAATATTACTGTCCCAACCTAGTACTTACAAGAGCCTCGAACTTACATGTATCGAGATAAAATAAGTATGCTTACAAATTCTTGGATGTCCTTTTCCATTGGGATGTATATTACTTGAAAGGTGGCAACTAAGTAATAATAATAAGTATTTAATAATGTGTGATAATTGTTTAATAATTTATTATAATTAGCATGTTTGTACGTATCAAAATAATATTTGTACGCCGAGGACGGTTAGACAGCAGTACGAGGACGGTTATAATTACAAATTTACAACATCTGTACCTACCCACCTATGTTCAACAAATAAAAAGTATTTGTATTTGTAAGGTGGCAACTAACTCAACAATTCAAGAGAACCTGAAAATGAAATAATGCATTGGTTTAATAGTATTTCTGTGACGATGTGAATAGTCTGTTCAGGTTCATGCAGGGTCATCAAACTTAGAACTAAAAGCCTGGCAGAACTTGGATCATTATACTAAAAAATTGTGGAGTACCAAAAGTAACTTAAAAATCTTCGTAAAGAAGTAGTTTTGTCATTAGTAGTATTATATTGTGAGAGTTTCGATCTGATGGATATAGAGGTCACTACTATAGCATTAAACAGACATATTAAAATGAATATTATGTTGTACGATATTTCAACAATTGACGGACAGTATAATTTAGACGGGTTATTTTCTAAACATCATTTACCTTAGTGTTGTTTACTACCGTAATGGTAATTTTGTGTGTGTTTGTGGGGTGTGTGTACTTATTTAATTTTAATTATTAAAATCAATTAATACTTTTATTTGCCATTCATTTTATTGCGTTTCTAGTTTTATGATGTTCTTTTTTTTTTAAACAGTTGTAACAGTTTATTTCGATATTTTTAGAAATTACTCCAAACAGAGTTAGTAGAATTCTAAAATTACGGCTACTGGTAACATTAATTTTTATATCAATACGTCAGTATTGTCAGTCAGATTTTTTGTATTTAATTATTGCAAAACAATTAATAAAATTCTTACTTACTGGAAAGCAAGATAAGTACTATCAGTGACACCGATAAATACCAAGTAATGGCTAGAAATTACTATACAATTCTTACTGGAAAGCAAGATACTATCAGCGACACCGCTAAATACCAAGTACCTAATGGCTAGAAATGACTATAAAATTCTTACTGGAAAGCAAGATACTATCAGCGACACCGGTAAATATCAAGTAATGGCTAGAAATTACTATAAAAAACATTGTAAAAGGCCTCATAGTTGATGAAATAAATGTAATTAATTACCTAACAAGTTTATGATGTTTCATTTTATTTAATGTATGGATTACGATGGTAATGGTTTTAATAATCATTTAAAACACTATACTTAATCCATACATTAATTTAAAACGCTAAAAAGGAATGAACAAGCTTTAATTAGGTACCTATAGCTATAGAAATATATACAGATAATGTTTTCATCGGAGAAATCTAGATGTCGCTGTTGTCCATTGCTTGAAAAACCCGTGAAGTCAGATCTCTATGCCCTTTAAGTAAAAGTACTCTGTGGGTTCATGGCCCAAAAATGTAATCTGCAGCAGTATGTATTTAGTGTATGATGAGACTGTCATACGCATTGCGATTGTAAAAGTACTTAATTAAATAAAAAAAAAAGTCTTTCTAAAGAGTGATGAATTAGAACAGAGAAAAATACTGTTTAACACCAGAAAGTGTCTGGTAAAGAACGATAATGTCCACAAACATAACTAATAAAAGTTTATCTGAATGCGTTGGACCTTACTGAAACTTTACTAATTAGACACCAGTTTTCTTCCTGTTAAACAGTTTAAAGTTAAGAGCGTTGTTGCATTCTTCATACGTAAATCGAGAACTTGGGAGATTTTGAAGTGATTTTGGTCACATCATTTATTTTTTTAGCTTCTTTTGACTTCAATCATCGTAATTATCATATATTTTTATTTAAAGTCTATTAAAAAAAACTTGTTCAAATTTAATTATTGACTACGAAAACAGTCGATTTCGAAGGCGCGATTTCCAGATGACGCGCGAAGGCTCAACTTTGAACTAATCTTACACAAATATTACTACTAATTAAGAAGATAAAGTGGTATTCATTCGAAGAGGCATATCCTGAAATTTAAAATGCATTGAGAAAAGTTTGATTTTTAATTCATTAACTTGTATTTTAATCACGTCTAAGATAATCAAAAATCGAGAAATCGACTACAAAAAAACACGTCATTTCTCAGAATCTAAAAGTCATTTGGCAATACAAATCATTTTATACGTAAGAAGAAAGATTGTACTATATATGTGTAAAAAATAAAACATATCTGTCTTCAATCATTTACGAAAATAATTTTTTAAAGTGAGTATAAAATCGGGTGCATCGAACGGCCTAAGTCAGTCGCGCTCTGGCGCTCTTCGACGCAGGACCTATGTCGGTTGACCTCCCGCCGCCGCGCATGCGCCTCGCGTGATATATAGTCAATTGTAGTGCGACTAAATATTTTTAATCCTTTCATTTAAGTAATATTTTAAGAAGCTAATGTGGTAGGCACACTTACTTTAGGAGAATTATGTTACAATTCTTGAATTATGTTGTATTACTTGTAATTGAACCGTGTATCAATAATACAATATAATTTGGTCAAAATGTAAATCCAAGATGGTGGCTGCGCAAATTTTTAAATTTTTCGTCATGGGGATCGTTCCCATTGTTCTCGAGGATGCTAAAGCCGATAGTGACGTTAAAATGTAAATCCAAGATGGCGGCTGCGAACATTTTCAAATTTTTCATCATGGGTATCGTTTTCATGGTTCTTGTGGGTGCTAACGTCGATAGTGTAGTCAAAATGTAAATCCAAGATGGCTACAAAAATTTTGGAGGATGAATATGGAGAAAAAATTTATATCAGATTTTTATTTGAAATCTCTACTGCCACAATCTCTATTGTGGATCCGTGACAAAGGAGACGGAAACCATGTCATATAAACTTGGGCCTGGGCCTGGGTTGTAAAAAGATGAAATTGGTGTCAATTTATACCTACTATATTATCAAACCATCACTGAACATTTTGCGGATTTTCGCGGTCTGAGTTCCGAGTTAAAAGAGATGTAATAAAAGTGAGGTTACATAACGATCTACATATAGGTACTTAACAGCTGATTTTTGAAGTTCTTCAGCTCGACGACCACGTAAACTACAGCCTCTAGTCACTTTGCCACAATTTACACAACGATCCATGGTGCCAATATGAAATCAGTAGGCTGGTCGTAATATACAAAATAACAAGTTCAAGTCCAACGTTTATGCGGGGTTCTCCGTACCGTGTCCGGTGTGGTAGCAAGGTTCGTACAAGAAGCAAGATCAGAAGTCCGCAGAAAGAAAACATTGGTCGAGGAAAACATCAATAAAACTGTGGGAAATATACTCAAATCGCGACCGCACTAAACGATACGAAACGAGTGAGGCATAGATAAAGGCACTATATAAAGGTGTGTCCAAATATAGAGCGGCATTTGAGCGCGGCTGCCACGCGCGGCTAGCCGCGCTCTGATCGGACAAGGGCCGCGCGCGGCGGTGTTGAGCGTAATATATCTTCTCGTCTCACATCAGTGATGACCTCTGGCACTGAAACGTGCTCGCTCACAACATAATGGGTCTCAATCATAATCAGCCTATAATATTCCCACTGCTGGGACACAGGGCTCCTCTCGGTGAGAGGGAGTGGGCCGTAATACACCACGAGGACCCAGTGCGGGTTGGTAGATGTCACATGTCTTCGAATTTTTGGTTCTAGGCGGTTTCCTCACGATATTTTCCTTCACTGATTTGAGAGTAGTGGTGATGAAATTATTTACACAAAGTGCCTGCCTGAGTTCGAAACCATGACCTACTCGTATGTCGGGATCGTTACCATTGGGCCACCATTGCATTGCTCTCTTGGGCCGCATAGTGCAGTCAATCATCCCTTCTAGGATGATTGACTTCACCATCGGCTTCATCCTCGAGAACTATGAAAACGACATCCATGACGAAAAATTTTAAAATTTTCGCAGCCGCCATCTTGGATTTTAATTTTGACTTCACTATTGGCTATAGTCGAAATCGAAAACTATGAAAACGATACCTATACAAATCCTTATCACTTACCACTGACGTGCGACGTGTGGTCGACTGTATAGTCATTAGGTCGACTGGGCACGTACAATACCTGCCTAGGCTAATAAACATTATAAAACCAACCCCACACGAACGCAGCAGTACTATTATTTATTCTGTGGCAGCGGGGTGACCTACCTATTTGAAATTTGAAAACAGTAAACCAAACATTTGCGCATGAGGCGGCTTTATGTATTTATGTATTATTGTTGGTTCAAATTCAACTGTTTTATGAACTTGATGCGGTTGCTAAACCTATAATGCCGCAAGAAAAATAAATAATTATAGCTAGCGCGTGGCGTCTTTATCTATATTGAAATTGGGCTTAAATTGAACTGTTTTACACAAAAAGACGATGATTTTGGACAAAAGATGGCTCCGCTGTTAACAAAATTTTATTCTGATTGTGTTCTCCCAGAAATTATAGATCCAAGGAAAAGTCGATCAATCTCCTTAGACAAATAAATAAAATAAATAATAAATAAACATCCTTGGACATTTCACACAACGCCATCTAGTCCCAAGCTAAGCAACCTAATGCTTGTGTTATGGTAACGAGATGGCTGATAAACTTCTTATATACTTTTTTTTTGTAAATACATACATATTATAGATAGAAAAACACCCAGACTCGGAAACAAATACTTGTAGGTCGTACAAATATTTGTTCCGTGCGGGAATCGAACCCACAACATGCTGCGCAGCAGTCAATTGCTCAGCCACTGCGCCAACCGTGTCGTCAAATACAAATACTTTTATAAAACTTCAATTACTTATAAGTATACAAATACTTAAGCAAATAAGTAAAATGAGTTTAGTTTTTATAAGTACCTACATAATATTATTTTCTTCATCCATATTTGTATAAATTTAATTAAAATACACTAATAATGTTTTGTGGACAGTCTTTTTATTTTCTCCGTAAACCTCTAGCTTTTACTTCAAAAAAATATAGGTACGCCATAGCTACAGATCAAGATCGTTTAGTCGTCGCAGCATCGCAACTGTGTGCCGTACATGAGGAAAAACGCACACACGCGCACTCGCTACGCGGCGTCGAGCGTCAGATGTTTAAAATCCGAGCGCGAAAATAGGCGACCACAGTCTTAATTAGAAGTATGTGACTCATTTAGTTCTACATTCGTAGGTCCCTACACAATTATATTTAGAAGTAAATATAACATTGCACTATCGCATGCAAGATCATGCAAGTAATCTCATTACCAAGAACTTATTTATTAAGAGCATGTCAAAGAAGCAAAGAAACCTTACAAATTCATGTAAAATGCAACAATACCCGGAGTTACGAAAAATAACCAAGTTGCCAGCAGTGCTTTCTTTATGTAGACTAAGACTATGAAAATCTCGTCGTCTAAATGAAAAATTTCATGTTCTAAGTAGGTCTACAGCGTGTTTTTTTTTATATCCCATAACTCTAGGGTATTAATGAGACCATCATTATGAACAACTTTCACTATGGGACCGAACCCAAAATCGCGAAAAAAAATCAGCTGCCCCCTACATTTATGTTCGCTTATCTCGTCAAAATGTAGGGAGCAGCTGATTTTCTTTCGCGATTTTGGGTTCGGTCCCATAGTAAAAGTTGTTCATAATGATGGTCTCATTAATACCCTAGAGTTATGGGATATAAAAAAAAACACCATGTATAGAATATTTAGTTTTTGGTCAGTTGTTAGAACGTTGATTTTGTAGCCATGCGTGCTCTTTGATTTATCTTTGCTGCAATTAATAATAATAATAATAACCCCACCGCAGTATCTCTACGTTGACGTCGTGGTGGGGCTTGCGCGCTCCGAATTTTAGGTCTGTGCCGGTAGAGTTCACTTTGCCGGAACAGGTCTAGGATGAGGAGCCAGACCAAGAGAGATACAGAAACCCGCAGGGCAGCATGTGGCGACCTGTTGGGCAGTAGCGACCCCACGGACCCTATCTCCCGGGAGAAGTCTTGTTCCTCATCTCTCGCTTGCCTTTATTGGCCGGCTGGAGTGAACACTGACGAGGAACAGAGCTCCCACCTCTTTCTTGCCTTTATTGGCCGGTTTGAGTGGAGATTCGCAAGAGCAAACGTGCTCGGAGGAAGGAAGTATTCCAGTAAGTGTTTGTAGGGATCTTGACCATCTTCCGGGCTCTGGGATTGTTCTGAGAACCGTGGGATACCTCTCCACTCCTCACAAGCACCTCAGGACATGTTGCCCCCTTGCCGCTACGACACTATGTGCTAGCGACCTTTTCGGGGGCCCATTATTGTGTGTGCAAGTCACCCCCTGCCATTTTATCCGTGTATTACAAAACATTGATCCAGCAGGGGCCATAGTCCTTTCATAGTTCTAGGCAACCAGTCCACTTTAGCCACTCAAATCCATAGTCCAATCTCTTTATTTCCATATACTGCAATATTCCTGCACCAACCGGGGGTTGTCCTTGGGTGCACTTGCATAGTGCGTACAGGGATAATCGTCGGTTGGTGCCTCATTTCATTGAAAGCGTCTAACGGGCCTCTGCGAGTTGGCTTTGGCCCCTCGTACGCCTTTTAAAGGTCCGGGACTCCAGGGTCCCGAGAATTGTCAAGACACATAATAATAATAACCCCACCGCCGTATCTCTACGTTGACGTCGTGGTGGGGCTTGCGCGCTCCGATCTCTGGGCCTGTGCTAGTAGAGTAGAGTTCACTTTGCCGAAACAGGTCTAGGATGAGGAGCCAGACCAAGAGAGATACAGAAACCCGCAGGGCAGCATGTGGCGAGCTGTTGGGCAGTAGCGACCCCACGGACCCTATCTCCCGGGAGAAGTCTTGTTCCTCACCTCTCGCTTGCCTTTATTGGCTGGCTGGAGTGAACAATGACGGGAACAGAGCTCCCACCTCATTCTTGCCTTTATTGGCTGGCTTGAGTGGAGATTCGCAAGAGCAAACGTGCTCGGAGGAAGGAAGTATTCCAGTAAGTGTTTGTAGGGATCTTGACCATCTTCCGGGCTCTGGGATCGTTCTGAGAACCGTGGAATACCTCTCCACTCCTCACAAGCACCTCAGGACATGTTGCTCCCTTGCCGCTACGACACTATGTGCTAGCGACCGTTTTCGGGGGCCCATCATTGAGTGTGCAAGTCACCCCCTGCCATTATTTTTTCCGTGTATAATACAACATTGATCAGGCAGGGGCCATAGTCCTTTCATAGTTCTAGGTAACCAGTCCACAGCCACCCCAACCCATAGCCCAATATGTTTTGTTTCCATGTTCTGCAATAGTCCTGCACCAACCGGGGGTTGTCCTTGGGTGCACTTGCATAGTGTATATAGGGATAATCGTCGGTTGGTAAGCCTCCTCATAATTTAAAATTGTCTAAGGGGCCTCTGCGAGTTGGCTTCGGCCCCTCGTACGCCTTCCAAAAGTCCGGGACCCCAGGGTCCCGAGATATGTCAGAGACACTTTAAAAATAATAATAATAATATCCTCGGACATTTCACACAACGCCATCTAGTCCCAAGCTAAGCAACCTAATGCTTGTGTTATGGTAACGAGATGGCTGATAAACTACTTATATACATTTTTTTTTTTTGTAAATACATACATATTATAGATAGAAAAACACCCAGACACGGAACAAATACTTGTAGGTCGTACAAATATTTGTTCCGTGCGGGAATCGAACCCGCGACATGCTGCGCAGCAGTCAATCGCTAAACCACTGCGCCAACCGTGTCGTCAATTGCAGCAACCTATTTCCTATCTCATACATCTCTCGCTGATTAGTTAGTACGTACAAGTACGTTAGAAGTCCTACATTGATAACCAGAAAACGGCAATGTCAATAAATCCCAATCTATTTCATCTTAGCGTCTTCTCAGGCTCTCTCGGTGTGCTTTAGATAATACAATTACTGGAGCGCTCATTAGTAACCAGTGAGCGACTAGGGATACGCTGCAATCCACTTAGTTTTAGTTATACAAGACTTAGTCCAGTAGAGATATAATATTTTTTCCATTTACCCTTCGATAATTCTAAAGTTTTTTATTTTCGCTGAGTGGATAACTATAGTGAATTCATTGCTATGTACAAAAATGCTAACAGTTTAGAGTTATGCTATAGGTATTAAGTAGGTATTTCCTATTATTTCGTGTTATAACAATGATATAAAATTTAAATTAAAATACTACACTGTTTCTTAATTAGTACTGTCTAAAGTATATATTACTGAAAATGCTAACAGATAGGTACTGTGGAACAATGGAAATCTGAAAATGTCCTTTAACTCGTTCAATAAAAAATTTAAGTTTTTCAAATCATTTCCTATACACTTAAAGGGATTAGTTATACCTTACAACAAAAGTTCTAACAGCTAAGTAATATGCTTCACAAGTAATTGTATTTTTACTTTGCAATTAGCGAAATATTGAATTTAAGTTTATAAATTTGCGCCCACATATTCGTGATAATAAGCTCTGCTACCATACAAAAGTTTCAACTTGTACGTGCTATGCCTTTTTGTTTAATAAATAAAATACAATTTGGATATTGTGGCGCGCGGTGTAGGTACGACAATTCGTGCAGCGCGACGCGGTGACAATCAGACCCACACTCACTGCAAACGTGCACGCGGCTACACATCAAGCTATGCATGTCCAGTTTACACTGACCTCTCATTGTAAGGTAATCTTATACAATGCGAGATCAGCTTATACTGGATATGTATAGCTTGATCTGTAGCCGTGCATACCTACCTCTATTGAATGAGGCGCAAAATCATTTCATTACAGTCACATCTCACAAATGACTAATACGAGTACAGTCAGCGTCAAAAATATCGGAACGAACAGACTGTTCAAAATGATCTCAAAAACTAAGAAAATTAAACTACTCAATTGGGTAAAGCTCTTGTCAGAATTACAGTGTAATATTATCGTAGACTGTCTTCATTCTGAAAACAGTCTGTTCGTCCCGATATTATTGACCCTGATCCAATCCAGTCAGTTATTTTTTCTGTTCCATTCCGTGACCGTGACTTCGCCCGCGCGTAATTATCAACAATTGTCAAAAATAGTCAAAATCCCGGATTCCGGGATTCACAAATTTAGAGTTCTGATTATAGGATCGAATGTATATTTATGTATTGATCGTCAAAATGTCGTGATTCCGGAATTGATAAATTAAGTATTTTTTTTACCATTACTGGGTAACTTGTTTATCACTAAATTTTCACAGGGGATCATCTACTATGAACAACTTTCACTATGGCATCAACACGTAAATCACGAAAAATAAATCAGCTGGTCGAGTAGGTATTGAGCTTTTGTATCAAACATCGTAATTTTTTTCGTGATTTCAGAGTTGGTCCCATAATGAAAGCTGCTGAAACTGTAAATCCAAGATGGCGGCTGCGAATATTTTCAAATGTTTCGTCATGGGTGTCGTTTTCATTGGTTTCGAAGGTGTTAAGGCCGATAGTGACACTAAAATGTAAATCCAAGATGGCGGCTGCGAATATTTTCTAATTTTACTCTAGTATGTACAAAAATGCTAACAGTTTAGAGTTATGCTATAGGTATTAAGTAGGTATTTCCTATTATTTCGTGTTATAACAATAATATAAAATTTAAATTAAAATACTACACTGTTTCTTAATTAATACTATCTAAAGTATATATTACTGAAAATGCTAACAGATAGATACTGTGGAACAATGGAAATCTGAAAATGTCCCTTAACTCATTCAATAAAAAACTTAAGTTTTTCAAATCATTTCCTATATACTTAAAGGGATTAGTTATACCTTACAACAAAAGTTCTAACAGCTAAGTACAACACAAGGCTTCACAAGAATGTTCAGGCTTCACAAGTAATTGTATTTTTACTTTGCGATTAGCGAAATATTGAATTTAAGTTTGTAAATTTTTGCCTGAACATTCGAGACAATAAGCTCTGCTACCATACAAAAGTTTCAACATATACGTGCTATGGCTTTTGTTTAAATTGCGAATAACTATTTTCCATAACAAGCCGCGTAAGTCAATCTGAGATACTCGTAGAAACAAATGACCGCACCAGTAGGACATACGTTCCAGTCGCAACAAAAATATTCCTCTGACAAACGAATAAAGGTTTCTGTAGTTAGACGATCAGAGACACAAGAGACCATATTATGGGCTGCCGGAATACATAACGACGATTGGAGCCAACAAGTAAGTTCTAGTTGTATTTATAATTCCTACTATCAATATCCTATACCCCATCTAATCCATTCTATTTTGCCTCTATAGAGCCAACACCTCAACTTTAGGTAAATATGCGTCCGAACATACGATCTCTGGTAATAAATAAAGAACGGAATAGAACTTCGAGGAACGGAGACAAACAGTGGAGACTTCTTTAGGACAACATTTTTTCCGGGATAATTAATCTCCCAAAAGAGTAACATTCTGGAATGGCCTACTAGGCAAAAGAACAAGAGGTAGACCTATTACAAGATGGGAAGATGATATAAAAGCAATAGCTGGTCCAAACTGGAGAAAAGTAGCTGAAGACAAAGTCAAATGGGCATCACTGGAGGAGGCCTTCACCCATTCTAGGGTTCCTGTAGATTAAATAAAAAAATGAAGTACCTAACTATAAATACTATGATATAATACATAGGATACACATAAAATTATACTAAGTAAGAGACAAATAAATAACATAGAATGAACTAAACAAAACTAACACATACATAGATTTTAAGGAATGTAAATTTACTGGAAATAAAAGGCTTTTTTATTTTTATTTTTTATTTTTTTATAATTAATCTCCCGGGTTTTGGGACATTACATTATTACTAGAGATCGGATAATCGGATGCGTATTAACCTAAAGTTGAGGTGTTGGCTAAGTATGGAGTGGGCTTTTGGATTGAAAGATCCCAGAATTCTGGTATCGGCAAATTTTGACTTCTAATTATAGAATCGAATGTTTTAAGTACTTAAGTTCAGATGTTAGTTAGTATGGATTGCACTTATACATCGAGAAAATGCCGGGATTCCGGAACGACACTTTTTAAGTTCTTATTTTGGAATCGAATGTTTAGTTAGGTACTTGCGTTCAGGTGTTGGCTAATATGGATTGCACTTCTGTATCAAAAAAATTCCGGGATTCACAAATTTTCACTTCTGATCATAGAATCGAATGTATAATTTACTTAAGTGCAGATGTTAGTTAATATGGATTGCACTTATGTATCGGTAAAATCCCGGGATTCCGGAGCGACAATTTTTAAGTTCTGATTATAGAATCGAATGTATATTTACTTACGTTTAGGCTTTGGCTAATATGGAATGTACCTACTTTTGTATTGATCGTTAAAATGTCGGGATGCCGGAATTGATAAATTAAGTATTTTTTTACTACGAGTATTAGAGGATAACTTTTTATCAGTAAATTTTCACAGGGAATCTTCTACTCATGAACAACTTTCACTATGGCATCAACACGTAAATCACGAAAAATAAATCAGCTGGTCGGGTAGGTATTGAACTTTTGTATCAAACATCGTAATTTTTTTCGTGATTTCAGAGTTGGTCCCATAGTGAAAGCTGCTAAAACTGTAAATCCAAGATGGCGGCTGCGAATATTTTCAAATGTTTTATCATGGGTGTCGTTTTTATGGCTTTCGAGGGTGTTAAGGCCGATAGTGACAATAAAATGTAAATCCAAGATGGCGGCTGCGAATATTTTCTATCTTTTCTAATTTTTCGTCATGGGTGTCGTTTTCTTGGTTTTCGAGACTGTTAAAGCCGATAGTGACGCTAAAATGTAAATCCAAGATGGTGGATGCGAATATTTTCTAATTTTTCTCAATGAGTGTCGTTTTCATGGTTTTCGGTGGTGTTAAAGCTGATAGTAACAGTAAAATGTAAATCCAAGATGGCGGCTGCGAACATTATTAAATTTTTCGTCATGGGTGTCGTTTTCATGCTTTTCGAGGGTTTCAAAGGCGATTTACATTTTAACGCCACGTTAAAATGTAAATCCAAGACGGTGGCTGCAAAATTTTTAAACTTTTCGTCATGGGTGTCGTTTTCATGGTTTTTGAGGGTGTTATAGCCGATAGTGACGTTAAAATGTAAATCCAAGATGGCGGCTGCAAAAATTTTCAAGCTTTTTATCATGGGTGTCATTTTAATGGTTTTCGAGGGTGTTAAAGCCGATAATGACGTTAAAATGTAAATCCAAGATGGCGGCTGCGAAAATTTTCCGTCATGGTTTTAGAGTGTGCTAAAGCCGATAGAGGAGTCAAAATGCGTGACGCTTGGCTGATGCCTACTTAACTAACCCTGCGGCAGTGCAGCGTATCGCGTTACAACCTGAAAACACGTGTGATAGTAATTAAAAAACCATCAACATTTTTAAAGCAGGCGCTATCTTGCATTTACATTTTAGTGTCACTATCGGCTTTAACACCTTCGAAAATCATGAAAACGACACCCGTGACGAAAATTTTAAAAATGTTCGCACCGGCCATCTTGGATTTATATTTTAATGTCACTATTGGCTTTAACACCCTCGAAAAGCATGAAAACGACACCCATTAAGAAAAATTTAATAATGTTCGCAGCCGCCATCTTGGATTTACATTTTAATGTTACTATCAGCTTTAACACCACCGAAAACAATGAAAACGACACCCATAACGAAAAATTAGAAAATATTCGCATCCACCATCTTGGATTTACATTTTAGTATCACTATCGGCTTTAACACTATCGAAAACCAAAAAAACGACACCCATGACGAAAAATTAGAAAATATTCGCAGCCGCCATCTTGGATTTACATTTTAGTGTCACTATCGGCCTTAACACCCTCGAAACCAATGAAAACGACACCCATAACGAAACGATTTGAAAATATTCGCAGCTGCCATCTTGGATTTACAGTTTCAGCAGCTTTCATTATGGGACCAACTCTGGAATCCCGGAATCCGGGATTTTGACTATTTTTGACAATTGTTGATAATTACGCGCGGGCGAAGTCACGGTCACGGAATGGAACAGAAAAAATAATTAACCGACTGTATTGGATCAGCGTCAATAATATCGGGACGAACAGACTGTTTTCAGAATGAAGACAGTATACGATAATATTACACTGTAATTCTGACAAGAGCTTTACCCAATTGAGTAGTTTAATTTTCTTAGTTTTTGAGATCATTTTGAACAGTCTGTTCGTTCCGATATTTTTGACGCTGACTGTACTCGTATTAGTCATTTGTGAGATGTGACTGTAATGAAATTATTTTGCGCCTCATTCAATAGAGGTAGGTACGCACGGCTTCAGATCAAGCTATACATATCCAGTATAAGCTGATCTCGCATTGTTTATGATTACCTTACAATGAGAGGTCAGTGTAAACTGGACATTCATAGCTTGATGTGTAGCCGCGTGCACGTTTGCAGTGACTGTGGGTCTGATTGTCACCGCGTCGCGCTGCACGAATTGTCGTACTTACACCGCGCGCCACAATATCCAAATTGTATTTTATTTATTAAACAAAAAGGCATAGCACGTACAAGTTGAAACTTTTGTATGGTAGCAGAGCTTATTATCACGAATATGTGGGCGCAAATTTATAAACTTAAATTCAATATTTCGCTAATTGCAAAGTAAAAATACAATTACTTGTGAAGCATATTACTTAGCTGTTAGAACTTTTGTTGTAAGGTATAACTAATCCCTTTAAGTGTATAGGAAATGATTTGAAAAACTTAAATTTTTTATTGAATGAGTTAAAGGACATTTTCAGATTTCCATTGTTCCACAGTACCTATCTGTTAGCATTTTCAGTAATATATACTTTAGATAGTACTAATTAAGAAACAGTGTAGTATTTTAATTTAAATTTTATATTATTGTTATAACACGAAATAATAGGAAATACCTACTTAATACCTATAGCATAACTCTAAACTGTTAGCATTTTTGTACATAGCAATGAATTCACGAAAGTAATCCACTCCGCGAAAATAAAAAACTTTGGAATTATCGAAGGGCATATTCTTTTGTCTACTGGACTAACTCCAGAAATTCTATTGAGTAGTTAATGAACACGAGTTTCTGTAGTATTATTTCCTGCTCTGGCCGAAGCACTAGTCCAATACCTAGGCGAGTAAATTACGAATTAGTAAAGTTAGTTAGATTGGCCTAAGAATAGTTTAGTCTAGTCTTGTCCTTCTCGACTAAATTATGTTCGGTTATCAGATGCAGCTGAGCTCATGCCTTCTACCATGTAGATAGAATCTACAGCTACGTGCATACACACATCAAAAAAAGTTTGTAATCACTAGCAAAAGCTAATATAATTATTTAAAATTTAACTTTATCAAGAAAAAGTGTTTACATTACATACAATAAAATACGCTGTGTTTTATATTATTTTTTATACTATTTAAAAAAGATATACCTTTTTCTTGATAAAGTTAAATTTAAAAAATATATCAGCTTTTGCTAGTGATCACAAAGTTTTTTTGATGTGTGTAGATCCTAAACTCCTTTTCTTCACCCACGTTCATACATTTTGAAGGCAAGCATTAGCGATGTGCCCTTTTTGATGGACATCACCTATAATAATTAAGACCTACTATTCCAGAAATCATCGTGTAGGTAACTCAAGTTACGAACTCCCCTTTTCAAATGAAGTCTTTTCCTTCCAGGCGTTGCACAAAGAAAGCGGCCAAGTCCTGGCCATCAAGCAGGTGCCCGTCGACACCGACCTTCAAGAGATCATCAAGGAGATCTCCATCATGCAGCAATGCGACAGCCCCTACGTGGTGAAATATTACGGCAGTTACTTCAAGAACACAGACCTATGGGTGAGGCATTCAGAGGTCACAATTTGTTTAGTAAGTGGATAACACGGACGCTCATCTTCTTGCTAATGGTTGTGAGAGTGTATGTTGTACTGTGAGGCTGTCGTAGTTAGCAGGATTTGTGTACATACTTTGATTTGTCGTAGTTTCGCTTGTATTTTATTTTATTTGAATCCTTAGAGAGCGATCCGAGGGCGGTTTAAGAGGAAATGTGGGTGCTCTTTTCTCCATACAAAAAGATACAAACGCTCTCGCCTGTTTTCTTTCTGGTTAATGACCATAAAGCAATGATTTTTTACAGAAATATAAATATCAGTTACTTGTATGCCCCTATGTTTTCCTTTTTGATGATATATTATTTTTATAAGAACTAGAACCCTCCAAAAATGCTCAAAATTGCCTATTCAGACCGCTGTCAACAGACGCCTAGTGTACCAATTTGACAACTATTAAAAAAAAAAGAAAAACATAGGGGCATAGTATATATCCTTTTTATTCAGTTTATGAAATATCTTTTAAATTGGTCCAATATTGGAGGAGGAAATAGGCGAGAGCCAAACCTCGAAATGTGACTTTTTATATAGGCTATTTAGTCGGATCTGCAGTTGTCCTTATCGCACGAATTCGAGGGCGGAGCGCTCGCAGAGCGACAGCAATACCTTATTAAAATACCTAATTTTCAAAAGTCTGGCTGCCCCCATTTCCTCTTAAGATGGAATAGTTACGCCATAGAAATCGACGAGAATTGCGCGCAGTGGAGTCTGGCGAAAAAGTTTTTTTTTACGCCAGTTTTTGGAATCATTATATTCTGCAGTTTATCAAACTTAATAGATAAGAATAAGGATTTAGGGTAGTGTTCATCCTGGGCGAACGCGTCTGTATTTTTGTAAATCATTCGTGGTACGAAACCACAATGCTTGTTACGGTTACCAGTTCATAGACTCCACTCCACAGCTGTCCTATTGTTTCACTGACATCCTTTTAAGCGGAAAGATGACTAACGCTGGCATAACTGTTCAAGACGTTAGTCATAACTCCAAGAAGTTAATCGAACGATAACTCGTTTTATCAACTCCAGGGGGTTCTAGTAATCTCGCAGGAAATTGAACGTATGTGCCACCGATCAGTAAGTAAATGCTAGTACTTAGAAAACCAATTGTCGTAAACTATTTATCAAGTGTCGCTCCTAATTGTGTGGCAGACAGCCGACAGACGGACATTTAATTGGGGAGACTTCAAGGTAAAGCAACGATCGATAAATTGTCCAGACATAGGTTTGGTTCCAAGTGTTCCCAGGGAATTATGCTGTGGTGGGTTTACTCTTGACCTACATTTTTAAATTGCACAGTTCAGCCGTTCGGGTTAGCTTTTGTGTCCTGTGAATCCGAAAACGATTAGTTAGATGGCGTAGGTGGTAGAATTGGTTTTATTGTTGTCATATGAATTCAGGTAAAGTCAAATACGCAGTGATAGGATGTCTCTTTTAGCGGTTATATTTCTACCGTGTATCGTATTAGCAGGTAAACGTCCAGTTCTGAACGGTGATCAATTGATCGCTGTTACTCATCAAGTCATCATGGTCATGGAAAATGGAATGGTGGTGGTGGCATTTTTTTTTGGAATCGTTGACTATCTCCGAAGTTTGCAAAGCGAAAAATCTGAAATTATTCTATGTGATAGAAGTTTATGTAAAGATTACAGGAAAAATAAAACCATGTCTCTAAATATCACACTTTTTCAGAAATCGGAACGGAACCCTCGGTGCGCGAGTCCGACTCGCTCTTGACCGGTTTTTTATTTAAATGATTTTGCCAAAACGTAACAATTCTCACACATAATCCCATTGGAATTCCAGATCGTAATGGAATACTGCGGCGCCGGGTCAGTGTCCGACATAATGCGGCTCCGCAAGAAGACGTTGTCAGAGGACGAGATAGCCACGATCCTGTGCGACACGCTGAAGGGGCTGGAGTACCTGCACAGGCGGCGGAAGATACACCGGGACATCAAGGCGGGGAACATTCTGCTGAACACTGAGGGACACGCGAAGTTAGCGGACTTTGGAGTGGCTGGACAGTTGACGGTGAGATGAATGTTTGTATTTCTTTTTGTGGAGGTTTTCTTGTGCTTTTATATCGATTTAGTTTAAGATTAAAGAAACGAGTAGAGGAGGACCAAAGAAACGATGGATGGACTGTGAAAGATAATAATAATTATGGCTAGAAAGGGGGTGACTACTGAGATGATGACTAAAACACACGTATGGAGGAATCACACTACCTAATATTATATAGGCGAAAGTTTGTGTGTGTGTGTGTATTGGTATGTTTGTTACTTCTTCACGCTCAAACGGCTGGACCAATTTGGATGACATTTGGTATGTAGGTAGTTTTTTTTTTTTTTTTTTTTTTGAGGGTGGGAAATCATCAAATAACTTCTCCCGCTCTGGGTGGAGCGGAAGGGCGTGTCAGACTTTTACTGACTAAAACCCACCCGTGTTCCTTCAGTTGCCTATGCCAGGGCCGCGGTATCTTCTTCAAACTACCCGCGACGTAGCTTATGCCCTGGATTAACACATAGGCTACTTTTTATCACGGTCTACGCGGGTGAAACCGCGGGGCACAGCTAGTAGTATCATAAACATGTACTGACGTTTTGCGTTCGTTTCAGTTTTTTTTTTCTATGGACAAAAGCTGGATTGAGGTGAAGTGGTTTAGTTCCTTAGTGTCCCAAAGGCGCTGCCTATAATCGTACATTACAAAACCCAATCGCATAAGGTGATTCCTTCAATGTAGCCTGCGAAATTTGTAAAACGTAAGAAATTTTAAATTTCGCGGGCTCCTTTGACGTATCTCCGATAAGAAGTCCACTCACAACTCATATTTTCACCAACAAATATCACGAGATTAAAAAAAAAAAAACTTGAGAGGTGTCAAGGGACACCCGGATGGAACGAAGTTCCTTTCGATTAATTAGTGAAGGAATTGTAACAAAATTTTATTTTTATACTTATCATCATCATCATCATCATCATCATCATCATCATCATCATCGCACTGTTCAATGCGAAATAGAAATGAAAATATCTGGCTTGCTTTCTATAAGAGAGAGAGAGAGAGAGACAGACAGAGAAACATGCGCACGCCGCACGGCTTACAATAGCTACCTATAGCAAAAAGTGTCGTGACAACTTTCCGTGAGACTTTTTTCCGTCTAGCCCCCTTTCACAACGAGCGATAAGGAACTTCGTTCCAAAAATACGGCCAGTGTTCAAAAATTGCCTTCAATTCCAGGACACAATGGCGAAACGCAACACAGTGATAGGCACGCCATTCTGGATGGCGCCGGAGGTGATCCAAGAGATCGGCTACGACTGCGTGGCCGACATCTGGTCGCTCGGCATCACGGCGCTGGAGATGGCGGAGGGCAAGCCGCCCTACGGCGACATCCACCCCATGCGGGCAATCTTTATGATACCCACCAAACCGCCGCCATCCTTCAGGTATGCGTTCATCACTGACGGGACCTGTCTTTCATACCGTATTTACCAAAACGGGGCTCATCAAAAGCGCACCTGGGGGTCTACTCCCTAAGCACGAAATCCGTAGTTTCGGTCTTCGTTACGGGCGTTTCCTACTCCGTATCACCTATGGATGGATGATTGGTTCGGGGACCGAATGAAGTATGAATGACAACATGATTAGACAGTTGTCCCTACTCCCGTCGTGTTTTTGCCCGTCCGAAAAATTTAACTCTTACACTTGTTTTGATGGATCGTTATGTCAGACGGACGGACTGACGGATGGACGGACGGAGTTAAGGAGTAGACACGCTGACCTTTTTAAAACCCTAAGCTCATGCAACGACTTTAATATGGTCTTTGCAGGTCTTCAGTCTATCCAGCTTACTGATAATCGAAACAAAATTTCATAGCGGTCTTCTTAATGCGGCCATTGGTCTTTTAACGCTGTGTATAAGTACTTGTAATAGGCATACAGGGTGTAAGGGACAGCCCTCCGCAAACTCACAGGGTGCATTGAGCTCCTCATTTTGAATCATATTCCACCGGAAATTTTCTCCGGAAAATTTTCATTTTTTAAAAAAAAAATTCAGTTATTTTTTTATTATTTCAATGTAAAATTGCATTGTGTGTTCGCAGCACTCCATTTATGTAAAAAAAAAGCAAAAAAAAAACTGCAAAAAAAAACCAGCATTGGATGCTGAAATACTTTAACCAACGACGCGTGAAATCAGCTGTTCACTTTCTGTCTAGCTACAGAGTTCATCGAACTCACCGCATACCTATTACCTACCCCTCCCAACCAGTAATAGACGCTCCGATTTGTGCACAAAAACACAAACAAATCAGTTTTATTGGATTCCCTTAACGTTCCTGAAAAAATTTCATGTACCAGTCATCTTAGTATGACATACTGAATTCACCCTATCAGTTTGCGGAGGGCTGTCCCTTACACCCTGTATAGTGCCGCAAACTTATCTGACCCGGTAACGGCGACGATGTCGGTGACACTTTTCTTCGTGATTTCGTTAGTTCCAATTAAAGCTACCAGGTCAGATAAATTGGTGGCACTTTACGGTCTTTTATTTTAAGTAATATGGTTTTATATGTACTTGTTGGTGTACCAATGATTAAAATAATATGGTACCGTATATTAAAAAAAAGTTATTATTATTTTAAAATGTCTTTGACATATCTCGGGAGCCTGGGGTCCCGAACCTTTGGAAGGCGTACAAGGGGCGTGGCCAACTCGCAGAGGCCCCTTAGACAATTTTAAATTATGAGAAGGCACCAACCGACGATTGACATTTATTCGGAGCCGAAAGAATATGTGAAAATAAATAGATAATGTATGACTGTTGTGTATTTGTAGAGAGCCGGACCAATGGTCCCCGGAGTTCATAGACTTCGTGAGTCAGTGTCTCGTGAAGAACCCCGAGGAGCGAGCCACCGCCGAGTTCCTGTTAAACCACGAGTTTATTGGTACATGTCATATTTTAATTTTATCACCCATAATGCTGACCACGGTCGAAACATTTGAGTACAATTTGTTGTTCATAATAATATCTTTATTTACGTTCCATAACTAAGATCTTAATATGGCTTCAAATCCTATTGGGCACAGCAAAACGTTTTTTTTTTTAATAAAAATAAAATTATGAAACAATTAACAATGTTTATTCTATCAATGCGTATTCGGATGTTATTGGTATCGCCTCTCTAACGAAGCAAAAATATGCTTGTTATCTGAGTGGGTTTGGTTTAATAAAAATAATCCAAGATATTGCCTGTTGGACAATTTACACGAGAATTGTATTTCATTACTCGCTTACCAATCAATTTTATTTTAAGTATTTACAATTCGTTTCAAATAAGAATAGGATCGACTTAGCGCCATGTTGTGACGTCATAGCTGTCAAATCGAATAAATTGGGTAGGGTGAGCAAAACAAGATATTTTTTAAATAACATTTATTTACGAACTTTTTAGTAAATTGTTGCCAACAATGAAAATATGAAAGAAAGTAGTATAATTTTTAAAAAACTAATTATTACAAATTTTTATTTTTTTTTTCACTAAGACTCGGTGAAACAAAAAAAAAAAAAAACATTGATACGCAAATAAGTTTTCTTTGTAAACCGTACGTTTCAATCAACATTTGACAGATAGAGGTCATTGACGTTCCTATTCTTATTTGAATCGCATTGTAAATGCTCATGTAACAATTTGGTCCCCAGCGTCGGACGTAGGTAACACGAAGCACCCCAGCATCCTCAGCACGATGATAGCGGAGGCGCGAGAGATCCGGGAGAGCCAGGTGTTCCGGAACGCGCAGCATCACACCAATAATGCTAAGGCTTTCGCTGCGGTAAGTCCTAAACGCCTTGAAGGCAATTCTCGTACCTAAAAACGTTCAAATTGAAGTCGCAATCTCATGCCCGTGACAATCAAATGTCGACAATGTAGGTAAACGCTATACAATTTTTGCGAATAATCCCGGTCGCCCCCACATGGATTGCCACCAGGTGCCAATTGGGAAAAAAAATCCCAGTTGCCCCCGGATGGCGCCTGGGATCTTATTGCCCCCACTTCAAATCGCTGTTGAGACGGAGATGAAATTGTAAACGTTATTCTTATTTTTTTTGGAAATAAATGATTTCTATTTTGACAATGTCCTTCTCTTCTCTTTCATATCATTATGTTCCTAACATTGTTTTGAGAAATATAGTTTCACAAAAAAGTTGAAACATTGCCTGGATCTTGGACATAAACTTAAATCTTTGCATATAAACTAAAATCTTTTACGTTTTATGATGAATTAATGATCGTCATTAATTCATCATAAAACGTAAAAGATTTTAGTTGTCGACGCTTGCAAATAATATTCGAAAATAATATTTTGTGTCTGGTCTCGGGGCCGCGCATGATACGTTAAAAAGTGACGTAAGCTGCGTCTGTGCAACTTATGTGTGGCATTACTTTTAAGAATTATTAAATTCTATGGGGACAGGGAATAAAAAGTGTCACCTGTCCCCCCTATGGATAATAGGGGGACAGATAAGAATGAATAAAGCTCGAACTGTCTTGTCTTGCCTTGTTGCAAAGTTCGATCTGTCCCCCAGGGGGATAAAGCAGGGGGACAGATAAGAATAATTCCTTAAAAATGACGTCATACTACAGTACAGTGTCTTCACGGTTCAACCACAACATCTAAACGCAAATTGTATATCTTCCAGGGCGAGGGTTACGAAGAAGCGACGATGAAGCAGCGAGGAGACGGCACACTAGTGCCCACGCGAGACGCCACGGCCGAGCTGGCCGCGGACCTCGGCACTATGGTCATCAACGAGCCGGATGCAGACCTCGCTACTATGAAACGTTAGTATTGTTACGGGCTGGGGTTCGGGATAAATAAATTTATACCAATTTACACCAAAAACATACATTGAAATAATCACAAATACAGTAATCAAAAATTTTAAGCAGAATCACTTGTAGTTCACTATTAGTTCGCTGTAGTTCACTAGTGTTCACTCTATCGCGTTCCAAACTGAAATGCCGTGCATCGTGGGATGTGGCTCCAGGGCATAGCCCCCGACCGCGGAAGCGGAGCTATACGGTGACCCGTAAATACGGGCCCCTCCTTATGGTCGCCACTGGCGATGGATGGTTGGACGTGCTGCATTAACACGTCCATGGAGATGGTGTCTGTCTTTGTGTCCGTAAGCTCGCCACGGCATATGCATACTACCGCTTTCTTCACCGTATTCCGGCGGTCAACCCCTACCAGGTGGAACCCCCATCTACATGAGGGACGCCCAGCAGAAGCCGACCAGCGACAAAGATATGGACTCGAGAACTGCCGTACACCGCTGGCAACCCTCTATTTATATGACGAGTGTAAGTTCTAGAAAGTTCAAGGACATAATTCGACAATATTCTAGTACTTACGGGAATGATCTATAATGCTGAAAATCGACACTTAACTATCTAGAACATTCTGGAAGGGTTTAAAATGTTCTAGAAAACTGTCACGAATCGACGTATCGTGTAGTTCTGCTGCTCGATAACAGATGGCGTTAGCGGCTACGTAACAGTATGTTCGGTTTATAAATTCACTGTCTCGTTGCCTAGTCACTACACTACTAGATCCTACGCTACTCTGAGCATGAACTCCTGGGTTGGGTTCGATTCCCAGCTCGGGCCCACTGTAATTGGACTTCGGTGTGTATGTACTTACTAATTTATAAACCGAAAACCCCAGCGGGGGGTGAGGGGGGTTAGTTGCGAACCCCATAGGGTTCACATGTTCACAGCTACTGATGATGAATTTTTTACCATCGGATGATGTTTTGTTACGTTTATATATATACGATATAAGCTTATATACCTATTATATAAAGGGTTTTTCCTTATGCACACATGGGGTGCAGAAAACACTAGGGGGTAGCTACCGGAGTGTGGATGTGTGCCCGGTGATGGCAATAGGCTCGCCTCTATTACATGGGACTTAGAGCGTTCATCCCGCGCGGGCTGGCGACGTCGCATTTCTAGAGGTTTTTCGTGATTATTTTGATAACTTTTAATCAAAGTACTGTTTTTTTTTTCGGCCAATCACTAGATCGTTGGTTTTTTATAAGTATGTAGGTATGCTATTTTTTAACAGTTATTTTATTATTTACTCATAAAAATTTACTTCTTGTCAATTATATTCTATTTGCAGTGTTTCAATTAAATATTTTTATTTACTATAGAGTAAATGTTAAAAATAATTATAAAATAAGTACAACGATCTAGTGCTTGGTCGAAAAAAATTGTACTTTGTTTTAAATTGAATCAAATAATAAAAAACGAAAAATCTAGAAGTGCGACGTTGCCAGCCCGCGCAGGATGAACGCTCTTAAACATAACTAGCGGAAACTGGGTGTACCACAGTCACACCTGCCTAACGTTTAGGGCATCACCAGCGAGCGTGATGTTCTGTTGTTAAGTCACTGGCTATTATCTATATATATAAAAGAAAGTCGTGTTAGATAGATAGATAGAATACTCTTTATTATGCACACCATAAAAATTACAGATATAAATGTTGAAATTTTACATAGGGTGACACAATGGGCGGTCTTATCGCTAAAAGCGATCTTTTACAGACAACCTTTGGATGGATTATGGGGAGAAAGGAGAGAATACTGTAGGTAGTCTGTGGTGTACCATATATACATACAGTTTATACATACATAAATACAGATACTTATATAAATATATACTTATATATCCTACTTGAAAAAGAGCAAGGAACTATACACGTAATGACGATGTTTAAAGAGAGAGGAAATGTTTTACTCCAAAACATTCAAAGTTGACAAAGACTGTGCACGCCTTATCGACACGGGCAAGTCATTCCACAATCGTACTGCTTGAACAGTGAATGATCTGTCATAAAAAATGGTGGAATGTAGCGGCATCTCTAGCCTCAAGTTTTCCGATGACCTCAGATATCTATTATGTGTGTCATGAAGGAACTTGAAACGCTCTTTAAGATAAGAAGGGGTTAGGGGGGGAGTTACACTATTTATAACTCAAGAACGGCTGAACCGATTTGGCTGAAAATTGGTGGGGAGGTAACTTAGAACCAGAAAACGGACATAGAATACTTAAAAAAAAAACGGATAAAACGTGGTATAACAACGGCTGAACCGATTTAGATGAAATTTTGTGTGTATATTTGAATGGGTTCCTGGATGGTTTGAAAACACAATTGGAACCGGTAGGTGGCGCTGCAGTCGGGTTCCAGGATCGTTCAGACAGGACAACGTGTGTTGGGTCCGCTAGTATTCACATAAAATAGCCGTAGTATAAAGCAGTGTCTCCATCACATGAAGTCTCCTTCATAATGTTTTAAAATTCATCGTTATTCCTACAGGTCACGACACAGACCCCATGGACACAAACCGGCCCAAATACCGTCCATTATTCCTGGAACACTTCGACAAGAAGGAAGTGAACCACCTCAACATTGGCGCGCCCACCAACGGGACCCTCACGCCGCACGCGCGCCTCGCCAGCGACGATGCTGTCAGGTATGTAAATGTATTTATGACAAACTAAAAGTCACCGTTTTTTCATAACTTAATCTGCACAATAAATATAAAACAAAAAGAGTGTTCCATTGTAAGAAATTATCAGAAATGTGAATCTTACTATCTGCTGCTGATGATACTGTCAGGCACAATACGGCCGATTTATCTTGGCAGGTCCGAACTTTGCGCAAAAGGCTGCGCAGTAAGATTTTTTAGGAACCAAATGGTGACGTGAGGCGAGTGCGAGTGAGAGAACATGCGCGAATGTTCTTAATGCCTTTGTTCAGACCTGCCAAGATAAATCGACCGTAGGGTATGTACAAGTCATCTGTGCCTGGGCGAGACAGTCGGGTTGTGTTCGTTTCAACCGCGCGGCCACGGTGTTAAAAAAAAAAACTGCCAACATTTTGTAACAATTTGTAAAAGTTGACTCCCAAAACCACAAATTTGTCAAAGCTATGGTTAAAAAGTTAGAAGGGTTTGAACGTGGCCGCGCCATCGAAACGCGGAGAACCGCGCGGCCACGGAGTTCTATGTTAAGGATTTGGTTTCCGCACTTAGCCCTTTATGTGGACCATTGTGCGTGAGCCATGGTGGCCTTCGTGGGTTATTCCAACCAGCCCACCTCCCTCCAGAAGTTGATCAAATCTCTGGGTCTATTAAGAACATCTGTGAAAGATCGGGGGATTCCAAGAGTTTCTGTTCTAATCTGGGCAACGCCTATGCATTCAAAGAGCACTTGCGCAATGGTCTCCTCAGCCTCCATGCAGGCCCTGCACAGAGGACTGTCCGTTATTCCTATTGTATGGAAGTGTTTGTTTAATGAGCAGTGTCCCGTGATGGTCCCCGTCACCAGGCGCAGCCCGTTCCTGTCCAAACGTAATAACCGTCTAGTAAGCGTACCATCCAGGGAGGGCATGGCCTCCCTGGATTGCCTGCAGCCTGGTGTCGAGGACCACCAACTCTCTGCTTGTGTACGGGTGAGGTCCTGTAGCCACCTGCGTAACTGGTTGAAGGGAATGGGCACGATTGGCTCAGGCCCACAGACAGACGTGCTAGATGCTCTCCTAGCTAGTTCGTCAGCTGCGTCGTTACCCAGTGATACACTGTGTCCTTTTATCCATTGCAGTGTCACTGTGTTTCGGTTAACAACCGTTACTCAATAAATATAAACCTAGGATTGTTCGTTGTATTTTTACAAGTTTTGACAAATTCAAATCTAGGTTTTACAAAAAACTTCAGACCCCTGCGATGCTTTTTCAGCGAGATATCGGTGATAACGTATTTTTCACCGTTTCAATGGCGCGGCCATGAGGTTCTAGTCTTACAGCTCCTGAAATATAAACCTAGTATTTTTTGTTGCATTTTTGTAAGTTTTGACAAATTCAAATCTGGGTTTTACAAAAAACTCTAGACGTCTGCGATGCTTTTTTAGCGAGATATCGGCTATCACGTTCTTGTCACCGTTTCGATGGCGCGGCCACGGGGTTTTATTCTCACAGCTCCTAAAATATTAACCTAGGATTTTTTTCTATATTTTTACAAATTGTTTACAAATTGAATCTGTTATTTACTAAAATTTCAGGTCTGTGCAACGCTTAGTTTCTGAGATCTCAGTGGCCGCGCGGTTCTCCGCGTTTCGATGGCGCGGCCACGTTCAAACCCTTCTAACTTTTTAGCCATAGCTTTGACAAATTTGTGGTTTTGGGAGTCAACTTTTACAAATTGTTACAAAATGTTGGCATAGTTTTTTTTTTTAACGCCATGGCCGCGCGGTTGAAACGAACACGGGTTTGTACGTGTCATCTGAGGGGCAATTCTCGTAATTTTAATAACGTTCGCATTCTAATCTCCAGTCGAAATCTGTCAAAAAAGCCTCTAATTTCCCTACATTTTTGACATTGATTGTCGCTGAGATGACACTGCGACTTGAATTTGAACGTTTTTTAAGTACGAGAATTGGCCCTCTGTTATTTGGGACAGCTATGTTCGTGTCACCAAACCAGACAGTTGTAAGATAAATTGAGTTAGCGTAACTTTAATTTTAGTTTATCGTAACGTATCAGGGCGAAGTATTCATACAGTTCCAAATGAAATTGTACTGTCCTATACTGTGAGCCAAAAAGTTTGAAACTTCAACCAAGTTTGTTTTTCAAAATTTTAAACTGAACAAACTGCAATATTTTTTACAAAATGTTGTATTTGTTTACAAAATGTTGTATTTGTTTACAAAATGTTGTATTTGTTTACAAAATGTTGTATTTGTTTACAAAATCTTGTATTTGTTTATAGCATCGGCGCGGAAACAGAAACGGATACGAGCCCCGCGCTGGCGTTCCAACGCGCGTTCGTAGAGGAAGGCAACTTCGAATTCGTAAGTCAGCTCCACGTGGTCTCCATACTGCCGCTGCCCAGACGTAAGCGTGTGCGCACACGCACTGTGTCGACACCTCCGTTACTATCTATTTGTTACTGTTACTAATACCTTTTTGACTAAAATGTTGAGGTTTTTAGAGCGGATTGAATGCAGGTTTGAGGTGTAGGCAACCAGCACCTTAATTGCGTGACACTTTTAATCTCGGAAAGATTTTGACGAAAATTGCTAATCCATTGGTTATGTTATACAGCGTGTACACAGTGGCAATATTTTAAGAGGTCATTGTACTCATCATTATGAACAGCTGTTACTATGGGACCAACTTTTAATATTGTTCATAATGATGAGTATAATGACCCCATTAAATATTGTCACTGTTTACATTTAGACCTTGTGTAACTTTGAAAATAAATAACGTAATGAATGTTGTTGCCTTTGTAAGTGTTAAGCAATTAACTGTTGATAAGTTGCAGACGCTGGCACGGTAGAGTTTTATGAGGGTACGCTTGCATGGAGATAAGGCAATAAACGCAAGTATTGTGTAAAATAACATGGGTTTGTTATTGATTCATATTGTTGCTCCGAATAAATTTTATTGTATTATATAGGGTGACCGATACCTAAACACATAATTGTACTTATGATAACAAACAACTTTTACTATGGGACCAAACCTGAAATCGCGATAAAAAAATCAACTGCTCCCTTCATTTTGACGAGTTATGCGAACATGAATGTATGGGGCAGCCGCTTTTTTTTTGCGATTTCAGGTTTGGTCCCATAGTAAAAGTTTTTTTGTTATCATGAGTATAATCATGTGTTTAAGTATGGGTCACTAATTACGAGTCACCCTATCTAATCAATTTAATTTTTTAAAATAATTAAATAATAATAATTATTAAGATAAACGATATTACTTGTAAGAATTGTTATAGTTTTGGTAGCTAGCGCGTGCTTCAGTTTGGAGGTGTCGATATGTACTAATACGAGCGAATAACGAGACGTGTGCGTCACTAACCGCTTTACTTCTGCGTGTACTGGTGGCAGAAATAGTTTTATTTATGCTAGCGTAGAACTGTTGAATATTTGTTGATAAAATTTTGTGTGTGCTTTATTTTAAGTGAAATATTTGGAAGTCCTATGTCTAGGGTTGCCATATTTGCCCGAGACACCGTCGGGACATTTAAAGCGAAGGAAATTGTAGATGAAATTTACAAAAAAAAAATACAAAAAATATTTATTTGGTAAATATTTATTTTTAATTACTGAGGATACAATCATTCTTTTTTATATTTTTCAGATAATTTCACCTGGGACAATAATTGTGCCCACATCATAGCGTACGCAATTCCGAATCGCGTATTCGTCGATTCGGTGTGTTCCGTATATAAGTCGGGATGCTGATGTGTTTGTCGGGACACCACTGTTAATAACGGTCCCGACGTATCGGGACGAATGGCAACCCTACCTATGTACTACTATGTCTTTGTCTAGTCGTGGACGGCTTTTGACTGAATGACAGTGATTTTGAGAGTGAAGTAAAAACTTTACTGTTGCAAAATTCTCCGCTGATCATCCGTCCGTCTGTTTGTCAGGGAGCTCATGAACAATATATATGTATGTAATAGGAGACAGTTGAAAATTTTCACAGATTGTGTATTTCTATTTCCGCTATAATAATAAAAATAAAATAAAGTTAAAAATTAATCCCCTAAAACTCCTTTAAACGCGTTTTTTTTTAAACAAGTTTTTTTTTTAATATGTAGTGTGTTAAATATTTTACGATGGTACGGAATATTTCGTTTGGCCGTTGGCCGCACTTGGCCGTTTTTTTTTTAAATACATTTCACAAAACAATTGCACAAAATGTTTATCAACAGCGCTCCCCTGTCGACGTCATCCGAGCGCCGCAAGAGCCTCGTAACTGTATATTTATTACAATTACAACAAGCAGCCGATATATTCTGTATAAATGTCACCGTGAAAACTTATTTGAAGGTGTAGTCAGTCAGTAGCGTCAGTCCCCTACCAGCAGCAGTATCCCTACCTAGTTCGCATAATGTTTTTCGTTTTCCTTCTCCTCAGCTGGGCTACCTGTCGGTGAACGAGCTGGAGGCGCGCATGGCGTCTCTGGACGCGGAGATGGAGGCCGAGATCGAGCAGCTGCGCGCGCGCTACAACCGCAAGCGACAACCCATCCTCGACGCCATACACCTCAAGCGCAAGCGCCAGCAGAACTTCTAGCCGAGCCGCGGCTGTAGCACCCCGCTACGCCGTAGCACCGCGCTACGCCGTAGCATCCCCCCCACGCCGCTACGCTGTCGGACACACTACCGACGCCGCGCGGAACATACGCGGACCTTAACCGCAGCGGTTTTACTACTGAATACGGAGTTAGGTAAGGGAATTAATTCCACTCTCTCAAATGTACATATTGTACGTCAAAAGTCAAAATTCTTAGTTTAGTTTCTTAATCATCTTTCAAACGCGCTCATGTCGACATTCAATTATAGCGCTAGAAGGTTCTTTTGGCGCGCGACAAAATTGGAAGTAGCCACCATTTTGGTTTACAATCGCGTGACCCTGACGTCATTCGAGCGCCAAAAGCACCCTGTAGCAGTGTAGGTGCTTTTCATTAGAAGGTGCCAAAGTTCAAGATACGACTGTCTGTATGTTCCTAAATTATCTCTTGACGCATTTACTAGGAAACGATTCGGCCTAATATTTTTGAAAAATTTCTCGTCTCTTGCTATTGGCCAAATACCGTGCCATTCGTGTGGAAGATTCGCTGTGTGCTCGCTACTTGCACCATTTGACGGAAGGTTGAAGTTGACGTACTCCCGTGTTCCATTCTACGATCAAATACTTATAAGATGTTCGTGATAAATCTTAATTGCATTAAACAAACTGACACTAAAATATATTATGTACAAGTATACAGGGCGTCTCACGAATATGCCACATGGAGGGAAAGTACCTTGAATATTGTAGATGGAACATTTTACTGAAAGAAGACATTATATGAATTTAAACTTACATGAGAAAAATAATCAACCTGTAGCTTTATCATACCGATCGAAAGGCTTCATCATAAGGATTATTTTTTGGTAAATAACATAGAAATAAAGAAAGAAAGAAAAACTATTTATTCCCGCGAAAAATGACGCACATACATTTGTTTTTTATACAAACCTAAAAAATAAAAACAATTGGGTAGCTAAATTTAAACATAAAAAGAAAAACAACAAAGTGTCACAAATAAAAGGAAGACCATAAATTTTAACATTTTTAATATAAAATTAATCAATGTATCAAATGCTCAAAATGAGTCCCTTGCTGTTGAATACAAAGTCGGACACTTTTGACACATCAAATGTTAAAATTCATACCTCCGTGTGGCATATCCGTGGGAGGCCCTGTGTAAGTAATAAGAAATAAAAATCAGACGTTCATAAATCGCAGATTTTATTAGTGGGTTCGCCAAAGTACTAAGCAAGACTTACGTTAACTGCCAAAGGGTGGCGCTTCTTGTTTGTTGTGACAAAATATTGATGAACAAATACCAGTATAGTGGTTTTATCGCACGAAAGCGGGTGAGCCATACTTGTAGTTGTAATGCGTATAGACACGCGCTCTTGTGTGCGTACCTGCAGGTAGCGCGCTCCCGAGCTTACGCACACAAACACAATGTGCATGTAACATTTACACATACAAGTATGGCTCGCCCGCTTTCGTGAGACAAAACAACTGTAACATGCAACTCTTCCTCGTAATCATTTATTTCAAATACACTCGTCTATTTATTAGGCGTTGTTTGAACGATGGCGGCGCCACCCCACTTTCTAAACTTAGTACCTATCAATCTGCCAGAAATACCACTAATTGACCTATTTTTAACATTGATTGCAGCCGTTATGAGATTGCGATTAGACTATGAACGTTTTTAATTACGGAAATTATTACGGTCTTTCTGATCTTGTCGTCACCAGTACCGGAGCTACTCAGGGAAATCAGACAGCAGTAGTTCACTTCAATCTTGCGTCTTCTCCATGCGTGTCACAAAATCAATGAAAAAGTTGGGGTCTCCGCATGTGTGCGCCCCCATAGATATAGCGTAGCTTGTTAATATAGATCGTTATCGTAGTGTAAAGTAGCCCTAATTAACGTAAGGACACGTAAGGTTGCTGAAACATATCCCCGCGGGCTTGGTGGCGCCACTGTCGACTGTTCAATACATCTAGGTGAAATGTGGCTCACCTTGTGTATTTTCTTTGTCTTTCTAGAATCAAGGGTGAAAGGTGCTGTGTGACATTTTTAGGGAAGTTATGATTATTTTAGCATGGCAATGGACTGACAAGAATATTGACATTATAGTATCTTGGTGTCTTAATTATACAATGACATTAGTAGTGTTCTAAACAAAAATGATTGAATACACTTGCACTCATATTCAAAGGGAAAAAAAATACACATCCGCCTTGTAGAATACTGTATTAAATTCATGACAATATTATTTGTAGATATTACTATAATCAATAATGTAACAAATAATTTGACGTGAACTGTTGCGTCTTGTTTGGTGTATTGCGTTCGAACAGTTATTATTAAGTTCCTTATGTTTTAGATCTCAGATTATCTCGCAAACTTTATTATATATACGTATTTATTGTAATTAGATTATATTATTCAATCAATTTGTACATTGTTTACGACTTTGTAGTGGGTTGTGAGATGAATTTATTGAAAAATAATTATAATACAAGTTACATTGTGAATTCAAATGATTTTCAAGTGGAGGTAATGGAGTATGGGGACGTAGTGGACGCGGGCGCATGTAACGTGCATACGAGTTTAGTGCAATGTCGCGTCATAGCATTTAATACCTTCCCATACTCCGTTGTTCATAACCGGTATACTTTATTAATTGTTCCGGGTTCCACTCCCATATCGTCGCTAATCTAACTAACTGACGTATCTGACATTTGGACTAAGCCGATAACCGACCTAACTATAGTAATTTGACACATTTTCCAAGTCTGTCTAAAAATCGAGACCGATATATCTACGGTTTACAAAAAAAAAAAAAAAAATAGCTTGCCCTGTAAAATGTGCTTCGATTGATTCCAAGAAAATTTTAAAAGCAAGCTATTTTTCTTTCTTTTTTTTTTTGTAAACTGTAGATTTATCGGTCTCGATTTTTGCATTATCATGGGGACCGTAAGGCATAGGTACAGATTAGACAGATCGATTCGACTTGGAAAATGTGTCAAATTACTGTAGTTAGGTCGGCTATCGGCTTAGTCCAAATGTCAGATACGGCAGTTAGTTAAATTAGCGACGATATTTCCCGAGTGCCGTCTGATTCCCATAGTACAGATCGTAGCAATATTATCCTCTAAGGATATTTACTCTATTCTTATGCATTTCTACATTGTAATAATGTAAAATAATTAGCAAATATTATGAAATACTAGCGTTAACGTGTGATTATTTGAGCCGGACATGGATAGCTGTTTTCTTGTAAAAATGTCTCGACTCTCTTCTGCCATACATAGAGTATTTTGCAAATATTAGTGTTCAACTTCATCAATTTGAAATTAAATAATACAAAAGTTTTAGAAGTGCCATTAAATATGAATAAAAACATAGTATTTTCGTACTACAAGCAATAGTTGTATATTAGAAATCTATATATTTTGTCAATGAATTATAAAAGATCGGCGATATATTTTTGTGCCATTGAAGTTGAAAGAATTCTGCTAGTATTGGGTAATGTGGATAATGAACTTGTCTGCTGCTGCTCTGCTCTCAGTAAAGGGATCTTTTATTCTAGTTTTAACGTAATATTGTCATAGAATATAAGTTCGCCACAAATCTGGGAGCAGGCAAGTTTTTTGTGACATTTTATAGACTCTAAATATTCGAACAAAATTATTATATTACCAGTATTACTTTTGTAAAATTTAACATTCATTTGCTTGAGCATATTTTGTATACTAATAATGTCATATCGACAATATGAAACGGCATGGTTTATCTAATGATAATTTGCAAGTAATTAAAACAAATGCGAGTCAGCAGGTAACACAAAAAACTGAATCATTTATTTATTTTGTTGTAACTTCAATACTGAACCATAAAATAATTGTAGCAACTGTTTTGTAATGGTGATTCTTCGTGATTTATGAATTTGAAGTGTCTTCAAAGACCTGTTGACTCAATTCAACCGGCCTATAATCAAATAATTGGAAAAAATCATTCGTCTGTGTAAAATGTACAGGGTAAAATAAATATTTAATTACTACGAAAATCGCTTGTTGTCACATGCTTCGTACATTCAGTTTGACATTTATGAACTTATTCATTCGATTTTTATTAAAATTTTGGGAAATTAATATTGTAATCAATCTAATTTTTGAAGGAGTTATTATATATATTTAATTTTAAGTACTGTAACTACAAATCTAGGATAAAATAGGCTGAATATGGATGACAAAATAGCAATAACTACTAGTGTTGTTGATACAATGTGCTATTGTTGACATTCGGATGTAAGTGATACCTTGTTGGGAATGTTTTACTACGCAAATTGAGTAAGAATTATTTCAGAATATTATTAGCAATTCTACTTTTATATTTAAACAGTAGCTTCAAAGTATTTTTGTACCCTTTTCCTAAAATTAATAAGCAATAATGGACGTTAGAACATTTGCAACAAGGTTGATTATCGAACACAACAGTATAGTGTTGTTGACGAGTGTTTCGTTGAGCGTTCGTTCTAGTAAGTTTGTTGTTGGAAGTACGACGCCTGATTATACAGCGTGTGTTTTGTGGTGTACTAGCTGCACACCAAGCGATACATAGTCATAAATACACTGACCAAGTTTACCGCTCCCTAAAGCCGTGTAAAGACGCGTGTAATTTGTAATGTATCGTGTAATGTAATGCGAATAGTGTGGACGCCATTTCAAACTCAACGCGAATCCTGTATGTGTTCGACTGCGAGAGCCATTGTGTTCGCGCTAAAAACCGAGCCGATGGATCAGCGCGAGCGTTACATGTAATGCTCGAACTCCCGTCCACACGCAAAATTCGCAGTACATTACACGTTAGATTACATTACACATAATAACGCGTCTAAATAATGTAACGCGAATTCTGCGTGTGGACCCACTACGAGCGTTTCATATAAATAGACTTGTGTAATCAGTTTATGTATCGTGTAACGCGAACAGTGTGGACGGCATACAAACGAGCACTGTGTTCGCGTTAGAAACCGACAGCCGATGGATTAACGTGAGCGGCAGCTCGAGCGTTACATAATATAATACTCGAATTCGCGTTACATTATAGTTACACAATAAATTACATTACAAAAGTCTGTATACGCCTTTAGAAAATGTTTTATGAGAATACTGCAAGTAATGTCTAATAAATGTTTTATCTATCTATCTAAAGAAATTCACATAAGTCGCCGGTACCGTCTCTCTAAAGTCATATATAGACATGTGTAATGTAATGGGAATAGTGTGAACGGCATAAAATCCTGGTTGTGTTCGACTGCGAGAGCCTTTGTGTCCGCGTTAAAAACCATCTCTAAAAACACACTGATCCATCGATCAGCGCGAGTGTTATATGTAATGCTCGTAGTTCCGTCCACATGCAGAATTCGCGTTACATTACACGATAAATTACATTACATACGTCTATACACGCCTTAAAAAGCTAGATTTGAACCAAGAAAAGTAGAAGTTATTGAACGCGTAATGTTTATGTTTGTCAGCGTATGTGTTTTCTTTGATATTCATATTGTTTTTTTGAGAATGACAATGTATTTAGAGCTCGGTCTATTATGCCAATGTTGACCGAATTATGTTCACTCAGTAAATTGCTACAAATGTATATTTGTTAAAAAGAGCTGAACGTCAATTAGCTCATTTCAACAACGATCTATTTATACATTATCTTGTGTGGTTATGTATCGCAGGTGTGCGGCCGGCCTAATGCCTTGTATTATAGTTTGTTAGTACGATGGAAGTGCACTTTGTAATTCTGTAGCATGTTGACGAGTGTTGAATAGCTGCATACGCATTATATTTTTGGACAGACAACTCACTGAAATAAAAAGATTAATTCATTATAAAAACTTTATTTTATTTCTCGTTCAACGAAGTTACAAATCGGTCAAGAGACTGCATCTATCTGCAGCTATACACATCTTTACAAACATGGCTACCTACTTAGCCAATGAACATTCATTACCTAGCTTTTAGTATTTAAACCTCAAAACAAATTAACAATTTATTTACTTACTTTTTTTAATAATCTCTTTTGACTAGTATTTTAGATTCTTATAAATCAAAATACTTTAAAACTTTTATAATAAAAACCTTTTTTGAAGCATCTTTTGGCATAAAACCAAAACATAATAAAACAACCAAAAAAATCACAGATTAAAAGATTCACAAACTTATATAAATAGGTAGACGAAATTGGTAAAATAGTTAAAAAATAATACTTGAGGACTTCAGTGCAGAAGTATGAATACTTAATATTCGGTGGGAAGATAATATTGCAGCCAGACGCGGACCAACAACCAGGAAGGCCTTTACTTATGACTACGACAATTTACTGATAACTATTGCTGGACACCACAGAGCACGCAGGCGGTGGGCGCTGCTCGAGGCGCCATTGGCACAGATTAATACAAATGGGACACTCCGCAGTTTAGGTACGAAGCTACAAGTACGCGGCGGGCCCCGTCCGCGGGGCTAATTCAGTAGGTCAGAAGGTATAATAGTTACGCGATAGAAAGAGAGGCAACTTGTAGTTGAATACAACTGTAGGTAACAAGCGTTGTGCGACCTGAATTGCACTTTATTGTGTCGTAGCAAGAGTCGCATTTTATTTAAATGATTTTGGGGAGTGTCCCATCTGTATTAATCTGTGTTACAGTTTTGGCGCCATGAATTTGATTACTACTACTGTAGACGCTGCCGCTGCGGCGATTCCGTGCTCTATGGTAGAAATAGACTTTGAAAATACAGATTTTTCGGGGAACGAATCTTGTGGCTTTCGGCTGAGTCCGAAACTAGTCTGAAAATCTCGATTAGTAAGACTAAAATCGCTCTTAATCCTAATAAATTGTACATCAGTTTTACAACATTTTTTGAGAGTTCAAAATAACGAGTGAGAGAGTGGATCCGCGCCTGATTATCTACATAATTTATCTAACACTTAAAACTAGATAATACTAGCCTGCTCTACTACCTTACATCTAGTCTTAGGAAAAAGTAAAGGAATGTACACAACATGGGCAAGGCAAGACTTATGTGATACAGAATTTTCTGGTAAAGCTATCATAGTGTGAATTATAGTTTATTGTCTCCGATATAAACTCGCTGAGTTCATATAGCGTGGAAAATTGTACAGTGACAGTGAGATCAAATGGCTTTAGTAATTTGGGAACTGAGTATTTAAAGAATGCATTCTTAGCTGCCGATTGATTGCCCCGTTTCTGAGGTCCTCGGATACCAGCAATAGCTTTTGATTTGACAAAGTTTTTGTGAGAAGTGGTCAGAAACGTAATGTGTCAAGATAGCGAACCATAATACTGACGAATGGATAAACTACGGTCAAGAATACCTTAGAAACCGGAGAATAAGATCTTATAGCGGTACAAGGATCTTTTGGCGCGCGGCCGCAATCGGAACTAACGCCGCCATCTTGTTTTATCAATACATTTCATAAAACAATTTTGCGTAAATGTTTACTAACAGCGCCCCCGCCCCCCCTGACAACGTCATTCGAGCGCCAGTAGATCCATGTACCTCGCAGGTAACTCGCAGGCTGAACCTGATATACTAAAAATCAGATACAATCAAAACTGATTCTTATCGATTCAATTCGTTATATTCGACGTCACAGTTACGATGGAATGATCATTATACAGGTTGTAAGTGTAAACAGTGGCAATATTTTAAGAACAACATTATGAACAACTTTTACTATGGGACCAAGCCTGAAATCGCGAAAAAAAAAATCAGCTGTTCAGACATTTATGTTCGCATAATTCGTCAAAATGTAGGGAACAGCTGATTTTTTTTTTCGCGATTTCAGGTTTGGTCCCCTAGTAATAGGTAATACGGGCTGGTATCCGCAACTCCACGTCAATGCGCGTATTTTGCGTATGGTGGTCCCCTAGTAAAAGTTGTTCATAATGATGAGTTCAATGACCCCATAAAAGATTGCCACTGTTTACACTTAAACCCATTATTTTCTAGAACATATTTGGACAATGTCCTCTACATCAGCATTGCTTGGAAGCTATTACTGTGTAAATAGGTAGTGTAAGAAAGAACCAGACAATTATTTTACAAAAAATAATTGCTGGTACCTTGAAAGTCAAAAGCCTTACATTTTTGACTAAGGTAGACAAACCCAAGCAATGCCGATTATCAATAAAATACACAACAAAACCTATCGTTTTTCAAACACAAGGGAAAACAACTTCCCCTTTTAAATGCATTGAACATTTTTACAAGATTGCTATAATTTCTTGTAAAATCGCAGATCAGCCTCTATGGCGGACGAGTGCATCCTATGGATGCCCACTATAATAACGCCTAAATTACAGATGTTCGCCCAATACTAGTGTCGGAGTATCATTTGACAGTAGAGAAAGCTGTCCAACACTGAAAAAAAAGGAGTAAGTATTGCATTAAATAAAGCAACAGAGTTCATCTATCTATCTAAATAAAAAGAGAAGTCCTGACTGACTGATTGACTGACTCATCAACGCCCAGCCCAAACCCTTGGACCCAGAAAGCTGAAATTTTTCACAGAGGTTTCCTTTATAATGTAGACAAGGAATAAGGAAGGAATTCCCGGTAGTAGGTTCCCTTGGGATATTTTCGGACATCCACGCGGGGAAGCCGCGGGCAATAGCTAGTAATTTATAATTTGGAACAAAAGGGATGTAGGAACCACACTGGATACTTTGCCGAAGCTCAAGATTCTATTATTCATTTACTAAATACATTTGAGGCAATGTAGCTACTTATTTGTTTTTAATATCTTTAATGGATAGGGGGGAAGTGAGTCTGGCATTGACCCGATTGCCTGGCCACAGAGACGCTACAAAAAGGATCAGTCTTTGAAAGATTTTCTACTAAAAGTTATGCCAACCAAAACAGAATACAAAACAAGTAAAAAAAAAGCCCTTATAAAATAAATCATGTTTGTTGAATGTGTAATATCGTAACGTTTTCAGACAACATAGGTGTGTGCTGTGTGTAGCAGCAGTAACACATAAACCTTGACCTACTTGCTAATGGTGTGACCTTCCAGGGCTAGGTAATCTTTTGTGCCATAAAGAGCACGAACTCTTCAGTAGCGCGCCCAGTAAATAGAAAAGTTCACAAACTATGAATATTAATTCTGTAGGGACCGTAAAATACGTGAAATCCAACAAATAGGCGGACTGAACGGCAGGCAGTTCAATCTACAAATCAACTGAATGCTTTGAAACAAATCGTCATGAAGACCTGGACAAGAAGCACCAAATACGCAAGTCACCCAAAGCCTTCATATACCTACACATACGACGATGTTGATCAGCTCTTCTGTACAAGACTAACTTTTTCCCGCGGCTTCGCCCGCGTGGAAGTCGAAAAATATCCCACGGGATCAAAAATCCGCCCTTATTCCTTGTCTACATTATAAAGGGAACCTCTGTGCAAAATTTCAGCTTTCTAAGTCCAAAGGTTTGGCTTGGGCGTTGATGAGTAGTCAATCAGTCAGTCAGGACTTCTCTTTTTATTTATATAGATAGATAGATGTGAGCGGGTTTCCAAGACCAAATTTGGTTTTGCTCAGACAGCTCACGAAAGGAAGAAAAGTAAGTAGTCTGGGTTGCTGTCGCCGGATACAGTGAAGAGGACTCTATGTAGGTACTTTGATTATATTATATAATCAAAGTTATATTGATTATATTATATAATCAAAGTCAAGTAAAAATATAATTTAAGCCTCGACACGTATTCATGGGAAACAGAAGTTGGGCCACCTGTGGGCGCTATAAATAGAAATCCTTTTCAATACGTAATTTTAGGTCAACAATCAATCTCCTCAGCGTTTTGCATTCACTGGGCAAGCCCCTCCTTGCGAGCCTGTTGATTGGCCAAACATGGAGGGCTTTATTTGCGCAGTTACCGAGCAATTGGCTTACGAGTTATGTGCTCGCGCGGCTTCGATTACCGGACGGAATGGCGGGTAATGTGCGCGTGATACAGGAAACAAGACATAAAATACATTTATGCAAGTATTTTCATTGTTTTCAATGTTAAGAAAGGGAGGAGATACTAAGATGACGGCACACACAGGTGTAGGTACGGTAGAAGACGTGCTGACCAAAGCACTAGGAAGTTGTGAATGGCGCGCGTTTTTGGGGGACTGTTTGATGTAATTTTGACGTTCAAAAAGTGCTGATTCTCAGCCTAATTTCATTATGACTTTTGATTTTATTTGATTTGCACCGAGGCAGGAGTATGACGAGTGGCCAGTAACGAAAAAATACTAATACTCACGGTATTGCGCAGCGCTTATCAATAGCTCGTACAACTGCATTGGCCCCTTCCCTTTCAGCAGTATTTCACATACAAACACGTACACAACCCGCGTGGTTTCAAACAGCGAGTCCAACAGTAACCACGTGGTTATATTCCGCCCCGTATTGTGGCTGGCGCTGCGGTTCATCACCACACAGCTGTTCAGGAACCCTATGCCACTCGTCACTATCATTAGGCCTGATATGAAGTAGTGGATACCTGTGGAGGAAACAGCTTTTGCAGTAAATGTTATTCTAAAGGATTTAGGCATGAGCGAGTGGTGAAGCATTCAAGCAGTTTTTCTTTTAAAACTTAATTTATTTATTTTATTTTATTTGTTTTAGGAAAACTTACAGCTAAAAGATAAAGTTACTAAAATTTGTTGTTTGTTATTTGTTTTTGTTTGTTGTAAATTAGTTTTTGTTTTTTTATTTATTTAAACTTGTTTTAAATATTGTACAGTTTCAATTTATGAACTTCTGGCCACAATAGATCAAAATAGAATTAATAGAGACAGTCTAATGCTGTTTACAGATTTGAATTCAAATGGAAATTAAATACATTTGGGCATAGGCCTTTCCAAATTGAGCCAGACTAGTTCTAAATAGCATAATTTCAATATATTAGACTCTTTTCTTTACTTGATCTATTTTATTCAAGGAACCTGGTACATGCCAGTTTATATAAAAATAATTACTTCTTTGTGCGGCAAAGATTTAACCAGACGAAAATGAAGCAGCAAGATCTAGATGAAATGATGAATGGCATGCAACAGCAATCTAAATACGGAAGTATAGTATACCTAACGCATTACCTATTTCATTTCCTTCTAAAGGATCTAGGTAAAACAAATCAGGGTTGAGGAGGCGGATTAGTGCCAACACAAATGCTGTAGCCGATGATATCTGAAAAGAAAATATAGATCAGTAACCTTTTATAGAAGAATAATTATACTTTGTCTTATTTCTTTCAAGACAGGACTTTGTGGAATCCTTTGAAGAAATGTTGTTTATCTTGGTAACACCTGGAAGTCTTTATTTTTATTCTTTCTCTGCAGTTGTCAGTGCAGCATCATCCAAGCTTCCAACTCTCTATTCTGAGAGTTCCTTGACCTCTTTATACATTGCAATCTTGACATCTTCACTTTCTCCTGTATCTGGTGTAGTTTTGCCTTGGTTTACCTACTCCTTCTTTTTCAAGTATTGTTAATGATAATGATAAATCGTTTATTAATCAAATTAAGCATTTTTTCCTAAAACATAATACAAATAAACTATTCCTGAAATTACCTATTGTTACAAAAGGAAACATAATTTTGGTATTTTAACTAGTGGACTCAAGCCTGTCTCGTGAAATATATTTAATATTTAAAACTATTTTTATAATGCCAGTCCCAAATAAACCTTTATAAGAGATTTTTGCAAGCAAGTAATTAAAAAAAAAAAAAATATCCTTGGACATTTCAGACAACAAATTTTAAAAAAAATTTTCAATTTCAATATTTTAATTTAAATAAGTATGTCAGTCATACTTATAAGAAATCAACAGATGCTTTATCAATCATTGTTACAATAACAACTAATAAACTACAATGATACTTACAGTGAACACTGGAAGACGTTAGGTAAATAAAGAAGCTACAGTACATTTAGGTACAAAGATTATGAACAAATAGTCATGTCATATAGTCTTAGAGACATAAAATAAGATATTACTGTACACACTTATTAATGAATCCTGTACTAAGTTTGTGTGTGCTCTAGATATGATACAATAAATTATACTTTCTGTAATCACCTTGCATATAACGTCTTAGATGAGGATTTTTATTGCAATTAAACATGAGGGTATTATACAGATTTTATGAGTTGCAAACGCCAATTTAAAAGAGCGATATTCTTAGTTGACATAGTTTGTAGAAGGCGGTTTCAGAATAGAATATTTAAGTGTACTTTGAGAAATAAACAATATTTACTTACAGAAAACACAGCAGCGACAACTCTCACATACATTTTAAGGTCTAACATCGGCATCGTTTTAGACTGTGTTGACATCGAGACACGAAACTACACTGACTCCCAATCACTCTCACTGCATTGATTAATACAATAAATGCGTAATTTTGGCGAAAATCAATAATTTTATTTGAGTTGTCCGTATTTACGCGCTCGATATACTTGCCTGCAACCCGATCAATTTATCAATGAAAATAATGACAATGACAGTTGACTGTCAAAACAAAGTCAGGGTAAACGTCATTTTGACAAAAACTATTACCAGTAACGAATAGATAAAAAATAGGAAAATTACATTTTCTGGTTAGATTGGTTTAATAATAGAAAATTATGTAATAGAAATAATACAAACTATAGTCTCATATTTTAATCTGAAGTATAAATCCTTGTAAAGTAAAATTTCTAACAAGTTTTACACTGTCATCTGTGCTCATCGTGTGTTTTCTAATTGAACTTTTTGTTTTGAAATGTTAAGATAGATGACGCTAGTGACAGCAAAGGAGCTTTTCTGCACAGTGGGGGTACTGCGTGGAAGAGTTAAAGTTGGAACCACGGAGTCAAAGACTACTTTAATATACCGGCTGTTGGAACTGTTGGAAGACTCGATGAAAGAAAGAAAGTCCAAAACCCCCCCGGCTTCGCAGCCACGCACGGGTGTAGCTACTAATGAAGAAAATGAGACCAAATCTTCCCTTTATCGACCTTAGATTGAAACAAAATGAAACGATAAACTACTAAGTATTGCTGGTATTTTGAAAAATAGCAGATTCATTAAAGCGTTCTACAACTTTTGTACCAAGGTACTCCTTTTTTCACAAAACAACAGTATTTTTTCAGTTATTTACTTATCTATCAGTTAAAATCATAAAATATTGTAAGACACTGAACAACTAATAATCTATCACTTTTAAGGATTCTGTCCGAAATACTTAAAAGGCATCTTAATATAGGTATTACCATGGACCTAATATACAAACTGGACTGAGCTCTCAAAAACACGAGCAGAGAGAGATATGTCACATTGAGTCAGTTTATCTCCTTCTAATAGGGTGACCAAACATTTTTATGACAAACAGGAAAATTCGTTTATACAGAGATAATTTGCGTCCGGTTGACCATAAGTGATTTCAAATTATTGTTTGTATTACAAACATATTGTAATTAAATAATATAAAGAAATAGACCTTTTTCGAAAGCTCCTTTATGAAACTGAACATTATTGTGTTCTATGTCGGTGTTGAATCGTGTACCTACCCATGTTTTGAGGCAAGAAGGAAGGACTACAATATTGGTGAGACTCGTCTTGTGGCGAATCATCAAATTTGATCACGTAGGTATACGTGGCTTATGATGAAGTAGGCATGTAGAATCTCGTTCTGGGACCATGGTACTTTCTTGCTCTTTTTTCGTTTAGGTACTCTACAGAGCTGGTTTGGGTAAGTATGTAATTGAAGCAAAGGGAACTAAAATGATTCTGGAATTACATCCAACCATATTTGTTGAATTTCTTCTTTGGAAGGAAAGCTGTAAACAACTTAAAAATAATGCTATTTCAATCATGCGATACATAAGTACAAATTGTATTTATTATGCGCCTAATATTAATAGTTTTAATCAGGAATACACTACTTATAGCTTTTGTAGACAGAAGACGCTAAGTCTTCTGTCTACAAAACGTCTAGAGCATGGTTACACTACTTAGACTCAAATTGTTATTATTTAGTAACAATTTTAGGTCTTTTATCGAGATTTATTTAAATCTTTGTTATTCCTTACAAGTTCCTTACCTGTGAAATTAAATGCCACAACCAGCATAACATTCACTTTTACATTTCTTGATGCAACACTTTCTCAACATTTTCGCTAGGTACCTATCTAAATTGAAAAAAAACCGCCATGAAACCATTGATGTCAAATTTCAGTGTTACCGGAGTAATTATATGATAGCTACCAAACAATAATCAAAATTATATTATTTTGATTATTTTACTCATGGAGCTTACTTATAAAATTATTGACTATGATATACAGATTGTAAACCTATAAATAAAATTATTTAAACCAAACTAAATGCTAAAAAAAATATACGTAACTTATTTTACCTACTTGTAGTTGGTGAAATTTTTCTACCATCTTTATCATTTTTATCTGTTGGCAATTGAGCAAAAGGGACAAATTACTCAAGTCGGGCTCTCTCTCTCGGCTCGTTTTGCCTCGGCTAAGATATCCTATCAAAAGTAAACCTAAAGTACAATACCTAAGGTTCATTTTTGTATTATACAATTTTTGGAGAGCTCAGTCCTGTTTATATAGTATATTAGGTCCATCCATGGGTATTACTTAATACAGTTTGAGTCTTCTTAATGTGCACATATCGAAATTACTAGCGACCCGGCCCTGAGGGCCTACTTTCTAAGCACGAAGCCCGTAGTTTCGGCCTTCGTTACGGGCGTTTCCTACTCCGTATCACTTACGGATGGATGATTGGTTCGGGGCCCGACCGAAGTATGAATGACAACATGATTTGACAGTTGTCTCTACTCCCGATGTGTTTTTGCCCGTCCGAAAAATTTAACTTTTACACTTGTTTTAATGGATCGTAATGTCAGACGGACGGATGAACAGACGGACGGAAAGACGGACGGACTTAGGGAGTAGGCACCCTGCTTCGCACGGTTTAGGTTAGGTATACCTACAAACCATTCGGAATAAATTCTCTAAATAAGATAGTGAAAACCGCATGAAAGTCCATTGCATAGTTTAGAAGAACAACGCGGCCATACAGACAGACATAAAACTGTGAATTTTGTCAATATTTTTGAAGCTCTTACCTCAATTACGTCTTCTGTTTTACTCACTCTCTCTTTTTTATGGAGATTTTTTTCTCTTTTTTAGGGTTCCGTACCAAAATGGTAAAAAGGGAACCCTTATGGTGAGACTCAGTCTGTCTGTCTGTCACAGCTGGATATCTCAAGAACTACTAATGTTATCAACTTGAAATTTGGAATAGTTTTGGATGACGTTTACCCAACTATTTTGCAAATAAGAAAGATATTATAATATTTATATTTTTTTTGCAACATGGACAAAAAATTCAAAGTGGGGCTACTAGGGCATATGGGGTATCATATGAAAGAGCGCTGTTTGCACATTCTCAAACATTTTTTTATTTTTTTTTAAGCCGCATAGTTTTCGACTTTTGATGAAAAATGTTAAAAAAATTCCGTTCCCCCTTATCTCCGAAGTTTGCTAAGAGAAAAATCTGAAATTATTCTGTGTGATACAAGTGTATGTAAAGATTACAGGAAAAATAAAACGATGTCTCTAAATAGCACACTTTTCAGAAATCGGAACGGAACCCTCGGTGCGTGAGTCCGACTCGCTTTTGACCGGTTTTTTTTTCGTCCAATTTTTAAACATTTCACACAAAACATACAGAAAGTTTTGTATTCTGAGGGTGAGTTTTAAGATGTTTTGATAGCTGTAGCGACTCGAGGAGGCTTGGCCACTCTATAAACCAATGAATAACTGTAATGACCGTCACAATAAAAACAGTATTAATTTCAATTCTCCATAGATGTCAGCACTCGTCACAATCAAAGTGTAAAGCAATTAAAATCATTTGTAAGCTTTTCTACGCCTGTCAACAATCGTATGACGGACCCATTTGCATGGGGTAACTTTTTGCTTAATTGTTTAGGCAACAAATGAATATTAATGAATTACTTCTGCAAGATGTTTTGATGCATTAAAGCGTATGCAAACGTTCATAATTTTATTTAATTATGTAAATGGCCACTATGTAAAAAAACCGGTCAAGAGCGAGTCGGACTCGCGCACCGAGGGTTCCGTTCCGATTTTTGAAAAAGCGGCATCGTTTTATTTTTCCAGTAATCTTTACATAAACTTCTATCAAATAGAATAATTTCCGAATTTTCTCTATGCAAACTTCGGAGATAGAGGGGGGGGGGGGGGGGGAATAATTTTGTTTTGTAATATATTATGCGGCCTAAAAAAAAAGAAAGAAAAAAATGTTTGAGAAAGTGCAAATAGCGCTCTTTCATATGATGACTCAAGATCGGATAATCGGATGCATATTAACCTAAAGTTGAGGTGTTGGCTAAGTATGGAGTGGGCTTTTGGATTAAAAAATCCCAGAATTCCGGTATCGGCCAATTTTGACTTCTGATTATAGAATCGAATGTATAATTTACTTAAATTCAGATGTTAGTTAATAAAGATTGCTCTTAAAAAAAAAAGAAATCCCGGGATTCCGGAACGAAAATTTTTAAGTTCTGATTTTGGAATGGAATGTTTTAGTTAGGTACTTGCGTTCAGGTGTTGGCTAATATGGATTGTACTTTTGTATTAAAAAAATCCCGGGATTCCGGGATTCACAAATTTATAGTTCTGATTATAAAATCGAATGTATACTTACTTACGTTTAGGTTTTGGCTATTAAGGAATGCACTTTTGTGTCGATCGTCAAAATGTCGCGATTCCGGAATTGATAAATTAAGTATTTTTTGAAAGGGTAACTTTTTTATCACTAAATTTTCATAGGGTGTTCCACTCATGAGCAACTTTCACTATGGGATCAAACCGTAAATCACGAAACATAAGTCAGCTGTTTCATACATTTTGGTTGAGTAGGTATTGAACTTTTGTTTCAAAGTCGTAATTTTTTTTGTGATTTCTGAGTTGGTCCATTAAAATGTTGAAAATTAAAATGTTGGCAGCCGCCATCTTGGATTTACATTTGAACATCACTATCGGCTTTAACACCCTCGAAAAGCATAAAAACGACACCCATGACGAAAAATTTGAAAATGTTCGCAGCTGCCATCTTGGATTTACATTTTCACGTCACTATCGGCTTTAACATTCTCGAAACACATGAAAACAACCCCACCGATATAGTGACGGTACCTTCCAGTGACAACCATTTTAATTCGCCAATTTTGTATTTCTCGCGGGGATCACGTGTAACAAACGGAATATTTATGTGATCCCGATTTCCCGGTATTTCAAAATAAATAAAACCACGTTATTTATGAAGTCGTTTCCATACCATGCATCCGATTAGTTGTGCACTCCCACATTTTCTGGAATCCCGGGATTTATAGTAAGAAAAAAAATGCTAAGAAGCCGCTTCCATACTTTGTTAGCGAAATATTAACTTTAGGTTAATATGCATCCGATTATCCGATCTCTTTGATGACAGCCAGACAGAGTGAGTCGCACCTTAAGGGTTCCTTTCCTAGTTTTTACCTTTTTGGTACGGAACCCTAAAAAGATCCAATATTTTTGATCATGTAAGGTAGGTAAGCGGTTTGCTTATATAGGGTACTACAGTGTTATTATCTATGTAGAGTCGGTAGGTACACTAAGAACAACACTAATTCTAAGTCAACGCAGTAAAAAAATACGGCTATTCATGCGACATATTTTGATCTCGCAAGTAAATCAAAACCTTAGGACTGCCGTTGACCTAGAATCATGAAATTTGGCATAAAGCAAGGTCTCACTTTACGTAAGTAAAGGAAAAAGTACGAAAATCTGTTGTTAAGTTTGGTTTTTGGTATACATTATTTTCCTAACCTTCATTTTTGGTGGTCCGACACGCACTTGGCCGGTTTTTTCTTATGTGGGCGATTCCATGAAAATAGAGCATCAGCTGTATGTCCGCTGCTTCTTTAGTGTAGGTACTTAACTAAGTATTATAGATGTTGATCGAACAATAGGATATACCTAATTATCTTAATAATGAGGCGACAAAATTATGGATGGATTGCGATATTGTGTAGGTAGGTAAATAAGAGATCATAGTCCTCGGTAATCGGTGTTTCCCGACCTCACTATACCCGAAACGCTTTAGCGTGGCAATAACGGTCATTGCCCTTTCCCTAATATCTCTCCGTAGGAATCCAAACAACAAACGATGTACCTATGTATGGTTTATGTTGAAAATCAAGATAGATATTGATTCAGGACGTTAGCGGACTTTATTTCAGGTTCAAAACCTATACCATAAAGAATGCTAGAAAATGTAGGTGGGTCAATGACCGCTATTGCCTTGCTATAGCGACTCAGGTATACGTGAATGCTAATGACATTGAATCTACGTCATCCCAGTTAAATCAATATCATTGAATCTCTTGATTTTAATCTAGGCACTTACTTATTTACTAAAACTTAATACCTAGGTAGGTACTGTGAAGGCGCCATGGGATCTGGAAGCAAAAGTCCTCGCACACGTGTGGGAGTAGCGAGAGGAGGCGAAACGCCGGGTAACTCCGCTGCCGTAAGAAATCACGCTACAGCGGACAGAGCTCCGGCGGGATCTCATGGAGAGTGCGATTGTTGCAACCCAGTGCTGGGCACGCCATAAATGCGGCGATAAGTCCCCTCTTTGAGGAGTGGTTGGAGAGGCGCCACGGCGTCCTCACCTTCCGCCTGACGCAGGTCCTCATCGGACACGGTTGTTTCGGGAGGTTCCTGTTCTGCATAAAGCGGTAGGAAACGCCCGGGTGTAACCATTGTGTGGATCGCCCGGAGGACACCGTGGAGCATACAGTGGAGGTCTGCTCGGCTTGGGTGGAGCACCGCCGTGTTCTCGTGGAGGCGATCGGCGGAGGCGATCTTTCGCGCTGTAGTGCTATTCTGTAACAATCTCACCCTGAAAACTTAGGTGAAGTGAGTTTGTTTTTGCTAGGAATTGACACTATTGACAGCTCACTCCACGCTCACTCCACCTAAGTTTTCACGGTGAGATGGTTACAGAATCGCAATTCTGTAAACATCTCACCGTGATAACTTAGGTGAAGTGAGCCGTCATTCTAGGGGTTGACTTTAAGATCACTTCACCTAAGTTTTCACGGTGAGATATTTACAAAATAGCACTGCAGGCCGGGGTCGACGACGGCGCGTTGTGTTCCACGCGCGCCTCAAAGAGATGTCAGCAATGATGGGCCCCGATAGGGCCGATGCCGTCGGGGTTGCGGGTTGTTCGAAAGAGATATCGTTGCCCTGGCATAAGCAACTGAAGGAACACGGGTGCGGTTTAGTCAGTAAAAGTCTGACACGCCCGTCTGCTCCACCCAGAGCGGTAGAAGTCATTTGATAATTTCGCATCCACAAAAAAAAACCGGTCAAGAGCGAGTCGGACTCGCGCACCGACGGTTCCGTAACGATTTCTGAAAAAGTGTGCTATTTAGAGACATCGTTTTATTTTTCCTGTAATCTTTACATAAACTTCTATCACATAGAATAATTTCAGATTTTTATCTTTGCAAACTTCGGAGATAAGGGGGGGAACGGTATTTTTTTTTACATTTTTCGGCAAAAGTCGAAAACTATGCGCCCTAAAGAAAAGAAAAAAAAAATGTTTGAGAATGTACAAACAGCGTTCTTTCATATGATACCCCACATGACCTAGTAGCCCCACATTGAATTTTTAAGACCCCCTTTCAGTCCCTATTACAAAAAAAATAAATATATTTTTACCTTTTTCTTATTTGCAAAATAGTTGGGTAGGTACCTCAACTCAACTCAAAGCATTTATTTCAAATAAACCAATTACAGGCACTTTTGAATTGTCAAAGGGTCGGTCTTGGGTCGGTCAGTCAGAAAAATGAAGCTAGTTTCCCATTCCAAAGCGTAGATCCTGGAGAAGAACGGGCAAGAAACTCCACGGACACTCTTTTAAATCAAATATTTTACATAATATTGGTTACATCGTTCATATTGTCGTCAAAACTATTCCAAATTTCAAGTTGATAGCATTAGTAGTTCTTGAGATATCCGGCTGTGAGGCAGACAGACGGACAGACAGACAGACAGACTGAGTCACACCATAAGGGTTCCTTTTTTACCATTTTGGTACGGAACCCTAAAAAGATAGGTACTGTGAAGAACTGAAGGACCTTCACTTCCTTGGGATCTACAAATAACACGCGTATCACTCTAATATATTTTATACTAGCTTTTGCCCGCGGCTTCGCTCGCGTGGATGTCGGAAAATATCCCATGGGAACGTACATGTGGAAAACATAGGGCCGTCCGATATAACTGTACAAACTCAAATCGCTACGATATATCGTTACCGTGTATAGTAGGCATAAAGCTACCAGTCGGCATGATTTTTTCCGACATCTTCAACAGTCGTCGTCATATTTCAGCCAATTTACACAAAACCATAATGAATTACACTGAATCACTCCGTTCATTGGAGAAAACCGTATGAAAATCCGTTCGGTACTTTTTGACATTATCGCATTCAAACAGACACACTTACGCGGCGGGGGGACTTTGTTAATTACTTAAAATTTATTATGCCAGTCACGCTCTAATAACAAATAACTTTTGTCCGAGTGTCCACTCGTTCAAATAATTTCATCGTAAAAACTTCGAATGAAATAAAGACTAAATGTTACCTCAAGATTCGAACTATGACTACATTTCCAGTCCCTTAAATCTCTTAACAAGAGGTAGGTACACAAACATTTGTCAACCCCTATTGTACCCCCTCAAAAACGCTGTACCACATATTTCTTTATTTCCTACCAAAAGCATAAATTTGATTTTTCATATCACTAACTTAAGAAATGCTGGGTTTCCCATCTTTCATCCCTTATATCACCCCTTGTAGTATTGTTTTTGAAAGAATCCTGTGTCCTTTCCCAAGATGCTATATAAAGCCTTGCCAAATTTTGTCGAAATCCGTGCAGTTTTGTAAATTTTAAAATCAACCCCTATTTTACCCCCTTAGTGGATGATTTTTCAAAAACGCTGAACCGCATATTTCTTTATTTCCTATCAAAAGCATTCATTTTAATTTTCACATCCCTAACTTAAGACATACTGAGTTTCCCATACAAACTTTCATCCCCTATATCACCCCCTGTAGGATTATTTTTAAGACAAAAAGTAGTCTATGTCCTTCCCCAGGATGCTATACATATAAAGCCTTGCCAAATTTTATCGACATCCGTGCAGTTTTGTAAATTTTAAAATCAACCCCTATTTTACCCCTTAGGGGATAATTTTTCAAAAACGCTGAACCGCATATCTTAATTTCCTACCAATAGCATAAATTTGTTATCCCTAACTTAAGAAATACTGGGTTTCCCTTACAAACTTTCATCCCCTATATCACCCCCTGTAGTATTGTTTTTGAAAGTATCCTATGTCCTTTCCCAGGATGCTATATAAAGCCTTGCCAAATTTTGTCGAAATCCGTGCAGTTTTGTAAATTTTAAAATCAACCCCTATTTTACCCCCTTAGTGGATGATTTTTCAAAAACGCTGAACCGCATATTTCTTTATTTCCTATCAAAAGCATTCATTTTAATTTTCACATCCCTAACTTAAGACATACTGAGTTTCCCATACAAACTTTCATCCCCTATATCACCCCCTGTATTATTATTTTTGAAAAAAAATAGTATGCTATGTACTTCCCCAGGATGCTATATACAGCCTTGCCAAATTTTGTCGAAATCCGTGCAGTTTTGTAAATTTTAAAATCAACCCCTATTTTACTATATTTTACCCCCTTAGGGGATGATTTTTCAAAAACGCTGAACCGCATATTTCTTAATTTTCTATCAAAAGCATACATTTTAATTTTCACATCCCTAACTTAAGAAATACTGAGTTTCCCATACAAACTTTCATCCCCTATATCACCCCCTGTAACATTATTTTTGAAAAAAAAAAGTAGCCTATGTCCGTCCCCAGGATACCATCTATAGCCTTGCCAAATTTTATCGAAATCCGTTCAGTGGTTTAGGCGTGAAAAGGTAACAGACAGACAGACAGACAGACAGACAGACAGAGTTACTTTCGAATTTATAATATTAGTATGGATTACTTTTCAATATAGCTTTTAAACTTGTCTAGTATTTCAGATTCAGACGGCGCTTATTGAGTTTCAGTACGTAAGTGTAAAAACTCGCACTAAGGACTCAAAACAGTCAATAAAAACAGGGTGAAGAAAATAAAATTAGAGTTTGAAATTAGAACCGCGGTCTTAGTGATGGGGCGTTTCGCATAATGCATGACGCACGCTCAATCATTAGTTCCCATTCATCGAATAGCCGTCCGATTCGATTAAACCGATTCTATTCCAATTAATCTGATTATAAAGTTACGACTTGTTGGCTGTTATAAATTTCGCTGATTCCACTATTGCATATTTTTATAGCGTTTCTGATTTATTATTTGATTACCAACTGGTATATTTACGATTACAGTTATGATAATGCATTTTTCATTGCTTAGGTACACAGCTTCTCAATAAAGGAATACGATTGTAGGCTCCTATGAAATGTTTTTCCATTTGCCATTTCATAACTTGTACCTAATTTAATTGTAAGCCTAAATTAACATTGCTTCATGTTAAAATAATAAGTCCCAAATCGTCTTTTTGATTAATATTTGTTTAAGGCTGACCATTGAAATTGCCTTTGTCTAATTAAATTTGTTCAAGTGTACATTGCTCAAACAATATAAAGCACTTTAATGGTAACCTATAAACTGTATCCTCATTGTTTTCACTGGCCACTTGTCTAAGTGAGAGGTCAGTGTGTGGTCAATTCTTTTGTCGGCTGTCACCTAAATGTAGTGCATCAATTGATTTAAACTGGACTTTATCCGTTTGTAATAAGGGTCAGTAGTTTCGGATGTGACAATAGAGCTTGCGCCCTACCCCGGTAACTAATTGTCGAGCAATAAAACGGTATGGTCAGTCGGCAGTGTATCACATGACACATGACAGGGGAACGTTTGATGCAATCTACTTGATTCAATAATAATGATTGCTCTAATGTAACAGGTTCGAATAGTTTTGATTTTGCGTTTGATTTTAATTTGTATTTCGGTGATTTGTGTGAGTAACTAATCTAATTGAGTGAAAAGTACCTACTCAGGTAAGTTTTGTTTTATAACATTCTGCATTTATAAATCTAGGTATAGGTACATAACCTAACTAATATTAGGTATAAATGCGAAAGTAAGTTTGTTTGTTTCTTACGCTTTCACGCTAAAGGGGATTTAGCACTAGACATGGGTAGGCCATGTCCTGAATTAGGACATAGGATGCTGTTTATCCCGGTTGTACGTTCCTGTGGGATAATTATCGACATCCACGCAGAGCGAAGCCGCGGGCAAAAGGTAGTTATTATTATAAATTACAGTCCATTTTCGTATCTGTCTGTGGACTGTGTTGTTTTTCTAAACTACTTCGCATCAGATTTTGATGCGGTTTTCACCACCAATTAGAAAAATTATTCCGGATGGCTTAGGAACCTAAGTGTAGGTAGCCTACATAATATTTATATCTACCTACCTAGAAATCTCGACTTTTTTGTCAAGTCATAAAAACCGTGTGAAATGGAGGCGGTTCGCTAATATCCTAAAAAAATATAGTGAACATTGATAAGTAGGTATATTTTTTTTATATCAATGACAGTGAAGCTTTCTTTGAAAATAATACTTAGCAAACCAATATTTTGTCAAACACAAACAAACTTGTTAAATCTACTACAACCAAGAGTTACTTATAATCTCGCAACGTAGGTTTGCATCTGATAGGACTATCAAAATATCAAGCTGGTTCGGTCGCACTTTATTATTCGAAGACCGATCGTCCGCGTCGTCGTCCTCACAGATAATAATATGTCAATAATAGATGAATAATATTATAATATTAAGCTCCATCGTTTGTGTAGTGATCGTAATGTTTGCGCACATAATTCATACGGTCAATGTGGCGTGCGGACAGGACCACAAATGTCAATAATATGATAGACAGTTATAAAGGTACCCTACAATATTATTGCGTAGGTATTTTTTAAATTACTTTAAGTATACTGGTTGGTATACATCTAGGTACATTATTATGACCGAGTTTTTTGTTTAGATTTATGTAGGTAAGTACCTATACTTACTTAAATCTAAAATACTCGGTCATACATAGGTAGGAAATCGACGGCGAAGTGCCAATAACACCTAACTACTTACCACCTAACTGACAAAGTCAAAAATTTACACAAACTGAAAAATAGACTCGTTGGTTTAGTTGGCAGGTATGTACCTATTTCCACATGCAGCAACTGAAAATACACTAGGAGATTTCACTAAAACAAGCGAATGACGCCTTTAAATTCAAAATGAAAAAAAAAAAGAGAATTTCTCGAAAAATGTCAGTTAAGAGATATTGGTACTTCACCGTCGAAATGTAGGTAGGTATATTTTGCAATTAATGCTTATTAATTAAAGGCAATTATGTACTTAAAAGTAATACTATAGTATAATACTTTTAAGTACCTAAGGACCTAAATGAAGATGTAAGATGTAAGGTATGGAAGAATGATGGAAGAAGAACACTTGGGGTTGATTTAATTTAATTTAATCAAATAAAGTAGGTATAACTTCAATCGGCACATGTTCAACTCTTCCTATTCGATTGTCTGTCACATCCGATGATCGATGGTAACCGATTGTCATAATCGATTTGATTGGCATAATTCAATAACGTCTCATCGGTCATGCACTAATTTGAAGTTTTTATTTTGAATTTTGGTTATGGATGAATTTTATTTTCATAGGTTGGATTAATCTAGAGCAAAACTGGTTTTAAGATTTAATAATAGCAAACCGATTAGTTATTGTGTTTGTGTATTGTGTTTTATATTCTATCTGTGTTATTATGTTAATGCTTATGGTATTTAAGAGTATGTGTTTGTATGGTATGGGTTTAATAATTGCCTGATATTTAATTTAATTTAATTTAAATTTAATTATAATTAAAGGAAAATCCTGTCGTTTGATCCCGGAGTTAGCAACAAAACGTTATAAACATTTAATTTTATTTTCTGCTATAAACTTCGTGTTCATAACAAGCTGCTTGCTAATCAATCCAATCAATCTGCCTAGCCTTTTCCCAACTATGTTGGGGTCGGCTTCCAGTCTAACCGGATGCAGCTGAATATCTGTATTTTTCAAGAAGCGACTGCCTATCTGACCTCCACAACCCAGTAACTGGATAATACGATACCCCTTGGTAAGACTGGTTGTCAGACTTTCAGGCTTCTGACGACCCGTAACGACTGTCAAAGATCCACTAATGACAGCCGGGACCAATGGCTTAACATGCTTTCCGAGGTACGGAGGAGTCTCGGTATGTAAAGATGGTCACCCATCCACTGACCAACCCCAGCAAGCGTAGCTTAACCTGACGGATGGACCCGTGCGGCTACTTAGCCACGAGCTTGCTAATCAATCCAATTTATTGTAATCGATCAATTTAACAATCATATCTGGAACTATATCCATAATTTCGGCGGCCGGACTCAACGGTTCCATGGTGTAATGGTTAGCACTCTGGACTCTGAATCCAGCGATCCGAGTTCAAATCTCGGTGGAACCTGTTCTTTTGTCATTTTAAAACTCTCTTGAATCTTATTTTTTATTTTTCGCTGTAGCAGAACACCAATCTAGTCTTGTGTCACATTAAAAAAGCTTATTTTTAAAATATTTATTGCGTAATACAAAGATAATTTCAGCACTGCCGTAAACGTATTGTTTTCTTTTAAAAAAGTGCATTCCATGAATGCACAAGTACCTTTTATAAATAAAATCCGTAATCCATAAAAGCATGTATGAGTATGAGTCATCCTCGCAGCGCACGCCGGGCGCGCGTCGCGCACGTGCTACGCGCTCGGCACGCGACCACGCGCGCGAGCTTATTTATTTTTTGTTTTTAATGAGCAAAAATATTGAATTGCTCTTTGAAGCCATTGTGCTCTGAAACTCGTAATCTCCTAGAGTGCTTGTTAACTGGGATGTGTATCGACGCTGTCAGTGCTCACATCTTGCTCAAACCCTCTCATATTTCAATTTGGGAAATATGAAATAGTTACAAATAAGTATCAAGTATCAACTCATTCCTTTGGGGATACCAGAGGAAAAGTTTGTTTCGGACTGTTGGTGTCATGAAAACTGTTTTTATTGGTCGTTTCTTTCGTACTGCTGAGGAGCTCGTGGCTAAGCAATGATAGCCGCACGGGTCGATCCGTCAGGTTAAGCTACGCTTGCCGGGGTTGGTCAGTGGATGGGTGACCATCTTTTCATACCGAGATTCCTCCGTGCCTCGGAAAGCACGTTAAGCCGTTGGTCCCGGCTGTTATTCGTTGATCTTTGACAGTCGTTACGGGTCGTCAGAAGCCCGAAAGTCTGACAACCAGTCTTACCAAGGGGTATCGTATTACCCAGTAACTGGGTTGTGGAGGTCAGATAGGCAATCGCTCCATGTAAAATACTGGTATTCAGCTGCATTCCGGTTAGACTGGAAGCCGACCCCAACATAGTTGGGAAAAGGCTAAGCAGATTGATTTTTTCTTTCGTACTGCGAGTAGGTTTTGACCATGAACTTTTTGGTTTTGTCTACGGCACTGTTGGTGGCAGGTTGGCAATCAAATGGAAGTTCTTATTTTGCTAATATTAAGATTTTGTTGTTTTAACTTTTTCGTCTCCGAAGTTTGCAAACATTACGAAACTATGTGACCGTTTCCACTGATGCTAAGCTGTGTAGCGGAGCGAGTAAGATGTGCTATGAAGATGGGCACGCGAGGTAGCTGTGCGAGAAAGATGCGCAGCTCGAGCTATGAAACGTATCGACAGTAGGAAGGCACGGGGAGCGGCAGCTACACCACTCGCGCATTCATAGCTCTCATCCACAACACGCATCCTTCCATAAAAGAAACATAGCTTAGTTGAACCCGTTTCCACCAGTGCTATGCTATGTGGACCAATAAATATGATTGGTGGATATCAAACGCATCCATAGCAACGTAGCATAGCACATCTCTGGTGGAAAAGCACCCTTAGGCAGAGCTAAATGTGATATGCTACGTTATGTAAAAAAACCGGTCAAGTGCGAGTCGGACTCGCGCACTAAGGGTTCCGTACCATATTATATGTTTAACAATCGCAAAGATAACTTTTTACTTATTTTATAATGATAGGTACTGTGAATTACAAGGTTCTTTTTTGCAGTTGCAGAAAATCACCCATGTTTAAACAAAATACCTTATGAATCGCCGTTTTCAGTATTGTTGATTAAATACAGTATTCATGGTACTTACATGGTATAAAGAAGTTTCAAATTCCTAATTTGTTGAATTGTTGCGCTAGAGCTCGTACAAAAATGGTCTAAAATTTACAACTTTTACGGCCCCCTATTTCTTAATTTTAAAAGATTAAAAAAAATATGTTTGTACTCTACTCAATGAGTTCTAGACGATGACACCCCACATAACACATAATCAGCCTATAATGTTCCCACTGCGGGGACACAGGCCTCCTCTCGGTGAGAGGGAGTGGGCCGTGATCCACCACGCGGGCCCAGTGCGGGTTGGTAGATGTTACATGTCTTCGAATTTTTGGTTCTAGGACATGCCGAAACCGGCATGTCCAAGAACCAAAAATTCGAAACCGAGGAAACCCTCACAATGTTTTCCTTCACAGTTTTGAGATCAGCGGTGATGAAATAATGACATGACACCCACATGCTAGATTAAAATTTTTATTTTTTTTTTTCAAAATGAAAAGTTTATTTGTATGGGGACCGACCCCTTAAATTTTTAACTTTGCTTTATTTTTATTATTTGTTGTTATAGCCGTAATAGACAGCGGAGGCTTAGTAAGTTTGTACTGGGCTGTACGTGGTTGTCTGATTTCATGGATTTTAATTTTCTTGCGCGGAATCCTAATTATTTTTCTAAAATAAAAATAGCCTAAGTTACTCCTTAAAACATCAGCTATAGGTATGCCGTCAAAATCGGTGAAAATTCGCTTGGCAAGTTTGCTAACTTGACTCAAAGTACCATTTTTTTAATCGGACTGCGCTTTAAAATTCTTCTATACAAACTTTAACATCTTCTATACAAACTGTATCTCTGTTTTCACGAACACAGATACCTAAAGAATTTCAAAAATCGTCTTGTATGTTTCCATAAATTGACTCAAACATTATTTACACCAATTTTATAGTTAATCAAGCCCCCAATAAAATCCTCCGCTATAAAATTAACTTTTCACCCCTTAGGGGTAGATTTTTGGAAAACCCTAATACACGTTAGTCTTAATTTTTGGTCTCAAGTATAAAAACTGAGTTTTGAGTTAATCGGACCGCGTGTTAAAGTTCCTCCATACAAACTTTGACACCCCCAATCCCTCCTTAGGGGGTAGTTTAGGAAAACTAAAAATGATAAACTTTATAATTTACTTAGATGAATATTCGTGCTAAGTTTCAAGTCTATTAACTCAAGGGATAGGATTTTTCATACAAACTTTCATCCCCTGTTTTACCCCCTTAGGGATGGAATTTCCAAAAATCCTTCCTTAGTGGATGTTTACACTATATAAGGTATCTATGTGCAAAATTTCAAGTCTCTAGGTCCATTGGTTTGGGCTGTGCGTTGGTATATTAGTCAGTGACTCAGTCAGGACTTTGATTTTTATTTATATATAGATTTACCATGTTATTTTAAGACCACAGATTTCTTATAGGTTTTCCTGTAATCTACAGGTATAGCACTAATTTCTGTATTTTTTTCAAAATTTTAGGCTCAGTAGTTTCGGAGATAAGGGGGGGGGGGAATGGTCAATTTTCGTCTATTTTCTTAAATAACTTTGAAACAATAAATTTTAAAATTATAAAAAATATATATTTGAGACCCTCATAGTAAGCCCTTTCATTTGATATGTCACTCGGTACAGTTTACAAAACTTTTTTTTTTAATTTTCTTATTTTCCCCCTAAAAGTGACTCTCATATTCAAAATTCATATATTTACTTTAGCTGTACGTGTTTGGGTCACAGAAATCCATATGTGTACCAAATTTTAACTTAATCGGTCCATTAGATTCGGAGCAAATTGGCTGTGACAGACGGACAGACGGACAGACAGACAGACAGACAGACAGACACACGAGTGATCCTATAAGGGTTCCGTTTTTTCCTTTTGAGGTACGGAACCCTAAAAAGTGTAAAAGCAGCCTAAGGGAGCTTTTCCAAGATGTATTATGCTACGTTGACTTAGAAGCTTATTAGGGTTCCGTACCAAAATGGTAAAAAAGGAACCCTTATGGTGTGACTCAGTCTGTCTGTCTGTCTGTCTGTCTGTCCACAGCTGGATATCTCAAGAACTACTAATGCTATCAACTTGAAATTTAGAACAGTTTTAGATGACGTTTACCCAACTACTTTGCAAATAAGAAAAGAGTAAAAATATTTATATTTTTTTTTGTAACAGGGACTGAAACGGGGTCTTAAAAATTCAAAGTAGGTCTACTAGGGCATGTGGGGTATCATATGAAAGAGCGCTGCTTGCAAATTCTCAAACATTTTTTTATTTTTTTTAAGGCCGCATGGTAAAAAAAATACCCCCCTTATCTCCCAAGTTTGCAAAGATAAAAATATGAAATTATTCTATGTGATAGAAGTTTATGTAAAGATTACAGGAAAAATAAAACGATGTCTCTAAATAGCACACTTTTTCAGGAATCGGAACGGAACGCTCGGTGCGCTAGTCCGACTCGCTTTTGACCGGTTTTTTTTAGGAAAAAAAACCCTCCCTCCTTGGAGCTAGAGCCAAGGGACTATACGACTATACGTATTTGACATTAATTTCAACTTCAACCTCCACGCGTCAAAGTGATCCTTTATGGGTTCCGTTTTTTCCTTTTAAGGTACGGAACCCTAATAAGATTCAAGCAGATAGCTGAAGCACTAGGAAGTGGTGAAGGGCGGGCGTTTTGTGGGACTGTCTTATAATTTTGACGTTCAAAAAGTGCTGATTCTCAGCCTAATTTGAATAAATGAGTTTTGATTTTGTGTCTATAATTACCGGCACACACAGCGATACACAGCAAGATATTTGCCGGCAGAAATAAACTCCTTTGCAAAAAAAACGGGCGGTTTGGATTTTTCTACATTATTGGTAATCATTTAGTTCTAAAGAGGTTTTAATAGCCAAACTATGTTACTGGCACTTAATAAAGAGTCTGGGTATGAAAAAAAAGTTAATTTCAAATTCGAAACTGTTGTTTTTAAAAATAATTCTCTGTCTACGTAATAATCCCTTTTTCAGTTTATGACTTTTTACTTGCTATTCGCGGGTTTGCGGTTAAAAGGTTATCAGGCAACTAAAACTAACTTCTCGTTATTTTTATTAGAATAATTTATGTTTGTCGCATAATCCTGCCTTATTGTGACTTAAAACAGATATCTTTGTGTCGATTGTAATGGCAGAAAAAGCAATAAGAGCTAGTAAAATTATAGCGCTGCGGGAAGTGGGGTGTAGCCAATGTTACGGCTCACAGCGGTTAAACATGGGTCGTTCCACCGTCCAAAGAACCTGAACTCGATACCAAGAGACAGGTTCCGTTCAAATAAGTCAAGGTTCTGGGAGAAAACGTTGCACACAACCACGAGACGACCGCTTTCTAGTGACTCAGGCGCTGAGGAACCGCAAATGCAGTTACATAGACCTCAAAAGAAACGTTGAAGAGGTACGAGGAGCACAAGTTAGCCTATGGACAGTGAGGAGGAGGCTTTTAGCGGTTGATATACGCAGTCGACGACCAGCGCGGGCCCCCAAGTTACTCCGTGAGCACCGAATTGCTCGACTGAGGTTCACTAGAAATTGTCCATCTTGGACACTAGGTAACTGGAGGTAGCGTACTCTTCTCCGATGAGGCTCGAATTTGTCTGAATGGTGAGGACCGACGTCGGCGAGTGTTACGAAGACCAGGGGAACGCTATGCCGACGTGTGTTTTGAAGAAATCACCCCTTATGGTGGAAGGTCCGTTATGTTTTGGGCGGGCGTAACTTCCAGCTATCGTACCGAGATAGTGTTCATTGAAAATGGCTCACTAAATGAGCAAAGGTACATAACAGGAATAATTTGTGAACATGCACAGCCCGCACTGACTGTAATTGGTGAAGATGCCATTTACATGGACGATTATCGTCCATGTAAATGGCCACCGACCACCGTTCTGGCGACGTAGATGCTTATATGCAAGAGGTCGGTATTCGTCGCCTGGATTGGCTAGCGCGGAGCCCCGACCTTAACCCCATTGAGCACGTCTGGGACCTCCTAAAAAGGCGAGTACGATCTGTCCAACCCCTTCCACAAAACATCAGGGAGCTTAAACGTGTGATTTCGGCGGAGTGGGAACACATTCCACAGGACACTATCAAAAGCCTGGTGGAAAGCATGCCAAGACGATTACATGCCGTAATCGCTGCAAGGGGAGGTCATACTCGTTATTAATTTTTATTTTTAATATCTTTTTTTTATTAAAATACCATGAAAATACTCGTAGTCATAATTTAAATATACCCTAAAAAATTCAATTTTAACACGACTCTCTGTTTACATTGACTAAAACACCGATTCCAGGATCTAAGGCTTAAAAACTATATTCTCAATGATAATAAGAAATTTCTAGTCATTTATGCTAATGACATACTAAAAATATAAATATTATCCAAAGAAAAGTCAATGACTGTAAGGTGCCCGTTTTTTTTGCAAAGGAGTGTAGAAGGTTCTGAGTACTGTTTCTGCTAGATTTCATTTAAAGGAAAGTTAATTCTGAGGAATGCTACCCAGGCCCGCACCGCCCTTGGTGTGTAAGCACCTTAGACCTTGACTTTTGCAACCTGCGTAGGAGGACAAATAGTTAACTGTAGACAATAACATGCTCTTTCTTTTCCAGGTTGTTTGCCGGCTGTTATAGCTGAGTTTGTATGCTTGCGATGCTTGTTCTGCCGCTTTGTCTAGCAAGGATTTTACCCATATTTATGAGGTTTATTACCACAATAGCACCGGTTTCCTTTGGGTACGAGATCACACTAGAAAATTAAAACTAGTGGAAAATGTAATTTCCCGTAGTATTTATAATCTACATACAACATTAGTTTTTGTTTACACTAAACCCGAAAAGGGGTCATTGTACTCATCATTTTAAACAACTTTTACTATGGGACCAACTTTGAAATCGCGAAAAAAAAACAGCTGTTCAGTACATTTTGACGAGTTTGATGTAGATAAATGTACTGAACAGCTGATTTTTTTTTCGCGATTCAGGTTTTGGTCCCATAGTAAAAGTTGTTCAAAATTATGAGTGCAATGACCCCTTTTCGGGTTTATTGTAAACAAAAACTAATGTTGTATAAATAAAAACCGGTCAAGAGCGAGTCGGACTCTCGCACCGAGGGTTCCGTTCCGATTTCTGAAAAGTGTGCTATTTAGAGACATCGTTTTATTTTTCCTGTAATCTTTACATAAACTTCTATCACAGAATAATTTCAGATTTTTCTCTTTGCAAACTTCGGAGATAAGGGGGAGGGGGACGGTATTTTTTTTACATTTTTCATCAAAAGTCGAAAACTATGCGGCCTAAAAAAAGGAAAAAAAATGTTTGAGAATGTGCAAACAGCGTTCTTTCATATGATACCCCACATGCCCTATTAGTTCCACTTTGAATTTTTAAGACCCCCTTTTTTGTCCCTGTTGCAAAAAAAACATAAATATTTTTATTTCTTTCTTATTTGCAAAATAGTTGGGTAAACGTCATCTAAAACTGTTCCAAATTTCAACTTGATAGCATCAGTAGTTCTTGAGATATCCAGCTGTGACAGACAGACAGACAGATTGAGTCGTGTGACTCAATCTGTCTGTCTAAGGGTTCCTTTTTTACCATTTTGGTACGGAACCCTAAAAATCAATAGCCGAATGTATTAAGCGCATCACATCAGAACGGTTGCACCTATTTGCTAATTCTTTTTTTGCTGTGTCAGGACAAGGTTGTATGACAGATTTTGTTTGGCAAATTCACCGGTAAAGTCGGAAATTTGGATGGTGTTTTTGTATGAAAATAGACAACATACAGCCTAAACCACTGGTTTAGGCTAGAGACATGAGATTCATCCAGGCGACGCCGGGCACGAACAACTACTTTACTTTACAATAATTATTTTAGATAGGTAGGTAGGTACCGCTGGGGTCGCGGATTGTCCGAAGGGGTTACCGCGGCCCTGGCATAGGCAACTGAAGGAACACGGGTGGGTTTTAGTCAGTAAAAGTCTGACACGCCCTTCCGCTCCACCCAGAGCGGGAGAAGTTATTTGATGATTTCCCACCCTCAAAAAAAAAAAAAAAAAAAAAAAAAAAAAAAAAAAAAAAAAAAAAAAGATAGGTAGGTAGGTACCTAGTCTACGCTGACACTTCTTTTCAAACCTATAGGTCAGTAAGTATAGGTAATTATAATTTAAACAGTGAAAGCTCCCGCGCGGTATAGATTCTGCTCCAAATTATAGCGAATCTAGAAGTAAATCTATGTTTAGATACAGTAAAGTAAATGTAAATGTAAACAAAAATAATCTAATGATGGAGTTTGAGTAACTTCTAGCTAGAGTCCGCCAAGCGAGTCGTGTTCAATGAAAAAGGAGGCCAAAAATAATCTAATGATGGAGTTTGAGTAACTTCTAGCTAGAGTCCGCCAAGCGAGTCGTGTTCAATGAAAAAGGAGGCCAAAAATAATCTAATGATGGAGTTTGAGTAACTTCTAGCTAGAGTCCGCCAAGCGAGTCGTGTTCAATGAAAAAGGAGGCCAAAAATAATCTAATGATGGAGTTTGAGTAACTTCTAGCTAGAGTCCGCCAAGCGAGTCGTGTTCAATGAAAAAGGAGGCCAAAAATAATCTAATGATGGAGTTTGAGTAACTTCTAGCTAGAGTCCGCCAAGCGAGTCGTGTTCAATGAAAAAGGAGGCCAAAAATAATCTAATGATGGAGTTTGAGTAACTTCTAGCTAGAGTCCGCCAAGCGAGTCGTGTTCAATGAAAAAGGAGGCCAAAAATAATCTAATGATGGAGTTTGAGTAACTTCTAGCTAGAGTCCGCCAAGCGAGTCGTGTTCAATGAAAAAGGAGGCCAAAAATAATCTAATGATGGAGTTTGAGTAACTTCTAGCTAGAGTCCGCCAAGCGAGTCGTGTTCAATGAAAAAGGAGGCCAAAAATAATCTAATGATGGAGTTTGAGTAACTTCTAGCTAGAGTCCGCCAAGCGAGTCGTGTTCAATGAAAAAGGAGGCCAAAAATAATCTAATGATGGAGTTTGAGTAACTTCTAGCTAGAGTCCGCCAAGCGAGTCGTGTTCAATGAAAAAGGAGGCCAAAAATAATCTAATGATGGAGTTTGAGTAACTTCTAGCTAGAGTCCGCCAAGCGAGTCGTGTTCAATGAAAAAGGAGGCCAAAAATAATCTAATGATGGAGTTTGAGTAACTTCTAGCTAGAGTCCGCCAAGCGAGTCGTGTTCAATGAAAAAGGAGGCCAAAAATAATCTAATGATGGAGTTTGAGTAACTTCTAGCTAGAGTCCGCCAAGCGAGTCGTGTTCAATGAAAAAGGAGGCCAAAAATAATCTAATGATGGAGTTTGAGTAACTTCTAGCTAGAGTCCGCCAAGCGAGTCGTGTTCAATGAAAAAGGAGGCCAAAAATAATCTAATGATGGAGTTTGAGTAACTTCTAGCTAGAGTCCGCCAAGCGAGTCGTGTTCAATGAAAAAGGAGGCCAAAAATAATCTAATGATGGAGTTTGAGTAACTTCTAGCTAGAGTCCGCCAAGCGAGTCGTGTTCAATGAAAAAGGAGGCCAAAAATAATCTAATGATGGAGTTTGAGTAACTTCTAGCTAGAGTCCGCCAAGCGAGTCGTGTTCAATGAAAAAGGAGGCCAAAAATAAAAATCTTTCAATGCCTTCATAAGAGAAATCACTGTCAGTATCATGACGCACAAAAATGATGAAGGGTTCCAACTCCGTATCGGTTATCCTTTGTTTTCTACATGAATAGTGTGATCTGTGCATTTATCCATTAAATATATTTCTTTTTCATTTCTTCTTTAAATTTCCATTAATAAAATTAAATGATTGAGCTAAAAGAGCTAAAAGTATCAAAATGCTGTAGCTTAGTAGAACAGAAGTTGTGACAATCCGTTTGACAGATAATAGTATTGCCATTATATAAGAAATCAGCTAAATGGTCGTGGACAGACTCTATAACAAGTACAGATAGCGCGCGAGTTAAATGCAGTCGGGGTCTGAGGTAAAGAGCGGGAGCATCTCCCCCCGCTATCCGCACGCCCCACCTCACGCGCCTGCAGTGTATTGTAATTATAATTAGGTCACAGCACTACCGCATTCCTAAGCTCTGCATTCAACTCGCGCGCTATCTGTACTTAACGTGGAAATTGCAAGACCTAGCATGTCAACCCGCCTTTACATTTTCTTTGATTTATTAGAACAATCATCACAAAATATACCTAATGCTCGTTTTGAGTTAAGCATTTCATTCTTCAAACGCTTCCTTACCATGCATGTTCGAACTACTACAAAAAACATCAAACTCTGATTTCAGCAAACACCAATTATTACGAAGCACCTCTCCTGAAATTAACTTGTACTAAATAGGTTCCAGCAGGCTTTCAGTAAAAGCAAAATAAAAATTGCTTGTCCGCTTGTTCCATCATAGTCCTCATCCATCGCTTTTCATTCAGCAATTAAAAAAAAATCTAGACATCAATTTCAGGAATTGAGGATTTCTTTAATTGGTGCTACCGTGGCCTAGGGCTCCATCTGATTATGATTTTACGGGAAGAAAAGTTGGGTCGTTGTATCTGTTGCGATTGAAACGAACAAACTCATTGCAGACATTGAATGAAACATTATTTCAATAATATAATGTGTATCCATGTGTGTGTGTGTGTATTGTAGAATTATCTGTGCATAAGCATAAGCATAATCAGCCTATAGGCTATAATGTTCCCACTGCTGGGACACAGGCCTGTAATCCACCACGCGGGTCCAGTGCGGGTTGGTAGATGTCACATATCTTCCAATTTTCAGTTCTAGGACATGCCGGTTTCCTCACGATGTTTTCCTTCACCGTTTTGAGAGCAGTGGTGATGAAATTATTTACATATAAAGTAAAGCCTGGGTTTGAACTCACGACCTACAACTCGTAAGTCGCGGCCGTTACCACTAAACCACACTGCTTCACCAACAGAATTATAATAGTTTTAATCGTTTTAGTCGGTCACCCACGCATTATTAGGGTTCCGTACCAAAATGGTAAAAAAGGAACCCTTATGGTGTGACTCAGTCTGTCTCTGTCTGTCTGTCTGTCTGTCACAGCTGGATATCTCAAGAACTACTAATGGTATCAACTTGAAATTTGGAACAGTTTTAGATGACGTTTACTCAACTATTTTGCAAATAAGAAAGAAATAAAAATATTTATATTTTTTTGCAACAGGGGCTGAAAGGGGGTCTTAAAAATTCAAAGTGGGTCTACTAGGGCATGTGGGGTATTATATGAAAGAACGCTGTTTGCACATTCTTAAACATGTTTTTTCTTTTTTTTAGGCCACATAGTTTTCGACTTTTGATGAAAAATGTAAAAAAAATACCGTCCCCCCCCTATCTCCGAAGTTTGCGAAGCGAAAAATCTTAAATTATTCTATGTGATAGAAGTTTATGTAAAGATTACAGGAAAAATAAAACGATGTCTCTAAATAGCACAGTTTTTCAGAAATCATCAGCAAAAATTACATATAAATGATGGTACGGAACCCTCGGTGCGCGAATCCGACTCGCTCTTGACGGGTTCTTTTTTTAAATTTGAGTATCCTTTGAGGGATTTTCTAAAAAGTGTTGTTAATTTAATTAGATGTTTTCACGGGCAAGTACCTCGGAGGTCGGGCCATAGCATGCAACCTCTTTAGAAGGTTAAGGCCTTTAATGTAGCGTGAATATGTTAACTAATGTCGCATTGAAAAATACTAAAAGGAGTGATAATTAAATGTAGTAACAAGTTGCAACATTATTTTTAGATAAATAATTTCATTCAGTGTTCATGTCCAAAGCAGTTAAATGAGAATACGAGAAGATACTTGCGTAAATTAGTTTTCTTAAAAATATTTTTATGAAAACTACCTACCTAATTACAATAAAATTTCACTGCTGGTGCCTTACAGTAAGCCTATTAATTCTATGGCTGGTGCAGGCTTATTTGGTTGGTGGTAGCTAATTTAAAATCTATCCGCCATAATTATGAGACAGGCAACGTAAGAAAATTTGAATTTAGCGGGCTACCTCAGCGCATTCCCCTTTTTTAGTTTCCCCAATTCTTTTAGTTTCGTTTCAAGACATGCATAATCAAAAAACCGGTCAAGAGCGAGTCAGACTCGCGCATCGAGGGTTCCGTTCCAATTTCTGAAAAAGTGTGCTATTTAGAGACATGGTTTTATTTTTCCTGTAATCTTTACATAAACTTCTATCACATATGTATAATAATTTCAGATTTTTCTCTTTACAAACTTCGGAGAAAAGGGGGAACGGTTTTTTTTTTACCCAACTGTGGCGAAGCCCAAAAGGAGGGTTATGTATTTGACCTGTATGTATGTATGTCCGTTTCTTTGTTCCCTCGTAACTCCTAAACGAATGAACGGATTTGGATGAATATAGGTCTTTAGGTTTGTCTTGGTAGCGCGAGTGTCACTGGTTACATTAAAATAAAAAACAATGTAAAATGGCGGATTTGGGGTGCCATATTGTGGAGTTCAATTTTTTTTTTCTTCTAATACCATGGAGTGGGATATCAAATTGAAGGGTTTTAAAAGGTGATTACAAAAATATACACAACTTATATGGTTAAAAGCAATTCGAAGTGACAAATCGCAAAAAACACGAAAAGAAAATCGAAATCAAAACAACCCTCAAAACTCCTTGCAAGAACTAAATCGTCTGCGAAATTTTTCACATTTGTAAACTAAAAAGCTGGAAATAAAAAAAGTAATTAAAAAAAACTAAAAAACCCGACTGCGGTAAAAGTTAAGCTAAAAAAAACTGAAAAGCTAAAAACAAGCCCATTTTAAATTAAATTAAATTTGGAAGCAGGCGGGACCCATTCCATTTTTTATATTTTCAAACACAAACGGGTCCCGCCTGCTTCCAAATTTAATTAATGGGCTTGTTTTTAGCTTTTCAGTTTTTTTAAACTTAACTTTTACCGCAGTCGGGTTTTTTATTAAACAATCTACAAATTAACACTATACTAGTACCATAGACTTATAAAAAAGATGGACTCCGCGCCACGCATATCGAAAGTGAAGCACCCTACCGATCTATGTGTGCGTGATTTGAGTACCTGCAAAGACGCCGTCGCTCGTGTCACGTAATGGCGGCCGGTCGGCATACTATGATGTAAATGTGTGCGCGAGGCGTGTTTGTACAAACGGTCCCGGCATACTTACTGTGCTTCACTTTCGATATGCGCAGCGCGGAGTCCATCTTTTTTTATAAGTCTATGACTAGTACTAAAGTAAATGAATAACTAAATATACAAATAAATACAAAAACAAAAGGACACTTAGGCGTCGAAGTACTCGTCCGCATCGATGTCATCCGGAAACGTGCCCAGGAGACTGGCAGCGTTGCCACGTTGAATGGCAATGCTAATTCTTTGGCCAAAGAACAAGCCAGCCCTCTGGTCACGTGATGTCTCGACCAGTCGCCGAGAAATTTCCTTAAAAAGAAAACGCGCACTTGGGCCCCATGACCCGACCGTTTCGACCCCAAACGGCTCAAAACTGTAGTTACCTAAAAGGTTACAGTATTTGCGCCGCTTGAGGGTCTCAGCAGCCGCAGCAGCGGCGCCAGCACAGCCCGCCGTGCTTGGAACATAAGAGGGCGCAAGGGTGTCGACACAGGTTGCGTCCCACACCAGAGGCCTACCCATCTTCCAAGGCAACAATGTCATGCCATCTGGTCTCTTCCCATCGTCACGTATGAAGCCGTTTGGTTCTAATACCGCTGGTACGCCGGCGGTGACAAGAGCTCGACGAATAATATCGTTGATGCTGGCGTGCCGTGCTATGCGACCTGCGCTCCTGCAGCAGGACAGGCCATGGTGCCCGAGACTGTCGACAGCTTCACCGCAGTAACACCGATGCGGAGCGACACAAGGTGCGCCCAAGCGGAGACAAGTAGCGAGTCGAAACGATGAATCATCCATCATAGTGCCTATGGTGGATGACGGGAGCGCCTGAAGCCACAAGCCCGACTCCCATTCTCCCACAGCCAGCAGACGGGCACGCTCAACAGTATTAAATGACGTGTTTACTAGGTTATTCCGTATAATACTGCAGAGCGGCACGTCCCACATTTTCTGGGAGAATGGGTTGTCGGGCAAATCCGTATTGGGACAAGCCATTTTCCAAGCGTTCAACGCATCGGTCAAAAATGGTACCTCAAAATCGACCAGTGAGGAAGATAAAATTTTCCTGGTTAATTTATCGGTACTGTGGACCGAGGAGAGGAAGGCCGGGTTTTTTAGTTTTTTTTAATTACTTTTTTTTTACATTTTTCATCAAAAGTCGAAAACTATGCAGACTAAAAAAAAAAACCGGCCAAGTGCGTGTCGGACCACGCACAATGAAGGGTTCCGTAGTTGAAAAGAATTTATCCCAAAAACAAACTTAACTTGGATCCCAAAAAAAAATTTTTTTATGTCATAAAATTACAAATTCATAATTTTCGGACTTTTTCCTTTACTTGTGCTGGGAGACCTTGCTTCTTGCCAAATTTCATTATTCTAGGTCAACGGGAAGTACCCTATAGGTTTTGATTTACTTGCGACAGTTGCGAATATCAAAATGTGTTGCAAAATGGCCGTATTTTTTATTGCGTTGACTTAGAAGCTTGATTTTTTTAGGACTCTAAGAGACCATATATTTACCTATTTAATCTAAATTTCAACTTGATATCTCCACGCGTCCTTGAGAAAAAGGGTCTTGACAGACTGGCAGACTTGAACATTTTTTTTATGTGATAGAATTACAAATTAACAATTTTCGGACTTTTTCCTTTACTTGTGCTGGGAGACCTTGTTTGTTGTCAAATTTCATTATTCTAGGTCAACGGGAAGTACCCTATAGGTTTTGATTTACTTGCGACAGTTGCGAGTATCAAAATGTGTCGCAAAATGGCCATTTTTTTTTATTGCGTTGACTTAGAAGCTTGATTTTTTTAGGACTTTATGAGACCATAGATTTACCTATTTAATATAAATTTCAACTTGATATCTCCACGCACCCTTGAGAAAAAGGGTCTTGACAGACTGGCAGACTTGAACATTTTTTTATGTGATAGAATTACAAATTAACAATTTTCGGACTTTTTCCTTTATTTGTGTTGTACGACCTTGCTTCATGTCAAATTTCATGATTCTAGAACAACGGGAAGTACCCTATACGTTTTGATTTACTTGCGAGTATCAAAATATGTCGCATAAATGGCCGTATTTTCTTATTGCGTTGACTTAGAAGTTTGAGTTTTTTAGGACTTCAAGAGAACACAGACCTACGTATTTGATATTAATTTTAACTTCATACCTCCACGCGTTCCTGAGAAAAAGGGTCTTGACAGACTGACAGACAGACAGACAGACAGACGGACAAACAAGTGATCCTATAAGGGTTCCATTTTTTCCTTTTAATAATTAAAAAAAAAAAATATTATTATTCTTATTCATAATAAAAAAAAATTGAGAATGTGCAAATAGTGCTCTTTTATAATGATACCCCACATGCCCTAGTAGCCCCACTTTGATTTTTTAAGACCCCCTTTCAGTCCCTGTTGCAAAAAAAATATAATTATTTTTAATTCTTTCTTATTTGCAAATTAGTCGGGTAAACGTCATCTAAAACTGTTCCAAATTTCAAGTTGATAGCATTAGTAGTTCTTGAGATATCTAGCTGTGACAGACAGACAGGCAGACTGAGTGTCACCATAAGGGTTCCTTTTTTACCATTTTGGTACGGAACCCTAAAAATATCCCTAGATGTTGTTGAGGTGTGTGTACAGATGACGTACAGCGTTGTGTTCCGTGCGTGCCTGTAACAAGTGACTCACGTTTTATCTCAAGCAACGTTACGTCACTGACACGAGGTTAATAGTACTGTGAATCGAATCGTGACGTATCTAGTGTTGTTGACATCGCGAGGAGAAAACTTTTTGTTATATTCATTCATAGTATTAATGTAGGTCGAATTAACGGTGCATTTACGATGGATAGTCAAATAATTACTTTTTTAAACAAAAGTTTGTTTATTAAATAAAATACGTTATATTCTTAAAATGTTTTCGCGACGAATTGTAGGTAGATGTGCAAGGTACAATTCTTAACTATAAATATAATTTTAGATATGTCCAGTTTCTCAATAAATGTACCGAAGTGAAATTTTTACTTCGGTACATTTATTGAGAACCCGGAATTATGTACAGAAATATTTTTAGTTCAGAATCGTACCTTGCACATCTACCTACAATTCGTCGCAAAAACATTTTAAAAATACAAAGCATTTTATTTAATAAACATACTTTTGTTTAAAAAAGTAATGATTTGACATAGTGTTATAGTGTTATAGTGTTATATTCGTCAGTTTTCAAATTTACTCCTTTATCAATATTCAGGACATGAGGGCACAGAAGGTACCTTTTTAGGCTACAATACAATATGCGATACTGAGCCGACTATTGGTAGAAAACTATACAGGGTGTAAGGGGCTGCCCTCCGCAAACTGATAGGGTGAATTCAGTATGTCATACTAAGATGACCGGTACATGAAATTTTTTCAGGAAAGTTAAGGTAGTCCAATAAACTTGATTTGTTTGTGTTTTTGTGCACAAATTGGAGCGTCTATTACTGGTTGGGAGTGGTAGGTAAGAGGTATGCGGTGAGTTCGATGAACTCTGTAGCTAGACAGAAAGTGAACAGCTGATTTCACGCGTCGTTGGTTAGAGTATTTCAACATTCATTGCTGGTTTTTTTTTTACATAAATGGAGTACTGCGAACACACAATGCAATTTTACATTGAAATAATGAAAATGTAACTGAAAAAAAAAATTGAAAAAATGAAAATTTTCCTGAGAAAATTTCCGGTGGAATATGATTCAAAATGAGGAGCTGAATGCACCCTGTGAGTTTGCGGAGGGCTGTCCCTTACACCCTGTATAATGCTAATTTAATGTAGAGTCATGGCTGTCTCTGTGAAATACACTTGAAAGTCCATAATTTTGCCAGTTTTATCAAAGAAACTCTGGCTACATTCACATCTAGTAGCAATTTGGACTGTAATAAATTAATCTACATAATTTTATTGCGAACACAAACTGCAGCCATCATAAATACATATTAGCTATTGTCACACATTCCAATCGTTTAATCAGTCATCGATAAGATTTTGATTTTTAATATCCCTTTTCACCTCCACTCAAAACCCTACCTTAACCCATCTAACACAAAATTCATTTTCCATCAACAAGATTAATAAACATCCCCCATTCAAAATAACACTCTAAATCGTATTGAAAAGGTTGACTCTTGTCTATCAATGGTGTTAATAACATAGGGGGTGAATAATTCCCGTAGTATAGTGATTACGTGCGCCGCACGCGCCACCCCCCGTGGGATCTGCGCGCGCGCTCGTTCCCACGTCATTGACGTCATTGCGGGTAAAATTGACATTTTCCCCCGCGTTAATGTAAATATTGTCAAATGGACTTTTATTGTGTGTTATTGTTACACAAAGGAGTGAATTGTTTTGTGGTTTTGATTGAGGGTTAACAGTAGGTAATGCAGTTTGCTATTTCCACGGCCTGATCCTAAGAACTGTTCCTTGGTACCTACTTAGACATTATTCCAATCAATACTTAATATTTATTTACATTCTACAATGTGAACTTAGGTGGTAGATTTTAGTTACAAAGATAAATATGAAAATTGTGGACCCTGTCGGGCTCCAAAGATAAATAAAATAAATAAATAAAATAAATATCCTTGGACATTGCACACAACGCCATCTAGTCCCAAGCTAAGCAACCTAATGCTTGTGTTATGGTAACGAGATGGCTGATAAACTACTTATATACATTTTTTTTTTTTGTAAATACATACATATTATAGATAGAAAAACACCCAGACTCGATCACTCGATCTCTCTCAGATGGAGAGAGGACTTCAATTTGATTAATTAGTTGGTAGGCATATTATTCAAAAGTAATTATTTTATAAAACATTTATTTATTTATTTATTTATTTATCTAAGTACTTACATCTACCATTACAGGATATAACCCAATGCGGTAAATGCGCTTATCCTAACTAATCTAATTTAACATCTATAACTAATTATAAATAATGCATTCCTTGTGAATTCACTCAGAAACAACAACATGAACATGTAATATTAATTCCTTTATATTTGTTATCCCTACCTTACACGTTTATCTATACCTACTCTATACAATCATACAAATAAATAATACAAAAAACAAATTCTTAACAGCTTTTTACTAAATGCTTATGAAAGTATATACGGTAGGTGCTCATAACAACAAAACAAGTTTTAAAATTTTTGTCTGTGTCTGTCTGTTTGTTCCGGCTAATATCCGAAACGGCTGGACCGATTATTTTGTAGGGAGTTTCACTGGCAGGTAGCTGATATTATAAGGAGTTACTTAAGCTACTTCTATTTTCCAAAAAGAATTAAGGTTCCGCGCAAAAAAAATAAAACCCATGAAATTGTGAACAAAAAGTCAGATTTGAAAAACTCTTTTTGCATTTGGTAGCCCAATTTTCAATAATGGTTATAGACTATTTAACATCACGCTATGACTCTTATGCTCGGACTTTCACTTAATTAGCTGCAGTAAAATGACACTTCTTATCTGTCATTTCGTTAAAAAATGTTAGCGAAATTATAGTAAAAATTACATTAGAAGTGTCATTTTAAAAATTACATTAGAAGTGTCATTTTAAAAATTACATTAGAAGTGTCATTTAAAAAAAAAACCGGTCAAGTGCGAGTAGGACTCGCGCACGAAGGGTTCCGTACCATATTATATGTTTAACAATCGCAAAGATAACTTTTTACTTATTTTATAATGATACTGTGAATTACAAGGTTATTTTTTGCAGTTGCAGAAAATCACCCATGTTTAAACAAAATACCTTATGAATCGCCGTTTTCAGTATTGTTGATTAAATACAGTATTCATGGTACCTACATGGTATAAAGAAGTTTCAAATTCCTAATTTGTTGAATTGTTGCGCTAGAGCTCGTACAAAAACGGTATAAAATTTACAATTTTTACGGCCCTCTATTTCTTAATTTTAAAAGATAAAAAAAAATATGTTTGTACTGTACTCAATGAGTTCTAGACGATGACATCCCACATAACAGATAATCAGCCTATAATGTCCCCACTGCGGGGACACAGGCCTCATCTCGGTGAGAGGGAGTGGGCCGTAATCCACCACGCGGGCCCAGTGCGGTTTGGTGGATGTCACATGTCTTCGAATTTTTGGTTCTAGGACATGCCGGTTTCCTCACGATGTTTTCCTTCACCGTTTTGAGAGCAGCGGTGATGAAATAATGACATGACATCCTACATGCTAGATAATTTTTTTTTTTTTTTTTTCACAATGAAAAGTTTATTTTATGGGGACCGACCCCTTAAATTTTTAACTTTGCTTTATTTTTATTATTTGTTGTTATAGCCGTAATAGACAGCGGAGGCTTAGTAAGTTTGTACTGGGCTGTACGTGGTTGTCTGATTTCATGGATTTTAATTTTCTTGCGCGGAACTCTAATTATTTTTCTAAAATAAAAATAGCCTAAGTTACTCCTTAAAACATCAGCTATATGCCGTCAAAATCGGTGAAAATTCGTTTGGCAAGTTTCCTAACTTGACTCAAAGTACACATTTTTTTAATCGGACTGCGCTTTAAAGTTCTTCTATACAAACTTTAACATCCCTAAACCTCATTTGAGGCGTAGTTTTGAAAAACTAATAATGACAAACATTATTACTTACTTATGCAAGTTTCAAGTTCATTAACCAAATTAATAAGATTTTTCATATAAACTGTATCTCTGTTTTCACGAACACAGATACCTAAAGAATTTCAAAAATCGTCTGGTATGTTTCCATAACTTGACTCAAACATTATTTACACCAATTTTAGAGTTAATCAAGCCCCCAATAAAATCCTCCGCTATAAAATTAACTTTTCACCCCTTAGGGGTAGATTTTTGGAAAACTCTGATACACGTTAGTCTTAATTTTTGGTCTCAAGTATAAAAACTGAGTTTTGAGTTAATCGGACCGCGTGTTAAAGTTCCTCCATACAAACTTTGACACCCCCAATCCCTCCTTAGGGGGTAGTTTAGGAAAACTAAAAATGATAAACTTTATAATTTACTTAGATGAATATTCGTGCTAAGTTTCAAGTCTATTAACTCAAGGGATAGGATTTTTCATACAAACTTTCATCCCCTGTTTTACCCCCTTAGGGATGGAATTTCCAAAAATCCTTCCTTAGTAGATGTTTACACTATATAAGGTATCTATGTGCAAAATTTCAAGTCTCTAGATCCATTGGTTTGGGCTGTGCGTTGGTATAGTAGTCAGTGACTCAGTCAGGACTTTGATTTTTTTATGTATTTAGATTTACCATGTTATTTTAAGACCACATACTTCTTATAGGTTTTCCTGTAATCTACAGGTATAGAACTAATTTCTATATTTTTTTCAAAATTTTAGGCTCAGTAGTTTCGGAGATAAGGGGGGGAATGGTCAATTTTCGTCTATTTTCTTAAATAACTTTAAAACAATAAATTTTAAAATTATAAAAAAAATATATTTAAGACCCTCATAGTAAGCCCTTTCATTTGATATGTGACTCGGTACAGTTTACAAAACTTTTTTTTTTAATTTTCTTATTTTCCCCCTAAAAGTGACTCTCATATTCAAAATTCATATATTTACTTTAGCTGTACGTGTTTGGGTCACAGAAATCCATATGTGTACCAAATTTTAACTTAATCGGTCCATTAGATTCGGAGCAAACTAGCTGTGACAGACGGACAGACGGACAGACAGACAGACACACGAGTGATCCTATAAGGGTTCCGTTTTTTCCTTTTGAGGTACGGAACCCTAAAAAATTACATTAGAAGTGTCATTTTACTGCAGCTAACTATGAGTCTGACCATAGGAGACAAGCAAAAAGAAAAAAAGTCTGGAAGAACCATTGACTTATATATTACTGCGTATATCAATGGAAAGAACGCTAAGCGTAAACGAAATAATAGGGCGGGCGGGAGATGCAACGCGGCGGGTGGGGGACGAATGTGACTGTTATTTTAATATATTGTGTATCTTACGACTTGACCACGCGAACGAAGTCGCGGGGTCAAGCATTTTATAGGCAGCGCGTGAAATTTCTTGAAATAAAATATATCCTATATGACACTCAGCAATACTGTATTATAGCTGTATACCCATTAGTAAAAGAATTTTCGGAATCGGTTCAGTAGTTCCTGAGATTAATTACCCCTTACACACAAACTCACTTTTACCTGTTTACAATATCTATCTAATAAATAAAAAGAGAAGTCCTGACTGACTGACTGACTGATTGACTGACTCATCAACGCCCAGCCCAAACACTTGGACCTAGAAAGCTGAAATTTTACACAGAGGTTTCCTTTATAATGTAGACAAGGAATAAGGAAGGAATTCCCGGTAGTACGTTCCCTTGGGATATTTTCCGACATCCACGCGGGCGAAGCCGCGGGCATTTATGTACAGGTACAAGTTCAATAATAAAATCAGACATAGATATTGAATTTGAGTTTTCTGAGTACTACTCTAATAAATCCGTGCCACAACTGAATATAAAAAGATTAAGGTAAAAATTGCCATTCTCACTTTATGAATCTGAAATGGAATGAATAAATCCGGGACAAGGCCATTCAACACAGGCCTTCAGTAAAACTTGACCCAAAAAGCACAATTTATTTATTTAGATTGATAGTAACTGTATCTTTTATATTATTTAGCTTTAAGGTTGATGCGCCACGGTAGCCCGCGAAATTCAAAATTTCTTACGTTTTTTGCAATTTGTAGGTCAGTGTGAACTTGTATGTTGATTAAAATATGATTCGCGGCCGTAGCTAATATGGCTTTACAGAATTATAATCATTAGAATCAGCAATACAGCTCCATAAGTTAACATTTACCTCAAAACTCATGATTTCATGAAATCGCTATATTTAAGGTAAATGCTAACTTATGGAGCTGTATTGCTGATTCTAATGATTATAATTCTGTAAAGCCATATTAGCTACGGCCGCGAATCATATTTTAATCAACATACAAGCTCACACTGACCTGCAAATTGCGAAAAACGTAAGAAATTTTGAATTTCGCGGGCTACCCTGGCGCTTTCGCCTTAACTGTATCGACTGAGTTATTCAATTAATTAATTATGCTAATCTTTCTGAACTGGTCCCTGAATCTCGTGTTTCCAATTATTATCGAAAGTGTCAGTAGGTCAGAGATAATGTTAACAAATCCAGTGCTTTTATAGCAATTAGTGTATAGATAGTCTATTTATAAAGTGTCGTACGATACGACACGGTTACCTACGATATGAAACTTTGAAACTATGTATATCCAACTTCTAATTATTCGAGTTTTCTACAATGTGTAAAAAAAACCCCGTTCGATTTCATGTTTGGTCCCATAGTAAAAGTTGTTCATAATGATGAGTAAATTGACCTCTTATCGGATCGAACAGGGTTTTTTTACACATTATGGGTACCACAAAGAGGGAATAAGGTACCTATAGTGTTCATACAATATCGGAAATGCATCACAGTGACTTCACTGGTTTTGCAATGACAGGTTGTTTTCAGGGTTCCGTGGTCAAGGAACCCTTATAGTTTCGCTATAGTTCCGTCCGTCTGTCCGTCCGCACCTTAGTTCAGAGACTCTTAGTACTAGAAAGCTATAATTTGGCATGGATATACATATTAACCACCGACAAAGTGATAAACAACACCATGAAAAAAAGGGGTACCTTTTTTTAGGGTACCTTCTGTACACGTAAAGTGGGGATGGTTTTTTTTTTCTCGTCTACCCAATCGTCTACCCGTGGGGTGTCTTTGGATGGGTCGTTCTAAAATATTTTTTGAAAAGGTTTGTGAAAACAATTTTTCGATTTAGTGATCCGTTTCTGAAATGCTTTAAAGTGCAAATTTTTGTTAGTCAAGTGTACCCGTAACCGGTAACCGGTGTACCGGTGTGTAGTGTAACGGTTAGTTTTGGATGAGTGCAATATTCATGAAATAACAAAAAGTAACACATTATTGCGCAACTACGGAACCCTATTACTGCGCGTGGCCCGACACGCACTTGACCGGTTTTTTTTTATTATTCGTTACCTATTCAGTTTTTCTTTTGCAGAAAAACTTAAAATTGAACTATCCATTCCGATGTCCCAGTGTCATTGTGCCGGATGGGCGTGATCGATTGACACGGTGAGGTGTAAGAAGAAAGAAAGAAAGAAAGAAAAACTATTTATTCCCGCGAAAAATGACGCACATAATTCGTTTTTTACATAATCCTAAAAAATAAAAAAACAATTGGGTAGCTAAATTTTAAACTTAAAAATAAAAACAACAAATACTTAATTATGCGTCACTAACGCGCGAAACGGCTAACGCTCAGCGTAATCAAGCGCCTTGGCTTTGTCGTGATTTCCACAACCCTCACGTTATCAAACTTGTTTACGAGGCATTGGTCCGTAGCAAGCTTGAGTCTAGTGCGTGCGTATGGAATCCTTTTGAGAAGCAGTATGCGTTAACTTTATAAAAAGTTCAAAAAGCATTCCTTAGATACCTTTACAAGCACTTGTACGGGTATTATCCTCTCTTGTATCCTACTAAATTCCTGTTTGGTTGCTTAAGTTTCAATTCTCTTGAAGTAAGACGGTCGCGCGATCAGATGACTGTAATATTTAAAATTCTTAGGGGGATTATTGATGTGCCTGATCTCCATAACGAAATGTGTAATCTGTTTGTCCCAGACAATTATTGTCGTAGCAGAAAACACCGCTTACTGGCTGTACCAACTTGCCGTACTGCTGCACGTTCCAAGTCACCTATTCCTAGGACATTAGCTGCTATTAACGCTCTCCTGAACTCAAACACAGATCTTGATGTGTTTGTGACTGAATGGAAGATGATACTGTCAGAATGTTTGAATTTTTGTGAGAAGAATGCATGACTGTGTTAAATAAATTATATGTATGTAATATGTTTAAATAGTGTAATTGTTTCGACCGTTCTATTTAAAATAAATAAATAAATAAATAATGCCGTGAGGAGGAGTAAGGAGTAAAGGAGTGTGTAAGCCTATCCAGGTGTACGCCTATGTGTGAGGTTAGGCCTCCTAGTCCATGCGGCGCTGACGTCCTGCACCTGTAGGCTCGGGCTATCTGCAACCGATGACCAGCAGCTATGTTCTGAAGTCTTGACGATGAAGGATTACTTTTGAAGAAAATAAAACAGCAGCTTGATAAGTCTTCAGTAAATTTCAGGAGATGACTGGCGTAACTCTTCAGGAACAGAATGGTGCCATGCCGATGGCTACGAAACTATGATTTGGGTTGCGCGCTTAAGTACCTCGAAACTTTACCGTAACGGGAGCCGCGAATCGTCTCCTGTTTTCAACTTTATTTTGACCAGAATTTTATTATATACTTCTTACAAAATCACTTATAAATAGCTTAAATATTAAATAAATCATGACATGAAAAAAAAAATCATTGGCAGAAACGTCATTAGACTGCACAACTGTCTAAATACCTGTCAAAGTGTCAACTTATTATGTCTTTAGTATTTTAAGAAATAAGAATGTAATTTGTGGGGATAAATAAACATAATTTTATTTTATTTTATTTATTTTATAACTGTTGAGATACCTGTAATTCCTGTAAAAAGACTTTACAGTGTAAACACAAAAAAGTTAATAATTTTAATTAAAAAATATGTTTCAAGCTAAAGGTATCTCAAGCTGGTCTAATGACCTAAAACAATATGATAATTAAATTATATATATCGCAACTAAGTATATTTTTCAGGGCGTGACGCGCCCTGAAAACCTGAATCGATAAAACAAATTAACAAAAATTGCACGAAATACATTTCCAACACCTATAAACCCAAATAAGTGAGTTTTGCAGGTAAACTAGACCTCTAAATAGTACGTCCAGGGCTAGGTCTTGATCTAGGGTATCTGGACGCACCAACAAAACTATAAAATATAGCAATATAGCCCACTCAAATGAAGTTTATAGGGTTGTACTTACAGTTTTCCTTAGGAAACACTACAACTGTTCTCAACTATAAAACACTATTGTTATGAAGTTAAATTAAATAATAAAAACTTTTTAACAAAAAAAAACCGACTTCCAAAAATCACTACAAAGTGAAAATTAACTTTGATTTCGGAAGTCAGTGTCTTTCGTTTTTTATTTACTTTCTTTTTTTTTGCCACCGACTTCCGAAATCAAAGTTATTTTTCACTTTGAAGTGATTTTTGGAAGTCGGTTTTTTTTTTGTTAAAAAGTTTTTATTTCTCGCTTTTTAGTGGGTCTGTTTATAATTTGTATAAGTTACAATAGTCTAATGTAAATTGCTCATCACATGTTACAAAATATTGCTTTTCCCGATGCTGGGACGTTAATTGTTGAGGAGTTCTGCTGGTAAGAACCAGGAGAACTCCTCAACAACCACTCACCACACGCATTGTGTGACGAGCGGAAATTGCTTAGCAACCATATTAAAGTAATCGAATCGAAACCCGTCAAATATTTATCATTGAGTAGTTCCGGTAGCCATCTGTGGTCTTCATCATCAGTTCCACTTCACCAAGTGGTGCTTTCCGAGAGCAAATGCACGAGCTACTATAAAAAATACCCAAATCGCTATAGGTGTGCCTATAATATTTGAAGAGTTCCTTCGATTTCTCCAGGATCCCATCATCAGAACTGGATTTTGACAAAAATGGGACCATTTGGGAAGTACCCTTTCCAACAAAAAAATAATTTTTCAAATCGGTTGGCAAGCGACGGAGTTATGCGCGAACAAACATAAAAAAAAATACAAACATCCGAATTGAGAACCTCCTCCTTTTTTAGAAGTCGGTTAAAAATCAAAAACTATTTGGTGACGCATCGTCGCGAACAGTCATGTTATCCAGTAGTATCACGATCGTGCTGCATCAAATTACTATTGGAAGCTTCCAAAATTCCACATACGGCTTTCACATCATACCACACAACCCGTAAAACCATACACAAAGCCTGCCTACCCCTGTAGAAGCTGTGTGTGTGATGGGGCGCTCCGTTATCGGGGTCCCGCAGTATTTGCTAACTCCGGACGGTAGGTACAGTCAGCTTCAGAAATATCGGGACGAACAGACTGTTCAAAATGATCTCAACAACTAAGAAAATTAAACTTTATCTCAATTGGACAAAGTTTTTGTCTGAATAAGACGACGATCGCACGGACGTAAAAAAATCGCGGCAAGATTTGATCGTGCACTGGATTATCAACTCTCGTTGTTGAGCCGAGCTTCGAGAATCCAACCTAACAAAAACAGAGTGCATCCCAGCGCGACGAAAAACACACTGTTGGATTTTCAACTCCCGTCGCTAAGCAGAGCGTTGAAAATGCAGTGCGCGAAAAATGTCGCCGCGATTTTTTTGCGCCCTTGCGAACGTCGGCTTACAGTTGTCGTGTACTGTCTTCATTCCAAAACATTCCTTGTGTAATTTTAATAGTTGTTTAGATAATTTTGAACAGTCTGTTCGTTCCGATATTAATGACGCTGACTGTACTGCGTAACTGCGATGTATCATTTAATGCGAATTTCATGGGGACTGGACTGGACATAATTGTTCATGGGGTATGCAGACAACCTTCTATTTCATAGATATTTAAAGTTTTACATTGGGAACTAAATAAATAGACTACCTTTCAATGGTCATGTTGTATAAGTTTCGTAGATCCAAGATTATGGCGGAAAGCTATTATACTTAGTTAGAAAATGTAATTAAATATTTTCACGTTACTACCAGTAAGCCTTTACTGCGTTTAATTATCATTTCGTAATCCTTTTTTCATACGGACTCTTCTACTGTAGTGCAAATTCCACACCTGGGTATTGCCATGAAGCATTCTTTAACTAAGACTTTCATAAGTGCAGCCTAAATCTTTATACGCTGACGAACTATCTCACTAAACACGTCACTAATAAAAAATCATTCAACATAATGTCTATACTTTTCCCCGCTCTATAAAAACGCGTGTAGCCACGTGACAGACAGGGTTGTGTCTCTATTGGGTGGCTCACCTCTATGCCAGTACGCGCGACTACGCCTACGCGGCAAATGTCGCTCGATCCGCAATGATTGGCGATATAAGTATGTATTTTGTGACAACTACGCACAAGTACTTTGAGGAAAATTTTGCTCTAAAATGTAAGGTAGGACCAGCGGTGTTTGCGGTACTCATAATCATCTGCCTAGCCTTTTCCCAACTATGTTGAAGTCGGCTTCCAGTCTAACCGGATGCAGCTGAATACCAGTATTTTACATGGCGCGACTGCGTATCTGTCCTCCACAACTCAGTAACTGGTAAGACTGGTTGTCAGACTTTCGGGCTTCTGATGACCCGTAACGACTGTCAAAGACCCACGAATGACAGTCGGGACCAACGGCTTAACGTGCTTTCCGAGGCTCGGTATGTAAAGATGGTCACCCATCCAAGGACCAATCCTGTCAAGCATAGCTTAACCTGGTGGATCGACCCGTGCGTCTGTTATAAATTAGCCATGAGTTTGCGGTACTAATTGCGAGAATTCCTTAAAGTTTGCGCGGATAGAAAACTATGCAAAAAGCCAACTTTGTTTCATTCTTGTTGGCTATCCCTCAGAGAGCCAAGTCAATTTGTAATGAACAGGCAAAAAAGCTAGAAACTGTGGAAGGGTTGTTATTTTAGGGCCTGCGTTAACAATAAAGAACAATATTTCAAAGTTTAAAAAAAATTCCGACGATTTGAAACCCGCCTCCTTTTTTTATTCAGTTAAAAATATCCTATTGGATTAAGCCTGTTTTGCATAAACGGTAGGTCCTGTACAGAACAATAATCTTATTGTTCTGTTGTTTTAAAAACTGTTATTATATTCGAGTTTCCGATATTTCGGCACTGTTGCAAGCACCATGATCACGGTTATAACTCAACAGCGCCGAAATATCGGGAACTCGAATATAATATAACAGTACACATGGTAAATATCCCGTTTGTGTTAATAATAATGTTATGACTATGACAGTTTAAATACTAATAATCTCATTGATGTAAAATACAAAAAGAAAACCCCATCGAAACTAAATCTTAAATTCTTACCTACTCTCTGAAATTCAAACACGTGTTGGGTCGCATCGCTTGTTCAGAACAGTGTCTTAAGTCTTTGGTTCAGAGCCTTTTGTCTCCCTAAAGCGGGTAAAGACGTCCTGGAAGCCTTCTAAGGAAATAAGCTTCTAGATACCAACCTGACTATGTATGCACGAGACCGCGAGTACGCACGGCTACAGATCAAGCTATATCTACATTTCCAGTATAAGCTGATCTCGCATTGTATATGATTTCCTTACAATGAGAGGTCAATGTAAACTGGAAATGTATAGCTTAATGTGTAGCCGGGTGAGCCCGTGTGTACCTAAATGGATGTCGTTGACGAAAACAGAAATAATGAGGAAAAGTTTTCTCCATTTCTGTCGTACCTCCACGTCAAGGTGGATTGGATTTTATGCCTACAATAATGATTGAAATATCGGCTGTTATTAGGACTACGGTTTCTTACGTGTACAATAATACTTAGGCTAGTTCGCATTGTAAGTTTGTGAAATTAATTTGTGTTTTTGTCTTGTTACTTAGAGCCGGAGTTGGTCCGTGGATGGGTGACCATCATAACATACCGAGACTCCTCCGTGCCTCGGAAAGCACGTTAAGCCGTTGGTCCCGGCTGTCATTCGTAGATCTTTGACAGTCGTTACGGGTCGTCAGAGCCCTAAAAGTCTGACAGCCAGTCAGCCAAGGGGTATCGTATTACCCAGTTACTGAGTTGTGGAGGTCAGATAGGCAGTCGCTTCATGTAAAATACTTGTATTCAGCTGCATCCGGTTAGACTGGAAGCCGACCCCAACATAGTTAGGAAAAGGCTAGGCAGATTGTCTTGTTAACGTGTTGCCAACCAACTGTAAAAGCAATTAAGTAAAATAAAGTAAATATTAAGTCTATACAGTAAAGTAACTTACTCTTAACAACTTACTCAATTATTATTTTAAAGTGATAGCAAAAGGAAAATACAAATTGAAAACTTTATCTTGATGAATAAGAAGTAGTCAATTGACTATCAAAGTATCATTTATTTTAAAAGTATAATACCAAGTAGAACTTATTCAAGAAAAACAAAAACTTATTTCATGCGGCTCAGTACTTACAGTCCCCGGCGATAAATATTGCACATCGACCTTTGGAAAGAGACAATCGGCTAATTTCGGCTTCATAGAGCGTTATCTCTGTCGCACGAAATACAAACAGTCCGGTATCTATTAGGAGCTGTTAAAACAATTATGGTTTGCTTCTTTTGATAATTATTTTTATTCTTTGTATAAAACACACCAATTTTTCTATAAGGCTGGCTTTAGGTTGGGGTAAAATAAAATAAAAAAACATGTTCACATTATGTTTACATATTTAATTATTTTGGAAAATTACAGCTGTTTTTAAATCTGTCAGCTTCGGTTACAAAATATTTATAAACATTGTAGATAATTTCGCGTGACTGACCTCGTAAAGGTTTCCCTCTTTTTTCCTAAAGATGCCATAGTACAACTTTAAATTATTTAAATTTGGGGGTGTTAACATCTCTAAATATATATTTTGAACTAACACTCTATCGCACTTGAGCAACGACTGACAAAACGTCACATAGGTAGTGTGCGACAGAGATAACGCTCAGAGATAACGCTCTACGAAGCCGAAATTAGCCAATTGTCTCTTTCCAAAGGTCGATGTGCAATATTTATCGCCGGGTACTGTACCTAGTTTTCCATATTTTGCCGAAACAATAACAGACCTACATAATGATCTTTTTACTTAAGACTTGTCCGCTGTAAAAAGCGCGGTCACTGTCGGACTGCATAGAAAAGAAAGAGAAGTGCGATGACACAACGCTTGCAAAATATGAAGTAATTACCGATTTACAAAAAATCTAGGGATTGGACTAAAAAAGTAATCACATGAAATCATTTCTTATTATTTTGTAAAGAACTGTATAAATTTATGAACACTTATAATGAAAACTGTAGGATACAATAAAAACTCGAAAAAATTGACAGAAATAGACCTGGGGTTAGCCTATTTTTTTTTCTTTAGTTCTACAAACTAAAATAGATTTCAGGACACACATAAAATCACTTCTTATATATTCTAGACTATTTTGTATTTTTTTTCTATCAAAAAGGTGCTATAGTTACTGTAAAAAATGGAAACAAAGTTACTTATTTTCGCCGTATTTTAGGGAGGACAAGCCTTAACACGCTTTTATCAGCTTCACCTATTATGTTCGTATGTAACGGAATCTTTGAACTCGATTTTTACCCACTTTAAATGGTCAGATTAATTCGAAATTTTGCACACTTATCAGGTGACAATACAATAATTTAATATAAAATATACTTAAACAATATACCTACATAAATATAATAATTACTTATAGAATATATTTTGTTTGGGAAATTCGACTCTAAAAAAATTAAAAACAAATTATAGGTAAAAAAAAACTAAAAACACGCTTTAATATAACTCTGTAATTCGAAAGCACCCCACGCTTTTTTCTACAGTTACATTAATTTTCTCGTTAGTCACTATAATCTTATAGGTATTGAAAAAAAAAAAAAATTAAAAATTTAAAAAACCCCCAACGCAAAAAAGAAAAGGGAACATTTAAAAAGTCAATAATAATACCTATCGTTGAGACATCAAATTCGATTGAGTAATATCTATATATATTTTAATTACAGAAATTGATGGATGGCACGATAAGGTTTGCTCATTGAATTGGCGCTTTAATTTCGCGGCGGGGTACCACTCAATCGAATATGATGGCTATTACTCAATCGAATATGATGGCTATTAATCGAATAGGTATTACTCAATCGAATTTGATGGCTCAACGATAGGTATTATTTTTGACTTTTTAAATGTTCCCTTTTCTTTTTTGCGTTGGGGGTTTTTTTAATTTTTAATTTAATTTTTATTTTAACATTTTTAAACAATTTAACAATACAGAAATGCATTTTTATTACTGCAGAATGTTAAGTTTCTCTGCACATAACATTAACTTATAGTGATGCCACCATCGTACTGCAAATAGAATTAAATACTGATAACAAGAGTGTTCTAGTGTGCTGGACATCCTGGCTGCAGCATCAGCTCATCCTGTTGCCACCATTGCATTGTATATAGAATCAAATACTGATGTAAATGAATCCAAACACGACATTTCTGCTATTAATTTTTCAAGAGTGTCAGCACACTAGTGCTGGATATCCTGGCTGCAGCATCAGACCAAGAATTCCATAATATTGCATAGATAGATAGCATACATGGATGTTTCAAATTTTAGGTCACACTAAGGTTTGAAAGTAAAGTAAATACCCATTACGCGTCTAAGATCCCTACCGCAGCTAACAAAAGAGCGGATAACTTTGAAACGGCTGAACCGATTTTGATAAAAAATGTCTAAGAACCATCGCTGGAAAACCTGCTTTCAAATAAAAAAAACCGCATCCAAATCAGTCCACCCGTTTAAGCGCTACGGTGCCACAGACAGACACACAGACACACACACACACACACACACATAGCGTTCAAACTTATAACACCCCTCTTTTTGCGTCGGGGGTTAAAAAATATTTTGTACTTTTTAGTCCAGTTTAAGTGTGTTTTTTAGTTTTTTTAAACTATAATTTTTAATTCCACGGCTCGCAGCACCAGCGGACACTGTTGCCAAATATTGAAACAGTCCCGGACTACACATTTAGGTAAGTATATAAACGATTCAGTACTTATGTCAAAGTTCAAGGAAACGCTTGCGGATCATAAAAAGATACGAACCCCTGGCTATGGGGAAGTAACGATTTGTTGATATAATGACGTGAAGGAATATGGAAGAAATCTATATTTATAAAAGGGTTCACCACTGAAGACAGAAAGTTAATATGTTTACTCGAGACAATATAAAATTATAATCACAATGGAAGGTTTTATCGTAATCGGCGATTCCTGCCAGGCAACGGGAAGTATTTTTCGAAACCCAACCGCTTAGCGAAAAAAACCGGTCAAGAGCGAGTCAGACTCGTGCACCGAGGGTTCCGATTCGATTTCTCGATCCGATTTCTGAAAAAGTGTGCTATTTAGAGACATCGTTTTATTTTTCCTGTAATCTTTACATAAACTTCTATAACATAGAATAATTTCAGATTTTTCGCTTTGCAAACTTCGGAGATAAGGGGAACGGTATTTTTTTTTACATTTTTCATCAGAAGTCGAAAACTATGCGGCCTAAAAAAAGAAAAAAAATGATTGAGAATGTGCAAACAGCGTTCTTTCATATGATACCCCACATGCCCTAGTAGCCCCACTTTGAATTTTTAAGACCCCCTTTCAGTCCCTGTTGCAAAAAAAAATTAATATTTTTATTTCTTTCTTATTTGCAAAATAGTTGGGTAAACGTCATCTAAAAATGTTACAAATTTCAAGTTGATAACATTAGTAGTTCTTGAGATATCCAGCTGTGAAAGACAGACAGACAGACTGAGTTACACCACAAGGGTTCCTTTTTTACCATTTTGGTACGGAACCCTAAAAAGGAGTGCCGAGTTAGGTTCGTTTGCGGACGAAGACGCGGGATACATTAAACGCTTAGAGTAGCCTATTAATTCTATGATTAAACGTATCCATAATAACCCTAGTTGCTTGTCATGCTGAGTATGTTATAATGACGTAATCAAGTGATGGAAGTTGGAAACCTACTGTACCTACCTGGTGGTCAGGGCATCCATCATAGGAACCTTGATAGCGTGACCTTTAATCTTAATACATTAACTTCACCTTATATTTTAATTTATTGATGGACCATCAATTAGTATTGGTTAACACGTCATATTAACCCCTCAAGTGTTTTTTATGTACTAATTTGTAAACCGAAAACCCCAGCGGGGGGTGGGGGGGGGTGGGGGGGGGGTTAGTTGCGAACCCTATAGGGTTCACATGTTCACAACTACTGATGATGATTTTTTTACCATCGGATGATGTTTTGTTACGTTTATACGATACTAGCTTCTGCCCGCGACTTCGTCCGCGTTAAATTTCTTGTACCCCCCACCCACCAACCCCGACGCATCGCATCGCAATGCCTGCCCGTGCTATTACTTCGCACTCGGCTCCTAAGGGCCCTAGCGTGATCTTAAATAGACTATATCCTTCCGCATCGCCTGCATGCGCTATTACTTCGCGCTCGGCTCCTAAGGGCCCTAGCATGATGTTAAATATTCTATATCCTTCCGCATCGCCTGCCCGCGCTATTACTTCGCGCTCGGCTCCTAAGGGCCCTAGCGTGATGTTAAATAGCCTATATCCTTCCGCATCGCCTGCCCGCGCTATTACTTCGCGCTCGGCTCCTAAGGGCCCTAGCGTGATGTCAAATAGCCTATATCCTTCTCCATCGCCTGCCCGCGCTATTACTTCGCGCTCGGCTCCTAAGGGCCCTAGCGTGATGTTAAATAGCCTATATCCTTCCGCATCGCCTGCCCACGCTATTACTTCGCGCTCGGCTCCTAAGGGCCCTAGCGTGATGTTAAATAGCCTATATCCTTCCGCATCGCCTGCCCGCGCTATTACTTCGCGCTCGGCTCCTAAGGGCCCTAGCGTGATGTTAAATAGCCTACATCCTTCCGCATCGCCTGCCCGCGCTATTACTTCGTGCTCGGCTCCTAAGGGCCCTAGCGTGATGTTAAATAGCCTATATCCTTCCGCATCGCCTGCCCGCGCTATTACTTCGCGCTCGGCTCCTAAGGGCCCTAGCGTGATGTTAAATAGCCTATAGCCCTCCTCAAGAACTGGTTTATAAAATGCAAAAAGATTTTTTCAAATCCGACTGGGGTAGTTCCAGAGATAGCGCGTTCAAACAAACTAACAAAAAAAAACCGGTCAAGAGCGAGTCGGACTCGCGCACCGAGGGTTCCGTTCCGATTTCTGAAAAAGTGTGCTATTTAGAGACATCGTTTTTTTTTCCTGTTATCTTTACATAAACTTGCATCACATAGAAGAACGGTATTTTTTTTTTTACATTTTTCATCAAAAGTCGAATACTGTGCGGCCTAAAAAAAATAAAAATATGTTTGAGAATGCGCAAACAGCGTTCTTTCATATGATACCCCACATGACCTAGTAGCCCAACTTTGAATTTTTAAGACCCCCTTTCAGCCCATGTTGCAAAAAAAATACATATCGTTTTATTTCTTTCTTATTTGCAAAATAGTTGGGTAAATATTATCTAAAACTGTTCCAAATTTCAAGTTGATAGCATTAGTAGTTCTTGAGATATCCAGCTGTGACAGACAGACAGACAGACTGAGTCACACCATAAGGGTTCCTTTTTTACCATTTTGGTACAGAACCCTAAAAACAAACTCTTCCGCTGTATTTCACCGACATTTTGCACAACGCCATCTATGGGTAAATTGATAAAACGTCCGCTCTAAACATGTTTGCTCAAGAGGAACCGGTATGAATTAAAGTTATTTTTCGTTTTAGTAATTTAATATTATCTCCGAAACTGTATGACCAATTGCCATACTGTAAAGGCCAAATCTTATCTCCATGATGTCCTTGTGATCATAAAATATCTATATAATATAAGGATTAATGTTTTGTTGTTTAAATAATCATCCAAACGTAAGTATGTCTAAAAAATACTTTTTTAAAACAATAAAAGATGTATAAAAGATAAAATATAAAAGATAGAAATATGGTATCGCGGACTTTTTTGTAGAATTATTTAAGACGGACCAGACTGCCATACATTGTTCTCAATTATAAACAACCGTTTAGGCAGCGCATGCAAAAAAGTCTGTTTAAAGAGGTATTTCTTTCCGACTTGCTAGACAAAACTTGTGATAGCTCGGCTAATATGCATGATATAAATATAATTTATAGCCTATAGCACTCAGGAATAATGTAGCTTTCTACCAGTGAAAAAATTTTTAGAATTGGATCATTAGTTCCGGAGATTACCCCCTACATACAAACTTACAAACTTACAAACTTACATACAAATTTTACCTCTTTATAATATTAGTATAGATAAGCTTATATACTTACCTATTATATAAAGGGTTTTTCCTTATGCACACATGAGGTGCAGAAAACAGTCTAGGGGAAAGTTTAATCTATACAATTGCAAAGTCAAAATAACAGCTTCATACTAAATGCATATATGACAGTATTATATATACTTACGGAACTCATCACAAAAAAGTTTTTAAAATTCTAATCTGTCTGTCTGTTCCGGCTAATCTCCGAAACGGCTTGACCGATTTTGACGGGACTTTCAATGGCAGGTAGCTGATGTCAATGGAGTAATTTAGGCTTCTTTTATTTTGGAAAAAAAAATTGGGTTCCGCGCAAAAAAAAATAAAACCCATGAAATTGTGAACAAAAAGTCGGATTTGAAAAATTCTTTTTACATTTGGTACCTAGCCAAATTCTTGATGATGGTTATATGATATTTAACATCACGCTACGAACCTTAGGAGCCGAGCAAAAAGAAAAAAGACGAGGGAGTTTTATTAAAATGTAACTGTCATTTTAGTATAATCATAATAGTATAATAAGAATCTTACGACTTTCATGCGAACGAATTCACGGGTTTTTGTTAGGGCTAGTGTTTTTTATAATAACTTTATATACAGATTTTCACTGGTACTGGCTGCAGCATTCACACCAGAGCGGTGATGACCACAGGACTCGCATACCAATGTTAACCTTTAAATCGCACTGGTTTTTCAAGCTGAAAATAAGATAGATCCAGAAATAGAAATAAAAATAATGTATTCGCTATACAAATAAGATGATATTTGTCAGAAAATTCGAAATGATTAATATTATCCTTTCCAATTTCTTAACAAAGTCGATTGAAAAGTCTTACAGGGCCATGGGGTCCGAGTGCCCACTTAGTTTTCCAAGACATCGCTAAGCGATTGGTCGACTCTTCACGTGACCAGAGTGCTGGCCTATTTTTTGGTCAAAGAATCAGCATTGCCATACAACGTGGCAATGCTGGCAGCCTTTTGGGCACTTTTCCTGTTGACATCGATGCGGACGAATTTTTTGATGCCCTATGATTCTTTCCCCTCCTTTTTTATATACCTTGTACATATTATTATTTTAAATCTGTTAGTTTATATATTATGTACTTACAGTTAATAATTGAACAAATATGTCTATAAAAAAAAAAAAGTGTTACTCAAAATCTTATTTGTAGAACGTATCCACTCGGTAAATATTGAAAAATAATTACTTTGTCAAATAATTACCTAGCCATACGTCAGATGGTGGGTTCACTCCCGCACTCATACAATGTAAAAGCTCTCTAATAAGCATTCTTCCCAAATGTCGATAAAAGATTACCATCACGATGTTTGAATGTCAACGGCCACACAAGAAAAATATAGAAGTCTTTTAGGTACTTACTTTATTATTTCTAAAAGAAATATCGATATGAAAAAGAAAACCTAATGTTTATTTATGTACCTATTGCTTTTACGTCGAAATCAGGGTCTCAAGAAGCGATATAAGACAAGTAATTAAGTAGTATATTCTTATTTCTGTGAAGGTTTTCATTGGAGATAAATGATATTGGGTTCACATCCAAAGTTCTCCAGAAAATTACAATTTCAGACAACTGTCAGACTGAATTTAGAGTTCAGGAAATCAAGGAAATCTAACTTCGTTCCCTGTGAAAGGGGGAAGATGAGGAGAGCAGGGAATCCAATTTGGCCGTGCCCGCTTCGGGTAAGTGAGCAACCAAATTGTAGTCATCGGAACAGCAATAGTTGGTCACAATCCTAAGCTACTACGATAGGTTTCACTGGGTTCCTGTTTGGTTAGCCTAGTATTACACTAGCTTGTTAGGTGTTCCAAACAGACGTGATAAATTCAAAGTAAATTACTTACCAGTTGTTTGCTATCTATCTATCTATACAGGGTGTCCGGTAAAGAATGGATAACCTTTGAATAGCATATTACAGACATGATGGCCGTTTTTATAAAAATACAAAAAAAAAAAAATATTTAAAAAAAAATATTTTTTGGAGACTCCGAAAAATCATAATGTACGCACGACAACAGATCAAATTTTCAGTATAAGCTGATCTCGCATTGTATTTCCTTACAATGAGAGGTCAGTCTAAACTAGAAATGTATAGCTTGATGTGTAGCCGTGTGTACCTACTAGTGGGGATATTTTTTTTTTGTATTTTTTTAAGAACGGCCATCATGTCTGTAATATGCTATTCCAAGGTTATCCATTCTTTACCGGACACCCTGTATAAATAAAAAGAGAATTAGTCCTGGCTGACGGACTGACTGACTCGTCAACGCCCAGCCCAAGCCCTTGAACCTAGAAAGCTGAAATTTTGCACAGAGATTCCCTTTATAATGTAGACAAAGAATAAGAAAGGATTTTCCGGTAGCACGTTCCCGTGGGATATTAACCGACATCCACGCGGGCAAAAGCTTGTCATCATTAAATTGATCACCATGCTGAAAAATATAGGACCTTAATGAAATAAAAAGTCCCTTTGTAATCAGCATACTGTGGCGTTAGGGGTATTTATTTTTCACTTATAGAAGATAACCACAATTTATGAGTTACTCTAAGTACTAGGTTTTTTTTTCTTTTCCAAGCTATGATAAAAATAACTAAGTTAGTCTCCACTTATGCAGGCGTTTGAGTTGGCAACTGTAAATCTAAATATTTGGGATAAAACACATTAGAAAATATTGGTCTTAAGTTCCGCACGCTTCAAATTCGGTGGCTTGATAAATTATGACTAGGAATATGCCTATATGCCTGGTTATGTTCTTCAAAAAGGTAAATTGTAGTAGTACGTACTTGCATCTGGCGTTCGTGTATGACCAGATGTTTATAGAAAATAAAAATATAAATATTTTTACTTCTTTCTTATTTGCAAAATAGTTGGGTAAACGTCATCTAAAATTGTTCCAAATTTCAAGTTGATAGCATTAGTAGTTCTTGAGATATCCAGCTGTGACAGACAGACAGACAGACTGAGTCACACCATAAGGGTTCCTTTTTTACCATTATGGTACGGAACCCTAACAAAGCAATAGGAGTACTTATGTCTAGGATCGTATCGTGTTTTATAGTTTCTGCCTACCCCCAAGGAGAAAAGGCGTTAGCTTATGTATGTCTGTAGGTATGTATGAATATGCCTTATTTGCTATCTCTGATCTGGACCTATATTATGGTTAGATCTGGAGCGTGCAGGTCAATATGATTGACGACTTGTTTTGATATCGTGTGCCAGATGGTTTGTTTGATAACCATTGTTTTTGGGCCATCTAGCAATGAAAGGAAAAGTTTTTCATGAAGATGATGAAAGTCACAAGCACTTAATATAAACGTATTGAAGGAAGTGTTCTGTATTTTTGTGTAGATAGGGATATTGTATTATTGTGTAGATAGGGATATTGTATTATTGTGTAGATAGGGATATTGTATTATTTTATCAGCAATACCTAGACCAAAACTTTCACTTTTAAATGGTTGTTTCCTGAATCTTAACTGATTGTAGGTTAAAGACACACTGTGCATGACAATCCTCCAGGTATTCAAGATGTGTGTGGGCTGGTAAATCGAGTGGTTTTAAGAGGAAATGGGGGCAGCCAGACTTTTGAAAATTAGGTATTTTATGAAGGTATTGCTGTCGCTCTGCGAGCGCTCCGCCCTCGAATTCGTGCGATAAGGACAACTGCAGATCCGACTAAATAGCCTATGTAAAAAGGCACATTTCGAGGTTTGGCTCTCGCCTATTTCCTCCTCCAATATTGGACCAATTTGAAAGATATTTCATAAACTGAATAAGAATATATACTATGCCCCTATGTTTTTCTTTTTTCGTTAATAGTTGTCAAATTGGTACACTAGGCGTCTGTTGACAGCGGTCTAAATAGGCAATTTTGAGCATTTTTTGAGGGTTCGTTCTTATAAAAATAATATATCATCAAAAAGGAAAACATAGGGGCATACAAGTAGCTGATATTTATATTTCTGTAAAAAAATATTGCTTTATGGTCATTAACCAGGAAGAAAACAGGCGAGAGCGTTTGTATCTTTTTGTATGGAGAAAAGAGCACCCACGTTTCCTCTTAAAGACTGGTGGAGTTGTTTAGGTATTACATACACCTGTTGTTGACAATACTACATGAACTATGGTGATATTGCTAAGTCGCCACATTCGGCTGGTTTCTATTTTGAGGTCTGTATATTTTGAGTTTTTCTGCTATAGCATTCTGTAGAATGTGTGTATTAGGAACGGCTATGTTTATTGATTTGTGCAGTTTTGTTAATTTTATCTAATAACGTGAGGTCTGGTCTAATTGTAGTGTGTTGTAGGTATTGTCGGTGAGAATAGCTCGGTCAAAGTACAGCTTGTGTGTGGAGTTTTTCAGAACAGTTTCAGGTTGATATTTATAAGCTAGGTAAGTACCTATTTAAAAAAAATTATTTACTATACAAATTATTGTCTTTTATATAAGTTAAAAAGTAACCTTCAAGAATCTAATAAGTATCACTTTCTCAAAGTCATTTAAAAATACCGCTGAGACGGTTATTTTTACAAAACCAGTGTCTTACCACGTGTTTTCTTCAATGAATGAAGGAAATGACGTTTACGACGAATACCTGAAGCTTTTTATAGGCGGCCATGTTTTATTGCACGTGCTGGAGACAACTGACGGGGGAACTACGTAAAGATTCTGCACGAGGAAAGGTGGGTCATTTATAAAACTGTCTTTTGTAACTGTGATACTTACTTACTTTCGTCTGATGAAGTTTACTACGTACTAGTTTACTACTGCTCGTGGCTAAGTAATAACAGCCGCACGGGTCGATCCGTCAGGTTAAGCTACGCTTGCCGGGGTTGGTCATTGGATGGGAGACCATCTTTACATACCGAGATTCCTCCGTGCCTCGGAATCCCGGCTGTTATTCGTGGATCTTTGACAGTCGTTACGGGTCGTCAGAAGCCCGAAAGTCTAACAACCAGTCTTACCAGGGGGGTACAGATAGGCAGTCGCTCCATGTAAAATACTGGTATTCAGCTGCATCCGGTTAGACTGGAAGCCGACCCCAACATAGTTGGGAAAAGGCTAGGCAGATTGATTGAAGTTTACTACTAGTTTTTGAGTTATGACAGTGACTGTTTAGGTAGGCAGTTCCTTATGTTCATATGGTTCGTCATGCTAGTGAAAAAGACGCAGATATATGCCAACGGCCTTGAGTGATTGGGTTGGCATAGCTTGGTTGTTCTGTGCTGAGCTCACGCAACGCGTCGAACGTCCAGCCAGTAATAGGACTCGCCCATCAAGGAGCGCTGTCCCAAATTAGACGCATTATTAATTTACTATACATAAAACAAAATGTATTATATTCAAATCATAAAAAATATGATTGATAGTTTTTGTATGATTCTCAGTTTTATAATCGCATTGGACATAACTTTACAAATTAATTACGTTAAGTAATATAAGCATACTTAATCTAAAATATTCACATATTAAGCTATTAAGAAAATGCTCTAATTAAACATATATTTTGTACAACGCGATCTTTAGTTTAAAATCATTATAAGTCGTTTATCAGCGCCATAAAGTAGCGTACTCGTGGGAGTGTAGGACATTATGTATCCATTGGTAGTGCGAACCTATCCAAGTGTAGGACATTATGTATCCATTGGTAGTGCGAACCTATCCAAGTGTAGGACATTATGTATCCATTGGTAGTGCGAACCTATCCAAGTGTAGGACATTATGTATCCATTGGTAGTGCGAACCTATCCAAGTGTAGGTCTGGTGGTAGGACCTATTACACCTGTGACTTGCACGGACAATCGTTTTATGCACCTCTTCTACAGCAAAAAAAAATCTGTTAACTGTTAATAACAATAATTCAGCAGAAATTGTTCAAACAATGCAAATTCTTCATATGCACATGATAATCTTAACACACGTTGCCAGACCATCGTTTATCTTCGAGAACAGCGTTTGGACATATTTTCTTGCTCTTTGGCGGAATTCCAGAGGGTAACACTTAGTATGTTGTCCACTGCGTAACTTGTGCTTCTACCCAGACCCGTTACTTGGGACAATTAGCAATAATTTTATGACTACTTTTGTTAACTTGGGTATTACCTGTTAAAACAAATGTATGTGTTAATGAATAAAAATAAATAAATAAATAAACAGTAACCCTTCCCCTTGAAGGATTTTTACGACTTGTGCGAGATGATAAGCAGTAAGCAGTCGATGCTGTTTTGTTGTTTTGAAAACACACAAATTTATACTCTGTTACATGAGCCTGGCGCTACTTTCTTTAATTTTTAAATAAAAATAAAAAAATTAACATCAAAACAGTGTTACTAGCATATCATAGTCTTGTCGTTTCCATTTTAAGGTTTGGGATTATATATTGGGGCAATTGTACCGAAAGAGACAGTATTTTTAAAGCCCAAAAACGCTGCCTACGAGCAATATATGGTTTGAAAGTTACCGACAGCTGTGTTCCAATTTTTAAAAGTCATAATTTGTTGACATTTCCATGCCTTTATATTTTAGAAATTGCTCTTTTTGTTAAATGTAATCGACATCTATTTTTAAGTATACCGGAAAGCAGACACCAAGATGTTGCTTTGCGATCTCAATACCAAAACTTGTTACGCACAGCTGGTTACAAGACTGCTCTGTTGAGGAAAAGTGTTTTTGGTATGGCACCAGCTATTTTTAACCACATTCCTAATTCCATAAAAGAGGAACCAGTAACAACTTTCAAAAAGAAATTAACTGTACTTTTATTAAATAAATGTTACTACTCTGTATCGGATTTTCTAGATGATAAACTTTAGTTTTGTGTCAGTGTTTGTACCAATATTTGATGATGAACTGCATCAATGTTTGCATGCCAAAATGGTAGAATGTACAAGGATTCTTTTATATTATTGTAACCACCTTATTGTAAATACCTACGTTCTGAGCAAATAAATGAATATTCTATTATATTCTATTCTATTCTATTCATTCACATGGAAACATTTATTTTAAGGGCCATTAGTGTATACGTAGTTATGTAACTCTGCGACATTATTCTGATACATGTTGCGCTTGCTAACGAACTGACCTCTGACCTCTAGCCTCTGACCTCGGGGTAAGGGGTTTGTTATTAAGTTGGCTCCTGACTCTAGCCGAGCTATGGCTAGCTAGCTATACACCACTATTTTTTAATTAGTACAAAAAAAAATGGGGCTCTATCCGTACCCGTTACTGATCATATTTGTGTAGTCAAAAGTAAAAAAAACGAAATACCAAAATTGTCCACGAAAATTTGTCATAATTGGTAAGTTCATGATTATGATACAATAATAGCTGTTGGAGGCGGGGCAAGTTCGAGCGAGAGCACGCGAATGCGAGAGCGAGAAAATAAATACAACTATGAATAGCCTGTACAATATTTCCATACATTGAGTGACATTTTGGGATATCAACAAACGCCAATAACTTTGCTGTTTATGAATATTATTTATTGAGACTTTACATATATAATAACAAGACCTTCTCTAATAAGCCCTTTAAGTATTTGTACTAATTAAAAAATAGTGGTGTACAGGCATAGGTATGTGCGCATGGCAGATACTTTTATAACTTAACGAGTCAAATGCCGTAATTACAGACACAATTAAAAAGCTATTGTGTCTCGCGTGGATCCACGTTCACGGCATACGAAGGGTTAATATTCCATTTATGATCTACTAGCTGCGCCCTGCAGTTTCACCCGCGTAGACCGGGATAAAAAGTAGCCTATGTGTTAATCCAGCATATAAGCTATCTACATACCAAAAATCATCCAAATCGGTTCAGCCGTTTGAGTGTGAAGAAATAACAAACACACACACACTCACAAACTTTCGCCTTTAAAATTTTAGTGTGATGAGATGTGATGTGATTAGTGTGATAGTGTGATTGTTTGTAAGAGGTAATCTCTGGAAGTACTGATCTAATTACAAAACATATGCTACTCTATTATCGAGTGCCTTACGATATGTTTTACGGTACAGTTGACTTCCACGCGGGCGGAAGTCGCGGGGGTTATAAATAAGAACTTCTTTTCAAGGTACGCAATGAGGAACCTCCTAACTTATGCTCCACCTGCCTGAGAACCACTTTCTGCATCTCAAGAGTCAACCTAAAGGCTTTTCAGGAGATGCTCAAGGCTCTTTATCGGCACAATGTTCGCTGACATATTCTATAACTACAACTTTTTGCGTCAAATCAAGATACTTGATTATTTATCTTTTTACCCGACTGCGGCGAAGCCCAAAAGGAGGGTTATGTATTTGACCTGTATGTAAGTATGTATGTATGTCCGTTTCTTTGTTCCCTCGTAACTCCTAAACGAATGAACGGATTTGGATGAATTATACGTCTTTAGGTTTGTCTTGGTAGCGCGAGTTGTCACTGGCTACATTAAAATCAAAAACAAAGTAAAATGGCGGATTTGGGGTGCCATATTGTGGAGTTCAAAATTTTTTTTTCTTCTAATACCATCGAGTGGGATATCAAATTGAAGCGTTTTAAAAGGTGATTACAAAAATATATACAACTTATATGGTTAAAAGCATTTCGAAGTGACAAATCGTAAAAAACACGAAAAGAAAATCGAAATCAAAATAACCCTCAAAACTCCTTGCAAGAACTAAATCGTCTGCGAAATTTTTCACATTTGTAAACTAAAAAAAAGTCATTAAAAAAACTAAAAAACCCGACTGCGGTAAAAGTTAAGTTAAAAAAAACTGAAAAGCTAAAAACAAGCCCATTTTAAACTAAATTAAATTTGGAAGCAGGCGGGACCCATTCCATTTTTTATATTTTTAAACACAAACGGGTCCCGCCTGCTTCCAAATTTAATTTAGTTTAAAATGGGCTTGTTTTTAGCTTTTCAGTTTTTTTTTAACTTAACTTTTACCGCAGTCGGGTTTTTTAGTTTTTTTAATGACTTTTTTTCTAGTATTTTTCTCGTGATAGGTGAATCAATCTGTTTGCGTCTAACCTCACTAGTTAACCCTATTATCTCCGCTGCAGTCCTGTGTCTGAGTGACCCGGTTACTGTGTCCCTCACTGCAACGACGTCTGTGTCCACAAACTTATGGAAAAATTTCGCTTAAATAGAGCACTAGATGAGGCTTGATAACGACTGATAAGGTATTAGGCTTACTTTAGATAATGTGTGTTGATAATGAATAGTAAATATTTTGTATCAGAGACCTTGGGGGACCCTGATTTTTGAGAATGAGTGATGACGGTGGTGAGTATTATTTATGATGTTTTAAACCTAAACAAATGCTCAATATTGACTTCAATGTACCTGGCACATTTTTAGGGTTCCGTAGTCAACTAGGAACCCTTATAGTTTCGCTATGTCCGTCCGTCTGTCTGTCTGTCTGTCCGTCCGTCCGCAACTTAGCTCAGAGGCTGTTAGTACTAGAAAGCTATAATTTGGCATGGATATACAAAGTGTAAATAATATCATGAAAAAAAATTTTTTAGGGTACCTTCTGTACTATACGTAAAGTCCGATGTTTTATTTTTTTGTCGTCTACCCCATGGTGTGGGGTGTTGTTGGATGGGTCTTTCAAAAATATTGCGAGTTTGTGAAAACAATTTTTCGATTTATGGATCCTTTTCTGAAATATTAAGCTTTAAAGTGCTAATTTTTGTTAGAGTCAAGAGTCGATGTAGTCCAGTAGGGGTGGGGTAAAAATGGGTGAAAAAAATCACAGTAGGTAGTATATACATATAACGAAGTTAAAAGGGAAACTATCACAGCTAAGTAGGCTTTTCAAGTTTACGAGTAATAGTCGTTTATTAATAAAACAACAAAAAGCTCTCTTCTTAGTCCGCATTATTGTGCAACTACGGAACCCTATTACTGCGCGTGGCCCGACGCGCACTTGGCCGGTTTTTTTTAAATTGTATTCGCATCGAAGTTTGTAAGCAGTACGTACTACTAAAGCATCGAAGTTTGTAAGCAGTACGTACTACTAAAGCATCGAAGTTTGTAAGCAGTACGTACTACTAAAGCATCGAAGTTTGTAAGCAGTACGTACTACTAAAGTTTGTAAGCAGTACGTACTACTAAAGCATCGAAGTTTGTAAGCAGTACGTACTACTAAAGCACCGAAGTTTGTAAGCAGTACGTACTACTAAAGCATCGAAGTTTGTAAGCAGTACGTACTACTAAAGCATCGAAGTTTGTAAGCAGTACGTACTACTAAAGCATCGAAGTTTGTAAGCAGTACGTACTACTAAAGCATCGAAGTTTGTAAGCAGTACGTACTACTAAAGCATCGAAGTTTGTAAGCAGTACGTACTACTAAAGCATCGAAGTTTGTAAGCAGTACGTACTACTAAAGCATATTCTGAAAGATCGTAACATAAATGTTCTCTTTATGGTTACTAGTAAGTAGGTATAGGTACCTACATCTCTTTGGGAGTCGATACTCAAAGTACCTACGTCCATAGGTACCTACCTAGCAAAACACTGGGCAACCAATATTACCTACTGGCAATCTTTTCACCGTAGCAGGAGAAACCTTTTTAAGGGATACACACATAATACTCATACATACACAAACTCACGGCTGGAGGCAGAAACTACAGAAACTTTGAATCTGCCGGTCGATTCTGTAACACTAAAAATCTCACCGTGAAAACTTAGGTGAAGTGAGTTTGTTTTTGCTAGGAATTGACACTATTGACAGCTCACTCCACGCTCACTTCACCTAAGTTTTCACGGTGAGATGGTTACAGAATCGCACTGCTGATAAAGAGGTTTATCTGTTCTGTGGTCAATAGTGTCAATTCCTAGCAAAAACAAACTCACTTCACCTATGTTTTCACGGTGAGATTTTTACAGAATCGACCGGCTGTTTCTTCTATGAGCCGTCACGTGCGCCGGACGCGGCCGTCCCGGTGCGGTCCGGTTACGGTCCCTACTGACATCTGAGTCAGTCGCACTTGTATTGTAGTTAGAGGTTGCTTGCTTGCAAAGTTTTATATGGTTGGAAAATGGAACTTGGAAATACGTCAAGCGCTTGTTTGTGATGTATATAGTATGTAGTAGTAATAGTACATTTTGATACAAGTGGAGAACGTTTGTTATTGCATTCGAGGCGGAATTAAAACACCCTAGCCGTAGGCGAGGCGACTCCTCCGTGCCTCGGAAAGCACGTTAAGCCGTTGGTCCCGGCTGTCATTTGTGGATCTTTGACAGTCGTTACGGGTCGTCAGAAGCCCGAAAGTCTGACAACTAGTCTTACCAAGGGGTATCATATTACCTAGTTACTGGGTTGTGGAGGTCAGATAGGCAGTCGCTCCATGTAAAATACTGGTATTCAGCTGCATCCGGTTAGACTGGAAGCCAACCCCAACATAGTTGGGAAAAGGCTAGGCAGATGATGAGCCATAGGCGAGGTTGTTTTTGAGGCGAGAACTGCAATAACAAATGTCCACGTGCATCAAACGACGTTTTTCAATACACTTTTGAAGAAATAAAATAAAATAACGGAAAATATTTTTGCCATGAATTAATAAGAAACTATGATTTAAATTTTCTTTTTTTTCCGCGCTTTGCTTTCGCCAGGTTGAAAGAGAAGCAAAGGTATAAAGCCGATAAACAGCCTAATACGAAAAATAGAAAATACAAATATTGTTGAGTTTAGAACACAAATAAATGTTATTTTTTTCATAAACGTTTTTTTTATTGTAATAATCATGGTTTTTGATAATATTCTCTATAGAAACATTATTTAATATTCAAAAAATATTAACGCCTTAAAGACGCATATATCTCTTTGCCGAGATTTAAAAAAAACATTCACCTCCGAATAGAGAGTTAGTATTGGTATAAGTTCTCTGTGGCAATTTTTATTCCCGCACACGGGTGGGAAAATGAAAAATCGCACGCGTGCGACATACATTGCATTGTGAACCTAATCGTAGTGCGATTTGAACCAGTTTTCGAGGAAGTGTATTGAAAAATAATTGTTGCGACATTCAAACCAAATGTATTCGTATTTTATTATGTGACTAGCTTTTGGCCGCGGCTTCGCCCACGTGGATGTCGGAAAATAGCCCACGGGAACGTACTACCGGGATTAAAAGTAGCCTAAGTGTTAATCCAAGTAAGCCGACGTTCGCACGGACGTAAAAATATCGCGGCGGGATTTTATCGCGCACTGGAGTTTCAACTCTCGGTTTTGAGCCGATCTTCGAGAATCCAACCTAACAACAACAGAGTGCATCCCAGCGTGACGAAAACACTGTTGGATTTTTAACTCTCAGCGCTAAGCAGAGCGTTGAAAATACAGTGAGCTAAAAAAATCGCCGCGATATTTTTACGACCGTGCGAACGGCGGCTAGACAATATCTTCTCGCACTGCTTATATAGTACTCGAGGAGCGGCGTGCAGATTGATATCTGATTGCTGGAGGATAATAAATCTTAAAACCAAACAATAGTAAACGGAAAATTACCAACTTGCATGACTTTGACAGCGAAAATATAAATCCTCTTTAATCCCTATCCCGTGGGAATTAAAAAAATATTAAGACTAAATGTTACTTTAAGATACGAACTACCCAATCCCTTAAATCTATTAAAAAGAGGTAAGTACCCCTCCGGAGCAACTGGACAGATTCGCAACTGGACAGATTCTCAGCTGGACAGTTTCGCAGCTGGACAGATTAGCAACTGGACAGAGTATAGTCGTGAATAAATAAGTTTATAAACTATGAAACATAGGTATTAAATTTAAAAAGTGTTTATTCAAGGAAAGTCAAAAACACAAAGGCACGACAGTAGAATCTCTTACAATCTGTTGCATTGAGAATTTGTTTTAAGGTAGGTAGTTAACGCAGTCTGATAATAATTATATTTTGTACTTTTCAATCAAAATAAACAAATACAAAAAAAAAAAAATAATCAATCAATCAATCAAAACGTGAGTAATTTAATTATTTATAGGGTACCTATGCTAATTTAATGGGCCTAGTTGTTCAAATTGAAGCTTGAAAAGAGTCAGCCCTTTCCCTCTGGAGCAAGTCGTCCACTTTCCTATTTTGACCACTTTTTCATAACGTCCATATTCCCAACTCATCCACTTTATATTTTTGTCATGGACTGTACACGTTCTGTCCAGTTGCTAATCTGTCCAGCTGAGAAACTGTCCAGCTGAGAATCTCTCCAGTTGCGAATCTGTCCAGTTGCTCCTGAGGGATTTTTTCATAAATCAAACCCATAAATTTGAATTTTCATATCCCTAACTTATGAAATGCTGGGATTCTCATAAAACTTTCACCCCCTATAGGATTATTTTTTAAGACAAAAAATAGGTTATGTCCTTCCCCAGGATGCCATCTATGGTCTTGCCAAATTTTTGCGATATCCGTGCAGTTTTGTGAATTTTAAAATCATCCCCTTCTTTATCCCCTTAGGGGATGATTTTTCCAAATCGCTGGACCACATATTTCTTTATTTTCTACCAAAAGCATAAAGTATTTTCATATTCCTAACTTAAGAAATCCTGGGTTTCCCATACAAACTTTCATCCCCTAAATCACCCCCTGGAGGATATTTTTTTAAGACAAAAAGTAGGCTATGTCATTCCCCAGGATGCCATCTTAGTCTTGCCAAATTTTATCGATATCCGTGCAGTTTTGTGAATTTTAAAATCATCCCCTATTTTACGCAATTAAGGGATGATTTTTCAAAAACGCTGGACCACATATTTCTTTCTTCCCTTCCAAAAGCATAAATTTGAATTTTCATAGCCCTAACTTAAGAAATGTTGGGTTTCCCTTACAAACTTTCATCCCCTATATCACCCCCTGTAGGTTAATTGTTTAAGATAAAAAATAGGCTGTGTCCTTCCCCAGGATGCCATCTATAGCCTTGCCAAATTGTATCGATATCCATGCAGTTTTGTAGATTTTAAAATAACCCTTTTTTACTTCCTTAAGGGATGATTTTCCAAAAACGCTGAACCACTTATTTCACTATTTCCTACCAAAAGCATAAATTTAAATTTTCATATCCCTAGCTTAAGAAATGCTGGGTTTCCCATACAAACTTTCATCCCCAATATCACCCCCTGTAGGGTTATTTTTGAGACAAAAAGTAGCATAAGTCCTTCCCTAGGATACCACCCTAAAGAATCCCTTATATCACCCCCTGTAGGGTTATTTTTGAGACAAAAAGTAGCATAAGTCCTTCCCTAGGATACCACCCTAAAGCCTTGCCAAATTTTATTAAAATCTGTGCGGTGGTTTAGGCGTGAAAAGGGTACAGACAGACAGAGTTACTTTCGAATTTATAATATCAGTATGGCTAGTTGTTATGTGCTATAGGGCGAAGCGCGGTCTTCGACGCGCTGTTTATGTACCGCCGCCCGCTATGTCCCTGCATTTTAAATCTGTAATATCTTCGAAAATATTCATTTAAATTACATGCTGTAAAGGGCCATATTGATCTATAGTAAATGCACAATTTATTTAAGGTACTTAATTGGATAAGGATTAATGCTGTATTGCTTAAAATCGCTTCGTAAATAAGCCACTATTTCTCGTAAAAAGTAAAGGATAAAAAATAGTTATTGTCGGTTATCCCTGAGAGATAGACATATTAGGTCGGGGAAAAAGTTCCTTCGTATTTTACATACAAATTCAAGACATTTTTTTTTCATAGTTTATTATTTAATTATGTGTCATTTGCCAAATGGGTCAAAACTGTTTTGTGGTCAATTCTCAGTTCTTCAGCTACGTCGTAACTACTGATATGCCGATTTTGCTCCACTTTTTCAAAAATGGCATCCATTTTATCCGTAATAGGGCGACCAGAGCGACGTGCATCTTTAACATCAAAATTTCTGGATTGAAAACGCTTAAACCAAATTTGTGTTACTCTCACAGACACTGCACTAGGTCCATAAGCAGCGTAAATTTTAAAATGTATCGAATTTCTTCATTAGATTCACTCATCTTAACAGTACGAAAAACAAATGAAAAACACACATTTTCCTAATTTGAATTTGGAATTATGTTCTTTAAAATTTAAACTTTCAATGATACCAAAACCAGCCAGATACAAATAGTATAGCCAAAGAGATTTCATTACAAGTTCATACATACTAGTTATATCATATATATAATACGAAAAAACTTTTTCCCCGACCTATTATACCATCGCGGACTTTTTTGCAGACCTTTCTAAGGTGTACAATACTGTAGTACATTATTTTGATCTATCTCGTAGGGTTCAGCCAGCGTTTGCAATGTAAGCGCAAAAAAATGTGTTTATCTACACCCATGCTATAAATTCTCTATAAAAGTTCCTGAAACCTTATTGCCAACATTAAAACAGCCAGTGTCATAGTAACCATGGTAACCATAATAGCATCCAAACGGATGCTTTAATGTTGTACTGAATTTCATAATGCAACTCGTTTTCAAAAAAAGAACATTGTAATGCACGCGCGTTTCACTACAACAGCGCCGTAATTTAAAAAAAGAACTTATTCGAATTCACGTCGTATACTATGACGCCGGCCGCCATGTTCGATACGAGTATTAGTATTGCAAAAAACTGTTTCAGAACCTTTTATAGAGAATTGATAACATGGTTGTAGATAAAGTCTTGTATGCAACTGTACATAATTAGTTATTAAAACACTCATGTGATACTATTATCACACTCGGCTTCGCCTCGTGTGATAAACCCACATTAGTGTTTTAAGACCCCTTATTATACGTCAGTTGCATAAATAACTATTATTTACGACATCACATTAGAAACCTCTAAAATTATCAGCGTTTCTCTACTATATTATGCATGTATTATACATAATTATAAACCTTCCTGTTGAATCACTCTATCTATTAAAAAAAACCGCATCAAAATCCGTTGCGTGGTTTTAAAGATCTAAGCATACATAGGGACAGACAGACAGCGGAGTGACTTTGTTTTATAATATGTAGTGATAGTGATAGTGTTGATAGTGATAGTGTTGATAGTGATACTTCCTGCGGCTGAACACTGCTTTCCAAAATACAAGCTTAAGCTTAGTTTGGGAATCAGTAACAGTACCTTTTGAGAAATACATTAATACGATGCATATTATATTAGATTACTCTAAGATTTGTATTTATTTATTAATTAAACGATTATCGTTAGGAAGGAGGATGTATGAATGGATGTTTGTTACTCTTTCACGCAAAAACTACTGAACGGATTTTGATGAAATTGGACACATAGGGTAGTTTATAATCCGGATTAATACATAGAATACTTTTTATCTCGATATTCCCGCGGAATCGGGACTTATGCGGGTGACACCGCGGGGCATTGCTAGAATGAAATTTGGGACCTCGCAGAAAATATGACACGTCCAACACGCTAACAAATAATTATAGGTACTGTCACCGCAAACATTTTAACTAAAATGATTTCCATACATTACCTGTAAGTATAACATTTTACTAGAACGCATATTAACTTGATCGAAATTTGGGGCAGTGCTGCAAAAACAACACTGTCAGAACTCCAAGTTACCCAAACTAAACTCGTTAAAATACTATTCGACTATCCTTATCTAACATCAACTAGTAAAATTTATCAAGACACAAAAATAATGAATATAAATCAACTATACAGGGTGTAAGGGACAGCCCTCCGCAAACTCACAGGGTGCATTCAGCTCCTCATTTTGAATCATATTCCACCGGAAATTTTCTCAGGAAAATTTTCATTTTTTCAATTTTTTTTTCAGTTACATTTTCATTATTTCAATGTAAAATTGCATTGTGTGTTCGCAACACTCCATTTATGTAAAAAAAACGGCGAAAAAACAGCAAAAAAAAACCAGCAATGGATGTTGAAATACTCGTGAAGTCAGCTGTTCACTTTCTGTCTAGCTACAGAGTTGATCGAACTCACCGCATACTAATAGGTCTTTACCTATGAAATTGCCGTTTTGTATGAAAAAATTTAAACGAATTTTTTTCATGTATTTTTTATTTGTATTAATCGAATTAATCACCCATGCAATCAATGCATCTTTGCCAACGCAGTGGCAGTTTATTGATGCCCTTCTTAAAGAAATCAGCTGGTCGGGAGGCAACAAATTCTTCAAAGGCATTTTGTACTGCCTCTCGGGTATTGAATTTTTTTCCCGCCAAGAAGTTATCCAAATTCTGGAAAAAGTAGTAGTCTGTAGGCGCAAGGTCTGGTGAGTAGGGCGGATGACGGAGAGCTTCCAACCCCAGTTCTTGTAACTTGGAGACCGTCTGCTGTGCAGTATGAGGTCGCGCGTTGTCGTGCAGGAGCAGCGGAGACGAGCGATTGACCAATGCTGGTTGGAGATGTGCCAGCTTCTCCATCATTGTGTTCAGTTCTTCACAGTACACATCTGCAGTAATGCTCACCTCGTTTGGTAAGAAGCTGTGATGAATCACACCGGCGCTAGACCACCAAACAGTGACCATCACTTTTCTAGGGGTAAGTTTTCGTTTAGGGCATTGTTTAGGTGCTGAACCAGGATCCAACCAACTTGCTGAGCGCTTGCGGTTATCAAACAGAATCCATTTTTCATCGCAGGTAACAATGCGGTTCAAAATTCCTTCATTTGTGTGTCTGTTGAGCAGTGCAAGGCACGTCTCGACGCGTACTTCGCGCTGGCGATCATTGAGTTCGTGGGACACCCATTTGTCAAGCTTTTTTACCTTGCCAATTTGACGCAAATGGACCAATATTGTTTTGACGCTAACGTCGAAAGCTGCTGCTAATTCAGCCGTAGATTGTGTATCATCAGCTTCCACAATCGCCTTTAATTCGTAATTGTCAACCAAAGTCTTCGGACGACCGCGAGGTTCGTTTTTCAGGTCAAAATTTCCAGAACGGAAGCGAGCAAACCAATAACAGGTGGTGCGTTGGTTTGTAGTGTTAGCTCCGTAAACGTCGTTGATGTTGCGTGCCGCTTGTGCCGCGTTGCTGCCACGACGGTACTCATATTCCATAATTACTCGAATTTTTAACGTATCCATGATGACGAAAAAGATTGAAATGCGATGAAAATGTAACACTAATCAATAAACAAATGACTACTTTTGGAAAACAAAATCCATGTTTTTAAAATAAAATTAATTTGAAATTAGAATTCTTAGCCAAACAAAAATTATTTTGATTTGAAATGGCCAGTACTGCAGAACGGCAATTTCATAGGTAAAGACCTAATATTACCTACCCCTCCCAACCAGTAATAGACGCTCCATTTTGTGCACAAAAACACAAACAAATCAGGTTTATTGGATTCCCTTAACGTTCCTGAAAAAATTTCATGTACCGGTCATCTTAGTATGACATACTGAATTCACCCTATCAGTTTGCGGAGGGCTGTCCCTTACACCCTGTATACTTACAACACATGTATTTTCATCAGAAATATTCTCAACAGAAGCGTTCACTCAAACTTAACACTCACCCAATATAAACAAGTTAGTCAACGCAGCACACGGCGAGCAAGCTTGCTAGTTTTACCTAAAACAAGAACTAACTATGGCAAAAAATGCTAACTTTTGAAGGAGCACAACTCTATAATAAATTACCGTCCTGTATAAGAAATCTACACTCTTTCAATGCATTCAAAACTCAACTTAGCCAGTACATAATTGTGGATCGATCACTTCTGGAGAAATGAATGCATTGGATGGGTAACTATTAACTGTAATACTGATGACGAACTTTTTGTAATCTTTATACAACCCTGTATAAAGATGACAGCCCTCCGCAAACTGATAGGTTGAATTCAGTATGTCATACTAAGATGACCGGTACATGAAATTTTTTGAGGAACGTTAAGGGAATCCAATAAACCTGATTTGTTTGTGTTTTTGTGCACAAATCGGAGCGTCTATTACTGGTTGGGAGGGGAAGGTAATAGGTATGCGGTGACTTCGATGAACTCTGTAGCTAGACAGAAAGTGAACAGCTGATTTCACGCATCGTTGGTTAGAGTATTTCAACATCCATTGCTGGTTTTTTTTTCTGCTGTTTTTTTTGCAGTTTTGTTTACATAAATGGAGTGCTGCGAACACACAATGCAATTTTACGTTGAAATAATGAAAATGTAACTGAAAAAAAAATTGAAAAAATGAAAATTTTCCGGAGAAAATTTCCGGTGGAATATGATTCAAAATGAGGAGCTGAATGCACCCTGTTAGTTTGCGGAGGGCTGTGCCTTACACCCTGTATATCAACGCACAGCCCAAACCAATGGACCTAGAGACTTGAAATTTTGCACATAGATACCTTATATAGTGTAAACATCTACTAAGGAAGGATTTTTGGAAATTCCATCCCTAAGGGGGTAAAACAGGGGATGAAAATTTGTATGAAAAATCCTATCCCTTGAGTTAATAGACTTGAAACTTAGCAAGAATATTCATCTAAGTAAATTATAAAGTTTATCATTTTTAGTTTTCCTAAACTACCCCCCCCCCCAAGGTGGGATTGGGTATCAAAGTTTGTATGAAAGAACTTTAACACGCGGTCCGATTAACTCAAAACTCAGTTTTTATTCTTGAGACCAAAAATTAAGACTAACGTGTATCAGGGTTTTCCAAAAATCTACCCCTAAGGGGTGAAAAGTTAATTTTATAGCGGAGGATTTTATTGGGGGCTTGATTAACTCTAAAATTGGTGTAAATAATGTTTGAGTCAAGTTATGGAAACATACCAGACGATTTTTGAAATTCTTTATTTGTGTTCGTGAAAACAGAGATACAGTTTATATGAAAAATCTTATTAATTTGGTTAATGAACTTGAAACTTAGCACAAATACTTGCATAATTAAGTAATAATGTTTGTCATTATTAGTTTTTCAAAACTACGCCTCAAATGAGGTTAGGGATGTTAAAGTTTGTATAGAAGAATTTTAAAGCGCAGTCCGATTAAAAAAAATGGTACTTTGAGTCAAGTTAGGAAACTTGCCAAACGAATTTTCACCGATTTTGACGACATATAGCTGATGTTTTAAGGAGTAACTTAGGCTATTTTTATTTTAGAAAAATAATTAGGGTTCCGCGCAAGAACAAACTTTAACAAAAGAATAAACTTTTCATTTTGAAAAAAAAATAAAAAATTTTAATCTAGCATGTGGGGTGTCATCGTCTAGAACTCATTGAGTAGAGTAAAAACATTTTTTTTTTAATCTTTTAAAATTAAGAAAGAGGGGGCCGCAAAAGTTGTAAATTTTAGACCATTTTTGTACGAGCTCTAGCGCAACAATTCAACAAATTAGGAATTTGAAACTTCTTTATAACATGTAGGTACCATGAATACTGTATTTAATCAACAATACTGAAAACGGCGATTCATAAGGTATTTTGTTTAAACATGGGTGATTTTCTGCAACTGCAAAAAATAACCTTGTAATTCACAGTATTATTATAAAATAAGTAAACAGTTATCTTTGCGATTGTTAAACATATAATATGGTACGGAACCCTTCGTGCGCGAGTCCGACTCGCACTTGACCGGTTTTTTTACATAAATGGAGTGCTGCGAACACACAATGTAATTTTACATTGAAATAAAGAAAATGTAACTGAAAAAAATATTTAAAAAATGGAAATTTTCCTGAGAAAATTTCCGGTGGAATATGATTCAAAATGAGGAGCTGAATGCACCCTGTTAGTTTGCGGAGGGCTGTCCCTTACACCCTGTATGTATGTTTTTAATATTGTTCTCAAGTAAGTGACTTATGTTTTTATTGGGAATAAAGTTTCTATAAACCGAACTACCTTTCTTGTAGGAATATAATACCTAAGTATCTACAGATTAAGGTATAATAACCTTATTAAAGATGAATGTTAGATTTCAGTTCAAGTTTTCCACTGCATTTTAATTCGAACTTTTGCCCATTCAATTGCCATTTAACAACTGTTATATTTTATTTAAATGTTGGTACCTACTTGGCTACTTGTACCTACGCTTTATTCAACATGTCTCAAAGAAGTATTTTTCAAAACACGTACTTAACCCTTTAAAATGTTAATCTCATAGCCTTGCTTAAGGAAAACATCATGAAAATGCTTTAGTTCTGAAGAGGGCTAGGAAAAATCACAATCTGGCATTATAATCACCAATCACACAAGTATGTCAAATAAAATCAATCTATAGCTCATTTATCATCATTACGTCATATCGATAACGATTATAATGAAATGTTTCGTAGCAGTGACGTAGCCGCGTAGCTCCTCTACGCGGCTACGCCACGTGCGTAACAAATGCCACCGCCCGTGCTACGCCACTCCTCATCGAGTTGTATTAATTTGTTGTTTTGTTTGTTTGTAAAAAAACTTATTAGTCTCAATATTTTTTTTTTCAGTTTGTAGCCATCCTTATATTACGTCAAACGAATTTCACAATTTTTTGAGCCTCCGCCCCCTGTCCTGCATTTGTATGTCGTCGCCTTGGTATGACGTCACATATTATGCAATTTTAAATTGAACCGTTTAGAAATATTGATAGCGTTGATAACATTTTAATGTTTACGTTATAGTTGAAGTATGGAGTTTTGATACTTTAGATTTATACATGTGATGTCACGAAACTGATGACTCGTCCCATCCTAAGGGTGCGTTTCCACTGACGCGGAGCTGGGCGGAGCGGAGCGGAGACGTGCAGGAATCGACCAATCATAATGGTTGAAACCCTCATCGCGTCTCCTGCCTCGTCTGTAATTGGACGATTCCTGCACGTCTCCGCTCCGCTCCGCCCAGCTCCGCGTCAGTGGAAACGCGGCCTTAAGTTGTGACTTAAATTATGGATGGCCCATTAAGAAAATTATTGTTTATTGGGTTATTTGTTAACTTTGAATAAATTCAGGTCAAATGAAAAACTTTTTATAACAGATCGATCTCAAGATTCAAAAGGAACAAAACAATGGTGTTTACAATGATTGTGTTCTGGAGTAGGTCACAACAATTGGCAGTTCGGTCAACATCAATAAACCTATTGAAATATGATTAGCGCAATAAATAGTTAGAGTGTACTGCTGTGAGCCATTTCTTTTAATCCGAGATAAATGAAGCTAACCTAATGATTGAAAAACTTGTTCTTTTTTAATATTGTTTATTTCAGTTTTTGAATCTTTGTTGAATATTTAGGTAAAATCGGAACAGAAGTGAAATTTAAGGAATATAACTTTTAGCTGCTGTATACAATGGTGAAAAAATGGAATGGGAATGGTGCTGTTGAATCATTTTGTGTTAATTTAGATGATGTGTAAAAGTCAATCAATCTGCCTGCCTTTTCCCAACTATGTTGGGGTCGGCTTCCAGTTTAAACCGGATGCAGCTGAATACCAGTATTTTACATGGAGCGACTGCCTATCTGACCTCCACAAATCAGTAATTGGGTAAGTAATACGATACCCCTTGGTAAGACTGAGAATTTCAACATTTATATCTGTAATTTTTATGGTGTGCATAATAAAGAGTATTCTATCTATCTATCTAAGACTGGCTGTCAGACTTTCGGGCTTCTGACGCCCCGTAACGACTGTCAGAGATCCACGAATGACAGCCGGGACCAACGGCTTAACGTGCTTTCCGAGGCACGGAGGAGTCTCGGTATGTAAAGATGGTCACCCATCCACTGACCAACCCCGGCTAGCGTAGCTTAACGTGATGGATGGACCCGTGCGGCTGTTAGTACTTAGCCACGAGCTCCTCTGAGCCGATGTGTAAAAGTATAGGTTGCTTTTAGATACAATAGATATAAAAAAAAACTCTTTTACAATTCTTATTTTGCGGTATTATCGACTTTGTTTCGAGTTACGACTTAAGTAAATTACATTGACTACTGCCCCTCATTTGTACTTACAATTGCAAATACTTTTAATTAAACATAAGAACAAACCTCAACAAATATGTAACACACATTAAATCTCGCTATTAATTAAAAAGGTTTTTTTAATTAGTGCTTTATAAATTAAACGCGAGGAGTCTTTAATTATCTGCCTAATAACCAGTCACCCAAATAATTTAGAGTCCAACCTCTTTCTGACCCCAATTCACTGAACATCCTAGCCTTAGGCATAGAATAAAACCAGTCAAGAGCGAGTCGGACTCGCGCACCGAGGGTTCCGTACCATCATTTATAAGTAATTTTTGTTGATGATTTCTGAAAAACTGTGCAATTTAGAGACATCGTTTTATTTTTCCTGTAATCTATACCTAAACTTAGGGAGGGAATGGTATATTTTTTACTTTTTTCATCAAAAGTCGAAAACTATGCGGCCTAAAAAAAAGAAAAAAAAAATCAGAATGTGCAAACAGCGCTCTTTTATATGATACCCCACATGCCTTAGTAACCCCACTTCTAATTTTTAAGACCCCTTTTCAGTCTCTGTTGCAAAAAAGAAACATATACATTTTTGTTTCTTTCTTATTTGCAAAATAGTTGGGTAAACTTCATCTAAAACTGTTCAAAATTTCAAGTAGTTAGCAGTTCAGCAGTGCAGTGCAGTTAGCATTAGTAGTTCTTGAGATATCCAGCTGTGACAGACAGACAGACCGAGTCACACAATAAGGGTTCCTTTTTACCATTTTTGTACGGAACCCTAAAAAGCTTATTGTTATTTAAATATTTATTGCGTAATACAAAGATAATTTCAGCACTGCCGTAAACGAATTGTTTTCGTTTAAAAAAGTGTATTTCATGAATGTACAAATTCCTTTTAAAATGAAATCCAATTTTTAAAAATAAAATTTTACCATTTTGGTACGGAACCCTAACAATCATAATAGAAGCGAAACTCATTTAGTAACAACCTGCACGGTCCTCGTATGACCTGAACAAGATCATGTGACCTCTGAGTTTATTTCGGCGTTTCTTCTCGAGAGTAGTCGGATAGGTCAACAACACTGTCCTCATCTAGTTTTAAAACATTATTTATTTTTTGACGTGTTGATAGTGTTTTTTAAAACCCATTTACAGAAACAATAATTTTTCATTATCATTTATCAATGCACTTTTCTTTCTGCGAGTGCCGATACAGCAGAAATAATAGAGTACCTGGTCTACCGATACCAAAAATTGCCATGCTACGAACCAAAACTCGCCCTTAGTTTAACAGGTTTGTCAATTTTGTCAATGATCGATCGTGTCAGTCAGCGTCAAAAATATCGGGACGACCATACTGTTAAAAATGATCTCAACAACTAAGAAAATTTAAATTTATCTCAATGGGGTTGGCTACTGTCAAAGTGGCGCTAGCATAGCTTTAACCAAAATTTATCTCAATGGGGTCAAATGGGGTTGGCTACTGTCAAAGTGGCGCTAGCATAGCTTTAACCAAAATTTATCTCAATGGGGTTGGTTACTGTCAAAGTGGCGCTAGCATAGCTTTAACCAAAATTTATCTCGATGGGGTTGGCTACTGTCAAAGTGGCGCTAGCATAGCTTTAACCAAAATTTATCTCAATGGGGTTGGCTACTGTCAAAGTGGCGCTAGCATAGCTTTAACCAAAATTTATCTCAATGGGGTTGGCTACTGTCAAAGTGGCGCTAGCATAGCTTTAACCAAAATTTATCTCAATGGGGTTGGCTACTGTCAAAGTGGCGCTAGCATAGCTTTAACCAAAATTTATCTCAATGGGGTTGGCTACTGTCAAAGTGGCGCTAGCATAGCTTTAACCAAAATTTATCTCAATGGGGTTGGCTACTGTCAAAGTGGCGCTAGCATAGCTTTAACCAAAATTATATTCATTTGTATGAAGTATTTGTTCGTTTAAGATTTTACAAAATGCCTAAGAAATGTGAAGTGCCCTAATGCAAAGAAATAGGACCACACCAATTTCCGATAGCTGTAGAATTAAAAATCAATCAATCTGCCTAGCCTTTTCCCAACTATGTTGGGGTCGGCTTCCAGTCTAACCGGATGCAGCTGAATACCAGTATTTTACATGGAGCGACTGCCTATCTGACCTCCACAACCCAGTAACTGGGTAATACGATACCTCTTGGTAAGACTGGTTGTCAGACTTTCGGGCTTCTGACGACCCGTAACGACTGTCCGACTGGAATGACAGCCGGGACCAACGGCTTAACGTGCTTTCCGAGGCACGGAGGAGTCTCGGTATGTAAAGATGGTCACCCATCCACTGACCAACCCCGGAAAGCGTAGCTTAACCTGATGGATCGACCCGTGCGGCTGTTATTACTTAGCCACGAGCTCCTCATGCTCGCTGTAGAATTAAAAATAAAAGGTTAAAAAAAGTAATAAAAAAAAAGTGGTCTAATTCGGCTTTTTGTAGTATTGTATAATTGGCGAAAAGTACTATGAAATGTATACTTCCTACAAACAAAACCATTTCATAAATAAAATAGCTTGATGTATAATTTTAAGAGTATACCTTTCAATAAGGTCTGCTTTACTTTCTTGTAAAGAAGCACCTCGTTTTTTTCAGTTCAGCCTATATCTCGCTTATTCTTCATGTTGAGTACACGTTTATCTTATCATCCATCCTGGTATTTTGATGAAAAAATTTACAAAACCGAACACACAAATTGAATAAACAAATGTGATAGGTGAAAGCTATGCTAGCGTCATCTGCCAAAAGTTTTAAGGAGTCAACCCCATTGGATAAAGTTGTTGTCAGAATGACAGTTGTCGTGTACTGTCTTCATTCTGAAACATTACTTGTGTCATTGAGTTAATATTTCATTTTCATAGATGTTTAGATCATTTTGAGTCTGTTGGTCCCCATATTATTGACACGGACGTCGGCAATAAAGATGCAACACACTGCTGTGTCGTGTCGTGACAAAAGCATATCGGGTTCAGGCATTTATTATGGTGAAAAGCACACATTATCGTTAAAAAAAAAAAGTAAAATTATTGTAAAGTTCACTCACCCTCCATAGAAAAGGGAGGATCCTCCGACCAGACGGGTGTTGTGTCTGGTGGGCTACTGCCCGACGGTTGATGTCGCGGGACGTTGTATATATGCTAGTCGCGTGGTAAACTCTAATTGCGCGATGCAGGTTTGCGTGACGTCATGTCATTGATGCGTAGTTCATATGTGGCGATGTAGATGCCGCCACAATCGTGGCAATGTGTTTAAGATTTAGAATGCATTTCTTTGTTTATTTATTTATGTTAGGTCTAATTTTTCAACCGTCAATTATGTTTATTTATGGAATAAATATGGCGGTTTGACAGCTTTGGTATAGAAAATATGGCACACTGTCACATTTATTCTTCAGATAAAAGTTATGTGATTATGGAAAAATCAGCCGTTAGTCTAGATTTTCTTTTTTGCATTTTATTCTATGTCCCAGGTAAAGAATCTGATGACCTAGATATGGGCTATCGCACACGTACGGTAATGAGCGAGCGGGAAAGAACCTTGGTCGTGACGTATCGACGGCGTGCAGGGTTCATTATCTATTTATGCGACCTTTGTTCTAATAAATTGGAGGTTTTCAAGAGATTCTTGTGAGAATATAAAGAGTTGAGATTTTTTTAAGGTTCCGTACCTCAAAAGAAAAAACAATATTTTAATAAAAAACAAAAAAAAAACCCGACTGCAATTTGCAACTGAATTTTGGCATTGCAGGCCAAAAGGGACAAACCAATAACATGAAATACGTTTTTGCTGTCCCCACCTGCAGTAGGTACCAAAATTCTATAGATTATAATAGGTACCTATTTATTTTTCTCTTTTCAGTTAAGTACTTATGTGTTTTTGTAGTCGGGTTTTTTGTTTTTTAAAATATTTTTTTTTCAAAATGTCTGCCGTTGACGCGGCTGAAACCAGTCGGCCTAGCACGCACGCACGGAGACACGGACAACGAATGATTTTAAAATTGAAAATACTTCTTTCGCACATTATATTTACCTACTTTGTTTATTCATATCCATGGGTAATACTAATTATAAATAAATATAAAATAAAGTTTATACAAGGTGTAAGTGTAAACAGTGGCAATCTTTTAAGGGGTCACTGTACTCATCATTATGAACAACTTTTACTATGGGAATGGGACCAAACCTGAAATCGCGAAAAAAAATCTGCTGTTCCCTACATTTTATTATTATTTTATTATTATTATTTTATTTTATTTTTATCTTTTAGGAGGACTTACAGACAAATAATTAAAATAATTACAATATAGGTAACTATTTAGCTAATTACAAGTCCACACATATAGGTAACTTAGTGCAATATATATTATTGGTATACAAACCAAGGGGAGTGATAAAAGATTGAAAAAAAAAAGAAGAATAGTAAACAATTACAGTTTTTAAACAACTACAAACACTACAGAAAATGAGATTAAGTTCAAATTTATATGTAGTTCAGTCAATTTTGACGAATTATGCGTACATAAATGTACTGAACAGCTGATTTTTTTTTCGCGATTTCAGGTTTGTTCCCATAGTAAAAGTTATTCATAATGATGAGTACAATGATGACCCCTTAAAATATTGCCACTGTTTACCCTTCCCTGTATGCTTTATGATACCTACTTGTCGCAAAAGTTTAAACCAAAATGCATAATGTGCAAAATGCTATCGGATAGTTGTATTTCGATTAAAAAATCGACCGAATTTACGTGACGGTAACATCGCGCGTTCGTGCTAGGACCTCTGAAACAAAATGCAACTCGCAACAGTACGTTACCCTTACATGTTATTATCTACGTACGTATCTACATATTAATAACATCAAGTGCTACCGAGATGACCCGTGCGCTCGCCTTGACCGATTTAAGTACTGCTGTAATGTCAATACGATTCATATTTTATGCTGTGGTTATCTGGTGAAAGCTTTTGTGGTGACATGTTTCAGCTTTTTTGTACCCAGGGCTAATAAAAGTTTCTTGTGAATGAATTCGCTGAGGGAAATACTAGCACAAGTGCTTCTGTCTCCAAGCAGAACTGCTATGTTATAAAGAGTGTGTAGCCGTTATCACGTTGACGGACACGCACACAAACTTTCCATACAAAGTGGCATCACGTCTGGGGACGGATTGCCACATTACTCGGTTTTAAACGTATGTGTTGCTGCAGTAACGGTCAGAGACGTAATCGCCTGTAGGCGGACGTGTTCTTTCAATGTTTGCGTGACAGAGGTAACTTGTGTGCACGCGCAGAAGTGTTTGCTGTGGCACTAGTGGTCTGTATTATAGCCTAAAACGGCACTGAGTCATATTCTTCCTATAAATGCTATGTGAAATACTCGGTCGTGGACGGAGTTCTACTTTTGGTGTATTTTAAGTCGCCGCCTACAGCCGTAGTGCCATATTATGAGGGTCATAACTAACGTCACTCGACGTATTGTCCGTGAACGTATTAATTTGTTTATTTTTTACATTACTTGCCCATGTGCCTGCATACATTACCCTGTAAAGTTAGCAACGAATCATTCAACTGTTTGCTCTGTACTGGGTCTAGGGCCTAGGGCCCAGACCTCCCAGACAACAACAAACAAAGAAACAAACAACAAATTCACAAATTCAAACTAACAAACAAACTAAGAAATAATACGTCGAAGTACTCGTCCGCATCGATGTCATCCGGAAACGTGCCCAGAAGACTGGCAGCATTACCACGTTGAATGGCAATGCTAATTCTTTGGCCAAAGAACGAGCCAGCCCTCTGGTCACGTGACTCTGGTCGAGACTCGACCAGTCGGCGAGAAATTTCCTTAAAAAATTCTACAAATTAATTTGTGTACCACTTGCAATCGTTTGTGCAATGTGCAACAAGCAAGCAATGTGAGGTAGCACTGCAAACGATTGTTTTCAACAATGATGCAAATCTTGTCAAAAGTATGCATAGCAATATATATGTATGTTGATTTGTGTACAGCCTTGGCAAATATTGCCCTACACTGGAGGATTTGCGTATTTGTGCCATATGAGTGACCGGGTTTAGCAGATCTATCAAGTAACACTAACATACATCTCTATTAATTATTCGGTGACGTCAACAATGAACGAATTACGTAAGTCAAGTAATTATTAGCATTTATAATGAACAGTACGCCTTCACATTGTGCCAACACTTGTAATCTTATCGCAGCATTTATAATGAACAGTACGCCTTCACATTGTGCCAACACTTGTAATCTTATCGCAGCATTTTTAATTAAAGCTAACCTATTCTGACTAATATGTGTCCTACTTTCTAACTTTCATGTTCAGAATACTTAAGGCGATCCCCCGACCAAACCCTTGCGATAGGGTGTTATTCAGAGGCTATTAACTCATTAATTAAGAGTAATAAAATACATCTAAAAGCACATTATTAATGTTCGATATTCTATCATCATATTGCACGTTTACTTTTGTTTTTATGTGAAATAAATACATTTAAAATCTCCTTGTAAAAAAGTGTCTAAAATTATTGATTCCATGCATCTGTTGCTAAAGGTGACGTTCTAATCATTTGAGTATTACACTAATGGATAGATAATTTAAAAATCTAAATTATCCACGTATTATTTTTTTTTTAAGTCTGCTATTCTTTTTTTATTTAAATAATTCCAGAAAAAATGTGAACTTTTTGATGAAGGGGCGTGCGCAGGGAGCGGGACAGAGCGAGGCTGAGCGGCGGGACAGAAAAGTACCGAACGCTCAAGGTCGTTTGGTCGGGTATGGCCTTAAGATAACATTACGTTCGGCATTAGAAGTAGAGACGCTCCTCATGACTCCTTGTTTCTTGGTCTCGAAATCCTTATCCTGGTCACAACTTTTGGGGCCTAACTAAATGGCTTAGAGCGTTGGCTCCGTACGGCATTGAAGTCCTTTTTTTATCGAAATGAATGAACCGATTTTAATGAAACTTTATACGCATAAGCAGGATACATAGGTCTAAAAAGTTAGTTAAGAACGTTTTCGAAATGTATTTAAAAAAAAAGATAATTGGAAATCTCTGTTTCTATGGAATATTTAAAATCTGTCGAATTTTTCGAAAATGTTCTTAACTAACTTTTTAGACCTATGTATCTTGCTTATGCGTATGAAGTTTCATTAAAATCGGTTCATTCATTTCGATAAAAAGACTTGAAAGTTTGTATGAAATGCCGTACGGAGTCAATGCTCTTAAGTATATTGCGTCAACCGTATTTTAATAGGCACGTTCTTATAATACGAGCTATAATTTTTTAGGATCTATCTGTATCAACCGAGATTTCCTTGAAGTCTCTCAAGGACTCTCTTGGTGACTCTCAAGGAAATCTACGTTTGGCAAATACACGTAGGTACCCCCCGCAACGCACATACGAAACACCTACGTCATGACCAAAAACTAATGTATACTTTTCCTAGTTTTGGAAGAAGGTTACATACCGATCTATGGTTAAAATGACTTGTCTATGACGTACATCTTTTTATTATCAAAACTTATCAAAGGTCTTCTGTGACGTTTCACAAGGAAGACGAGTGCTCACCTGTAATCTACAATTAGAAGAGATTTCCTCTCAATTCCTTGTCATCTCATCAAGTTTTATATCTTCCGCATTTAAGATAATATTTGCAGGGATTCTGTGAGAGGTGAGTGAAGACAATTTTATTATTTCGAGGTTAGGAATTTGTTGACATGTTGATTAACATTTTGTACGTCATTGCGTTAAAGTCTCACACCAATGACATTATACATCTGTATGTATATTATCTAAGTAGCACACTAATATTATAAAGGCGAAAGTTTGTGAATGTGTGTGGTTGTATGTTTGTTACTTCTTCACGCTCAAACGGCTAAACCAATTTTGATGAAATTTGGTAAGTATGTAGATATCTTATGCCCTGGATTAACACATATGAAAGAAAGAAAGAAAGAAAAGAAAGAAAAGAAAGAAAAATATTTTATTTAGGACACGCACAGGAAGTACAGTTTAGAAGGAGCTTGAAAAAGTAACAAAGTAAACATTAAAAAATAAAAATAAAGTAAAAAATAAATAAAAATACAAACTAAAAAAAAAGACCTGTGCGAGGCCAAAAAGGCTCCCAACTCAGCATAAAGCTGCGATATTTAAAAAATAAATACCGCAACGCTGGCATAAATCCTACTTTTTATCACGGTCTACGCGGGTAAAACTGCGGGGCGCAGCTATAGTACATGATGAGTAAAGGTACTATAAGATTCCAACCAATTATACAGGGTTATTTGTAAAACACCAGTAACCTCATAAGGGGTCATTATACTCATCATTATGAACAACTTTTACTATAGGACCAAACCTGAAATCGCGAAAAAAAAGTCAGCTGTTCAGTACATTTATCTACATCAAACTCGTTAAAATGTAGGGAGCAGCTGATTTTTTTTTCGCGATTTCAGGTTTGGTCAAATAGTAAAAGTTGTTCATAATGATGAGTATAATGACCCCTTAAGAGGTTACTGGTGTTTTACAAATAACCCTGTATAATTGGCCGGACCCTGAGTACGCACCTGGAGCGAGCAACAGTATTGTTGATTTTGGAATCGCTGAATGGCCCGAGATATAAATGTGAAGGCAAATTTTTACTTGGGGTTGTCTTATATTGATCTTTTATTGGGGCTCGAAAGGCTGAGTTGTTGACTATTCAAAATTCAAAAATTCAAAATTCAAATTAATTTATTTGCTAGAATGTAGGTATAAATCAAGAACTTAAGACTATCGTGGCCCAATTACATTCTACCATTACATATGGTGTGCAAATGTGTCCTAATAACTAGGCTAACACTACATAGAATTTCAATTAAATTAAGTAGGTATATATATATTAATTCTATCCAGCTTAACAAAGGGATATGTATCAATCAGGCAGCATTATTACAAGCACGTTTCAAGGGCACTGCTGAGGTGCTCGTGGCTAAGTAATAACAGCCGCACGGGTCGATCCATCAGGTTAAGCTACGCTTGCCGGGGTTGGTCCGTGGATGGGTGACCTATCTTTACATACCGAGACTTCTCCGTGCCTCGGAAAGCATGTTAAGCCGTTGGTCCCGGCTGTCATTCGTGGATCTTTGACAGTCGTTACGGGTCGTCAGAAGCCCGAAAGTCTGACAACCAGTCTTACCAAGGGGTATCGCATTACTCAGTTACTGGGTTGTGGAGGTCAGATAGGCAGTCGCTCTATGTAAAATACTGGTATTCAGCTGCATCCGGTTAGACTGGAAGCCGACCCCAACATAGTTGGGAAAAGGCTAGGCAGATTGATTGTTTCAAGGGCACTGCTGAACATAATCGTAACCCAAAAGTAACTTGTAATATAAATAAGCCTACTTTCAATGCTACATATGTTTATAATAATCGGCTACTTATGAATAATATTTTTCATTAGGTACTGTTTAATGATCGACATAGGTAATAATACTCCCTAATTATTTAAAACTAAATCACAAGACATCATTACGCACTACTGTTTACTTTGCGTTATGCCAATCGCTAATCTCGTACTGTATAACTGTATGGGGTGGTGCCACAAAGACATCAATGCTCCGGATCGAACGTGCACAAAGGGCCGTTCTAAAGGTTAGTAATTTCATGCCTTTCTTGTTTCCCACTAGAGAACTTTGTGAGCGAACTGGAGTGTTAACTGTACGTCAACTTTTCATTTTAAATACGATCTTGCGCAAACACTCTCATCTTACCTATAATCCTACTTTATTTGAAGGTAAGCGACGTAAATACGCTGTCTGTCCCACAACTCAGTTTCATACTGCTTTCTCCCGTCGACATTTTGGTTTTCTTGGAAGCTATTTATATAATAAAATTAACGGAATTTTGTCAATTTATGCCCTACCCAAGCAGCGTTGCAAAAAAACCCTCTCTATCTGGTTACAAAAATTGGACTATGACGCCACGGAGCAGCTACTTATTGTTCCATGGTGATATTTAATGTTTTGCAGGTTCTTGACTGTAACAAACACCATTCACATACACACACACTCACATCATCATTTTACATCTCCTTACACATAACACACACACACATACCCCCACACACACACACACCCCCACACACACAAGACATACATTGCACTATACAGTTTTCTTTTTTTTTTTGTTCTTAATTTTGAATTATTATTATTCTGTTTTTCTTTTTTCTTTTGTGGTTATTTAATTTAAACATGTCTGTTTTTTTTTTCTTTCGCTTCAGCAATAATTAATTTGTCTAGAATATTAGAATAGTTTGCCTTATTATTAGATTAAATTCGGGGTGAGGGCCTGGTGATCTGTCACACAGGGTATCCTAGTATGGACGCCAGTCTCTCACAAAGGATCATATTTTTGATTTTGTAATGTTATTATTCTAGTCTCTACCTATTTATAAAATAAACTAAGTGAACCTTTGTGAAGAGAGAATTAAATAAAGATTACTATTACTATTACTATTACTACAGTTTAAAATGTTAGAATTATTGTACATAATCTTTTACCTAATTTTCTAGTGATCTAAGGGACTAAACACATTTGAGCAGAATTTATCGCAATTAACGGCTAAACATAGGCCTGTCCTTAAAATAAGATTGAATGCTTAGTAGCAGACACATACCTACTACAGAGCGCTACAAAATTAAGGGCAAAAGAATTACTTATATAATATTTATATCCGATTCCGTTATAAATTACTAGTCTAATTGAGTAAAACCGCATCTGATTCTTATCGGAATGGTGTAACCTGAATAGTTGATAGTACAGTTTTCTCCGTATTAATAACCAAATTCTTTGAGTTACAGACTCGTTATCGCGCAATAGGTTATTAACAGAAAACAAAATCTGTCAACGTGTAACGGTTAATGCGCAAAACCTCTTAAGGGGTCATTGTACTCATCATTATGAACAACTTTTACTATCACATTTTGACGAATTATGCGAACATAAATGTACTGAACAGCTGATTTTTTTTTCGCGATTTCAGGTTTGGTCCATAGTCAAAGTGGTTCATAATGATGAGTACAATGACCCCTTAAGAGGTTTTGCGCATTTAACGTTACACGTTGTATATATAAATAAAAAACCAGCCAAGTGTGTGTCGGACCACGCACAATGAAGAGTTTCGTAGTTGAAAAGAATTTATCGCTAAAACAAATAATCCCAAAAAAATATTTTTTTATGTTATAAAATTACAAATTAACAATTTTCGGACTTTTTCCTTTACTTGTACTGTGAGAGCTTGCTTCTTGCCGAATTTCATGATTCTAGTTCAACGGGAAGTGCCCCATAGGTTTTGATTTACTTGAGAGTATCAAAATATGTCTCATAAATGGCCGTATTTTTTTATTGCGTTCACTGAGAAGCTTGATATTTTTTAGGACTCCAAGGGACCATAGACCTACGGATTCGATATTAATTTCAACTCGATACCTGCACGCGTTCCTGAGAAAAAGGGTCTTGACAGACTGACAGACAGACAGACAGACGGACAACGAAGTGATCGTATAAGGGTTCCGTTTTTTCCTTTTGAGGTACGGAACCATAAAAAAGGAAGTCCTGGACGACTGACTGACTGACTCATCAACGCCCAGCCCAAACTCTTGAATCTAGAAAGCTGAAATTTTGCACAGATGTTCCCTTTATAATGTAGACAAAGAATAAGAAAGGATTTCCCGGTATTATGTTCCCGTGGGATATTTTCCGACATCCACGCATACAAAAGCTAGTAAAGAATATACCTAACCGCATTAGGTATGATGCCACTCAGTACGACTAAACGCAGGAAAACGCTACCGCAGTTCTTTATTTATGTTATTTATAACCCGCCCAGCTTCCTCCGTACAAGTGTATTCATTCCTCCCACTGCTGGTCGCTGACACTCATTGTTTAGCATTCACAATGCCCTGCCAGAGCTCGTCAGCAACATTAGTATTCACGATACCTGTCCTCACAGGCGAGTCCTCTGAAAGTGCCCTTTTTGTAATCTACTCGTTAGGAGCCGAGGTTAAATGAATCCTGGCTAATAATAAATGTTTCACGGCTGGACTGGGTTTTAGAATCGCCGTGTAGATGAGGTTATATTAAGCAGGTTGTATACAGGGTGTAAGGGACAGCCCTCCGCAAACTAACAGGGTGCTTTCAGCTCCTCATTCTGAATCATATTCCACCGGAAATTTTCTCAGGAAAATTTTCATTTTTATCAAATTTTTTTTCGGTTACATTTTCATTATTTCAATGTAAAATTGCATTGTGTGTTCGCAGCACTCCATTTATGTAAAAAAAACTGCAAAAAAACAGCAAAAAAAAAAACCAGCAATGGATGTTGAAATACTCTAACCAACGACGCGTGAAATCAGCTGTTCACTTTCTGTCTAGCTACAGAGTTCATCGAACTCACCGCATACCTATTACCTACACCTCCCAACCAGTAATAGACGCTCCGATTTGTGCACAAAAACACAATCAAATCAGGTTTATTGGAGTCCCTTAACGTTCCTGAAAAAATTTCATGTACCGGTCATCTTAGTATGACATACTGAATTCACCCTATCAGTTTGCGGAGGGTTTTTTTGAGCTCGTGATTTGACTACTGGTAAGCAAATGAATCATATCAGAATTTTGAATTATAACTGCCATATTGCTACATAATGTGATGCGTCGCCATGCTTCAATAGAGTCTATCAAGCGAGTCGTGTCCAATGAAAAAGGAGGCCAAAAATAAAAATCTTACATGTGTCAACACTGATATAGACTATAGTACGCTGAAAACATGTTTGATACTTGAATTTTTGCACATAAAAAAAAAACTTAAAAAAGTATTTAAATGTAGGTATTTATTAGTCCCAATTAGAACTAAAATCAGAATCTAGAAACTCAATGCCTTCATAAGAGAAATCACTGTCAGTATCATGACGCACAAAAATGATGAAGGGTTCCAACTCCGTATCGGTTATCCTTTGTTTTCTACATGAATAGTGTGATCTGTGCATTTATCCATTAAATATATTTCTTTTCCATTCTTCTTTAAATTTCCATTAATACAAATTAAATAATTGAGCTAAAAGTATCAAAATGCTGTAGCTTAGTAGAACAGAAGTTGTGACAATCCGTTTGACAGATAATAGTATTGCCATTATAAGAAATCAGCTAAAGGGTCGTGGACACGACTCGTTGACAGACTCTATAACTAATCTGTCAAAACGTTTTGTGACATTCAACTTCTTTTATCCAGCAGCTACAGGGTTAGCCCATCCTGTGGCTGCCCTGTGAAGAACGTAGCACCACTTAGCGTGACGTCATACCCTATACAGTTGCCAATTAGGGGTGATCTTTTTCTGACCATTGATAAATAAAAGGCAAGCCTCATTAGTGAACTCTATTCAGCGATGCTTATTGCGCAACTGAGAAAAAGTAAACTCCCCAGCATCACGTCTCTGCTTTTCACGTAATATGAGAAATTATAAGCAATATTTTCTTTCGATAAAGTATCTATAGCTTTTCCAAGGTATAAACATACTGTGCTCTAGCCAGTCTGGTAACTTAACAAGCAAAGCCAAAGGAAAACTAAGTCTTATTCTGAAACTAATTATTGAACAACATGGCCGTCATACCTGAGGTCCCAGATGAGTTACTCGGAGTGGCAGTGGTAGCGTCGCACACACTGTTGATGGCGGCAGGAGATCCCGCGGGAGGGCTGAACTTTCCAAATTTATGAAGGATTGGCTACAGCGTCAATTAATTTGTAATGTTCTATTAATATTCGTATGGTGTATATAGTAAAGAATATTCTATTCTACTTTCAACCATCGGGCATATACTTAATAGATGAGTACGTATATTAAGATTTTGCGGATTTTGGATCAATGTAAACTGAAACCCATTTTCTTTTTGCGTAAATCACTCATGCATTCGCGTATTCTGTGGAAAACGTACGGTTTTGCGTTACTCCTGACAGAATAATAGCTCACGCTGCTCTATTTCCACCTGGTGCCGAGGATCCGGGTATTCCTTGCACGATACCCGCCAAACCTAGGGGCATGATCAATGTCTACTAGATGGCCCCAGGTTAGGCCAGGCTAGGTCTTTCTTCTTCTTTTCAAGTCCTTTTTAAATTAGTTGTGCCCAGCAGGTACCCACGTTAATAACAGCATCAGTGGCGTTCATTGGAACGTCAAAGGTGCTTTCCAGAAAATGGGGCAAGTTCTGGACAGCACAGCACCAACATCGGGTGTCAGACAAGTAATCCCCAATTTTGGGTAGACTTTACTTAGTCCGTAGTATATCGATTATAAAGTAGTCATATAGCTCATAAGAACAGATACAAAACAATGAATAATCGGTGGTTCTATTTAAAACCAAAACAATACAATAGCAAAGAAGATTCCCATTTAGTTCATAAGCCATGCCACTTGCGTAGACGCAGCCACACTGACAGGAAACTGCTTATTTATTATGATCAAGTTTGTGCATATAAAATATTATGACGTATGACCCGATGAGCCACGGCTGTGCGCTGTGGTGGATGGGTATTCCCTCCATTCACTTGTTCTAGTAAGAGGAAAGATGTAACTCTGGCGTTCATGCTTCTATGAAACTGTTAAGTAACTATGTAGATGTGGTATAAGTATAATAAAATAATTAAACGGTCTTCACCGTCTGATATGACTAGGATAATTACCACAATCTGCCTAGCCCTTTCCCAACTATGTTTTGGGTCGCCCTAACCGGTCTAACATGTAAAATACTGGTATTCAGTTGCATACGGCAACTGAATACCAGTATTTTACATGGAGCGACTGCCTATCTGACCTCCACAATCCAGTGACTGGGTAATACGATCGATACCCCTTGGTAAGACTGGTTGTCAGACTTTCGGGCTTCTGACGACCCGTAACAACTGTCAAAGATCCACGAATGACAGCGGAGACGAACGTCTTAACGTGCTTTCCGAGGCATGGAGGAGTCTCGGTATGTAATCACCCATCCACGGACCAACGCCGGCAAGCGTAGCTTAACCTGATGGATCGACCCGTGCGGCTGTTATTACTTCGCCACGAGCTCCTCTAGGACTAGGATAATTACCTACAGGATGTAAAAAAATGAAAAAATATCAAGGAGGAGAGCAAAGAGACCTTTTTAAAGAAAACAAAAATTTTTTCGATAAAAAAATCGGAAAAACATACAGAATATCAGGTTGAAGGACTGATCGACATTAGAGATATTGCTCAGAAAGATGGATTGTAAATCAAAGGAAATAGCGCATTTCTGATTTCCTCATTTCATTTCGATTCCTTTTTCCATCTTAAAATATCTTGTAACGGGTCGATTTTATCTCAGGGTAAGATAAAACGCTTTAGATCGTAGATCACACATGCCGCGACCTGGGGTCTACTATGAACTTGTGAGATGGCGATTTGTTCCCCATTCATGGCTTTGACCTCTCAGCCTCTGACAAAATTTATTGTCCAGGTACATAGTGGAAATATTCACTCGTAGTGAATATTTCCACTATGTACAACGCGTAAAACTTTTAGATTTAAAAATCATCTACATGTTTTGTTTTAAATTGATAAACACCACAAAAATAAATAAAAACCGGCCAAGTGCGTGTCGGACTTCGCAGATTTAGGGTTCCGTACAAAATCTGGTTTATCAATATACCTAATGGTATTTCTTAGTAAAATATTCGTAATAATAAACATTACCATTCAAGTTCATAGTTCAATGGGAAGTTAAAAAATTCTTCTAAACAAGATTTTATAAAAAAAAACTAGCTTTTGGCCGCAGCTTCGCCCGCGTGGATGTCGGAAAATATCCCACGGGGACGTAGTACCGGGAATTCCTTCTTTATTCCTTGTCTACATTATAAAGGGAACCTCTGTACAAAATTTCAGCTTTTTAAGAGGAAATGGGGGCGACTAGACTTTTGAAAATTAGGTATTTTAAGAAGGTATTGCTGTCGCTCTGCGAGCGCTCCGCCCTCGCATTCGTGCGATAAGGACAACTGCAGATCCGACTAAATAACCTATGTAAAAAGTCACATTTCGAGGTTTGGCTCTCGCCTATTTCCTTCTCCAATATTGGACCAATTTAAAAGATATTTCATAAACTGAATAAGAAGGATATATACTATGCCCCTATGTTTTTCTTTTTTCGTTAATAGTTGTCAAATTGGTACACTAGGCGTCTGTTCACAGCGGTCTGAATAGGCAATTTTGAGCATTTTTGGAGGGTTCTCGTTCTTATAAAAATAATATATCAACAAAAAGGAAAACATAGGGGCATACAAGTAGCTATTATTTATATTTCTGTAAAAAATCATTGCTTTATGGTCCAACCAAAAAGAAAACAGGCGAGAGCGTTTGTATCTGTTTGTATGGAGAAAAGAGCACCCACGTTTCCTCTTAAGCCCAAGGGTTTGGGCTGGGCCTTGATGAGTCAGTCAAGACTTCTCTTTATATATATATATACATATAGCTGACTTTGGTGGTTTCTCATTCCTTTGTTTTCCAATATTTTTTAAAACAAAAAATACAGTATTTATCTACTCAACAAGTTCTAAACAACGATACCCCACTCGATGGGGTAGGTTAACATTTTATTTCGCGGTTCCCTTTAGTTGTATTCAGCCCCAATTAAAAACATTATAAAATATTTTTGACATGTGGTATGGCTTTGGATCAACAAGATACTTATACTGTGGAAATTTGAAGACTGTAGCTCCAACCGTTTGGCTGTAAAACCTGTGTGATAGACGACGGACAGACGGACACGTGACAGCAATAGAGCTCCGGTTGGACCCTTCGGGTACGGAACCCTACAAACTACGTCTCAAGTAGTATAATGATTTGGTTCATCAAAAAGGGTTGCCTTTCATTCTAACTCATCCTATCAGGTACTCCCACATGGTGGACCGGTGACCTTGTGAAGGCAAAAGGAATCCGCTGGATGCGGGAAGCACAGAACCGGTCGAAGTGGCGGTGCTTGGGGGAGGCCTATTGAAGTCAATTCAATTCAATTCAATTTATTTCAGCAAGTAACCAAGACTCATTTGTTAGTAAAAAACTTATCTTAGGTTAGTAATTAAAAAACAACTTACCACACCCAACAACCTATCACAACCTATTTACTATACATGGCGGCAGTAGGTACTGTCCGACGCTTCACCGCGGCTCCACCATTCCATGGGAAATCGCGCAGCAGCGATTCACGTACGGACAGTCCAGCCTGCTCGAAATTAGAGACAGGATACTGTTGCTACTGCCCCACAACCCACGCACCAGGGACGCACAGCGCTTACGCATTGTGGCAAAAAAACAATCCACATGTGCGTCCGCGAACATACCTGATGCGCTGCAGTAGCGGGGCAGCCTCAACAGTACCCTGAATGCGTTAAGGCCCTGGGGGCCTACTCCCTAAGTCCGTCCGTTTTTCCGTCCGTCCGTTCATCCGTGCGTCTGACATTACGATACATCAAAACAAGTGTAAAAGTTAAATTTTTCGGACGAGCAAAAACACATAGGAAGTAGGTACAACTGGCAAATCATGTTGTCATTCATACTTCGTTCGGGCCCCGTACCAATCATCCCGTAGGTGATACGGAGTAGGAAACACCCGTAACGAAGGCCGAAACTACGGGCTTTGTGCTTAGGGAGTAGGCCCCCTGGTTCCAAGCTTGGTTTAGCTCGGTGTGTAAGTGAAATGGCGTTATGGCTGTCTAGTTTAACGCACGAGATAGAAGATTCTCAAGCGCACCGGAATTATGTCGTAAAAGTGCAAATAAAATCGTATAAAAATAGAAATGAACTATTTAATAAAAAGTAATCCATCACTGGATGCAGTGTGGAATTTGACATTTCATGGTATATTTTTAATTATAATTATAATTGCTAATGAATGGATAAACAGCTTTTAAAGATTATTAGGAGGTATGTTTAAAGATTTTTTTGGTGCATTAAAGTATGTTTAAATATGTTTTGGCTTCCATCACTGTATGCGAAAAGGACTTGAAAATATCATATTTTTTTTAAATGTCAAAATTATTTACGGTTTATGAGATACACAGCTTTAAAAAACCACCTTTTTGATCGTTTTCAGAAAATCTGCGCCTTAAGCAATGCCAATGCGTTCTAAGTCCACGTATAGTACAGTACACGTGAAGGATCAGCATCTAATAGCGTATCACACTCAATCACAATCATAGAGTTTTCAAGGATATTGCTAATCAATTGATATATAGGTTTGAGAAATTCGTCTGCTCAGCAAGGTAAATAACGCAATGAACGTGGTTGAACTGTCAAAATGAAACCCAGGTTTGAGAAATTCGTCTGATCAGCAAGGTAAATAACGCAATGAACGTGGTTGAAATGTCAAAATGAAACCCAGGTTTAAGAAATTCGTCTGCTCAGCAAGGTAAATAACGCAATGAACGTGGTTGAAATGTCAAAATGAAACCCAGGTTTGAGAAATTCGTCTGCTCAGCAAGGTAAATAACGCAATGAACGTGCTTGAACTGTCAAAATGAAACCCATAAAAAACAATATGAAACACATTGCGATCAACTGTCATTTTATGTGTGCGCAATTACATAAGTGCAGATTTTTCATCTTTCTAAATCGCCATCAGCAATCTTGAAGGTAAAACCAAAATTAATATATTTTATTACTTTTCCTTCATCCATCTCACCTTGGAAAAACCTCCAAAAATACCACCTTAATTAAAATCAACGCGTGGCTTAAGGAATTTTCTTTATGGCGGATAAGTTACAGACTGGTTTATGGTAGCAAGGGTCAGTGGGGACATCGCTCCTTGACCCAGTTGACATGACCCTGGGGGCTACCGTGTCCTTCAACACTACTGAATGAAATCTTATAACGTAAACGCACCCATTACCGCCAGTTTAAGCGGAGTTCAGATTGATATCCAAAAAATAAGCACATTCTTTATATGGCTTATTGGCTATGGCTTCAATAAAAATAATTTTTCAAGTACTGAAATTATCGATTTTTTTAGTTATGTGTAAGAACAGATAATCAAAGAATTACTTAAAAAATTAAAAATTAAATAAAAGGAAAAGGGTCATGTCCCTATCACCGACTCAAAATATCGGGTGTGTGCCTAATACCGTTTATGTGACACCTAATACCGACCACTAAATAAATGGAACCGTTAAAGTTAAATAAAAATGCTCGTGTATATTGCACTGTTTATATAAATGCTCCAACACAGTACAGAATGCTGTCAACACTTAACAATTATATGTATTCTTATAATAGTATATTCTTAACAGCGTTAAATCAATAAAAAATATCATATTTATACGAATTATGAATTATTAATATATAACCAATGGGGGCAAAATAATGCATAATTAATGCATAATGCATAATTAAATAATTATTATTATATAATTATAATTATTATTTCGTTTATTTATATTTTTTCCTTATAAAATACATTTTTAAATATTTCTTAATAAATAAATAAAAAACATTTAAAAATATAAAAAATAGTGGTCCGCCGGTGTCGGGAGCAGCGTCCAAGCTCCCAAAAAGGGCTCCCATACAACAAACGTGATTTTTTTGCCGTTTTTATAGATACTGGTAGGAACCCTTCGTGCGTGAGTCCGAATCGCACTTGGCTGGTTTTTTCTTTTCATAAGAACCTTCCTAGGACTGCAAGGAATATTTGAAAAAAAAATTTGCCGTACTTATTAATGTCATAATTGCTTTAGAAGAGAGATTTAGAAGAGAGATTTAGATTTAGAAGACGTCCAAGAAGAGAAGAGGAGGAAGAAGAGGTTCTCTAGGAGAATCTCTTGTCAAAATGTACTGAACAGCTGATTTTTTTTTCGCAATTTCAGGTTTGGTCTCATAGTAAAAGTTGTTTATAATGATGACTACAATGACCCCTTAAGAGGATAAAGGAATCACCTTTATCCTCTTAAAATTACACCCAGTATATAATAAATTATGCATAATATTATAATAAATATTATTATTATGTAATATATTATTTATTATTTCTATATGTTTACATATCTCGGGACCCTGGGATCCCGGACCTTTGGAAGGCATACGAGGGGCCGAAGCCAACTCGCAGAGGCCCCTTAGACAATTTTAAATTATGATGAGGCACCAGCCGACGATTATCCCTGTATGCAGTATGCAAGTGCACCCAAGGACAACCCCCGGTTGGTGCAGGACTATTGCAGAACATGGAAACAAAACATATTGGGCTATGGCTTTGGGTGGTTGTGGACTGGTTACCTAGAACTATAGAAACACTATGGCCCCTGCCTGACTAATGTTTTTTATACAATAGATAAAATGGCAGGGGGTGACTTGCACACTCAATAATGGGCCCCCGAAAACGGTCGCTAGCACATAGTGTCGTAGCGGCAAGGGGGCAACATGTCCTGAGGTGCTTATGAGGAGTGGAGAGGTATCCCACGGTTCTCAGAACAATCCCAGAGCCCGGAAGATGGTCAAGATCCCTACAAACACTTACTGGAATACTTCCTTCCTCCGAGCACGTTTGCTCTTACGAATCTCCACTCAAGCCAGCCAATAAAGGCAAGAATGAGGTGGGAGTTCTGTTCCCGTCAGTGTTCACTCCAGCCGGCCAATAAAGGCAAGCCAGAGATGAGGAACAAGACTACTCCCGGGAGATAGGGTCCGTGGGGTCGCTACTGCCCAACAGCTCGCCACATGCTGCCCCGCGGGTTTCTGTATCTCTCTTGGTCTGGCTCCTCACCCTAGACCTGTTTCGGCAAAGTGAACTCTACTAGCACAGGCCCAGAGATCGGAGCGCGCAAGCCCCACCACGACGTCAACGTAGAGATACTGCGGTGGGGTAATTATTATTAATTATTATTGCATAATACTCTTTACTAATAATAAATAATACTTTATGTTTATTTTCTTTTTTATTACCATATGACTTCCACATATAAATGTTAGCTAAGTATTACTATAATATAATAAAGCTTATGTTATTTTAAATCTGTATGTTTATTATGGAATACTATAATGTCTATTAAATAACTTTATGTTCACCTCAAAATAAATACCAAATAAAAAAACATGTAGTATGGGGTCCGTCGTTAATGTACAAGTAGATCGGTAATAGGTTTTCTTAAAGAAAATCGTATAACCTATTACCGACCCAAGGGAATGTGTATGAATTGTGTAAATACATGTGATTTTTTTACATGTATATGATTTTAAGTGGTGCGGTGTCTAAAAACATTTAATAATTATGATATTTCAACTATAAAAATACACTATTTAAAAATTATACCTCCTTTATTCATCAAAATATTTACATAAGAACAAAGTTAGTGTATACGGCTACTAAAGCTCTTGAATATAGGGTGACTGGTAATTAGTGACCGATACTTAAACACATGATTGTACTCATGATAACAAACAACTTTTACTATGGGACCAAACCTGAAATCGCGAAAAAAAAAAATCAGCTGTTCCCTATTTTTTTTTTTTTGTGCATGGGAAATCATCAAATGACTTCTCCCGCTAAACACATGATTGTACTCATAATAACAGACAACTTTCCCAAAAAAAAATTTTTTTTTAATTTTCTAATCCCATTTGAGACCCTAATATTCCTATAAGATATTGAGTACCTAACAAGAATAATACACGTGGAGCTCGTGGCTAAGTAGTAACAGACGCACGGGTCGATCCATCAGGTTAAGCTACGCTTGCCGGGGTTGGTCCGTGGATGGGTGACCATCTTCACAGACCGAGACGCCTCCGTGCCTCGGAAAGCACGTTAAGCCGTTGGTCCCGGCTGTAATTGGTGGATCTTTGACAGTCGTTACGGGTCGTCAGAACCCCGAAAGTCTGACAATCAGTCTTACCCAGGGGTATCGAATTACCCCCTTACTGGGTTGTGGAGGTCAGATAGGCAGTCGCTCCATGTAAAATACTGCCAGACTACCGACCCCAACATAGTTGGGAAATGGCTAGGCAGATTGATTTTACCAAGAATAACATCATCCATAATAATACCACCATCAGCTGTTAGTTAACCCGTCGCATGCCAATTAGCAGAGCAGTGGTGGCCCAGTGGTAACGGCCGCGACTTACGAGTTGTAGGTTCAGAGTTTCGGACACAGACAGGCGCTTTACTTTGTGTAAATTATTTCATTTCCACTGCTCTCAAAACGCTGAAGGAAAACATCGTGAGGAAACCGGCATGTCCTAGAACCAAAAATTCGAAGACATCTACCAACCCGCACTGGGTCCGCGTGTTGTATTACAGCCCACCCCCGCTCACCGAGAGGAGGCCTGTGTCCCAGCAGTGGGAACATTATAGGCTGCCTATGTTACACTAATTAGCAGACACATTCGATTTATTATTGTTATCCGTACAATCGACAAAGTCCTTTTTTCATTAATTGAAAACAAACGTACTTACCATGCGCACGTTGTCAACTGTTAGTCGCTTGACCCCGTTATTCTATCTCTCCGATATTCTCCGTGTGGCTGCATACCTAGGAAATATCTAAGCACCGGCGCGATCCCGGTAAAAGTAGGCACGCACAACACTGTATCGCTCACACTGCACACCCTTACATACACGTGCTTAATTTTAGTACCGGTTAGTAGTAGCAGTTTTAACTAACACTAATAATTAACGAAATGACAAAAACACTATCTACGGAATCACACTATTAAAACAACAGTGAATTCTCAGTGAATTCAGTGAAGTATAACAGTAAGTAGGGCGGAGCACCGACGCTAACGCGCTTCGACAGCAGCGGAGGAGCCGTTTAGGTACGCAGTCTTTCCTTGTCGGCAGTACCAGTATTACTAAGCTAATTACAAACTTTTGGAGAAACACGCGGCGTGCCTCAAAGAAGTACTCCTTTATGAGGTATGCATCTTGCTTTATTGTTTATTTAAAACTATTTTGAAAACACATCTTTACTGCGAACTATTACTAGAAGGATTTTAGGGATAACCCAAACGAGCAAACCATTTAAAAATTGTAGACCATGGATGTTACTACGGCGCTCTTCGATAAGCATGTTCAATAGGTACGTGACTCATAAAACGGCGCCGCCGGCGAACTCGCCTCTATTGTTTATTTGAAACTGTTTAGAAAACACATCATTACTGCGAACTATTACTAGTAAGTATTCCTAAAGGAATGCACATTTTGTCAATAATCTGCGCTTATACAATCTAGCAAACCATTTACAAATTATAGACAATAGATTTTACTGCGAAGCTCGGCGTTAAGCAAATACAATAGTTACGTCTTTCATAAAACATCTGCTACTTTCTAAAGGTTAATATTTAAATGGTTGTTTTCGCAAAAGTAAAAATAACACAAAGTTCATGCTAAACCTTGAACAAAGGGTATGGCTAGCGGCTGTCCTTCACAACTATCTAGTAGGTATTTTCGTACCTTCTTTACGTGCGTGCGCTACCACTAAATGCATTATTGTTCAAGCTATTCCCATCCCACATTTCTAGGCTTTGGACTAGCAGTCTGTCTACGATATTTGAGTTTAAATCAGAAATATTCGGCAGCCGGTAGGCATTTAGCGCGCGTAAGTAGGTATGTGGAGTGCAATATCTGTATAGGTACAAGTACGTAGAAATAAAACTTGAAATGACTGGTGTGGTTAAAAAATTGGAATCAACTTGGCTATTTGCAACGCTAACGATAACTTGGCTATTTAAATAATTTAGTAATCTAAATTATTTAAATGAAGTCACATTGATTGTTGCATGTGTCCACTTTGCACAGCACATTTAGTGGCATATTTAGTGATATGAGCCTGCACGCGCTGCAGAACTCTAGTGTGACTGTCACTTTTAACGAAGGCACCCCGCATCCGTGTACGTTTGTGCCTAGGTAGTTAAAAAAAAGTTGTACAAAACCGCCGTGTTTAGTAGTACTGTACTTTTAATATGCAACGTAAGGTACAGTAGTACCCAACTAATAAGGCGCGTCGTGAATCTCGAGAAGTCGTGAATCGTCGTGTGAAAAGAAAGTATGGTCCCGAAGATTAACGAGCTTGCTTAAAACTTACAATCAACCTTAGATTACTACTATAAAGTTCATAATACACTGCAGCTGTTAGTTTGCTTTCACTTGCAAGTATGGCGGCTGACTAACATTATGCCGGCAGTTGCCGACCAATAGCGGTACAGGAAAAAGAAGCACGGTGCGTGGAGCGTGCCGATTGGTCAATAGCATTTCCCGCGCTTTGAAAATTCATCTTCTGCGCAGGTACCTCAGTAAGCCATATCAGTTGGGTACTACTGTATACTACTAACAAAACAAGGTGCGCGCGCCTTTGCGTTATCAACTGTTAATAGCTTTACCGGTAATCCCGTTCTATCTCATGTGTACTCCATTTGCAATAAGACTAGACATTCAAAGAAATCTTTTTTACAGTCCGTTCAACCGATTTTGACTTCTATTGCGTTGGAGGCATGATAATGGAAGCTGCAGTAAACAGTTGGTATTGTAACCACTTTTTTGCCTTTAATCTCATCCTTAAGCCTTCGGAATAGAAGTCGAAAATCGGTTGAAAGGACTGTAAAAAAGGTTTGTTTAAATGTCTAATCTTATTGTAAATGGAGTATAGGTAAGTAGGTACTACTAACACTATCCGCGTGTATTTGATCGATAGTATTAATTCCAATTCTGTATTTGTAGAGCTTATCTACTCTAAAATGACGCGTCCTATTACTTAAATCTGTATACGTACACTACAGTAAATGAAGTAGTCGGGCGCGTCATTTCAGATTGGACAAACTATAGTAGTTTGTTAGTGGTTGCGTATCCCCACCATGCATCCACACACCTTTCGCTCCTGTGTGACGCAAACAGTCACCCCCGAAAGCTCATCGTATTCGCAATTATGCATGTTGCTAATTGCCCGCGCGCAATATGCCGTACATCTACACAGCGAGTGAGTACAATGACATGCTGAGTTGTTACTACTCGGAAGGGGGTAACGGCGCAGCAGCAAGGCGATTGTATCAACGATTGTACCCAAGAAGAGTTCATGGGGGCGTGTAAAAGACTTAGTCTACCGAGATGGACCAGTACATAACTCCCGATGAGCTAAGAACTAGGATTGAAAACAGTTTCGAAATAGTGAAAAGTGACACTAGAGTTCTGCAGCGCGTGCAGGCTCATATTACTAAACGTGCCACTAAATGTGTTGAAGTGCAAGGTGCAACAATTAATGTGAGTTCATTTAATCATTTAATTAAAAAAAACAGTTGATTTAGTAATCGTTGTAAATAGCGAAGTTGATTCCAATTTTTTAACCACGCCAGTCATTTCAAGTTTTATTTGTACTCGTACCTATACAGATACTAGCTTTCTGCCCGCGGCTTCGCCCGCGTGGAATTCGGTTATATCGCGCCTTCAAAGCCTTTTTTCGCGATAAAATTTAGCCTATGTCCTTTTTCACGGTCTGTTCTATTTCTGTAACAAATTTCGTCAAAATCGGTTCAGCCGTTTTACGTACAGTACGGCCGACGTATCTTGGCGAGTCTGAACATAGGCTCTCCTTACTTTCGCGCATGTTCTCTCACTCACACTCGCCTCATGTCGCCATTTGATTCCTAAAAATGTTACTGCGCAGCGTTCTGCGCGAAGTTCGGACTCGCCAAGATACGGCGGCCGTATTGTAAAAGCGTAATAGACAGACAGACAGAGTTAATTTCGCATTTATAATATTAGTATGGATTGCACTCCACATACCTACTTGCACGCGCTGAATGGCTACCGGCTGCCGCCGGACCTCACACAATCTGTTTTGTATGGATAGAGGCTATAACGTCATTGCGTATGCTACTTAGTTACTTACTTAGAAGGCAATTATAGCGCCATGCATGATTTAAAAGGGAGTTCAAAGGCACCGCTAGTCGCGCGACACGCGGTGTACTTGTGGCGCGTCGCGCGTTGTGCTTCTTTGTAGGAGCCTTAACTGTAGAGTAGTAAAGCAACCTGTGCCTGTAGCAACGCGACTAGCAACATTATAAAATTAATTTTGCCGAATACTTCTGAATTAAACTCAAATATCGTAGACAGACTGCTAGTCCAAAGCCTAGAAATGTGGGATGGGAATAGCTTGAACAATAATGCATTTAGTGGTAGCGCACGCACGTAAAGTAGGTACGAAAATACCTACTAGATAGTTGTGAAGGACAGCCGCTAGCCTTACCCTTAGTTTATGTAAGCTTTAGCATGAAAATATTTGTGTTATTTTTACTTTTGCGAAAACAACCATTTAAATAATAACCTTTAGAAAGTAGCAAATGTTTTTTGAAAGACGTACCTATTGTATTTGCTTAACGCCGAGCTTCGCAGTAAAATCTATTGTCTACAATTTGTAAATGGTTTGCTCGTTTGGGTTATTTCTAAAATCCTTCTAGTAATAGTTCGCAGTAAAGATGTGTTTTCAAAATAGTTTTAAATAAACAATAAAGCAAGATGCATACCTCGTAAAGAAATACTTCTTTGAGGCACGCCGCGTGTTTACTCCGAAAGTTTGTAATTAGCTTAGTAATACTGGTACTGCCGACAAGGAAAGACTGCGTACCTAAACGGCTCTTCCGCGGCTGTCGAAGGGCGTTAGCGTCGGTGCTTCGCCCTACTTACTGTTATACTTCACTGAATTCACTGAGAATTCACTGTTGTTTTAATAGTGTGATTCCGTAGATAGTGTTTTTGTCATTTCGTTCATTATTAGTGTTAGTTAAAACTGCTACTACTAACCGGTATTAGAATTAAGCACGTGTAAGTAAAGGTGTGCGTGATACAGTGTCGTGCGTGCCTACTTTTACCGGGATCGCGCCCGGTGCCTAGATGTTTCGTAGGTATGCAGCCACACGGAGAATATCGGAGAGACAGAATAACGGGGTCAAGCGACTAACAGTTGACAACATGCGCATGGTAAGTACGTTTGTTAAATTAATGAAAAAAGGATAATGCATGTTAAAAGTGGATAGGTAGTTTTGTTTGTAAAAAGGAATAAGTAGGAAACTAAATTAACTTTGTCGATTGTACGGATAACAATAATAAATCTATTGTGTCTGCTAATTCGTGTAACATAGGCAGCCTATAATGTTCCCACTGCTGGGACACAGGCCTCCTCTCGGTGACAGGGAGTGGGCTGTAATCCAACACGCGGACCCAGTGCGGGTTGGTAGATGTCTTCGAATTTTTGGTTCAAGGACATGCCGGTTTCCTCACGATGTTTTCCTTCACCGTTTTGAGAGCAGTGGTGATGAAATAATTTACACAAAGTATAGCGCCTGTCTGTGTCCGAAACTCTGAACCTACAACTCGTAAGTCGCGGCCGTTACCACTGGGCCACCACTGCTCTGCTAATTGGCATGCGACGGGTTAACTAACAGCTGATGGTGGTATTATTATGGATGATGTTATTCTTGTTAAAATCAATCTGCCTAGCCATTTCCCAACTATGTTGGGGTCGGGTGTAGGGGTTGGGGTCTGGCAGTATTTTACATGGAGCGACTGCCTATCTGACCTCCACAACCCAGTAACTGGGTAATTCGATACCCCTGGGTAAGACTGATTGTCAGACTTTCGGGGTTCTGACGACCCGTAACGACTGTCAAAGATCCACCAATTACAGCCGGGACCAACGGCTTAACGTGCTTTTCGAGGCACGGAGGAGTCTCGGTATGTGAAGATGGTCACCCATCCACGGACCAACACCGGCAAGCGTAGCTTAACCTGATGGGTCGACCCGTGCGTCTGTTACTACTTAGCCACGAGCTCCACGTGTATTATTCTTGTTAGGTACTCAATATGTTATTGGAATGATTAGGGTCATAAATGCGATTAGTAAATTTAAAAATGTTTTTTTGAGAAAGTTGTCTGTTATTATGAGTACAATCATGTGTTTAGCGGGAGAAGTCATTTGATGATTTCCCATGCACAAAAAAAAAAAAATAGGGAACAGCTGATTTTTTTTTTCGCGATTTCAGGTTTGGTCCCATAGTAAAAGTTGTTTGTTATCATGAGTACAATCATGTGTTTAAGTATCGGTCACTAATTACCAGTCACCCTGTATATGGCGTTAATAGCTCAAATATAAGTTAACATACTAAGGAACTGAGTTAGTATAGCCTCCTGTCTATTAATTTATGCATTTTAACAAAAATCATGGCACACAAAAAATACGACAAGTACTTATCAGCGACATATCAGCGACATGGGTCGACAATAGGAATAAAATTGTGATTTTTGTTCCTATTACCGCCTATTTTTAATATTGAATTTTAAGCAAAATAAAATAGTATCTCATTAAAATGAATCATTACTTGTGTTCCTGAAAGTATCAAAAATGCATCAAAAGAACTAGAAGTTACATTAAAATGCTTGACGATATAATCTTCTGCTAAAAAAGAAACAAGAGTACTTACGCCATCGGGAATGCCACACTATGGAAAATGCACTAAGGTCGGCGTCCACGGACGAACTGTGTTAGAATTAGAAATAGCAAAATATATGACTACTAGCGCCACCTGTGGTGAAATATGTTAACTTTGCATCTATGTAATCTGTGCTGTATTCACTCAATAAAAATGTTCCGTTGCATCGAAAGGTCGCTCTCTGACAAAACGTGGTTTTATTTTAGGTTATGGGCCCAGTCCCTTATTTCGCGCTTAAAAGTGAAGATTCGAAGTTTATAGTGTGTGTGTTAAAGATCGGACTAGAATTGTTCAGATTAAAAACATTGCGAGTGCAGAATACAGTTTGTAGCATCAACGTGTTTTTGAACAATGGCCGGCAGTTACATTGTCAACGTACCAAAGCTTAAAGGTCGTGAAAATTATGATCAATGGGCTTTTGCTGCACAGAATTTTCTTATACTAGAAGGTGTGGACATTGATAAAAAGCCAGAAGCAACCGCCGTTTCAGACTGCGAAGCATTAAAGGCGAAAGCAAAATTGGTAATGACAATAGATTCGTCGCTTTACGTACACATTAAGAATGAGAAAACAGTACAGGATGTATGGCAACGTCTGAAATCACTCTTTGATGATTCAGGATTTCAAAGGAAGATCAGTTTGCTGCGGCATTTGATTTCAATTCGATTGGAAGACAGTGAATCTATGACTACATATGTAACTCAGATTGTAGACACGGCGCACAAATTACGAGGGACAGGTTTTCAATTAACTGATGAGTGGGTTGGATGTTTGTTACTGGCTGGGTTAACGGAAAAATTTGCCCCCATGATCATGGCATTAGAACATTCTGGCATGGAAGTTAGTACCGACGTCATCAAATCGAAATTGTTGGATATGAGTGCCGAGGTTGGCAGCTCGTCGAACGAAAGTGCGTTTTTATCTAAAAGTTGGCAGCAGCGGAAAAGGAAGCAAGGTAGCAACACTGCACAAATGTCAAAGTCAAAAACGTCAATTTCGAAATCTGACAAACCTGTCAAAGGAAAAGAAAACGTCAAATGTTATAATTGTAAACAGTATGGCCACTATCGCAATCAGTGCGAAAATAAATGTGAATCTGCAAAGAAAACAAATGAGAGTGAAGTTAAATCCACTAACGCGTTTAGTGCCGTTTTCTTCAATGGAAATTTTCATAAAAATGAGTGGTACGTCGACTCCGGCGCAAGTTCTCATTTGACAGCAAATCAACATTGGGTGATCGACGCGTGTTATTCTGGTTTTACAAAAGAAATTCTTGTCGCTAATCAGGATTCAGTACCCGTGTCATGTTGCGGAAATGTAAAAATCAAGACGTCAACTGATGAGTGCGATTTTGATGTAACTGTTGAAAAAGTATTGTGTGTTCCCAGCTTGAGAACTAACCTCTTGTCAGTTAGTCAGTTGATAAGTCAGGGGAACAAGGTGCATTTCACTAGCAATGGATGTGAAATATTGAATAAACAGAATGTTTTGGTAGCTACAGCGTCACTCACAAACGGAGTGTATAAACTGAATATGCCTACCTGTTTATTGGCTGCAGTAGTGGAGTCTCCAGAGCTTTGGCACTGTAGATTGGGACATGTTAACAGTTATAACATGAATAAAATGCAGACTGCTGTACAAGGAGTGATGTTCAACAAAAGGGCTGATATTAGCAAGATGAATTGTATTGTGTGCTGCGAGGGTAAGCAGAGTCGATTGCCTTTTCCTCATGAAGGCAACAGGAGTACTGAGCTGTTGAATGTAGTGCACTGTGACATCTGTGGGCCTATGGAAAGACTTTCCCTTGGAGGATCAAGAATCGAATTGTGAAAACTGGATTGAATGATCGTACACCATATGAGCTATGGACAAGCACAAAGCCAAACCTCGACCACATTAGAATATTTGGAAGCACCGTCATGAAGCACATACCCAAGGAGAAAAGACATAAATGGGACAAGAAATCAGAAAAATGCATTTTAATAGGTTTTCCTGAGGACATAAAGGGATACAGAGTGTATGATCCAGTAACGCGGACAATCACAACCAGTCGTGATGTTGTTGTTATGGAAAATAATTCTCACCAGGAGAGTATTATTGTAGTGGATGAGACAAATGTCAACCCAGTATGTCAGGATCCAGTGGGAGACGTGTCAGGCAGCAGCAGTCAACTAGATGACTCATTTATTTCTGTTGAGAGCACTAATATACTTGATGAAACTTATGTGCCTAGTGAAAATCCAATGTCATCTGATGAAGACATTCATACAGATGTTAACGAAGAGCTCTTGCCAGCAAGGGTAAGAAGAAAGCCTGATAGATTTGGATATATGTGCACAGAGCAGTATGAACCTGTCAGTGGAGAGCTGACATTAGAACAGGCTCTACAGGGACCGGAGAAGGAGTATTGGGAGCAAGCAGTAAAAGAAGAATTGCAAAGCTTCGAGGACAACAATGCTTGGGAAGTGGTTGATGCTCCAATTGGTGGTACTGTTGTAAAGTGCAAGTGGGTGTTGAAAAAGAAATATTCAAGTGACAATAGTGTGCGTTATAGGGCCAGACTGGTCGCTAAAGGCTGTACACAAAAATATGGTATAGACTATGAACAGACATTCTCTCCTGTAGTTAGACATACTACATTAAGGTTATTGTTTGCATTGTCAGTACAATTAAATTTAGATGTTGTTCACCTGGATGTGAAAACGGCCTTCTTAAATGGGGACCTGGAGGAGACCATATATATGCAAAAACCAATGGGTTTTGTTTGTTCTGATGACCAAAAGATTCTGAAACTAAGGAAGGCTATATATGGGCTCAAACAGGCATCCCGAGCATGGCACAAAAAAGTGGATAACTGTATGTTAGCTGATGGTTATGCTAAATCTAAATTTGAACCTTGTCTTTATACAAAAATTGTTGGTGGTAAACAAACCATAGTAACACTGTATGTTGACGATTTTTTCGTTTTTTCAAATGACAAGAATGAGATGAATCATCTTAAAAACATGTTAAGTAATAATTTTGAAATCAAAGACTTGGGATGTGTTAAGGAATGTCTTGGTATGGCAGTTCATTTTGATAAACAGAATAATATTGTTACTCTAAGTCAAGAAAAGTATATTGATCAGTTACTAAGTAGATTCAACATGACAGAATGTAAGACTGCTAATACTCCAATGGAGGCAAACTTAAAGAGTAAGAAAGAAAATGTTTCTCAATGTCAGAATCCTTATCAGCAGCTTATCGGGAGCTTAATGTATTTAGCTGTTCTTACTCGACCCGATATAGCTTATTCAGTGTCATACCTTAGTCAATTTAATAATTGTAATAATGAAGAACAGTGGATCTATGCTAAGAGAATTTTAAGATATTTGAAGAAAACTAAAGATGTAGGTTTGAAATATTGTAAAAATGTTAATGTTAATATAGAGGGTTATGTTGATGCTGATTGGGGTAGCAACATAAATGACAGGAGATCATATACAGGTTTTTGTTTTGTTTTGTCAGGAGCTGTCATTTCATGGAATTGTAGTAAACAAAAATGTATTGCACTTTCAAGCACAGAGGCTGAATATGTGTCAATTTCAGAGGCCTGCAAAGAGGCAGTGTATTTGAGAAATTTACAATTTGAAATAACCAGAAAAATGTATAAAGTCTGTTTACACAATGACAGCCAGAGTGCTCAAAAACTGTTAGTAAACCCTGTATTTCACAACAGAACTAAGCATATTGATGTGAGGTATCATTTCTGCAGAGATATGATTGATCAAAATATTGTTCAAGTTGATTATGTATGTACATCTGACATGCCTGCAGATTTGCTAACAAAAAGCTTAGGTACTGCAAAGCATTATAAGTTCATGAATGCTTTGGGTATTGTTAAGGTGTAACTATATTTTAAGTCATTCTATTACTTCAGACAGTAGTTATATTTTGAGTGGGAGTGTTAGAATTAGAAATAGCAAAATATATGACTACAAACTGAGCAATTATTATTTAAATCGTCGAGTTACGCACACAAACAAGAGATGAACATTTGCAATACAAATACATCTACATTTTTTTTAAAGCAACCAATTGTGTAGCTTTAATACATTACATAAAAATGATAGTTTTCTGAATAGGGCGGTAATGAGCGCGGATTTTAACGGGTCGTTATTAGGTGCGTTTACGTTATCAGTATTTACTTATATACTTAAGATTTCCTTGATAACTTTATAATCATACTAGACAAAAAATATATCCTATGAGCAGTTACTGTAGCATTCCCATTAGTGAAACAATTTTCGGAATCGGTTCCGAAGATTACCCCCTACATACAAACTTACAAATTTGACCTTTTTGTAATATTAAGAACTAGCGTTTGCTCGCGGCTCCACCCGCGTTTACGTTGCAAATTGTCCCACAGGAACGTACTACCGGGATAAAAAATATCCTATGCGTTAATCCAGGTGGTAAACTAACTAATCCGTTCAGCCGTTTGTGCGTAATTGAGTAACAAATAAACGTACAAACTTACACATTTATAATTAGAAGAATTATGCTATTATTAGGATTGTTATACCCGAAATTTTCCCTGAATATTGAATAAGAAATTAAAATCCTTGAATATACCTAGGTACTGTTACATTTCGTAAGAAGAATCCGGACTAGGGACAGTCAGCCTCGAAAGATGATAAGTTGTCACGAATTCATTGACTGTCTACAATTTGTATTCCATAATAATTATTCTACCATATTATTAAGCACCTATATTCTGGCAAATAAATAATTTCATTTCATTTCATAATACTGTATCAATGGGAAGCTACGATTAAGGCCCAGATTTCCTGAAAACGATCAAAAAGGTGGTTTTTTAAAGCTGTGTATCTCATAAAACCGTAAATAATTTTGACATGTAAAAAAAATATGATATTTTCAAGTCCTTTTCGCATACAGTGACGTTTTGAGAATTATGACAATTTGAGAATGTGACATTTTGCGAAATTCTAATATGTCATTTTGCGAATGTGGCATTGTGCGCCTAATCCGTTTTCTGCATTTTCATTAATGAACCAAACAAACAAGATGAGGGCGCCACTGCGCGCTCGGTAGCCTCGCTAAGTCATTGACTGCCACCTGGACACATGCTGACCGCAAACAATAGATTGTCTATTGTGTCTGTTGTGTGGCAGTCAACGACACCTTCGTAGGCTGTGGTTGCTACAGCAACGGTAGCCTTAGTTATCTTGCGTAGGTGACCGGTATTATGGGCTTTGAGGCTCTTCCAACCCTGGAAGTACAAGATTAGCACTGACTTCCTAGAAATCTCCGGGAGGTAGTCACACACTATCCTACTCTGCCTTGTTGCTGTGCCCCGATAGGGTCCATATTATACTCAGCTAAGTCTTTATGTAAGTACTAGCTTTCTGCCCGCGGCTTCGCCCGCGTGGAATTCGGTTATATCGCGCCTCCAAAGCCTTTTTTCGCGATAAAATTTAGCCTATGTCCTTTCTCAAGGTCTGTTCTATCTCTGTACCAAATTTCGTCAAAATCGGTTCAGCCGTTATTACGTAACAGACAGACAGACAGACAGAGTTACTTTCGCATTTCATAATATTAGTATGGATTACATCTTGTAAACACTTGAAATGCAATAAATGAAACGAATCTGAAAACTACGTAGATTGAAAATATGAAATAATTATGCACATTCATTCTAGACCAGTCTCGAAGGAAAAAAAAACGTGTCGGACTACGCACACTGAAGGGTTCCCTAGTTGGGATGAATTTATCACAAGAAAGAACTTAACATTGTAGTTGAAAAACATGTTCTCCCATACATTCTGTATTGAGAGATTTACCATTTTATTTTAAGACCACAGACTTCTTATAGATTTTCCTGTAATCTACAGGTAAAGAGCTATTTACACGACTGCCCAAAAAGGAGTGTAGTTAATGTATTTTCTGTATTTTTTTCAAAATTTTAGGCTCGGTAGTTTCGGAGATAGTGGGGGGGGGGGTATGGTCAGTTTTTGTTTATTTTCTTAAATAACTTTTAAACAATTTATTTTAAAATTATAAAAAAAATATTTGAAATCCTCATAGTAAGCTTGTAGTAAGCCCTTTCATTTGATATGTTACACGGTGACACGGTAGGTACAGTTCGCAAAACGTTTTTAAAATTTTCTTAAAAATTCTTTCTCTTCTTCCCCGAAAAGTGAGCCCCATATTCAAAATTCATTTATTTACTTTAGCCGTTCGTATTTGGGTTATAGAAATTCATATTTGTAGGTACCACAATTTAATCGGTCCATTAGATTCGGAGCAAATTGGCTGTGACAGACGGACAGGCAGACACACGAGTGATCCTATCGTTCCGTTTTTTCCTTTTGAGGTACGGAACCCTAAAAAGTATTTTTCAGGGACACTCCCTTACCCCCGCTTGGTATACGAGTATGTAATCACGAATGAAAAAACATGTCACCAATAATAAGGACCTTTACAGTACCTACGTAACCCATAATATATATTACACATTCAACTATTTACATAAATAGTGAATGAATAATACCTAAAATATCAAGTAAATAATACTATGTGTGTCCACTTTTTATTCTCTGATTCATATATGAACAATAGCTTTGGTTATTATTGTGGTTTGGAAAATACGATAAAAGGTAATAATAATAATTTCCCGTACAATAAAGTTGCTCTTGCGCACATTGATAATAACAAAATGGCCGATGCGTGCAACATGCTGATTTGATATTTTTATATTGTTGTTTAAGTAGGTAACTACCTACAATAAAATGATAACAAATTATCACTGTCCATTTTACGCTTTAAATTAATTGTGTAAAAGCTTGCCAAGTGCCGAATGCGTGCTATATATTACTTTATTTTTAAATATATTATTAAATTACCTATTTTATTTATTTTAAAATCAACAAAATAAATAGCGAATGCTAGTCGACCTATGATTTTGCTTATAATGCCTGCTGACAGATTCTTCGTTCTCGTACTAAACCGCAATTTAAGGTTTAAAAGTTTGCATGTGTGATAAATTATTAATTAAGAGGAAACGTGGGTGCTCTTTTCTCCATACAAAAAGATACAAACGCTCTCGCCTGTTTTCTTTCTGGTTAATGACCATAAAGCAATGATTTTTTACAGAAATATAAATAACAGCTACTTGTATACCCCTATGTTTTCCTTTTTGATGATATATTATTTTTATAAGAACTAGAACCCTCCAAAAATGCTCAAAATTGCCTATTCAGACCGCTGTCAACAGACGCCTAGTGTACCAATTTGACAACTATTAACGAAAAAAGAAAAACATAGGGGCATAGTATATATCCTTCTTATTCAGTTTATGAAATATCTTTTAAATTGGTCCAATATTGGAGGAGGAAATAGGCGAGAGCCAAACCTCAAAATGTGACTTTTTACATAGGCTATTTAGTCGGATCTGCAGTTGTCCTTATCGCACGAATTCGAGGGCGGAGCGCTCGCAGAGCGACAGCAATACCTTCTTAAAATACCTAATTTTCAAAAGTCTGGCCACCCGCCTTTCCTCTTAAGTAGGTACTGTAGACGAAAACTCGCAATCTCTCCACCCTTTGAACTCCCTTTTAATTAAAGCCAATTATTTTTATAAGAGTAAAGTCTCCTTTAAACAGGCACGACACGCGACGCGAATCGCATGCGACACAAAGGCACCGCGCCTGTTTGTAGGAGCCTTAGCCGCGTAGTTTCTTGCCGGCTTTTTTTCCATAGGAAACAACCAATTGGAATCGTCTAAAAAATCTAATTTTGATTCATTACCTATATCATATTTTTAATGTAATAAATGAGCAAGCCGTATCGTATAATGATGCCTAAATTTTTAACATAAAACAATCCTAAAATAATATTGCGTGGGTTGTGAGTTTGTGAGGTTTGAGGTTGTGAGGTTGTCCCACAATTTTGAAACAAAGCAACCTAATTAAATGTAATTATTTCGACGTCTGCCATTGCCGAAAGTCGAAAGTGATGTGAGTGGTAGGGCAGTATGTAAACACACACTTCTCTCGATCCTGCTGCGGCAGTATTTAGGGAAGTATCGCCGGCAGCGCGAGGAGCAACGGCAGGGGCTGAATGTAAACGAGGCATAAGAATGCCGTGGTGTTCAGTGGTTTCTTGTAAAAACCGAAGCCATGTAAATCATGGAATCACTTTCCAATGTGTAAGTACAAGTACTCGTATTTTACCGTATTTGTCTTTAAAATCATGAAAGTGACAAAGGGAAAAAGTGGAGACACAGGGTTCCGATACATTTTAACATACTCGGCACATCTCCTTCTTTCTTATATGTATGGAGCCTACTATGTCTAGTGTCGAGCAAATACAATGGCTATGGCGGTATCGGAAACCGTAGTAAAATTTCAATTTTTCAAGTTCGAGTCCGCGCCGTTTGTTTTCGTGAAAACATCCAGGGCCTCAAGTCTGCTATTACGATAGTGTCAGAATGGTCTATCATTGATTTCATAATTGTTGATTTTGACAAGTTTGGTAATCTACTAATATAATGGCGTCATAATGGCGTCATTATGACTTTCCAATGGTCAACCACTGACACTCCATTGTATGAAATTATGAATTTAGCAGATTACGAACTTTTAGCAAAATGACAATGCAGTGACAATGGGATCGTGTTGGAATGTAAAAAATAGCAGACCTGGGGCCCAGAGTAATTCATCAACTCGTCCCACATGCCTACGGCCCATTTGGGACGACTTGACGAAAATCAAAATAAATAATATTTTCATTCTGCAAGTCGTCCCACGTTGCTATCAAAATGAGAAAAGGTACAATCAGTAGCAAAAGTGTTAGTGTGGAAATAAAAAAAAAAGAATTTGTTATAAAATATTGTATCATCACAGCATTGTTAATGTGGTCATTATTTTTTTAATTGATTAATTTGCCTTATGAATCTGCCTAGCCTTTTCCCAACTATGTTGAGGTCGGCTTCCAGTCTAACCGGATGCAGCGGAATACCATTATTTTACATGGAGCGACTGTCTTTCTGACCTCCACAATCCAGTAACTGGGTAATACGATGGCCCTTGGTAAGACTGGTTGTCAGACTTTCGGGCTTCTGATGACCCGTAACGACTGTCAAAGATCCACAAATGGCAGCCGGGACCAACGGCTTAACGTGCTTTCCGAGGCACGGAGGAGTCTCAGTATGTAAAGATGGTCACCCATCCACGGACCAACCCCGGCAAGCGTAGCTTAACCTGATGGATCGACCCGTGCGGCTGTATTACTTAGCCACGAGCTACTCCATCACACTAATATTATAAAGCCGAAAGTTTGTGAGTGTCTGTGAGGGTGTGTTTGTATGTTTATTACTTCTTCACGCTCAAACGGCTCGACCGATTTGGATGAAATTTGGTATGTAGATACCTTATACCTTGAATTAACACATATGCTACTTTTTATCCCGGTCTACGCCGGCAAAACCGCGGGTCGCAGCTAGTATTTTATAAAGCCATCTTTGGTAATTCTAAGAGGTAATGGTCAATATTCTAACCTAACCCAAATGATTGACCAATGTGCAGTTTCGGACGTGCGGATGTTAAAGTACAGTGGAGCCAATTCTAAAGGAAGAAGTAAAGCCCACAAATTGATGCGTTTCAAATTAAATACTTAATTTTAAAAAAGAAAAAAAAAATCCTAACAGTCGTGTCAATGTAGATTTAGGCAGCTGAAAGATATATTGACTAACATAATATAGAAGTGAGTATAGAGGTCTTATAGAAAAAAGAAGGCCTTTATAAGTAAGTACTCACTTCTAAGCATACAGCTACAAGTTAAACTACCTTCAAGTAACTAAACCTTTATGTTTATAAGTTTAGAGGCATGAGGAACAGGGTGTAAAATTCACTCATCCTCCTTAGCAAAGGGAGGATCCTACGACCAGACGGGTGTTGTGTCTGGTGGGCTACTGCCCGACGGTTGATGTCGGGACGTTGTATATATGCTAGTCGCGTGGTAAACTCTAATTGCGCGATGCAGGTTTGCGTGACGTCATGTCATTGATGCGTAGTTCATATGTGGCGATGTAGATGCCGCCACATAAGCAACCGTTTTCTAGGTACATATTCTATATCATAAATCAGATATCCCTTAGCCTACGGTTTTAATGAAGACCTTGGGCCGGTGTAGTTTTTAAATATTATATTATCCTATTAATATAATATTAAGATGGGTACTTACTACAAGTTTCCAACGAACACAGCAATTTCAGTCTAAATCCAAGTCCAATATGCACAACCAGAGTCACAGATTTATCGGAGTCCAAAATCAAACCACAAAATAAATTTGTAAAAGTTTGTTCCACAACCACTAAATAAAGTCTAACATTTTCTGTCGGAAAGTACTAACTCGTTTTAACATCAATAAATTCTATTAAATACTCAATCTTACTTAATAATATTATAAATGTGAAAGTTTGTATGTTTGGATGTTTGTTTCTCAATCACGTAAAACGGATTTGGATGAAATTTGGTATACAGATAGTTTATAACCTGGATTAAGACATAGGATACTTTTTCATCCCGGTAAAAGGTTCCCGTGAGATGATTTCCGACATACACGCGGGCGAAGCCGCTGGCAAAAATTTTAGATCATGTGGACCCTGTCGGCCACAGCAAGATAGGATATAGGAAAAGGGCTATTATTATATTATTATTTGAAAAAAGTAATATATAAATGTTTTTCAACTAAAAAAAAAATATTCCAAAAAAAAAAAAAAAAATTGTTAAATACTCCAAGTCACGCTCGTGTGCGTCATTGATAGTGAAACAAAATATTTTTTTGTACCTTCATTCTATTCACAGGGTGTCCTGTCATCATTTACTTGAAAAGTAACCACTGTTTTTTATATTTCTATGCACGTAACCATTGTTTATTAACCTGATAATAACCGAAAGTTATACATGTCTACCATTCGTATATAACACTTGAACTTGTGCGTTTGCGTGTAAAATTAAACATATCTAGAAAAAAATGTTTTAGTAGGTACTGACTTTTTTAATACCTATTAAATAATCTATGAATAAAACGAAAGTATATACTAAAAATTCTTAAAAAAATATTGTTATATCTTTTCTTACTAACTGTACCAAACGTTGATAAAGTTTAAAGTTCCACACAAAAAGAAACGTGGGACGACTTGCAGAATGAAAATATTATTTATTTTGATTTTCGTCAAGTCGTCCCAAATGGGCCGTAAACATGTGGGACGACTTGATGAATTACTCGGGGCCCAGGAAAACAAACGGCGCGGACTCAAACTTCGCCTACTATTTTTTTTAAATCGTCGATTCATTGCCGTTCTATGCATCAGACACCGTTTTCCACTTAATTTAATTGTATTATTTATTTGTTTATGTTCTTCTTTCAGGTTGGCAAGTATTAGCTAGAAATTCACAATAACTCAAGACTTGTGAGGTCAGTAACCCAGCCACTTAATAAAAATAAGTTTTTCCTTATTTATAGTAGGTATAACTTATGAGTAAATCACATGAGTAAAAGTTTTACTTCTTCTTGTTGTTTTCCCAATTCCCGAACTTACGTTAACCCATGGCGTTAACCTTACTCTAAATTCCCATATCGACGCTGGAAAGAGATTTTGTCGTATCTCGAAAAATGGCATATTTTTTTTTTGCATCATTGAAATCAGAAAAAAATACTGCGTCGGATGGTCTGAGCAACGTTTTCCTACGATGTTTTTTTTATGATAGGTCGGTCGGTGGTGCGGTCTACGTCGCCGCGTCGTATCATAACGACTTTTTCTAAAGTTTTTTAACAAAAACATACTTGTAAATGCTGTAAATACCATAAAATCAACTATTTTTAAATGTTATATAGATACAGCAAAATCGGCGACCACACAACAACGACCATATAAAATCGATTTACGATTTCGTTGTAACTTTGAATATTAAAGCTATTTCGTTGTGTCATATTATGTTCTAGCAAGATATTCAGCAATATTCCTGCTTGAAATTGAAATACCAATTGCTGTAACTACTATAAAATGTATGTTAGACTAACTTTAGAATGCTATAATTAGTAGCATCTGATAAATTTCAGTACTTATAAGAAATACAAATCAATCAGCCTAGCCTTTTCCCAACTATGTTGGGGTCGGCTTCCAGTCTAACCAAAAATATTTGTATTTTCTATTTTTCATATTCGGCTGTTTATCGGCTTTATACCTTTGCTTCTCTTTCAACCTGGCGAAAGCAAAGCGCGGAAAAAAGGAAAATTTAAATCATAGTTTCCTATTAATTCATGACAAAAATATTTTCCGTTATTTTATTTTATTTCTTCAAAAGTGTATTGAAAAACGTCGTTTGATACACGTGGACATTTGTTATTGCAGTTCTCGGCTCAAAAACAACCTCGCCTATGGCTCATCATCTGCCTAGCCTTTTCCTAACTATGTTGGGGTTGGCTTCCAGTCTAACCAGATGCAGCTGAATACCAGTATTTTAATGGAGCGACTGCCTATCTGGCCTCCACAACCCAGTAACTGGGTAATACGATACCTTGGTAAGACTGGTTGTCAGACTTTCGGGCTTCTGGCGACCCGTAACGACTGTCAAAGATCCACGAATGACAGCCGGGACCAACGGCTTAACGTGCTTTCCGAGGTACGGAGTCACCCATCCACTGACCAACCCCGACAAGCGTAGCTTAACCTGATGGATCGACCCGTGCGGCTCTTATTACTTAGCCACGAGCTCCTCTTCATTATATGAAATACGTGTTCCAAAAATGACCTCTCTGATTCAGCTAGTTTAAGAATTATCAATTTTTGAAGTAGTTTTTGGCTCTCGTGTAAACTTAATTTTTTCGAGATACTACAAGATTGCTTTCTTGCGTCAATATGGTAAAATATAGGTAGATACTCTTAGATTGTTTCACATTTTATATTATGTACATGTATTTATAACTGGTTTTGTCAATCAACTGCAGAGCTTTTCCTTATTATATATATTTTTCAGAATAAGGTAAACTGGCATTGGCATACCTAATGTGAAGATTTATGACTGCAGCTTATTTACTGTAGCTACGGCTACATTGGAGATAAATGCTCACATTTTGAAGGCAATTTAAACAACACATTATTTTTATTTTATTTCAGGAAAGACAAGCTACATTTTCTAATAGCAATTATTGAAAAAGCTAGAGTAGTACCTATTATCAAATTTTTTAATGGTTCATGAAAAAAGTGAGCAAGCGTGATAGCAAATGTTCGTAATTTCCCTAATCATATCAAAGACTTTACCCCGCACTGGGACTATAACTTTTTCACCGTCCATTTCTGTCTACATAAATACGTGATATTATTTTAAAAAAATCATCTGCCCTCCCAAATGAATGGCAAAACTAAATCAATTAACATTCTATTTAAGTGTCCCACTAATTGCATTAAAACAGACATTTTTCAAAATAAAAAAAACTTTTATCAACCACCCCTTTCGGAATTCATTTAGTTGATTGTATTTTCGCTCTTTTTAATTCGATTATTAAGCAATCATAACCGCAGACGCGTCCCTTAGGACCGGAGGACCAAAACGGAGGGACTGTAGATGGAAGGACCAGGGTTGCGGAATGCGGGGGAGTGCGGGGGAGGGCACGTAGGACAGCGTAGCGAGCGCGACCCTCCGACATTCCCTCAGTGAGCGCGATCAGGCTCGCACGTCGCTCGTAGCACTAAGTTCGCATCGCACGCGATCTGTCGTAACTAATTAATAAATAAACATTTATTATATTATCTGTGTTGAAGATGGTGCTTTCCGATTTCTTGACGGAGACCAGAAGGCGATGGCTGAAGGTGAGCTTTTGTTGTGTATTATTGTTTTATTAGTTTATTTTGCCGAATAATATTTTTGTTTATATGTCAGTTACATTTAAAATTATTAATTGGTATTTAAGTTAAAGCTAAACTAGTGTAATAAACCAATTTGTAGTAAATTAACAAGTGTCACTGTTTTTAAGGACATGTAAACATATTATTATGTCGGCAGATAATAAATACCTAGTATGTTTTTGTTGTGATATTACATATTATTAGCAAATGTATTGTCCTTATCAGCCAGAGGGTGTTTACTCACACTTTGTGTAAAGAGAGTGTTGATACTACATATTATTTGTTGATACTACATACTTTCACTATTTTTAATGTGGGCCTATAGCGATAACTACTGAAAAATATTGTAGATATCATTAAAGAGCTAATAATGAGACATAGAATCAATTTTTTTGAGTATTCCTGCTTGGCATTAGGCTGAAAGGAGTGACATCTCTAGTTATGTCATACACATGCTGATGGTTGGCGGAAAATTATGTTACATCGATGATATTTTGTTTTTTATTGGAATCTTATTATTTCTCTCTGACTCTGACATTGACAGATGGTTGAAAATAATCAGCCTGTAGGTCCATACTTGTTTAGCTTAGACGGTTACCTCTGGATATTGCAACAGCTTCAAGTGAAATGGGTTTTATTTCATTAACAACAGTTCCACATCACTAGGTATTAGTTTATTACTAGGTATTAGTGTCACCTTATAGTGTTTGTCGAGCTTATTCCTAGGATCCGCATTATTACAAACCAACTATCAACAAGTTCACATACTGCTAGATTCATCACGGACACGGCGAATTTAGCGCGAGACTAAACAAACATTTTGTTTGCCACTCCTCTGAACAAGCTAGCGATATGTCGTCAAACAAGTGTCGATGGACACACTCTAACTATATTACAAAGGAGATTATTCATTTTGGGCTAAATAAATGAAAATGCCGGTTGAACAAATAAAAGTAATATTCCGTTAGAACATGTTACCTATTCTCTTCACTTTTCACTATGGTACCAAATCTGTAGGGCAATTCCCGGAGCTGATAGACGAGTTTGAAAAATATTGTTTTCAGTATGTTTTAGTTAAAAGAATCTAGGAAAAAAAATAAAAGAAAACAGAAATAAATAGAAAAAAAAACATATTCTTTCGGAAAATAGCGTTTTTTGTTTGGTTTGCCCAAAAGTGTATGGACGGTGAATGATCTCCTTTACAACGGTAGACTCACTACGCTACGCACACAATGAGTTAGGTAAACATTTATTTGTAAACAAGGCCTAGGTATTTGACTCTTTTACGACAGAAATAGAACCATACCTTAGTTTATAGGTACACCTACTGTATTACAATAGCATGGCCTATCGCAATCCACTTCTGGAATTCTCTCAGTCAAACACAATTCTTGGCAACCAAGTTATCATTCAAATTCAGTTACATTGTACACAGAGACTATTTTAGTTTGCCTACAAGTAAAAGTCTACTGTTGGTTATAGAGTTAAACACAGTGATATACCAAACCGAAAATAATTAATCGTCTCCTATAACAATCACCACATTTGTACCAAACTTAGGTCAAGTCTCAACTTCATCGCCGCGTCATGCCACAGCTATTATTAATCAAACAATTAAAATAACTATCATTGATAAAAGACGCAACTCAGTCTTTTAAAGGCGTCATTTCCATCTTACCAAATTCGAGCCTATGTTGTAAGTGTCGTAACCCAAACAAGGCGCACGAAGTACAGTGACGACCACTAATATGTATGCGCTTAGCAAAATATTCTCTTGAAATACCAATTGCAACTTTGAGAATTGATCTTTGTCAATATATTGTAGTGTGTGTAATTGTGCAAATTAGCAATGAAGGTCTTTCAATTTCGCATATTTTAAAGATGTCATATTATGAGATTATGACATTTTGGGTAATCTACCACCCGGGCCCAGTGCGGTTTGCGGGTTGGTGGATAGAAAGTAGTGGAATGGCATGAACCAGTTAATTGATTAAATTTTCACACAATGTTTACAAATAAATAAATTTGATTTTTTAAATATTTCAACATTTGCAAATTTTACATTAACGACTGTTTCATCGGCACCTCTAAATATTTTTTTTAAATTTTTGTACATCTTTAGTTATCTGATTAAATGTTATCTGTCTCCCTCGTAATTTGTACGCCTATTGTCATAGTAAAACTTGTAGAATAAGTAATTGATGTCAAAGTTCATGTACGTAGATGAATTTTGAACATGGTTAATAAAATTCTTCCTTTAGTCTTATCTGTTTGACATTTCAGAACATTTGGTTACATCGAAAGGTATGTTATAGTAAAAGGTACCCAATGCAATATCAATGAAGGCCATTAAATTCGAGAGTTTTAGAGAAAAGTAAAATTTAGTGACGATTGCTGTTTCTCTTCTTTCTCTCCTTTCTCTCCTTTCTCTTCTTTCTCTTCTTTCTTCTTTTTTTTTCTTTTGTTTTCTTTTTTTTCTTTTTTGTGTGACCACCTGTATATAAAAATGGTTTTTCCTCGAATCCTATGAATTTTCGCCTACGCTTTATGGGGTGGCAAATGGGTCACATTATGACCCCACGTCCTGGAAGGAATACGTTAAATTACAAGTGACCCTGTATGAGCTCGTGACTGTACGCTGTAGTGTACAACAATGATGATAATGTATGTAAATAATTACTAAACGACCAGATAACGACGGCGACGCGCGACGTGCCTTCCATGTAGTAGGGACTACTCGTACATGTCCATACTAGGGACGATCACTGTTTACTGATTGTAGTAATGATGCGGGAATGGGACCAGTTGGTTGAGGCTGTTTACCTATTAATCTACTGGTAAATATTGCCATGGAGTGTACATTGATCTTGAGAATTTTATGTATAACTAGTTTTTGCCCGCGGCTTTGCCCACGCATGTATTATACATGTATAACTTCCTCTTGAATCACTCTATCTATTAAAAAAAACCGCATCAAAATCCGTTGCGTAGTTTTAAAGATCTAAGCATACATATAGGGACAGACAGCAGGAAGCGACTTTGTTTTGTACTAGGTATGTAGTGAAGAGAGTTTTCAAGTTAGATGATGGTGAGGGAAACTGAGCTAAGTATTTAAGATGTTCGGAATGTTAGAAGAATGAAACAAAAGCGAACTTATGACTTCAAGCAGTTTTCTAAAACAATACCTAAACAGAATTATGTCTAGGAATGTGCGTTAAACAACCTCATATAGCACTTAGGGCTGGTAATACAGGCTTGGTATTAAACAAACAATAAAAATGTATTCCAGTGCTATTCCTTTACATAAGTTTTCTACAAACATCAATTTAAGATCGTCAAACGAATCGCTGCGAAATCGAGCGAGACCTAGAGGACCTAGCTAGACGCCTCGTATCGTGAAAATAATCTGTTTGTACAAGTCCTTAGTGCTGTTTGTTGAATAAATACAGCAAATACTTTACCTCGAGTTATCTGAGATCTTAGGATTTGTTCTGATACCATTAAAAGTGTTTTTTTTTTTATCAAAACAGTGCTTGTTTTTGACAAGCAGGACAAGAGTATTAAGCTGTTTTATATTTGTAATTCTGGTGTTGTCAAACTTGACGCTTTATCAGATAACAATTTTGGTATCGGGAAATTGTTTAAATTGCTTCAGCCTACTTAGAAACAAACTAAATTCAAGTCATACCTATTATGTATTCTGTGGTTATACTCAGAAGCTCCTCACAGCGGTTCTTAAATCAAATCAAAACTTAGAAACAATACATCTTGATTACTTTCTCTTCTTCGAACCAGACAATCGTCGGATATTCGCAGAATGTGTCTAATAGCTCAGATGTATATCCTCAGTGGCCGAGCAGTCTCCCAGATACTCGTGAGAGCCTAGTACATCCACAGTTCAAAGTTGAGTAGGCAACCTGATTAAATACCACAGTAGCGAGTATCTGGACATAATTTATGCACACTATCTGGTGCATACATTAAACATAATTTAATTATATGTCGGCAATGTTAATGTACTTTACGCAAACAATAAATTGTTGATAATTTATTGAAAGTATTCGTTTGTTCCGGCCGCCATGCTGGTTGTGAGAGAGTGTGCCAACTGCCAACTGAAGTGTTGTTTTTAGGGTTTCGTACCAAAATGGTAAAAAGGAACCCTTATGGTAAGACTCAGTCTGTCTGTCTGTCACAGCTGGACTCTCAAGAACTACTAAAGCTATCAACTTATAATTTGGAACAGTTTTAGGTGACGTTTCCCCAAATATTTTGCAATTAAGAAATAAATTAAAACATTTTTTGTTTTTTTTGCAACAGGGTTTGAAAAGGGGTGTTAAAATTTCGAAGTGGAGCTATTATGTTGGGATCATATGAATGAGCGCTGTTTACACATTCTCAATCAATTTTTTCCTTTTTCGAGTTTTGATGAAAAATTTTTATACTTAATAAATTCTTTAAGATAGAAGTTTATGTAAAGATTACAGGAAAAATTAAACGATGTCTCTAAATAGCACATTTTTTCAGAAATCGGAACGAAACCCTCGGTGCGCGAGTCCGAGTCGCTCTTGACGGGTTTTTTGTTTCGGAATGAAAATGGTAATTACGCTTGTGGATGGGTTAAGGAGAAAATATGGCGTCTTGGTCTTTAGGTACCTGCATTAGTGAAAGTTTATATCGTAGCCTGAGTCTCATGAAAGCAAAAGTTTCTGTGTTAGTGCCGCGCGTTTGGCCTGTGACCTTTTCTACGCTTAGACAAACTTTATCACGGTATTCATAACGACCTTACATAAGGCTTCGTCGCAAAACTTTCACTAATATTTTCCTCGATAGCGTTTCAATGGGTTGATAATTTTATTAAAATTTTCCTTTTCCTCGATAAAGTTGAAAACTGCTCATAATATTACAAAAGTTTACCGTTTTTTTTATAAACCGACTTCTGAAAAAGGAGGAGGTTACCAAGTCGGATGTTTATATTTTTATTTTTTTATTTTATTTTAAGTACCAACCTTGTTTAAAACCAGGTAAATGGTTAAACTGATTGTAAAATGAAACTTTTGACAAATGTAAAGAGAGACGTCTCTGTCAGACAAGATGTCTAACTTATCTATTTTTCTGTGTTACGCTTTTCACATAGAAAATTAATTATAATTTCTGGATTTTTCCAATAACTTTTTATATTTCTAAGAACTTGCCTCGGAAAAGCCTTTGATGTTTTAAATTATTCATGTCAATTGGTTTATATAAAGTAAAGAACACGGGATGCTTTGAAGGCAGCCGATGTTAAAGCCTGAGAGGAAGATTAAAAAATATAATTTTAGGTTTTTTCTCCATTTATTTTGTCTCATAAAATATTCAGTTTTCGTAATTGAAGTATAGATACAGGTTTAAAAGGTACAGTACCGTATATTAATCGAGTTACTCTTGCGACTATAGGTACAAATATTAAAATTAATGTAAATATAAAAATACTAGTTCGTGTTTATTTTTACACTAGGTATTGAGTGTCGTAAAATTAAATATTTACCTACCCCCTTATTCATAAAAAAAACTAAAACGATCTTATTTTAGTTAAAATAGTCTTTCGAATTATGATTTGAGTTTGAAAGAAGAAGACAAAATACTATTTTAACTAAAATAGGTTTGTGGAGTGTTTTAGTTTTTTATGAATAAGTAGGTTATTCATGAAGTTTAATGTAGGATTTAATGAAATCTCTGAAAACTAGCTCACCTCCCGAAATAGCCCAATTTCGTTAAACATCGCTTAACCCCTCAAGTGTATGGCCCGGACCGCCCCCTGCGCCCCGCGTGATGCGCAAGTTTAGAAAACTTTTTGATTTTTGAGTAGGCCTTCAGAAAAACTGAGAAATCGGCAACTTATAGCCATTATCATGGTATATATTATACCTTCCTAGCTTCGTTATGAGTTTACCTAACTATTTATACTATTCAATAAACAAATAAAACTGACCTCATCTCGCAGTGATGAAATATGTTTTCACTTTTATAATTTTCACTCACATAACCATAAAACTTTATCACAATACATCGAATTCACACACATATTCACCAAAAAATCTTCATGACGATAACACAATAATGTGTAGGCAATGTTTACACATCTATTCCACTTAGAAACAATGTTCAACACTCCAAAAACGAATAAAAACTTTTTGTTTACGCAATGAAAATAAAAATGGCGCGTCACTTTGAAAATCACAGATGAATTTGTAAAAATTACGTTTCGTTAAATTTTAGTAGTGTTCCATTAAAATGTTATTAAAACTGGTCAAGTATGAATCGATTAATCGAATGACACAGCCAAATTGTGTTGAAAGTGAAAAGAAACGTAAAAAATACCATCGCCAATGAGAGCTGTGACGATGACGTAGTTATGCACACATGGGGTGCACGCGACATTTCGAGCACTTTCTCTTATGCACACATGGGGTGCAGTTGACACTTGAGGGGTTAATGGACTAAATCCTAAATAAATATCTTCTAAAGGTCGCAGAAACTATATCAGATATAGCTACTTACTGAGGTCTTTGCAGCTTAATAAGTTTGTTTACTGTCAATTAGGTATTTGTTCGATCTAAAATACTTTAAAAATACAGAAAACATTCTTGGCTGTAAATACCAGATTCTTTGACCATTCTGTTACATATACCTAATATTTGTATATACAGGGTGTAAGGGACAGCCCTCCGGAAACACACAGGGTGCATTCAGCTCCTCATTTTGAATCATATTCCGCCGGAAATTTTCTCAGCAAAATTTTCATTTTTTCAATTTTTTTTTCAGTTTAATTTTCATTATTTCAATGTAAAATTGCATTGTGTGTTCGCAGCACTCCATTTATGTAAAAAAAACTGCAAAAAAAAAACAGCGGAAAAAAAAAAAACCAGCAATGGATGTTGAAATACTCTAACCAACGACGCGTGAAATCAGCTGTTCACTTTCTATCTAGCTACAGAGTTCATCGAACTCACCGCATACCTATTACCTACCCCTCCCAACCAGTACTAGACGCTCCAATTTGTGCACAAAAACACAAATAAATCAGGTTTATTGGATTCCCTTAACGTTCCTGAAAAAAATTCATGTACCGGTCATCTTAGCATGACATACTGAATTCACCCTATCAGTTTGCGGACGGCTGTCCCTTACACCTGTATTACATAACTTGAGAATGACTACCGATTTCATTCATATTTTAAGTTTTCATAAACTTTGTAGAAGGTTCTTAAAGAAAAATTTAGAAAAATGCGCAGAAAATTGGAAAATTTCAGAAAACGTAACGACTATTTTAACTTCGCGCGTTCGGGTCAGCTAGCTTACAATATTATTTACTTAAATAGTTACTGCTTTTAAACTGAATAAATATTGGAAAATGCTTTCAATCAGTTCAACAAATAGGTAGGTACCTAATTCAGATGTTGAAATCACATTGAATAGTATTGTATTTGTAATAATAGACGATTCGATTCAGGGCATTTACCTAATTCCATTAAAAATGTTTGTTAGGTTTATTTGTTTCTTTAATTTGGTATCATACAGTCAAGTCTAGATCTAGGATATTGACCTTTACTGAGAAATCCTTATAAAACACAGGGTGTCAAATATTATTTGCTATCTAATGATTACTTGTAATATAGGCGACAAAGTAATGTATTAAGTTTAATTAAAAGCTCGCTGAAACTTAATTTGATATTTAATCAAGATTGACAGCTCTAAAATTCTTGAACTTGTAGTTGTTCACATATTACGCATATTAATTAGTACCTAAGTTCTTCTGTTGATAATGAAAATTACTTTTCCATTGCCAATTTACATAGACTTTTTACAAAGAAAGTTTGCCTAGGAACTCGGAAAATTGTTGGCACAAAAATGTATGTTCACTTCTTTTCCTCGTTAGAAAACTTCAGAGTTCGGAAGTAGGTATTCGCTATACATTAATGAGTAAACAATGGAATCGTTAAACAATGATGTTTGGTAAGTCTTCTGAACTTCGTCCTTGGCACTTATGAAGTTGTTATCGAAGTTATTTGTTACCTCGAGTAGTGGTGGAAGTCGTGGCTGGATCCTTCTCTCTCTGACTAAATTATATGCATTTTCTGGTAAACTCCTTATAACGTCATTCGATGTATTTACTAGAAATGAGAACTACGTAGGCATATATTTCCTTGTTAGTGCATGTATAAGGAAAATTTGTCAATGGGTAACGTTTTAATTACGTGACGTAGATATATGACGAGGACACGATTACATGTATAAATACATTTTCTACGAACTATATAAATAAGCATAGTTTAGGGTTATGATTTAAGGTTCTTTTTACGATGTGGGCTTGGGGTTTTCTGATGTCCAAGTCGTTTCGAGATATTTACGGTTAACCTGTTTCCTAGAATGAAAAAGAGAACAATAAGTATACATCGCTCGTTTTCGTGTCCCTGTTTCACTGTATGACGCACTGTCAGGAAAAAAAACAACAGAAGAAATGTATCGAATTAACAACGGGACAATTATTTTAATTCAAAACGATTCATAAATTATTGTAACCAATAAAAAACGCGCACTGCCCTTATCGCAAATTATTTGGCGCGACGCGCGACGTATGAAAAAGACAAGTTGCGCCGACACGACATGTCTTTTTCATACGTCGCGCCTAAACAGAAATTAATTTTGCAACAAAGTACTTAAGGGCGGCCAACCCGTTATACTTCTCATACAAACGCTCGTATGTGATTATGACGTTGTAACACATCTTTTTTTGAAATTTTTGAACTAATAGGTATCTTGTGCGCTATATTTAGGTTTCTACGAAAGCAAAAAATAAAAATTTGGAGAAACAAATTCAGTACAAGCATTCAAAAATCTGCTTTTTTGCACAAATTTTACCTGAACTTTGGCCGTTCATAATGTACTCATAAATTGTAAAAGTAAAGAAAACATTTTCTTGGAAACCTCGCACATGTAATGGAGATTCTAAATGACAAACATTTATTTCACAAACTTTTAACGCTTACTCAAAAACACGTATTTCCTGGAACAAGTTTTATGAAATTTCCGAACACTATTTTTCGTTCCATGTTATCGCGTTCTCACTTGCTCATTAGTAGTTCTCACTTACGCTGGATGAAACAACAAGCTTTTCTACCATGCTCGCGTTGACGATAGACGGACCGGGAAGGGTCCTCTTAAGGCGCGGTGCGGTACTCAATATTCTCAAAAATTTGTTTCTTGGATTGTCGAGTATGACGTAACGCAATGAAACTATCCGACGCAAAAAATACAGTGCACAGAGAAGTGTTTAAAGAAGAACTTTAACCGAATAGAATAGTACTTAAAAATAGTTTGATATTCCCAATAAAAAATTTGGAAGTTGCCCCACAAAAATAAACTTTGGCGTCGAACATCTCTGTATTTTCAGCGATCGCAACATTCTTTTTTTTAAGAATTTAATAGAATTAGCATTTTTTTATTAAACCGAACAATTATTTAATTTATTGTGTATATTCTGAATAATCTAAAGAAAACCGGGAAAATAAATGCACATTCGCAGCTTAGTCACATCTCGCCAACACAAATATTATTTTCAATTATCAACTTTATTTCAACCAGCTAATTAAAAATTACGCGGTTGTGTGCCGTTTAAAATCGTAGTCAGCGCCTTAATTTATAATTTTTTTTATACAATGCAGTCACACTTTATACCCAAACATCTATAATATCCAAAAAACACATTCCAACACACCCCTGCTGTCACCCCCACGGTCGTGTAAAGTAGTGTGTACGACAGTATGCAAATAACTGTAGAACGCGGGCAGGTGCGCGTGCGCCGCCCCCTCTTTCCCACGCGGCGGCGGCACACGTGGTCAGCAAACATGGGAATACTCTTACCCCGCGATAGTACTGTTTCATAAACAGTATAGCTTCGAATTAAGGGGTCTTAAAACGCTTGACTTCCCCCTGCAATTTTTAGGGTAGATTGTGTGACCACAAAAATGTGAAGAGCGTGCATTGGATCTACGAGCATTTTTAAATCAATTAATTGATATGTAACATTTTATTATTTAAGTCATTAAATCAGACGGATCTTATAAGATAATGACATACAATCATAGATTTCAGTCTTAGTGCTCAACAGATTTTTCCATTGGCTGTAGATAATTTAGGTAGTCTGCTCTTCTTCTTCTGACTGATAGCAAACCTTTGCACTACCCTTAATCGAACCGTAATTCAGTTAAATGCGGTTAACGTAAAATGATAAACTGGTACAGCCAGCAATAAAAGTCGATTATCACTTTTCTAAATCTTAATTATTAAGAAAAATCCTTCATTAAAATCGGAACAGATATAAATTTTAAAGAAAATTAACTGTTATCTAATAAATGAAGTGCTAAAAAGCTGGTTATCTAATTATTTTGTGTTAATTTAGATGATGTCAAAAAGTAGCAGTGTTAACCGACTTCTGTTGCTGACCGTACCACAATAAATGCAAATAACTGTAGTGTGTCTGTATTGGCGGCAGGTGCGCGTGCGCCGGACCCGCTTCCCACGCCGCGCAGTTAGCGTGCGGCAAGCAGGCAGTTCGCACGTGTGCACTTTGTTGCTTTACTGACTTACTGAATTATTGCTTTATAACTTTCACTTGGGAGTTTGTTTTTGCTTTAACAGCTTTGATGACGCAATTAAATAATAAAGTCTGATTGCAAAACTGTCAATCAAGCTAGAAGATTGTGGATTTTTTAAGCATGGGCAAAGCGAATCTCGTGATAATTCTTGAGGTTAGCTTTAAGCAGCAATTCGTCTACGATGGAGGTATAGACTTAGGGATCTCCAAGAATAATCTAGCGTAAACTTCAAAATATTATAGACTGTACATATAGGTAGGTACTTGGATTACTCTATGAAAAGCACTCGACGAAAAATTAAACACCCGTGAACGCAACGCTCATAAGCTGACATAAGATTAGTAGGTAGTAGAGAATATAGCTTTTATATATGTTTTATATAGAGGGCTTTTAAAAGACCGAGAGTCAGAGGCTTCTATACAACGTATGACATTTACGGGCTGATAATGTCTATTGCCTAAGTTATCTGTCAAACGTAAGTTGCATCCAACGTTCGCCTATCCTATCTTTGTTCCTATATAACTGGTCACTCAACTTACTCGGTAATATTATATACCTACCTTCACTTGAGCTCGTGTGTAGGCGTGCATTTACTCGTATCTTGAAAATCATGTATCATAAATATACCTACCATTAATATTATACACGTATTGCCTCACATTGCCATTATTAATACCTATCAACAGGATATTTCACCATCACGCGAGTCGAATCACGCGTATAAAGCACTCCATTTGAACAAGTTCATTATCAGTATTGATAATAGCAATACTATGAGAGGTGATAGCAATGTATGCAATGTTCGCACATTGTGGAGTGTCATCGTGAAAGTCTGTAAAACCAGTTCTAAATATAGTACCAGTGAAAATAGTTTTCTTAATAGACCATGAGTAGGTAACTCATGGTCTATTAAGAATGTCTAGGTCTATTGAAGTACATTTTGATACAAGTGGAGAACGTTTGTTATTGCATTCGAGGCGGAATTAACACCCGAGCCGTAGGCGAGGTTGTTTTTGACCCGATAACTGCAATAACAAATATCCACGAGTATCAAACGACGTTTCAACGTTCAATATAGGTACTTTTGAAGAAATAAAATAAAATAACGGAAAATATTTTTGTCATGAATTATTAGGAAACTATGATTTAAATTTTCTTCTTTTTTTTCGCGCTTTGCTTTCGCCAGGTTGAAGGAGAAACAAAGGTATAAAACCGATAAACAGCCTAATATGAAAAATAGAAAATTCAAATATTTTCGAGTTTAGAACACAAATAAATGTTAATTTGTTCATAAACGTTTTTTTTTAATTGTAATAATCACAGTGTTTGATGATATTCTATTTATAAACATTATTTAAATATTCAAAAAATATTAACACCGTAAAGACGCATGTACCTCTTTGCCGAGATTAAAAAAAAAACATTCACCTCCGAATAGAGAGTTGTGAATAGAGGCATTGAACAAATTTGGACTAAGTATAGGTATAAGTTATCTGTGGCATTTTTTATCCCCGCACACGTGCGGGAAAATTAAAAAATCGCACGCGTGTGAAATACATTGCATTGTGAACCTAATCGTAGTGCGATATGAACCAGTTTTCGAGGAAGTGTATTGAAAATATATTTTCAGCCTATTGTTAACCTATCTAACTCGACTTGCATTGGTATTGGAACCCACTTTCTTTACATCTTAACTTATATTGTTACCTGTTACATGGGAGTTAAACATAACTGGTGAAATGTGGGGTGTAGTATAGGTACGGCCAGCAACAGAAGTCGGTTAACACTGCTACTTTTTGATATCATCTAAATTAACACAAAATGATACGATAACCTGCTTTTTAGCATTTCATATGTTAGATAAGAGTTAATTTTCTTTAACATTTACATCTGTTCCGATTTGAATGAAGTATTTTTCTCAATAACTAAGATTTAGAAAAATCAAGTGTTAATCGAATTTTGTTGCTGTACACCTCTGCTTACATCCTTCAGGGAAACAGGCGTATTGATATGTTATGTATTTATAAACTTTGTGTAGCTGAGAACGATCGTAGTAGTATACGTTATCTTAATAATTATAAGTAACAAGGTTGGTAAAATGAAAATCGCGGCAACCATTCTTTGCAAATTAGGTACGTCTAATATTTGCTGAATTTATCAAACAGCGGTAGCTGATAGACCAGATTTTAATTAGGGCCAAGGTAATTGTGTTATCATAACAAAACATCTCTTTCGCAGAAAGACACCGTTTTTTGATAAACAAACTGCTAAGTAACTATTAGCAAAATGTGGGAGTACTAAAGGTACCTACACCTCTGCCTAATCCTTCGAGGACAAACAGGCGTGAAATTAGGTAGTTACTTCGAGGATAATGGTCAAGAAAATGCTAGGGTTCAATAGGAAACAAGACATGAACTCATTAGTGAAGAAAAGAGAGTACGTGTATGGAGAAGAGTTTCACGTAGCTCATCATATGCCTAGCCTTTTCGGTTGGCTTCCAGTCTAACCGGATGCAGCTTAGTACCAGTATTTTACATGGAGCGACTGCCTATCTGACCTCCACAACCCAGTTACTGGGTAATACGATACCCGTTGGTAAGACTGGTTGTTAGACTTTCGGGCTTCTGACGACCCATAACGACTGTCAAAGTTCCATAAATGACAGCCGGGACCAACGGCTTAGCGTGCTTTCTGAGGCACAGAGGCGTCTCGGTAGGTAAAGATGGTCACCCATCCACGGACCAACCCCGGCAAGCGTAGCTTAACCTGATGGATCGACCCATGTGGCTGTTATTACTTAGCCACGAGCTCCTCTATTAGGTATACTATACTATTTAGTCACCCACTACGATTCCATTGAGCATATGCGTAACCATGCCCAGCGTCGAATTAGAATGAACTATTTAGTGGCTATTAGATTAGGTACTCGGAAAACCTTCAAGAAAATATTATGAACAATTATTCGTTACTATTGTTAATGGCTTTTCAGTCCAACAATTCAACACAATTCCAACATACGTAAATAGCAATACTTCTGTGACTACCTTCTCAATATTTTAACTAAGTGTGAAATATTTAGTTGTGAATTCACAAAGGAGACTTTTGTTTATATATCTGAAATTTTGAGTACCTATCGATCCACTTCATTATTTTCTATTAATTGTTCCTTCATTCGGTTTCTTCACTATTATCTATTAATTGTTTTATTTACTTAATCACTGCAGGAAATTACAGTTTGTAATTCGTCATCATTGCTGACATCACTATCGGTACAATTTACCCGAAAGTTAAACAAACATTGTGTGTCATTGAGCGAATCATTTACCGGTAAATTGTACTTATTCATTTTATATTACCTATTGCAAAAAAATCTATTCAATTCAATACTAACAGCATTCAGATACAAGAGACAACATGCATATCTGTACTAGAAATTGTTATCATTTTACAAAACAAGTAAAAACTAGTTTTTATTAAATAAAGTAAGGCGTATTTGCTCCATCGGGTATGTTTATGATAAGCATAACAACTCATGTCATAATCATAAGAAAGAAAATATTCACATAAACCTTATCTTGTTAATTATCTCATTGTCACCAAAACAAGATTCACCTTAATTTCTCGAAGCCCTGAGAATAATTTCCATACGTAGCTAATTCTCTTCAAATGCTATTATCTCAGTCTGCAGCCTTATCACTAACAAATATTAGGGCAGCCATCTCTCTTAGTGATAGCCAATTGCCCTAATTTAACTATCTGTAACGAGCATTAAGTACCTACTTATTTATTAATGCTCGCGCTACATTACGATTAGTTATTTCTGACCTGCTCTAGAAATTGTGAGTTGTGGAATATGTCAGTTTCGCGAAAAAGTAGTGTTTCAAAATAGTCACTCAATGACTATGAGCACACCACACTGTGCCTACACATTATATCAACATCAAGACTGACTAATATTGCTGAAAAGGGAGCTTTGTTATACTCACCTCTAGTCCATAAAAAGTAAAATTAACTCCTTGACTTTCATCTTCCAATTAAAAAATAATAATTAAAGTACCAGGCATCCATAAATAATATAATATGTATTTAAAATATCGGGCATCATCAAGAAGTAAAGGTCCATTTTCTTTACAAAAATTTCTTTTCATTTCTCCTTTCGCAGGTCTGCTGGAAGAAATTTCTTTAGAAATAAGCAGTACCTTTGTACTCCTATATAAGTATCATGTATATTTATCTATTTTTCTGTGTGTACATAAATTGTAAAATAAATAAATAAATAATAAATAAAAATCGGTCCTAAGCAACGGATCAACTAAACACGCGCGCAAAAAGACCATATTAACAACTAATTATTATAAACACGTGTTGACTATCATTGTCATATCACACGCGAGTTCACCCCCCGGGGATGTAACGCGTCATACATAGATATTACCTAATATACACGTCGGTACATACGCGGAATGTTATCACTTTATCAGTCGTGCCCTAAGTGACGCTTAGTTGGACATTTATCTATCTATTGGATGTTAGTGAGGTCGGATAATGATGATGTGTATACTTTAGATACTTAGGTTCAAATTCTTTTTTATGATCGGCGATTATCGATACTAATTATTGACATAAATAGTAGACAAATCCCATTCATTGCTTTTAGGAATTGCTATTTTAATTTCTCCAAAAGATTTGCTAGTTCATTTTTACGTGTCGTTTTTTTTTTCCTTTTCAGTTTTAATAAAACTTGAAAGACTCTAAAGCGACGGAGGGTCGGCATATTTGAGTTACTTTGCTTACTAATTGCAGACGAAACGACTGTAGTATCATTAGCATAATATAGTATTTATGCCGTCTGCGTAGGTGGAATATTGAAGGTCATGTCATGTCAGTTACTGCCGTCTGGGCAGTGCATGTACCCAGTTCCAAAAGTTTAAAAAGAGATCGCTTTATTTGCCAATAATTCGACATTAAAAGGGTCGTTCTGGGGTCTATTTGATTTGAAAGGATGAAGGTTGCAATATTGGCTTATGGTTTGAGAGTCTGGAAATGTTACGATTGGAAAATGGTTATGAATCGGAATAGGTATTTCTTAGGTACTGAATAGCTTGCAACTTACTGGTTGGTAGGAACCATTTTCGTTATATAATTTATGAGGTTACTTTTGTATAGATATGTACATACTCATAGTTCCTAAAACATCTTCTTTTGAGAAACATTTGATCCGCATATCGACTGAACATTAATTGAAAATGAACCACTCGACCGCACTAATCCGTATCTGGTTGCTCTCACTTTGCGGTATACTTACCTACTAATTAGCAAAACTTGCCCTTAGCAAGTAATTCTTACCGTGTAAACAATCGCGGCAAGCTCACTCTCGCAAGTTTTCTAAGTATGAATTGCTTGCGGAAGTCAACTTCTGCAAGTTTTGTTGCTAATGTAAACTTCGCTACCTAAACTTGAAATATTCGTATACTACTATAATGAAAGTCGACCCCGACATAGTAAAGGCTTGAATGATAATAAAATGATACTATGGTGATATATTTAGTCACAAGGACATAATTTGGAGTGGTAACTAATACGCGATAAGTTTATTGATAAGTCGATAATATTATAAAGTCGGCATTGTGTCTTGTCGCCGCCTCCAGCCAGTAATGGCGTATACATTTTGGTCTAATTATGTACTTAGCTTGAATTTGTGTGCCATTAAACTTATGAGTTATACGAGCCACGTGTTTCAAGGATAGGAAACTCTATGATTTATTAGAAGTGTAAATAAATTAAGTTCATCATTATGATTTACTCAAGAGTAAATACCAAAAGCAGATACAGTGCTAATGTACCAAAATGGAGCCATTGAAATAGGACATATAACCCAATTAACATTTATATCCTTCATTTGAAGTGCTCCTCGTCACAATTATGTCAATGAATACCCAACTAACCCATATCTCTCTTTGCAGGCCTTCAAACTGTTCAAGCGGAACAAGAGCCGCAAAAACACACGGAACCGGATCTCGCCGGAGCTGTCGCGCTCCCCCTCGTTCAGCGGGACCGTCGACGCACGCGCAGACATCGACATACAACGCTTCTGTGGCTGCCGCACCTCGCTGCCACCCCTACACATCTCCAACAATGAATCATACGAGAATACTTCTTACTACAGCAGCTACAACAGTTATAATAGCTCGAGGATTGACAGCTTAGAGTCTTATGGTACCAACGAATCCAACAGTGGCAGCAATCGTTCAGACTCTGCCTACGACTCAGCCAGGTCCAGCCCTGAACACGCCAGGGTCTGCTATGCTACCGTCACGTACTTCAATGTCAATGACAGCGAAGACAGCAGCAGCATCCGCACTGAGTACACTCTCCTCGATGACGCTGAGGCCGACCGAATGGCTGATCTCGATGACATGGAAGGACACATGGACGAAGATGAACGAACACAGAACATGATTAACGAGAGCATCGAACTAGTTAGCACATTATGAACTGAATGCGAAGGACATTGTTTTAGATTGTAATATTGTACTTTAGTTAGGCAAGTTAGGGAAGCGTTTTATTCTGAATTTGGAAGCGTGTGTGATATTCGGTGCGTGGTCGAAATTATTCAGTTATGTTAGGAGGACTATGAATTAATCATATAATCGTAACTAGTGACTTTTTCCACGTGTATATTTATATCTTTAATAATCTGGCAACTATAAGCTATCCGGTAGATCTTAAGGTTTCATGGAAAGTAGTTTTTGGGGATTTTGTATCAGATTTTTCACTTTCTACAGAAACAAAAGGAACTGTGAAAAAATCCTGTTGAAAGTCTCCAACGCATTGACATAACTGACCAATCAGTTTTCAGTAAAAGCCTTTATCATTGACCAATCAGAGAAGCTACAGCACTTTGCTCCGTGACGATATTATTGAAACATTTCCTTCAGTCGATATTTCTCCCTGAAGCGTTTTCGTGACTAGATATTGGAAGCGGAAAATGTGTAATCTTATTGAGTTTTGAAGTCTTTTAGATTTATTTATATATTTTTGAATGAAACAGACTTTTAAGTATTTGATTTTGAAAAAGAAATCTAATCATTATTTTCTTTTAATTCGTAGAAAAAGTTCATACTTACTTTATAAAGAAGTATTTCAATAATTTTAGACATTGCTTTATGTTTGGTTGTCAAGACCTTTGGTTGGGTATTGTAATACACTATATGACTCAAGTTTCTTGTACCAATACCTAGCTTAACATCCAAGCGTCTTTTGGTAATATCCGCTGATCCTCGAATTAACTTCAACAAGACAAAATAAAACTTTTGATTGGAGCGGCTGGAGTTATAATCTTGTTCCCAGTTCCCAACATTTATTCACGTCATGATTTTAATTAATTTTGAGTTTAAGTACCTATAAGTTGTGATTATGAGAGTTTGGAATATTATAAGCTGTAACCAAATGGAGGATGGGGAGAAACCACAAGAACGAAGAAATTCAGGTTTATAATAATAAATAATAAATAAATATTTTTGGACATTTCACACAACGCCATCTAGTCCCAAGCTAAGCAACCTAATGCTTGTGTTATGGTAACGAGATGGCTGATAAACTACTTATATACAATTATTTTTTTTTGTAAATACATACATATTATAGATAGAAAAACACCCAGACTCGAAACAAATACTTGTAGGTCGTACAAATATTTGTTCCGTGCGGGAATCGAACCCGCGACATGCTGAGCAGCAGTCAATCGCTCAACCACTGCGCCAACCGTGTCACCGTGTTTATCTATCTCATAAACCTGAATTTCTGCGTTCTTGTGGTTTCTGTTTCATAAGCATAACATAACACGACCCGTTTCTCCGAGGGGTTAGGCAGAAGTGTAGGTACCTGTAGTACACCCACATTTCGCAAATTATCTACTTCAATTTGGATAATATAATATGAAATATTTTTTTAACGATAAATTAATGAAATACTCACTGTATATCGTGTCAATGTAGTGGTTTAGAAAATAAATAGTTCAGATATTATGAAACATTTATCAAAGCTGTGTTTCTGAAACTGTAAATTGCTTTCACTGTAAATATTGATCGTGATATTCAACAAACTATTGATTATATTGACTGTGGCCCTGTTTATTTGTAGTCTTCATGTATACCGACTATTAATTGAAATTATAGTCAATGTTTTATTGATTTTGAGGTCTTTAAAGACTTTTAAGGTTCATAATTTAAGTTCTAAAGGTCTCTGAGATTCCTAATGGTCGTTTAGTAATTGAATAACCTTTTAAAGCCTATTACTGACCTTCTGTGGACGTAAGCATGTCCCAACAATCAACGCGATAGGAAAGCGGATTGGTCATTACAAAATGGAAGTCGGTCAATCGGCTTACAGAAATGAATATTAAAATCAGTTCTTCTGAGCAAAGCTTAAGGAAAATAATTTATGTAAGACGATAAACATTTAATATTTTCCTACATATTGCAGAGTTCGCTAGTTATATTTAAGGCGAGTATAGTTACTAACAGATCGCCACCAGCACCCTAATTGCGTAACACATTACCAATCGGAGTTGGTTTCATTTTGACAGGTCAACAATATTCATTGACGAGTAGACAAATTTTTCGAACATTTATGAAGCAATAGGTTAGCAATTTGTTTCAAAATGAAACTAACTCGGGAGATATGGAACATTTTGAAATTCCCTATGCACACATTTTTAGTTAGGTGAGGTACAATTTTTTGTATTAAAAAAATCAACACTACACCTCCTAAGTAGATTCGAAGTTATAGAAGTTAACGCCAAAAACAGCCGTTTTTGTGCATAGGACATTTAAAAATGTTCCACATCTCCAGACTTATTAATTTCTCTATGGTGTTGCTGTTAGAAGCTATACACTACTGCCGAAATATCTTGGTGAGTCTGAACATAGCCACTATGCACTTACGCGCATGTTCTCTCACTCACATTTACCTCATGTCACCATGTGGTTCCTAAAAAATATTGCCAAGATAAGTCGGCGGTACTGTCCTCGCCTTAAGTTCCATGTACTAGATGGGGCGAGAACTGTCTAGTAATGTTTTGCACTGTGCAGTTTTAACCACTCTCACTGGTCGAGTGATTGTTAATTTAATACGACATATTATCTAGGATATGATTAGATAATGAAAATATTGTCAAAAAAGTCCTTTATGTGAATGTACCCGCAATTCTCCTTGTCTCCTTCAAGTGTTTACCAAAGTAAATGTGATACTATAAGATTACGTATGTAAGTTTAAGATATTATGATTATTTAGTCAGCTGATCTCAATGGTGTAAATTTTAACTTAAGTAGATTGCGTCAGAGTCTACTTTGCTATGCAGAGTAGTGATTAAGATCAGAAGCAACATGTTTTTACGAGCTGCTGTGACGCACAGAGTACCTAATGTATGTTAAAACATTAACAAATACCTACATTTTCGTAATAAATTATAATAAATAAAATTTAAATTTTTAATTATGGCATTTTTCTATTTTTTCCTCAGCCTTTTAATGTTCTTAAAGTTAATAACGGTTTTAATGGGGTTTGGGATTTAAAAATAGATACAATACACATACCTTACCTACATATTTCCCCAGTTATTTATAATTGATTGATTGATTTAATAATAATAATAATAATAACGTTTCTTTGGCCGCCTGAATAAAGTTTTGAATAGTCTTTTATCAGGCGGAAACAAGGTGCGTGCCTTCAACGGTTGGGTCATGCCGGTTTTGATGTACTCTTTCGGCATACTCAAATGGACTCAGACGGAACTTGACGCCCTGGATATGAGGGTCCGCACACTGCTGACCGCAAATCGGATGCATCACCCACGGTCATCGGTGATGAGACTGTATATCCCGCGGAAATGCGGAGGTCGTGGCTTCTTAAATGCTAAGACCCTGCACAACCGTGAGGTATGCAGTCTCAGGGAATACTTCCTAGAAGCCGACGTGGGGATGCACCGAGATGTGGTCTCAGTAGATAAGGGCCTCACCCCGCTCTCCTTAGCTAACGAGAACTGGCGCAAACCTGTAGTATTAGATACTAATGACCGCAGGGAGGTATGGCAGAGCAAAGAGCTTCACGGGCGCTTTTACCGGGCCCTACATGGGCCCGATGTAGACTTCTTAGCGTCCGTATCCTGGTTGCGATTCGGTGATCTGTTTGGGGAAACCGAAGGTTTTGTCTTTGCGATTATGGACGAAGTTATGATGACGAACAACTACCGGAAATATATTGTGAAGGACGGCACGGTTGACATCTGTCGGGCATGTCACCGTCCGGGGGAATCAATCCGTCACATTATTTCTGGCTGTTCTCGTCTGGCTAACGGAGACTACTTGCATAGGCACAACCTTGTAGCCAGGATTATCCATCAGCAACTTGCTCTGAAATACAGTCTTGTTGAATCAGAAGTACCATACTATAGGTATGTGCCCGACCCAGTTCTCGAAAATGGCAATATCACGTTGTATTGGGATCGGTCTATCATCACTGACAGGACTATTGTTGCCAATAAACCTGACATAGTGGTGATAGATCGATTAGAGCGTCGCACGATGATTGTTGATATAGCGGTACCGCATGATGAGAACCTCGTGAAAGCCGAAAAAGATAAGCAAATTAAGTATCTTGACCTGGCTCGCGAGGTTGTCGACATGTGGGATGTGGATACAGCAATCATTGTGCCGATAGTCGTGACGGCCAATGGCTTAATAGCCAAGAGCCTCGATCAACACCTGAGGAGGCTCTCGTTAGGCGGCTGGATCAAGGGCTTGATGCAGAAAGCGGTACTTCTGGACACGGCGCGTATCGTTAGGAGGTTCCTCTCTCAGCAGCCCTGACCGCCGGTAGCTTGGACCCTGTTCCCGATACCGGTGGGCTACTATTTTTTATATTTTTAAATGTTTTTTTTTATTTTTGTTTTTATAAAAATATTTAAAAATGTAAATGATATGTACTTATATAAATGAAATAAAGGAAATAATAATAATAAAATTTATTCAAAAATAAAAATTGGTAAAATAAAGTACAGTATAAATCTTAGAAATAATGTAGTTATTTATAATTGCCATACTATTGCAGTATTGCTTTAGAGACACAAATCCAGACTTCGAGCCTCAGAATTTTCTATACTAGTACGTAAATATAAAAAGGAAGTCAAGGTTACCCAAAAATAACGGTTCATGCATGAACCGTTATTTTTGAGTAAATTGGACAACTTTGGCGTTCTTAGCCGGCGTACCCACGAGCGTAGGTAATAAAATCGCGGCGGGATTTTATCGCGCACTGGATTTTCAACTCTCGTAGTTGTGCCGAGTGTTGACTTGTTGAGAATCCTACCTAACAAAAACAGAGTGCATCCCAGCGCGACGAAAAACACACTGTTGGATTTTCAACTCCCGGCGCTAAGCAGAGAGTTGAAAATCCAGTGCGCGATAAAATCTCGCCGCGATTTTATTACGCTCGTGGAAACGCGGACTTATTCTGAGAAACTAAAAGACTTTGACTTATTGAGTGGTGGAAAGTAGCTGTTAGTAAGTGACTATACTAATAGCTACTCTCCACCACTCCACACGAGCTCGAGAAAATACAGTCGCGCGTTTTATGAAATACTTGCTTCGGAATTTTGGCTTTATTTATATTGATATTAAAATTGTACAAAGCGCGGCTGCTATGGATAGTCCTTATCAGCCGCGCTTTTCACAACTTTTTCCGAATTCCGAAGCAAGTTTTTCATAAAATGCGCGGCTGCATTTTTGCGAGCTCGTGAACAAGCAACACAAACAAAGCAACACACACAAAGCAAACAGAAGCAAACACTACTGTACAAAAGCAAATGAAATTAAAAATATAAGAATAAGAACATTTATTTTCACATAAAATTACAATCAGGTGAAAATTGAATATATAATAATATTTCTTAAACATGGACCTAAAAAAAAAGGTGGACGCCGTCTCCTTTAACAATAACTGAAGCACCCATAGTAAGTCAGTGCGCTAATGTCTACAAGCCAGCACGCACACATTCACACCATAGTAAGTCTACCGGCCGCCATTACGTTACACGAGCGACGACGTCTTTGCAGGTACTCAAATCACGCACACATAGATCGGTAGGGTGCTTCACTTTCGATATGCGTGGTGCGGAGTCCATCTTTTTTTATAAGTCTATGTTCTTAAATAGTCTTTTAGTCCATAGCGGCCTCAGAATTTTGAAATATGTATGGAATAGCTATAAAAAAATCCCATTAAAAATCACAAAACTACAAAAAACTCTCTCAGAATTAGGTGGGTAGTTCTTCGAGGTTCCTCAAAACGCGGTCACACGGTCTTAATTCCTAACCTATGAAATATTCAGTCTTAGGACCAAATACAGATTACTCTTTGTTTATTTATGTGTACAATTTCAACAATAAACATCTAAAATTATTTATAATATTTATTTTTAAAAATATCTAGTGTCCAAAACGGGAGCAAAATAGGTGTTCTTCGCGCGTCACACTCTGTTCGCGCTCACGGAAAACTTTGATAACTTTTGTATTCTATTCATAAGCATATATTGTAATACATCAAATTGATCGATGTACAATAGTTAATAGGCATTATGTCTCTGTCACACGATTTTCCTACTTTCGCGAGGGCGCAACAAAACTGCACCTATCTTCCAAGAGGGGCAACTTGTCGCTACACTTTTTAGTTGCGCGGACGCTCAGTAGTGTCCCGGCATCAGTGGGGGAGACAAATACATTAATTGCTTATAAACAAAAAAAATATGAGATAAGTTAACCTTTGAATATTTTCAAGTAGCCTTGGTCAAGAAACTTTCATGCGCAAATTTTGAAGGATAATGTTTACAATTTTCCAACTCATTTTGAATGAAGGAATAAGATAGATCTTCGAGATTATTCCTAAGTACTTTGTTCGTTAATTTACCTGTAACTTTAATAGTAATTCTCAAAAATGTGAAATTTTCGTAACTATCGTGGCACAACTTTCGTGGTTATTTGTCCACGAAAGTCAGCTAGCGCACCATGAAAAGTTTATATCTCCATTAAATAATGACTTCGGATGTTTTGTGACGCCGCTGATGCATTAACTCGATTGTCGCGAATCTCAAAATAAAGGTGTTATGTATTTGTATAAGTATTTATGCGTGTACGAGTATGTGCTTCAATTTTTTTCTTGTAACGACTCGTAGTATGTGTTTCTGTTTGTATGTTTTCTCGTAGCCAAATTAACAGCTTACTTCACCTCAACCTGTGCTGTTTAGCCAATGGGCTAATTGACATTAAGAAAATACCTTATGAATTTTATTATGTAGAGTGCTTGTCAGACAAAAGTATAAAAAAAACCCATTCTTAAGGCCCTCCAGAAGCTGTTTGATTCCGTCATACTCGAGGGCAAAACGCCGCAGGCATGGTACAGAGCTGTGGTGGTATTATTCTTTAAGAAGGGCGATAATGTTCTTCTTAAGAATTACAGTCCCATCTCACTTCTGAGCCATGTCTATAAGCTGCTTTCAAGAGTCATCACGATCTGTTTCGCACGCAGGTTTGATGACTTCCAGCCTCCCGAACAAGCCGGATTCCGTAAAGGCTATAGCACTATAGACTACATACGTATACGCTGCGACATGTTATACAGAAGACTGAAGCCTCCGATTCGATTAAAGCATGGGCTGTACTGCAGTCTCGACTATCGGTATATTGAGGTGCTGAAGTGCCTGTAACGAAAACGCCAGTATGTCAGTCCGACTCCAGGAACGGACCTCGAAACCTATCCTTCTGGCGAGGGGGAGACAGAGAGGTTATCTCTCCGAAACTGTTCACCGCTGCACTGGAGGATGTCTTCAAGGTTCTGGACTGGAAAGGGCTAGGGATCAATGGCGAGTACGTCACTCACTTTTGGTTTGCAGACGATATACTAGGCATGGCTGAGACTATGGAGGGACTCAGTACACTGCTCGATGACCTCAGTAGAGCTTCCGAAAGAGTCGGTCTTAAAATGAATGGATAAGACAAATTACATCTCAAATGCCCATGTAGCACCTACTCTCATGGAGATCGGAGACACTACACTGTAGGTTGTGGACGAGTATCTAGGACAAACTGTCTAGTTAGGTAGGTCCAACTTGAAGAAAGAGGTCAATCGTTGAATCCGACTCGGCTGGGCAGCGTTCAGGAAGCTTCGCAATATCTTCTCGTCTCACATACCATAGTATCTCAAGACGAAAGTCTTCGACCAGTACGTGTTGCCAGTAAAGACCTTGGCACTGAAACGTAGTCGCTCATAATGGGCCTTATGAGAAGGCTGAAAGTCACCCAAAGGGCAATGGCGAGGGCTAAGCTTGGAATTTTCCTATGTGATCAAATCAAAAATGAAGAGAGCCGCAGTAGAACGAAGGTAACCGACATAGCCCGAAGAATTGCTTAACTTAAGTGGCTTAGGTGTTCTTCGAGCAATGTGCCCTGCACATTGCTCGAAGAACAGATGGCCGATGGGGCCAAAATGTTCTAGAGTGGCGGCCGCGTACTGGAAGACGTAACGTTGGAAGGCTTCCCACAAGTTGGACAGATGACCTTGTAAAGGCCGCAGGAATCTGCTGGATTCGGGAAGCACAGAACCGGTCGAAATGGCGGTGCTTAGGGGAGGCCTATGTCCAACAGTGGACGTCTTTCGGCTGAAATGATGATGATGATAATGATGTAAATTTTACAGTTTAATTACTGGACCAAAGCTAAATTAGCAACCAAAATTACTAATAAGTAATAATAAGCTGATCTCAAAACACTATGTTGATCTCAAATACAAGTTGATTCATAAATAATAAGTATTTCATTTTTTAAACTTCAATCCACAGGAAATTTATGAAAAAATAAGGATTTAAAACTGTATTTTGCTTACAGAAAATACGTTTGTAACTTTTGTGGCGTCTTTCGTAACTTTCGTGGGAACCGAAATTTCAAAATAGAATATCTCTGTACTTTATGCACCGATTTACATATAATCAAAATTGCACTTATTATTTTTAGAGCATCTTAAATGTGTGTCCATTTATTTGAAGATTACTCTAAAAAAAAAATTCGCCACGAAAGCTACGCGGAGAATACTTTTTGAAGAACTACTCAGGTATCTGTAAATTTCTCCTTACTATAAAATTTATACCAGAATAAACGTTAGTTCCTATGAAATTAAAATTTCATAACATAAACAAAAAACAATATAAATATAAGACTCAAAATAACGTAATTACGAATGCCAAATTGCTACATAATGCGATACGTCGCCGTGGTTCAATATACCTAATCAGTCAAGACGTAATTTTGTGATAGGGCTCTTAATATTTATATTTATTTATATAGGATCTCCAACAAAAGATATACACAATACATGAAACATAAATATAGAAATAAAAAAAATATATCCTTTAATTAAGGCGAAAGCGCCAGGATAGCCCGCGAAATTCAAAATTTCTTACGTTTTTACCAATTTGTAGGTCAGTGTGAGCTTGTATGTTGATTAAAATATGATTCGCGGCCGTAGCTAATATGGCTTTACAGAATTATAATAATTAGAATCAGCAATACAGCTCCATAAGTTAGCATTTATCTCAAACCTCATGATTTCAGAAATCGCTAGATTTGAGATAAATGCTAACTTATGGAGTTGTATTACTGATTCTAATGATTATAATTCTGTAAAACCATATTAGCTACCACCGCGAATCATATTTTAATCAACATACAAGCTCACACTGACCTACAAATTGCAAAGAACGTTAGAAATTATGAATTTCGCGGGCTACCCTGGCGCATCAACCTTAAGGTATAAGAACAAGTTAACAACGAGTCAACATGTTCGAAAATTATTTACTATCATTACTGAATCCTAGAAGCTGCTACAAAAAGTTCTGAAAAAGGTACTAGCAACTGGTCCTCTCGAAGACCACTAACATAGCATAGATAGACTATCCAAAACCCGGTAATAGATACCTACCTGTACTCACAACAAATCAGGTCAGTGACCTACCGTGAGGCAGCTGCCACTGACCTGTCCTACATACTGGATGGGACTGACATCCTGGTATGTCCTACATTTGCCAGCCAGCCCTGTAACCTACTTCTAGTACCGGGGATCATAGCTTTGTCCTATCTAGTTCGAATTTAATTCAATAAGGTTTGGAAATGTAGGTGAAGGGAACAGTTAACAATTATTGAGTGATTGAATTGATTTTTCTGCCATACAGTGTGAGTCTTCGTAATGTGCACAAACTGCAGGATGTGGTGCAGACCATCAAATTGAACAACTTTTTCCCGGGAACCAACATCGTAATCATAAAAAAAAAACAGTCGTCCCCTACATTTGGCCAAGTTAGGCATTGAAATTTTGTAAGGGACGACTGTTTTTTTTCCACGATTACGATGTTGGTCGCCGGGAAAAAGTTGTTCAGTTTGATGGTCTCCACCACATCCTCCAGTTTGTCCACATTATGAAGACTCCCTCTGTATGGCAGAAAAATCAATTCAATCACTCAATAATTGTTAACTGTTCCCTTCACCTACATTTCCAAACCTTATTGAATTAAATTCGAATATTTTTTTTGTATTTTGCTGACGTAAATACTCAACTTTAGGGATATCAAACTGTAGTGGAGTAGGATAATAAATGTTCTGGAGTGTTGGACGTCATGCAGAAAAGTTTACGACACATCGCACATTCAACTTGCAGAGTTTTGCAGATGTTTAGTAGGTATCCAAGTACCATAATGTGTTGTCTTGAAATGTCTAAAGTTCGTGAACTAACAAATAAAGTAAAGAATCGATTTTTCGTTCAAAGTCATAAATACAGCAGCAGGTGAAGTTACTACAAACTGTAAAATTTTCTCATTCGATTTGGAACTTAACCGTCTAGATTTTAAGGTTTAAAATCATTTGGAGAAATTTGACAGTTTGGATAACCTGATTGTGTTGTTGTCTGTAACTAATGATAATGACACATGGGACAGATGCTGTTGGTGTTAGTGGCTGCAAAACTAGATTCTGTAAAGCTATTCAATGAGTATTGTGAATGGTTTTGCGAAGTTTGGCACAAAACGGGTTGATGGTAAACTGTTGATTTTGCTTTTTGAGACATTAGCACAGATTAATACAGATGGGACACTCCGCAAAATCATTTAAATAAAAATTACTCTTGCTACGAGACAATAAAGTGGAATTCAGGTCGCACAACACTTATTAGCTAGGTACAGTTAATTCAACTACAAGTTGCCTCTCTATCGCGTAACTCTTATAACTTCTGACCTACTGAATTAGCCCCGCGGACGGGGCCCGCCGCGTACTTGTAGCTCCATACAGTACGGCCGACGTATCTTGGCGAGTCTGAACATAGGTACTAGGAACTTTCGCTCATGTTCTCTCACTCACACTCGTCTCATGTCACCATTTGGGTCTTTAAAAATGTTACTGCGTAGCCTTCTGCGCGAAGTCCAGACTCGCCAAGATACGTCGGCCTTATTGTACCTAAACTGCGGAGTGTCCCATCTGTATTAATCTGTGCTAATGTCTCAAAAAGCAAAATCAACAGTTTACCAATCAATCTGCCTAGCCTTTTCCCAACTATGTTGGGGTCGGCTTCCAGTCTAACCGGATGCAGCTGAATACCAGTATTTTACATGGAGCGACTGCCTGTCTGACCTCCACAACCCAGTAACTGGGTAATACGATACCCCTTGGTAAGACTGGTTGTCAGACTTTCGAGCTTCTGACGACCCGTAACGACTGTCAAAGATCCACGAATAACAGCCGGGACCAACGGCTTAACGTGCTTTCCGAGGCACGGAGGAATCTCGATATGTAAAGATGGTCACCCATCCACTGACCAACCCCGGCAAGCGTAGCTTAACCTGACGGATCGACCCGTGCGGCTGTTATTACTTAGCCACGAGCTCCCAAAATCAACAGTTTACCATCAACCCGTTTTGTGCCCAAACTTCGCAAAACCATTCACAATACTCATTGAATAGCTTTACAGAATCTAGTTTTGCAGCTATTAACACCAATTACGATATTGTCAAGTCCCGACACAATGGCGCGGCCGGTAGGGGGCGCCACAGGGCACAATAGGCCCCAACGTGCGGTAATAGGCTCAACAAACAGGTTCCCGAGAACTAATGGACGTATTGGGTTTCACTCAGCGGAAGAGGAAACATTGATCACATTAGTGTTTGGTAAATAATTAAGAAGTAGGTAAGTTTATCTATCTGCCTAGCCTTTTCCCAACTATGTTGGGGTCGGCTTACAGTCTAACCGGATGCAGCTGAATACCAGTATTTTACATGGAGCGACTGCCTATCTGACCTCCACTACCCAGCAACTGGGTATATTGTTATTATTAATACGATACCCCTTGGTATGACTGGAATTAAGAAGTAAGTAGGAAAGTATAATGTTGTTGGTAAGAAAATAAAGTATGATGTGATTTTATATTTAAGGCCCTGGTTCCAAGCTTGGTTTAGCTCGGTGTGTAAGTGAAATGGCGTTATGGCTGTCTACTTTGACGCACGAGATAGAAGATTCTCACGCGCACCGGAATTATGTCGTAAAAGTGCAAATAAAATCGTCTAAAATTAGCAAAACTATTTAATAAAAAGTAATCCATCACTGGATGCAGTTTGAAATTTGAAATTTCATGGTATATTTTTAATTATAATTATAATTGCTAATGAAGGGATAAACAGCTTTTAAAGATTATTAGGAGGTATGTTTAAAGATTTTTTTGGTGCATTAAAGTATGTTTAATTATGTTTTGGCTTCCATCACTGTATGCGAAAAGGACTTGAAAATATCATATTTTTTTTACATGTCAAAATTTTTTACGGTTTATGAGATACACAGCTTTAAAAAACCACCTTTTTGATCGTTTTCAGGAAATCTGCGCCTTAAGTTTTGGAGGCCTGGTGACCCGTAACACAGGTATTTCATGCCTTTTTCGGGAACCAGTCTCTCACAAATGTTAACCCTATACTTCTTAGAGTAAGCACTTCCTGTCCACAACAGCATTTGTGATGAAAAATTAATAAAATTATCTTATCTTATCTTATATTCTTATTATCTTCTAAAGGGGCATGCGCTAAGGTAGGCCGCAAAATTCATTACGTTTTTTGCAATTTGCAGGTCAGTGTCAGGTTGTATGTTGATTAAAATATGATTCGCGGCCGTAACTAATATGGCTTTACAGAATTATATTCATTAGAATCAGCAAGTCCACTCCATAAGTGGTATACTTAAAACCCTAATAAGCAGTCGTGACTCTGAAATCTCACACTATGCTAGCCTGCCTAACCCGGCTTATATTATTGTCAGATTATACCGAGGTAATTATCAGATCTGACGAGCCACTTTGTCGAAGTTGATTCAGGTCAAAACTTGCTTTACATTTCCAACTTGAAAGTGCCCGAACATGAAGTTCTAGTTTAGGTCTGCATACTTAGTTCGTTTTCGTTTGTGAAGTTTGAGGCTAATCGACTAACGTTTAACTTGTACAGCCCCTATGGAAACTTTATAAAAGCTGTCTATTCAGTAGCTTCATTACAATTCCTTATCATTCGTCTCAGTGGGGTCGCTGTGCGAACTGAGTGTCTAATTAATCGATCATTATTATTTGGGCTGAAACGATTAACTGTGCCTGGAGTGTCATAATTGCATTGTCATATAGTCATAATCATTTTGCTTGGTCATTATTATTTGGGTCAAAATAATCGGGAGTACACTTGTTTTTCTTGTCGAGTCGATGATACTTTTAGAGTAGGTGGACAGTGAACACGTCAAAAGGAGCTCGTAGCTAAGTAATAACAGCTGTACGTTTCGATTCATCAGGTAAAGCTACGCTTGCAGGGGTGGTCCGTGGATGTTTGACCATCTTTACATACCGAGACTCCTCCGTACCTCGGAAAGCACGTTAAGCCGTGGGTCCCGGCTGTCATTCGTGGATCTTTGACAGTCGTTACGGGTCGTCAGAAGCCCGAAAGTCTGACAAACAGTCTTACCAAGGGGTATCGTATTACCCAGTAACTGGGTTGTGGAGGTCAGATAGGCAGATTGATTGGACAGTGGGTACGTTTATAGCAGCATTAGTTTAAGTACTAATTGTTTTAATGACATCTTTGCTAAATTAATGGGGATGATATGTTTTTTTTCAATACACTTCCTCGAAAACTGGTTCATATCACACTACGATTAGGTTCACAATGCAATGTATTTCACACGCGTGCGATTTTTTATGTTCCCGCACGTGTGCGCCACAGATGACTTATACCTGTACTTAGTCCAAATTGGTTCAATGCCTCTATTCACAACTCTCTATTCGGAGTTGAATGTTGAGTTGAATGTTATCTTCTCGGCAAAGAGATATGCGTCTTTACGGCGTTAATATTTTTTTGAATATTTATACAAGGTGTAAAATAAATAACCCACAACCTCTTAAGGGGTCATTGTACTCATCATTATGAACAACTTTTACTATGGGACCAAACATGAACTCGCGAAAAAAAAATCAGCTGTTCAGTACATTTTGACGAATTATGCGAACATAAATGTATTGAACAGCTGATTTTTTTTTCGCGATTCCGCGAAAATTTTTTTTTGTAATGTGTTTGTTTTTCGATGTCGAGTATGTGGACGAAGTTCTTGCAGTTAATTTTTTTACACCTAATATATTGAATATCATTAAAAAACTATGATTATTACAATAAAAGAAACGTTTGTGAACAAATTAACATTTATTTGTGTTCTAAACTCAAAAATATTTGAATTTTCTATTTTTCATATTAGGCTGTTTCTCGGCTTTATACCTTTGCTTCTCCTCAAAAAAAAAAAAAATTAAATCATAGTTTCATAATAATTCATGACAAAAATATTGTTCGTTATTTTATTTTATTTCTTCAAAAGTGTATTGAAAAACGTCGTTTGATACTCGTGGACATTTGTCAGGGCCGGATTTAGGGGAGGGCAACCGGGGCGAAAGCCCCGGGGCCTCCACAAGCAGGGGGCCTCCACAATCCTTTACCTACAGCCTAAAGTACTTTATACATACATGATTATTTGATTATATTAATCTTAAATATTAACAGAAATCATTGATCTATATTTGTTCACTCCAATCAGGCAATCAGTGAAATGTCAAAATCTCAAATGGCCCTGATAAGCACTTCCAATTTACTACCCATCTTGAGGGAGTACCCCAATGGCTCAATGGCTCAGTGGGGTGGTACTTGCCCGCAACCTCGGAGGTTGGGTATTCGATTCCGTGTCCCATTTAAAAAAAAAAAAAATATATATATATATATATACGTATAAATTAATTGCAGTATGTGAACAATTGGTTGGTGTTCTTCAATTCTTAAACAAAAACAAATCAATTATTATTGACTAATTGGTAATTTTTTTTCATATTTTTTTATGCAGCAAGGTATGCAGTTTGATAGCCATCAATTCAAAAAAAAAAAAAAAAAAAAAAAAAAAAAAAAAAAAAAAAAAAAAAAGGGCAAGGGGGCCTCCACTCCTTTGTTGCCCCGAGGCCTCTGGACCCCTAAATCCGGCCCTGACATTTGTTATTGCAGTTCTCGGCTCTAAAACAACCTCGCCTACGGCTCGAGTGTTAATTCCGCCTCGAACGCAATAACAAACGTTCTCCACTTGTATCAAAATGTACTATTTAGTGATCCTATTGTTACTTAGGTATATGAAAAGATGTTGCTAACAATACTTTTTTTTTTTTTTGAGGATCGGAAATCATCAAATAACTTCTCCCGCTCTGGGTGGAGCGGGAGGGCGTGTCAGACTTTTACTGACTAAAACCCACCCGTGTTCCTTCAGTTGCCTATGCCAGGGCCGCCGACCCCAGAACAATCCTGCATCCTGCAATATGATTTTGTACACTTTTCGCTCATTGCTCGAAATCGAACCAGTTTGCAGCTTATCTTCCAAACAGGAAATACTTATTACTAATTTATTTTTAACAATCACTGCACATCATCGTTAAGCTGTTTTGTTCCAAAAAAGCTTTTTCATGTTCCATAATTATGACAAAACCATTCAGTTTTGTTGTGTTTGTCAAAATATAATCCACAAAATGAGCTATTTTGTATAGAGAACAGACAGTATTGTAACTTGGAGTGAAAGAAAACCAGTAATACCTGTTTCGTGATGGAGCTGGCGTGAGAGGGCTGGTGGGAGAATAGCGGAGGACATCGATGGGGTCCACAGGGCACACTGGTCAGTTCGTCATTATGTTGTGTGGACAGGATTTTGTAGGTAGGTATTGGTCTTCTTTTTGAATGAGTACAAAAGGCTTGCAGTACGTATGGTACGGAAATGATACGCATCTCAATAGGAATTATGGAAAAAAATGGAGGGCAATTTAGCAGTAAACTGAAATTAAACAATTTTCTGACGTGTGTTAACTGAATGCAGACCGACCGAGAACTTCCGAAAATATACCTTAATTATAACTGCATGTGGTTAGTACACACGGCTACACATCAAGCTATACATTCAGTCTTCCACACAGCACAGCATTCCAGTTTACACTGACCTCTTATTGTAAGGAAATACTATACAATGCGAGATCAGCTTATACTGGAAATGTATAGCTTGATCTGTAGCCGTGCGTACCATTAAGCATTGGCAAGCAAACAGCCTGTACTGGCTGAGGCAACAGCGCGATATTTTTACTGAAGCGGACTATTTGACGAGCGCCTTATTTGAGAATACTCTCGAGCGAAACCTAAATATTATAGGTACTTACCTTTTATGAAAATAAAAAGGTAATTACAATACTTATTAATATACGTGAAACAAACTTTGAAATTAGGTATTTCTAGCGCCTTGGATTACAGATAATTTCATAACGTGAATATTTCCATTTCCGGAAAACATTTAGCATTGAAGTATTGATACAAAATATACTAAAATAGAATGGAGTAGGTACTCTCAAAATGTCTCGTTTTATGACAATAATAACGTGGGATCGAAATGAGCTTGTTATTTGGCTCCACAGGCTGAAAACATTGAACAGTCACTTTGATTCATCTCAACTGTCTTGTGATCTTGGAGCATCCTCCAGAATTAGCTTCACATGAATCGCGAACACAAAGGAAATACACGATTTCTGACGAACTTTTAACAGAGCTTTCAGGCGTTTACAAATGGAGATAATAGAAATTCCTTTTGTAACACATTTCGGTATGTAATTATATCGTAATTCTGTTTGAGAATAGTTTTAGGTACACAACATATAAGGTGATCGAGGATTAATTTAAGTGTAAACTGAGAATTACAAAATTCCTGCTAAAAACGGGTCCCAGTAGACGATTCCGCCTACACGTCCATACTACAAAAATAAATCAATGAATTGTATAGCAAAGATTGGCGAAACGAATCGCTTAGTGCTGGTTGGGGTCGGTACTTTTGTCACTAATTGTCACTCGACGCGTGCCCTACGTCACGTACCGGTCGGCACTATACGTGCCAGCCTGTAAGTTGGCTCTATCTGGTACTATCTGTGCCGCTTTCCCTATTTACGCTCATTATCAAATTGTGTGATAGGACTTTATTTACTCACTTGGCGCCGCGCCTGCAGGGGCCGGAATGCGTAGCGAAGAACTGTGAAGAAGCTGTGAATACATAAGTCTAATGCATTTAGATCTTCTTCGAAGGTGAAGTGTGTTCTTGGACTATTGTGCATGTGTTTAGTTAGGATAGAGTAGCCCAGGGTAATGGCTGCGACTTAAGGTCGTAAGTTCAAGCCCCGACAGGCGCTTTACTTTGTAAAAATAATTTCATCACCACTCCTCTCAAAACGGTGAGGAAACCGGCATGTCCTAGAACCAATTTATTCGAAGACATGTGACATCTACTAACCCGCACTGGGCCCGCGTGGTGGATTACGGCCCGCTCCCTCTCACAGAGAGGAGACTTGTGTCCCAGCAGTGGGAACATTATAGGCTAATAATGTTAATTAGGGTGTATTTAGTTGCCCTCTTCCTCAGTGAAGACACTGGAGGCAAATGGTCTGGTTATCCAGGATCAGGATCTAAGTGGTTGAAGTGTCTAAACTTTTATACATTTATAGCTTTTGCTAGCGGCTTCGCCCGCGTTTATGTCGGAAAATATCCCACGGGAACCTACTACCGTGATTTCCTTCCTTATTCCTTGTCTACATTATAAAGGGAACCTCTGTGCAAAATTTCAGCTTTCTAGGCTAGGCTAGGTCTAGGCTGGGCGTTGATGAGTCAGTCAATCAGTCAGTCAGTCAGGACTTCTCTTTTTATTTATATAAATAACGTACCTACTTGACAATAGAATTACAAATAATTTATGGTTATTTCATTGAACGGTGATCAATGATCATCTAATGTAAGATAAGTATAGTTATATCATACAAATATTATCAGTTATTAGAATCTTTGAACAAGACCCTCTTGCTGGTTTTAAATAGGCACAGAACTAAGTGTTCAACATTATGCTGTTAATTATACCCGGTCAAACTACGTCGTTGTAGACCGAGTGTAGACTATTTACATATTTACGAGCACAAGTCATGACGCCATGTTGTGACGTCACAATAGACCTACATAATATTTGTTCTACGAGGAATGTCGACGCAGTAATTAAATGCAAACGAAAGAAATAATAATACAGCGAAAACAATTTTCGCATGAGTGCGTTACTCACGAATGTAATTTAGCTGCGACTTTTACAGTCAAAATTCAACCCTTGCTTAGCTCCAACTAGGTGTGATTTTCTAAAATCCTACTGCTTTAGACTGCCGTAGAGAGAGTAAATTAAGACCACTTGTTCAGAAGACACATTTTTCAAAAACTACAGCACACTTCTTCGTATGCAACGTTTGTGTTACAATTAGCTTCCATTGGCATAATGTCATCATAAACAGCGTTGATTATGACACTACTTGTGACGAAAGCTTCCACAGGTTAGCTTCGGGAAATCTCTGTAGATACTTAACTAATTTAATGACTGACTGACGTATCTTTACCGCGATATAGATAGGTACCTACCAAATTCAATTGTTTATGTAGCTCGTACCGACATTAGAGAAAAATAAGGGTTTGTTATCTCTGTTTCTTCCTTTACCAGAATTTCTGTTTCTTTCCTGTTTATTGGCGATTGATTGAAGTTATGTGATATTATTTACGCTAACATTTTGTTGGTCGATCGAGGATTTTTACCAAATATCAAGTTTAAGTGATTGTTTTTAGTAATATTATTGTCCTTATTTGTAATGTAAAGTTTTACTAAGACGAAGAAGTTCCTTCTGATGGAAAAACCTTCTCATATATTTTACTTTTTTAGTACCTACCTGCCGAGCTTGCACGTACTCTTTCCTGGCTATTGACGTCACTGCATTCAATAGTATGTGCTTACATACCTACTCAAACACGCTACCCATTTCAAATTAGGATAAGCATCTAATCGGGCATAATATTTCCTAACTGCAGCGCAATAATAACACATTGCATATTAATGATTGCTCGGTGCGTCTGCTGTTGCAAAAAAAAGTAAATCGTCGGATCTATTTGATTTTCCTCGAGGAGCTCGTGGCTAAGTAATAACAGCCGCACGGGTCGATCCGTCAGGTTAAGCTACGCTTGCCGGGGTTGGTCAGTGGATGGGTGACCATCTTTACATATCGAGATTCCTCCGTGCCTCGGAAAGCACGTTAAGCCGTTGGTCCCGGCTGTTATTCGTGGATCTTTGACAGTCGTTACGGGTCGTCAGAAGCCCGAAAGTCTGACAACCAGTCTTACCAAGGGGTATCGTATTACCCAGTTACTGGGTTGTGGAGGTCAGACAGGCAGTCGCTCCATGTAAAATACTGGTATTCAGCTGCATCCGGTTAGACTGGAAGCCGACCCCAACATAGTTGGGAAAAGGCTAGGCAGATTGATTTATTTGATTTCCTCCCCTTTTTTGGCTAACACTTTCAGCTGAGCATCTAGGCTATCATCTGGTTTGTAGCGCGGCACACTATTTTCTCATACAAAATATATGACGATTAGTGACGTTCTGGTTTTTCATACAAGCAAAGATAATATGAAATGTGACACAACCGTTACTACACGTCGACGTTGCGAATGTATGCGTAATTAGAATGTATGTGTGTGAGTAGCCTTAAAAAGTGTACAACAAAACTAACGTGGAGTGGCGCTAGCAGTCCGAAAATTTAAAGTGATACGGCGCGATGACGTAGTTTGAAGGAATTGGTATAGGCCGCAGCCGTTTATACACGTTCTTTAAAGAAAGACATATTTTTTGCTGACGTGATTAAACGTTGTGTCAAATAGCGTTTATCAAATTTTACGTATTATAACGTCGCTCCGCTCAAAGTGTTAAATTGTAATTATTTTACAAAAAGAAAAGACAAAAAATCATAATAAAACTCCTTAGAAAAGGCACACAACACATACTTCCTACAACCCGCCACACGGCGCACACACGAACATTAAAAAAACGTGACGTTTTTGCACCCTGCGTCTTCCTACGGAAGTACCGAATTAGAGTGAGAGAGAGACAGTGAGTACACAGGAGGGAGCGAGAGGGAAGTCGTGGGAACCGCAGGGGTAGCGATATCCCATACGATCATTGAAGTGGGACGGCAATGACGGGCATAGTGACCCTTCGGCGCATGTTATGTCCGTCGGGACTCTAATACCCGTGAACAACACCTGTACGATGCGTATCGCTAATTTATGCGACAAATGGCGAATTCGTTAGTTTTTTAGGGTTCCGTACCAAAATGGTAAACAAGGAAACCTTATGGTGTGACTCAGTCTGTCTGTCTGTCTGTCTGTCTGTCACAGCTGGATATCTCAAGAACTACTAATGCTATCAACTTGAAATTTAGAATAGTTTTAGATGACGTTGACCCAACTATTTTGCAAATAAGAATAATTATATTTTTTTTGCAACTGGGACTGAAAGGGGGTCTTAAAAATTGAAAGTTGGGCTACTATGACAAGTGGAGTATCATATGAAAGAACGCTGTTTGCACATTCTCAAACTATTTTTTATTTTTTTTTTAGGCCTCATAGTTTTCGACTTTTAAAGTAAAATGTAAAAAAAATACCGTTCCCCCCCTTATCTCCAAAGTTTGCAAAGCGAAAAATCTGAAATTATTCTATGTGATAGAAGTTTATGTAAAGATTACAGGAAAAATAAAACAATGTCTCTAAGTAGCACACTTTTTCAGAAATCGGAACGGAACCCTCGGTGCGCGAGTCCGACTCGCTCTTGACCGGTTTTTTTGTAGTTTTTAATTACAGGTGCATTAAGGGTTGGGCAATTAAAAAGAATGTTGTGTATGAAAATAATTTAATTTTCTTTTTTCCCGCAAGCGACGGTTATTTACATGTTATGTACAGTTTAGTGATGCGCGAACCCGACTAATAACTTAATTGTTTATTAGGTGGTTTAATGCATCTAATTTTAGCCAATAAGCTATACAAATCACACATTTCATGAACAATATCTAAGGCTGAACAATTAATAGTAAATTCACAACCTTTTTCCGATATTTCATCGTAATATACTTAGATTACTTAGGTAAATTCTATCGAAGATTACGTCGAATTTCTTTGAATATTCACATCAAAGTAAATGTGTACCGAAATGGTATTACAACATGATTCGATTCGACGATATTTAAAGCTCAGTTTTTGGTCCCAAAATACATCTACTGACTGACGATAAACTTATACAATATAATATGTAACTATCACACAACTTACTAAATAATATTTGATATAAAAACTATTTTTACAACAGTAGGTACAGTCTCCAAAAATATATAATTTTGATATTTTTTAAACTCTGAGATCGATACAACAGTACCCTGTGGCTAGGCGACGAAGAAATCAAATCGTTTAAGGCTTTCCTCCCTAAAATACGGCGAAAATAAGTAAGAAAAAAAACGCTAAACCCAGGTCTATTTTTTTCGAGTTATTACCATATTACTCCTACAGTTTTCATTTAAAGTGTTCATAAAGTTATACAGTTCTTTATAAAATAATATGGAATGATTTCATGTAATTACTTTTTTAGTCCAATCCCTAGATTTTTTGTAAATCGGTAATTACTTCATATTTTGCAAGCGTTGTGTCATCGCGCTTCTCTTTATTTTCTATGCAGTCCGACATGACAGTGACCGCGCTTTTTACGGCGGACAAGCCTTAAGTATACAGTGGGGCATTTCAGAGAATCTACTTGATCGTCCAATGCTCTATTTTAGAAACAAGAGGTTCCAAACATTGTAAGTAAAACGTCAATGAACGCTAGAGGGTACTTGAAAATTCTTCCAATACTAAGAAATACTTGTTTGAAGTCGGTACCGACAAATACTAGAGTGACTCTTACAATGGACCATTCAAATATTCCGTTTGATTCCCCTGGATATTGTTTCCTGTCGCCAAGCCGCAAGACAATAATTCTGATAAGTTTTAATGTACTACAGTAAAGTTCTAATAGGCCAGTTCAGCACCCCACGGTCTGTAGGGCTTCGAACTGTTCTGTGAGTACTGGTGATGTGGTGGATGGTGAGGGTAAGGAGTGGGGTAGTGAGGAGCTGGTGGGGCCGGGTGTGGGCCAGGAGGTCCTGGGGGTGCTGGCGGCGCAGGGTAATGAGGGTAACTTGGAGCAGCAGATAAAGGAGCAGCAATCGCAGACATAGCAGTCGGTACAGCTACCGTAGTCGCCGCTGACGTCACAGGGATGTCTTGCCGAGGTCCTCCCAAGTCTGTGTAACCATGTTGGGGTTGAGGTACTGGTGTCGTCGGGTACTGAGGATAGCCCCAGTTCGCTGACTTCGCCGCTAATTCTCTTTGAGCAGCGAAGCACTGGAGATGGCTCATAAGACGAAGCCGTAAAGGATCTTGGATGTCGAGACCTTCGCAGCTGACGAGGTACCTTGCAACCTCAGCAGCACACTCCCGGAACCCGATGCTGTGGTAGTCCATCGCATACCTCTGAGGGTCGTAGGCAAATGTGTCCAATCCTGGAACAAAAGGGAGCGAGGTTTAGACAACGTTTTAATTATCATAATGAGTATTCTATGACGCACTCCTACAGTTCCACCGCGTGTTTGTATAAAAATTTAAATGCGAGAACGTTGTGAAGGCAGGTGGCATGTTCCAGTTGGAATAATTAACGACGTTTCAAAGGTTTCTACAAAGTTTCAGCTCATTCTGGGGAACATATAATTCCGTATTTTCTTTGATCTTTTTAAGCCAGCTATCCGACACTGCAGATGTTATTTTACATGTAAATAAGAATTTATACAAAGACGAGTCGGAATAAAGACCACAAAAGATCAGTTCATTCAGGAAACGACCCTCCAGTTACCCTTGTGCAAGTAGAAAGGGATGGGATGTAGCTGTTTGATCAAGTGCGTAAGGGATGGAAAATTGTAGTAATGGTAACGGGAACCCCAAGTTTCCGGCCGTCTTCCGATAGGGAAGGAGACAAACATAAGATGAGCTCTTAGACCTTGGCGTACCACTAGCGAACTGTTCGATATAAAGATGATTCATTGATGAGTGAGGGGTCAAGGGTGCTTGGTCCAGTCAGTGTGCCACCGGGCCACGAGACCGAAGGGTGAAGAAAACTGTGTAATTGTGTGTGCTGTATTCTTTGCACTCGCTGAACCAGTTTGATTTATTTTTATTTAAACTTTTTTCTTTGTTTGCGTTTCGCTTCTTTTGTGTTTATGTGTGCCGTTTCTTTGTTGAACACGTTTCGTACTTAATTGAATAGAACAGGATTCACAAGAAAAATATTATTTTGTTTTCTGTTAATTAACTATCTCGTTAAAATAGCAGAGGGACAATTCTCGTATTTTAACAACGTTCGCAATCTCATCTTAGTCTCAATCTGTCAAAAATTGTATAGCGTTTACCTACATTTTTGACATTTGATTGACGCTAGCATGAGATTGTGAACGTTTTTAGGTACGAGAATTGGCCATCAGAGGGCCAATTCTCGTACCTAAAAACGTTCAAATTCTAGTCGCAATCTCATGCCAGCGACAATCATCTGTCAAAAATGTAGGTAAACGCTATACAATTTTTGACAGATTGAGACTAAGATGAGATTGCGAACGTTGTTAAAAATACGGGAATTGCTCAGATCTCTGGGAAATGTCAGACTTTCGTCCGTTTCGCCTACAATCAGTTATTTAATTATACTTTTCGTGCGTTTTCCTTTTAAATAATAACATTATTTTTTTAAATAAAGAAGACTGAAGTTCTTTTTAAACGGTTTGTTCTTCTACTTCAATAATAAAAACACTAAACTATTTTAAAATCGTTGTTAAAAAGTAAATCGGTATTTTTTTTTTCGAAATCCATGTCACATTCTAATTAAATCCATTTGTAAGCAGATATCTTAACCCCAATGAAGCGCACAATTGTGTTCACTTCCTCCTTCCTTCCTCTGAGCGTTTTTTAACATATTTTTTGCGCAAGCGCAGGTGCGACAACCCTTTGCGTTAGAATCGCTTCCGCTTGTCACGCGGGACACAATAGACGCGTGATTTGATCGTTAGAATGTAGATTTAGAGGTTTTTCTTATAGTGGAAAGGGGTTTTAGGTCGTAATTATTAGTTATTGAAGAGGTTCCAAATCCGGTATATTGTCAGAATAATGTTTTAGAAAGTGCATTCAAATCGTATTGTAAATGAAAGTTTGTAACTAATTAAAATGTTCGATTCAAATCATAGTCCAACTTCGCTTTGACAAAACTCTACGTTATATTTTCATAGCAAGTAAAGTATTCTGTTGCAAAATAATTACTTAGGACCAAAAAAAAAACGATTCCCAAGCCAAAAAAAAAAACAATCTGCCTAGCCTTTTCCCAACTGTGTTGGGGTCGGCTTCCAGTCTAACCGGATGCAGCTAAATACCAGTATTTTACATGGAGCGACTGCCTATCTGACCTCCACAACCCAGTAACTGGCAATACGATACCCGTTGGTAAGACTGGTTGTCAGAATTTCGGGCTTCTGACGACCCGTAACGACTGTCAAAGATCCACAAAATATGACAGCCGGGACCAAAGGCTTAACGTGCTTTCTGAGTCACGGAGGAGTCTCGGTATGTAAAGATGGTCACCCATCCACGGACCAACTCGGCAAGCGTAGCTTAACCTGATGGATCGACCCGTGCGGCTGTTAGAACTTAGCCACGAGCTCCTCTAAAAAGATTCCCACACCAAACCCATCAAATAATCACGAATTAAACAATGCTTAACATTTCAAATCCCCGATCACCGCAGTAACATAAGTTGCGATTAATTCCCCACTGCACTACAGTGGTACTATTATTTATTCTGCGACTGAGGGTACATTATCATCATCCCTCTATATTGTTTAGTGGCTGGCAGGGTGAGAGCGACCCCGCGATGTGTTCCCACGCACCCTATGCGCATGATTCGCTTACTGATTGATTTATCTGCGCTAATCTGTTGGTGTGCGTGTGAATTTGTTTTAGAGATCTTTGTTTTGAAGATAAACAAGGAAATGAGATGGTAGAAATGTAATGTAAATAAATAAGTAAACAAAAAATAAACTAGGATGTTTAGACGTGTCAACTTGCACAATATACAATAAAACTTTGAAGGACAATAACGAGACACAATAGAAGTTTTAGTGGTATAACTGCTATAGCCGTATAGTGTGCATTTTCAGATAATTTATTCCAGCAATCATAATCTTCTCAAACCAACACTTTACTTATTTAAAAACACATTAAAGTAATCACACAAAGCCCGCATGGTCAGTAGGCCATATTGTCGGCTGACCAAGCTTCAAAGCCAGCGCGCACGCATCGCTTACGTCACACCTGGCGCCTACAAAAACACAGGAAGTCGCTAACTGGATCACTCTGATCCAGTTTTTGTTCCGCTCGCACGGTGCGTGGGAGAGAGGGACAGAGATAGTAAAGGAATATTGATACAGTTGATAGGGTGTCAATGTTGAAATCGATATGAAGTTAATGACGTGACATTTATTATGATATTAAGTATCCGTGTGAAGTCATTTAAAAAGCATTTTTACAAAAAAATTTAAATAGTGGAAATTCGGTTAAGTACATAAATGTCACAGAAAAATACGTCTCCACTATCAGCAAACACGATACGACCAAAAATATAAAAACCGGTCAAGAGCGAGTCCGACTCGGGCACCGAGGGTTCCGTTCCGATTCATCATGCCCTAGTAGCCCCACTTTGAATTTTTAAGACAGTCCTTGTTGCAAAAAAAAAAAATTTTTTTTCTTATTTGCAAAACAGTTGGGTAAACGTCATCTAAAACTGTTCCAAATTTCAAGTTGTGACAGACAGCCAGACAGACAGACTGAGTCACACCATAAGGGTTCCTTTTTTACCATTTTGGTACGGAACCCTAACAACAGTATTGCGAATCCAAGTTTGATTTCTTGTTTTCCCAAGGTTTTTTACAACGAACGTCAGAGATGACGCAGTAACACTTCTTAAAATAAAATAACAGTTACTAATGTTCAACCGCACATCTCATGATGCAAGCTTCCAGATTCCCTCGGTCGTGACGCTGACCTTACAACGACCAACTGGGCCATTGTGGACGGCAGTCGGCCATCGTGGCCGGAAACAACTCCCAACCGAAGAGGATGTGGTTTTACGTACACTAACCCATAGAGCGACATTGTGAACTACTTTTGTAAAAGTTAAATGTTAACCGCAAATTGATTTTAAACCACACGCTCGGTTAAAACGGAAGGATGGGACAATTATTTTCTGTAATGTTTAATTAAAAGCTTTAGTTAAACGAAGCTTCCAACCAAAGCAAACCAAACGAAAACCATCACGGTTTTGACGACCCTACTTTACACCATTCGCAGAAAATCAATTAATCTATACTAATATTATAAAGAGGTAAAATTTGTTTGTAAGTTTGTAAGTTTGTAAGTTTGTATGTTTGTAAGTTTGTATGTAGGGGGTAATCTCCGAAACTAATGATCCAATTCTAAAAATTTTTTCACTGGTAGAAAGCTACATTATTCCTGAGTGCTATAGGCTATAAATTATATTTATATCATGCATATTAGCCGAGCTATCACAATTTTTGTCTAACAAGTCGGAAAGAAATACGTCTTTAAACAGACTTTTTTGCATGCGCTGCCTAAACGGTTGTTTAAAATTGAAAACAATGTATGGCAGTCTGGTTTGTCTTAAATAATTCTACAAAAAAGTCCGCGACACCATATTTCTAACTTTTATATTTTACCTTTTATACATCTTTTATTGTTTTAAAAAAGTATTTTTTAGACATACTTACGTTTGGATGATTATTTACACAACATCACATTAATTCTTATCAAAGTAAGTTATTTTATGATCACAAGGACATCATGGAGATAAGATTTGGCCTTTACAGTATGGCAATTGGTCGTACAGTTTCGGAAATAATATAAAATTACTAAAACGCTTCATACCGGTCGCTCTTGAGCAAACATGTTTAGTGCGGACGTTTTATCAATTTTAACTATGAGATGGCGTTGTGCAAATAAGTCATTTTTCTGAATTGCGAGATTTATTATTTCAATAATATCGGTGGAATACAACGGTTTGTTGTTTTGTTAGTTTGTTTGAACGCGCTATCTCTGGAACTACCCCAGTCGGATTTGAAAAAAATCTTTGAGGAGTTTTTGAGGAGGGCTATAGGCTATTTAACATCACGCTAGGGCCCTTAGAAGCCGAGCGCCAAGTAATAGCGTGGGCTGGCGATGCGGAAGGATATAGGCTATTTAACATCACGCTAGGCCCCTTAGAAGCCGAGCGCGAAGTAATAGCGCGGGCAAGCGATGCGGAAGGATATAGGATATTTAACATCACGCTAGGGCCGCTAGCAGCCGAGCGCGAAGTAATAGCGCGGGCAGGCGATGCGGAAGGATATAGGCTATTTAACATCACGCTAGGGCCCTTAGAAGCCGAGCGCGAAGTAATAGCGCGGGCTGGCGATGCGGAAGGATATAGGCTATTTAACATCACGCTAGGCCCCTTAGAAGCCGAGCGCGAAGTAATAGCGCGGGCAAGCGATGCGGAAGGATATAGGATATTTAACATCACGCTAGGGCCGCTAGCAGCCGAGCGCGAAGTAATAGCGCGGGCAGGCGATGCGGAAGGATATAGGCTATTTAACATCACGCTAGGGCCCCTAGAAGCCGAGCGCGGAGTAATAGCGCGGGCAGGCGATGCGGAAGGATATAGGCAATTTAACATCACGCTAGGGCCCTTAGGAGTCGTGCAAAAATAAAAAATGTCAGAAAGGATGCTAAGCGCAAACGAAGTAATAGCGCGGGCAGTCGTTGCGATGCGATGCGTGGGGGTTAGTGGGGGGGTGGGGGGGGTACAAGAAATTTTACGCGGACGAAGTCGCGGGCAGAAGCTAGTAATAAATATCCTTGGACATTTCACACAACGCCATCTAGTCCCAAGCTAAGCAACCTAATGCTTGTGTTATGGTAACGAGATGGCTGATAAACTACTTATATACATTTTTTTTTTTTTTTGTAAATACATACATATTATAGATAGAAAAACACCCAGACTCGGAACAAATACTTTTAGGTCGTACAAATATTTGTTCCGTGCGGGAATCGAATCGAATTAAATTCTCTTATATCAATTTCAAATCTTCCCTACACACAACCAATGCAAACTCACCGATATTTTTTCTAACATCTCCACAAGATCATTTACCTACTACGTGTGTTTGTAACAAAAACTTCACAGCTTGTCCACCTGCCGCCCGAGTCCCGGGCCCTGGACCCGGAAGCAAGGCGTGGGAACATCAGGAACAGACCATTTGGAGATGAGCGAGATAGCAATAATGATGAAACAGCTGACTATGTTTATAGAGTAGTGGGTAGGTAGCCGTTGTTTTTTTTGGCTGTGATACTGGTTTGGTGGGTCAATAAGTTACTAGAATAAATTTAAAAAAATATTATACGATGTGATGAATCAAAATGTAGTTTCTGCCTACCCCCATGGGAAGAAGGCGTGAGGTTATGTATGTACGAATCAAAATCTAATCTAGAATTGAATGAATTTGAGTGATAATAAAAGGATATATTTTATAAGCTTCAAACTCGTGGCATCTCAATCAATCTGCCTAGCCTTTTACCAACTATGCTGGGGTCGGCTTCCAGTCTAACCGGATGTAGCTGAATACCAGTATTTTACATGGAGCGACTGCCTATCTGACCTCCACAACCCGGTAACTGGGTAATACGATACCCATTGGTAAGACTGGTTGTCAGACTTTCGGGCTTCTGACGTCCCGTAACGACTGTCAAAGATCCACGAAATGGCATCTCTAGCTACGTAATATAATTTTAAATTAATTACTTCGTTCGCTGATAGACTAATAGAGATTTTTTCTTGAATCGTGTTTTTGAACTTAGCTCTTCAAATAATAGTAAAAAAAAATAACATATTCCAGGACCGCATCATGGTAAAAAAACAAAAACGCGTTTTTGTGAATAAACATTGAGGCAAAATAGTGTTAGCAGGAAAATTTTAATTACAATATGTAAAAAAATGTTAATACCAATAATATTTTTAGAATGAAACATTATCGTCCACGGACGATAAAAATAAAATTACGAAATTTTTTAATTGTAAGTACTTTAATGCGTTTAATTTTCTTGTAAGAAGTCAGATTATTGATTGAATCAATTAAGTACTGTAAGTAATAAGACCCAATTAGCTTTGCTTCCGTCTAAATATCAACGCCAGCCAGACATGTAGAACATCACGATATCTGGCTTTAATAAAATAACTAAATTATAAAACGATTTAATTATTCGGGAACAAGTTAAGGCTCTTACAGACAGAGGCGATATCGCGTCGCGACGCGATATTTTTCTACGGATATAATATCGAAATATCGCGTCGCGACCGCGATATCGCCTCTGTCTGTAAGAGCCTTTACTCGTATTCTTTCTGTACTATGTAAGATATTTCATTGTGAATTATAAGTTAAATATTAAAATTCGATTAGCAAACAGATGTAATGAACTTACAATCACATTACCTAAGTAGGTACCTACTCGTATTTAAAGAACCTGGTACCGGTAATATGTATTATTATTCTCGTCTTCATCATTATTCTACAAGTTAAGGAAAGTAAAATCCTGTTTTTAAGTTTTTATTTTATCAAAGGTTTGTATAACAGTAGCAAGTGGCACAAAAGACAGGAAAAGCGAATCAAATGCATTGCTTTTGCTTTTTATATTTTTTTTATTATACTTTTTAGCGAATCACCGTTACGGTCGCATCTTTTATTAATTTGCAGGAAACGGAAACGAACGGAACAGGTTTCTGACTATTTAATTGTTGCGTGTAACGGACGCACCATTTTTTCTCAATTTTTACTTTTTATTTTGAACGTGCTTATTTTCGTTTTTAAAAACTTTGTACCGGTGGGTTTTTTTCCTCGTAACTTGTTTTCAGGTTTTGCCGGAACTTTATTAAAATTGTTTCTTGTAAAGAAGACGTAAACATAATATTTTGTTCAACATCGGACAGCCATTACAGATTCTGTTTGTAAACATGCGGAGTTTTCACCTTAAACTTGTTTATTAGGCTTCGTTTTATATTTAAATTCTTTGGATTATTTCCTTGAGTATATTATGTATAGTAGCCCAGTCAATAACAACATCAAACATCGCAAACGCGCATGTAACTACGATTTTTATGTTGTTAGGTTCCCTGAGAGTAGTTTATATCCAAATTTGTAAACCTGAAAACCCATGTTGCTCGAAAAACTGCGAAATTATGGCACTTGTTTCAGTTTTTTGAAAAATATACCTTAAGGACGCGTTTTTAAGTAAGTATTGTTATTCTATAATTTTGTAAAGCAAACTAAATTTGCTACAATTTGAGACCAACCCAAAGCTCTAGGTATATTGGCTGCGAAGATACATATGCAAAGATGGCAATTTTTTCCATAATTTCTGTTTCTTTGCTCTAGGATCACGTATCGATAATTTTTCACTTTTTGGAAAACATTTCCCATCTTTGACTAGCTATCTATATCTTTGCAACCAATAGACCTAGAGTGCTTGGGTTGGGCTCAAATTGTAGCAAATTTAGTTTGCCTCAGAAAAATAATGAACACAGAACCTAAAAACGCGTCTTTAAGGTACGTATATTTAAAAAAAAAAATGGATCAAGTGCCACAATTTCACAGTTTTTCGAGCATCATGGGAGTAGCACAAGGTTTTCAGGGTTGCAACTTAAATAAAAACTACTCTCGGGGGACCTAACAACATAACAAATATGTTTATTTGACAACTTTGTAATTTAACATAGCTTTAAGTTTGGAGGCACCTTTTAAGCAAAGATTTGCTTGTATTAGGTGGTCCAGCTCTTCCAGTTTACTTTAACAATACACAAGTTGAGAGAATAGTTTTAAAAGAATAACAAGGTTATTTAAGTTTATGTTTACTTTAACAATACATAAGCTGAGATAATAATTTTGAAGGAATACCAAAGGTTATTTCAGTTTACTTTAACAATACATCAGTTGAGAAAATAATTTTGAAGGAATGCCAAAGATTATTTAAGTTTACTTTAACAATACATAAGTTGAGAGAATTATTTTGAAGGAATACCAAAGGTAATTTAAGTTTAGTTTAACAATACATAAGGTGAGAGAATAGTTTTGAAGGAGAACCAAAGATTATTTAAGTTTACTTCAACAATACATAAGCTGAGAGAATAATTTTGAAAGAATGCCAAAGGTATTTTAACAATTCAAAACAATACTAAACATTATTTAAATAACGAATGCGCTTTATATTTTGTGTGTATATGTGGATGATGTGTGAGGTGTGGGTGTGTGTGATGTCGGTATATTGGCGTGGAATGTGTTAATTTGCGTAATAAAATTGTATAAGAATAGGTTATAATTATGTTAAGAATCATGTGATTGTATGGAACATAGCCTCGATTTCTTCGTAACTCTTGCTCTTCAACCATTCAGTGAGTGTCTTTTTGCAGTCGTGATATGTCATAGGGTATATGGTCAGTATTTTGTTGAGGGAATTGTATAAGCGGGAAGATTGCTTTGTGTATTGTCTTGTAGCAAATGCAGTTTTGACTGGGGTTTCGGAGCTACATTGTTCTTTCTCCTAGTTTGTGTCCTGGGAGTAACGAAGGGAAGTGATTTGTGTTTTTTCAGCGTAATCAGTAGCACATAGAGCTTTCTAACTGTCAAGAGGTTCGAAGTTACGTATAAGGTTTCCGTGGGGAATAATCGTGGTTTAAAGTACATGACTTTTAGTAAAGATCTCTGCGCCCTCTCCAGTTCTAAAAACTTTGTTTTTGATGCTCCACCCCAAATTGGTAAACAGTATGTCAATATGGACTGACCCAAAGACAGGTAAATTTGTTGGATAAGATCTTTAGTAGCTATGTGACGAAGAGATTTGAACAATCGTATTTACATGCGCATCTGTGATGTTTGCCTTTTTACTTGACTGCTGATCAACCTAAAAAACTCCACAAATGCAATTAATTTACCTATTTCATTATTTATTATGAAATAAACAGATGTTAAGTGGATACTGGCTCTTAAAGATACCTTTATTTATTTATAATACAATAGGTAATGTACACCAGAAAATACAAAGCAAAATAATAAATTTAATACTAGATAAAAAAACATACAATGGGCGGCCTTATCGCTTTCCCAATACCAAGGTAAAGAGAACTGAACCAACCTTTAGCATGCAGCATCTTCAAATGATCCACAGTGAACTGGAGAATCTCAGCCTTCTCCAGCTTGGCACTGCCCTGCTTCTCGCAGGCTGCGGGCACCAGCCTCTTGAGCTCGGTGAGGGAGGTGTTGATGCGGTCACGGCGCTTCTTCTCGATGACGCCTCGACGTCGCTTGCGCGTCATCAGCTGGCAGGAGTCGCCGCCGGGAGAGCTGGAATGTGAGTGATGGTAGGTTAGTTCTAGGTTCCACATAACATAACGCCTGTAATCCCCGAAGGGTTGGGCAGAGGTGTAGCTATAGTGCACCCATACTTCGTCAGTTATGCGTATGTCTCATGTAAAAGGGAGCGAGCCCCAAGGAGGTATGATTTTTTTTCCCTTTTGGAGATATTAAAATCATGACGGTGTCAGTAGGTTTTAACTTTAAGGCTAGGTTTAAAATATACCACAAGAAAAAAAAAGAAAGAAAAATTGTTTATTCTGCACAAACAAGACGCACATATAAAAAATAAAAAAAAAACCGGTCAAGAGCGAGTCGGACTCGCGCACCGAGGGTTCCGTTCAGATTTCTGACAAAGTGTGGTATTTAGAGACATGTGGTATTTAGAGACATCGTTTTATTTTTCCTGTAATGTTTACATATAAACTTCTATCACATAGAATAATTTCAGATTTAAACTTCGGAGATAAGGGGGGAACGGTATTTATTTTTACATTTTTCATCAGAAGTGAAAAAAAGTGTTTGAAAATGTGCAAACAGCGCTCTTTCATATGACACCCCACATGCTCTAGTAGCCCCACTTTGATTTTTTAAGACCCCCTTTCAGTCCCTGTTGCAAAAAAAATATACATATTTTAATTCCTTTCTTATTTGCAAAATAGTTGGGTAAACGTCATCTAAAACTATTCTAAATTTCAAGTTGATAGCATTAGTAGTTCTTGAGATATCCAGCTGTGACAGACAGACAGACAGACAGACTGAGTGACACCATAAGGGTTCCTTTTTTACCATTTTGGTACGGAACCCTAAAAATTTACAAAATACACATGGTAGCCAGAAGCCAACACTTTGATCTAGTCACGAAATTAAAAAATGGTATCGGGTTGGCTATTTCTGCATGATATATTCAGGTTTGGATGCACCCTCGATATAGGAAAAATCTTCAAAAGAGAATAAAAAATTCCGAGCTCTTTTATTCATCTCTCGAATTTTATGATTACGCAACCGTTCTTTCAATACGGACTTTATAACAAGTTGCTCGGTTTTGTAGCAGTTTCATAACGTTATGTAAGTAATCCGATTCTCGCTGCAACTTCTATGTTTTCTATCCGATAATGAACAATCCTTTGACTACTTTTGTAGTCAAAGGTGTCAGTTTCTTGGTTTAGTTTTAATAAAGAATCTCATGGTCAAACTGACATGTTTAACTTAACCAAATTGTTTAATAAAGAACAGTCTGTTAGCAAAAAATGTTTAACGAGATAAAAATGTCTTATTTGTGATTTGTTTGTTTAAGCCAGTTTGTCTTCGCGTCTCGGTAACCTACTTAAATAATCAGGAAATAGGCCTGAAGCAATTTACATTATAAATATAAAGTACACGTCATTGTGCACCTAGGTATTTTTCCCTTCACATAATTTGCTCAGATAATGGGACTAGGTATTTTTCATCCTGTGTTGTAGGTCACATTTCAAGGAAAAGGGTCAGGTGCGTGGAATCCGCATACATGCTTGATAAAAGATTCTTGAATTTAGGGCAAATGGAAGATATGCGAAATACCTACTTTCTAGTTTCCTCTCTGTCGACACCCCTGAGCAAATATTACATGACCTAAAACCTTTCAATGAAGAAAAGTAAACATAAAAAAACTTTTACAAAATTATAAAAAAATTGTATGACATAATTTTACGTAACTCTGTAACCTTTAGAAAACTTTGAAAAGAAACGTGCTACGCGTAACATTGAAATCACAGTTACTGCGTAGCACTTGCTACGTGCGTAGCGAGCTACGCGATGTAGGTGCTACGAGAATTACATGCTCTTATTGGAATTACATGTGATATTGCAAAATAGAAGATTATTAAGAAGGATTTAATGATATTTTTCGAATATTTGTAACCCCAATTCACAGTAAAAAGGCTAAGTAGAGTAGCAAAGAAATGATTAAAACACAAAGTAAACGTAAAACGAATAAGTACAAAAATATCTTGATTTTCCCATTTTCTTAACGCTTTATTACAGAATAAATTCATAGAACAAAATTTTATCTCAATATTACATGGATACTAGAATTCTCAGAAATAATGAATTTCTGTTTTTGTTACTCGTTACATATTTATTTATTAAGGTAGCCTACAGGCAAGTAATTTCTTATTTGATCCAAGATTCTGGAATACTGTTTCTAATTTAGATCTAGAATATTAACCTCAGCCTAGCATTAATAATCTCAGCTTTTATCAAGGTCCATTGGATTAAGTATAACTATACAAACTAAAATATTACATTATGTAAAAATCTTAATGACATGCTTTTCATCCCATATTTTTTTCATGCAAAGTATTTTATATTCTTAGTGCTGATAAATAATGGAGAAATTACAACACAGAACAAGGTGTTGATGAGTTGATGGGATGCCCAGCAGTGGGACAGCACAAGGTAAAATAAGCTTTGTTTTTCGTACTCACGTCGCATCTTTACTGCTCTCCTCAGAAAAGTCATCGTCTTCGCTTTCAGAGCGAGACCTCTTGCTGCGCTGCGCGGGCGCAGGCGGGGCCGGCGCTGGTGCCGGCGGGCCCCAGCCGTAGCCCCACTGGGACCCCTGACCCTGGCCCTGGAGCTGAGGACCTGGCTGCTCCATGTGTCTGTGATGGTATTCCATTTTCACAAAAAGAAAACACTATTTGTCTCAAATAACCACTAAAAATGTATTTACACTGATGTCTTGCTGGCCTAGATTTTCAGTTATCACTTTGTTTTCATCGGAAACTTGGTCTGCGGAGGATCGTGTGCGCAGGTCGGTCACGTGCGCGCGCGCTGTGCGACGGGCGCGGAGTGTGTGGCCGCGTGGCGCCCCGTGCCGCCTCGTGTGCTGCCGCCCTGGGCGACCCACCCTATTGAAAACACTCTTTATCTATGACCCACCGGCTCTTGCCTTTGATCCAAGCAGTTTTGGACTTTAATCTTTGCAGTATAGAGGTTCGTAAACTGTTATGATTATGTTGGTAATTTTTTTGACTGCCAAGATTAAAAATGCGTTCTGGTTTTGCAATTTTGTGCGTTATACGGTTGCAGTAAGGACGCTGCAACTGTGTTTCTGGGTCACTTAGCGATATTAAAATTTATAAACTTTACTTATAAAACAGTTGATCGGAAATCAAACTTAGTTTTTGAGGTGTAAGGTTCAGAATAGCTTGGTTTATTTTTTTAAGGGTGTATCATAAGGCCGCGTGGCAGGCGTACGGTGGGAAACTGCAGACAATTAGGTAACGCAATTTATTCGCTCCAATATTTTTGTGAATGTATTCTTGAAACTGTAGGGGAAGGGTTCCGGGGGAGGCAGAGACGCGTGGGACAGTGGCACAGGGATTAACTAGTGGAAAACATTAGGTACTACAAATATTTGGGATTTAAGAGGCACTTACGATGGTTAAAAGTGGAACCTAAAATATATTAAAATTGTTTGTATCTACTCGCGTAGGTAAATTAAGTATTATGGTTATGTTTTCAATCTACATAGCCGAACGAAACCCGTCCTACCTAATATAAAAATCAAATTTCAGGAAACACATTAGAGCATAAATTTATAAATAAAGCGTCATCTGAAAATTACTAATCAATTTCATTTTCCTTTCCATCAGCAAAATTTGCTTTCTTAATGAGGAAAGGCTACATCGGCAAATTGTGACGCATGTAATAAAATTGAAGATGTGCAACATTTGCTGATGGAATGTGCTAAGAACAAGGATGAAAGGGAATCTTTGGCTAGGGAGTTTAATCTGAACATATGGGATGTTGGACTTATTCAAAATATTTTGGCATAAGTACGCTAAATCAGAAAGAGCTATACACATAATTTGTGGTTTAATGCAGAAGTCTAGGCAGTGAGTCTCTTTTTTATTTTCATAGTAGGTATTTATGTATAGGGGTGGTCGTTAGTAGTGTATATTTGTGTGTAAATAGAGTATAAGCTACAATGGGGTTGACGTATCCGTGTGGATAAAAACCCCTTATTAATAAGGAATAAAAAAGAAAAAAAAGAAAAGCCATTTTCCCAAAATGAAAATTAAGTACCTACAACTTTTAGCGCCAAATCACGTAGCTTCCAATCACAAAACAATCTCAAAGTCATCAGCACCGGTGGTCTGTAATTAGCTAATTGTACCGTAATCACCCGGTTATATCACGGCAGCCGTCGTCGGATGGCCGGTCACGAGCGACAGCGGCAGCCGAACACGGTCGGCGGACGTTCGGTCACGAGACCGGCGTAGTTCGGACGTGTCCGGACGGCGGGTGACACGCGACCAGACAGCGCAGGCCACACCGCCAGCTAGCGGGCGGGCGGGTTAGGCGGGCGAACATCGTTTCACCTCTTACTACATACTTCGGTTCACACCGCGAGCTGACCTAAGTATGTAATAAGAGGTGAACGATGTTCGCCCACCTAGCCCGCCCGCCCGCTAGCTGGCGGTGTGGCCTGGGCTTTGCTTGGCTTGCAGAGGTTTCAAAACACCTCGGGTGATCAATTGCTATTCATACTTAATATTATAAATTCGGAAGTAACTCTGTCTGTCTGTCTGTCTGTTACCTTTTCACGCCTAAACCACTGAACGGATTTCGATAAAATTTGGCAAGGCTATAGATGGCATCCTGGGGAAGGACATAGGATACTAGTTTTTTCAAAAATAATACTACAGGGGGTGATATAGGAGATGAAAGTTTGTAAGGGAAACCCAGTATTTCTTAAGTTAGGGATAAAATAATTATGCTATTGGTAGGAAATTAAGAAATATGCGGTTCAGCGTTTTTGAAAAATCATCCCCTAAGGGGGTAAAATAGGGGTTGATTTTAAAATTTACAAAACTGCACGGATTTCGACAAAATTTAGCAAGGCTTTATACAGGGTGTTTGGCGCATGGACCGACACAATTTTTTGGGGGACTGGGGGGGTCATTTGCTAGGTTTTACCTAAAGACCTCCATGTCCTAAGTGTGACGGTAATTGAGATATGTTTTTTTTTGTGCTTTCTTTGAATTACCCAAAATCTCGCCTTTGAATCATTATATTTTTTTTGTTTATGGTTGCAATAGAACAAAATAAATTTTATAATAGTCTGCAATGTATTTTTATTCTAAATAAATTATTATTTGATGTAATTGATCAGTAGAAAATGACTTACGTGCTTCCAAAGTCTTAAAAATGTTTAAATGTAGGAAAAGTTACTACTCTTAAATTCATTTTTTTTTTAAATAAAGCCATTTTGACCTTATTTTTATCTCAAAAAGTTCTTTAGCTTGTACCCTTTCTAAGGGTATGCTACACGCTATGAAAAACAATTCAAATGTAGTCAAAATACTACTTAGAGGGTCAGTTATGGAGTGTTTTAAGAAAAGACTTATTACGGTTACTATATTTTTTTATTTTATTTTGAATAAGAATACATTGTAGACTATAATAAAAATTATTTTGTTCTTTTACAACCATAAACAAAAAAAATATATCGATTCAAAGGCGAGATTTTGGGTAATTCAAAGAAAGAACAAAAAAAAAAAAAAACTATTACCGTCACACTTAGGACATGGAGGTCTTTAGGTGAAACCTAGCAAATGACCCCCCCAATCCCCCAAAAAATTGTGTCGGTCCATGCGCCAAACACCCTGTATAGCATCCTGGGGAAGGACATAGGCCACTTTTTGAAAAAATAATCCTACAGGGGGTGATATAGGGGATGAAAGTTTGTATGGGAAACCCAGCATTTCTTAAGTTAGGGATATGAAAATTCAAATTATAAATAATTATAATTATATCGGACAGCCCTATGTTTTCCACATAAACGTCCCATGGGATATTTTCCGACATCCACGCGGGCGAAGCCGCGGGCAGAAGCTAGTTGATATAGGGTGCCCGATACTTAAACACATGATTATACCTGAAATCGCGAAAAAAAATCGGCTGCCCCATACATTCATGTTCTCGCAAAATGTAGGGAGCACCTCTGATTTTTTTCCGCGATTTCAGGTTTGGTCCCATAGTAAAAGTTGTTTTAACAAACAACTTTGCTCATTTGCTCATGATAACTCATGAGCACAATCACATGTTTGGGTATCGGTCACTAATTACCAGTCACCTTATATATACCTAAGATTAAGAATACTTTATTAGCTGAAAATATAGTTGATACTCGAACCAGTCGTAAAAGTTGGTGGTTTAATCCATATTTTGACGGTTTAGGGCATGCAAGTTAAATTTAAATTAATAATATTTAGGTACTTATTTAAAATATTGGTATAAACTGCATCCGGTTAGACTGGAAGCCGACCCCAACATAGTAGGGAAAAGGCTAGGCAGATGATGATGAGGTACACAACTTAGATGTAGCATCGGCGAAATTCGTAAACCGATCACCATCCGAACTGAGTGCGCCTTCAAAATCACCAATCTTTATTACAAAAATTCAAAATTTAAAATATCATTATTGTGGGCATATGTTAGTTACAGATCTTAATAAAGTTCCATTATGTCCTGCCTAATAGGCATACAATAATTAAGTATTAGCATTAAATTTAAAATTATTACTGCTTTAGGCGAAAAAGATCTTTACGCAAACACAATAACTTGTAAAGACATTTATCCAAATACATTTATCCAAATACATTTTGTAAAATTGAAATTAATTACTTAATGCAAATTTTCGAATTTTTGCTACATCTAAGTTCTGTCGTACTGTACTAGGTACTTATTTAACTTATTTTATTGAAACTGACAAATATCCTACTAATATTATAAATGTGAAAATTTGAATGTTTGGATGTTAGTTACTCAATCATGCAAAACGGCTGAACGGATTTGTATGAAATTTGGCACACAGATAGTTTATAACCTGGATTAACACATAGAATACTTTTCATCCCGTTAGTAGGTTCCCGCGGCATAATTTCTGACATCCACAAAAAATAGTGTTCTAATAAATTACAAAATGATCGCTCGGCTTTTCATTCTCGAGTTCTTGGTTTCAAGAGGACTTAGCTATCGTCACACTGAAATACACGGGGAAGGACTAGGTTAGCTATTTGTAAACAAGATTCACATCAGTAAATAGTACGAGTAGATTATTAACCAAGGGGATAAAGCAGTGTCTTCTGTCGCAGGTGACGATTTAAATCGCGAGCGTAACGAAGGACTCGAGGTTTACTCCCAAGCGTAGCGAGGGTGTTAAAAACTTAAATCACGAGCGAAGCGAGGGATTTAAGACGAGTCCTGAGTGTAGCGAGGGATTTAAGTTCACCCAAGACTAAGACAGCTTTATCACCGAGGAAAATACTCTACTTTTCGTACCATTTGCGAAAAAATGAACACAATAATAATATGAGATAAGCATTTTAGAACATTAACTTATTTATAAAAATAAATTAAAGTAAACATAACGTTTATGTATTTGAAGAAAACAAAAACGAGGCAAATTCCTAGACTAATATTTTTTGTCGGAAAAGCAAAGGCATCAACCTCATACGGCCTCGTCGGTTTTCGTAATTTTATTTAATAATCAAAACTGCGTAATAAATGCGTATTCCTTTTTCAAAAAGATGTATAATGCTTTATATACAAACTCAATGGTGTAAATACAGATGTAGTTCAGTATAAATTTCGGTAAGTATTCCAAATTTAAATCACATTCTCCCCTTATAGGATGAATGAAATTCAGTACAATTTTCTTTCCCTGTTTTTGACAGATTAAAAATGACTATTGTTATGTTCGCTTTTTGTGGCATAGAATGTCACTTTTTTGAGCAAGGGGTACAAAAATAATAATTATTATTATAAAAATAAAATAAAATTCGTTTATTTCAGACTATTAAATGTCCATACTTTTGTTAGTAAAACATTATCTTAAAAACTATGTTAGTAAAGAGGAGCTGAATTAATGTAGGTATTAACCATAGTTATATATGTATCTGTGAAAATGAAATAAATAATTGAAAATAAATTAAATGGAAATATAATATCATTGAATATAAATTAAAATTAAAATAAATTGAAGTAAATCATTTAAAATAAATTAAAATTAAAATATATTGAAAATAAACAAAACTAAAATATAATTGGAATAAATTATTAAAATATAGTTATGGTACTTAATGTTTTTCCAACTTATTATTAGTCAGCATGTTTTTTTTAATGTAAATTTTGCATGCCCATGTGACGGCAGAGCATGGAGTACATTGCCATACATGTATAACATCAGACTATTTACTACCCATGTTAGCAAAGCAATAAAGATTTGATTTGATTTGATTTAAAAAAACGCTGGAGTTTTCCACAAAATATAGACCTAATATATCGCCCATTCTTATTACAGCCAAATAATCTTCTTCTTCGAACTCATTCTATGACCATTCTTACGACCATAACTCGTTAAGTGTCGGCCTGAATCTGGTCGTTATTATTATGTAATACATGCTGTTATGGCAATAACCTAATAATGATGTCGACATTACGACATGTATTGAATTGATGCTCGTGGTCATTAACGGTCCCTTCATAAATTCTATCTTTAGACATGTGTAATTTTGAGTTATTGGTAATTGACCCATGTTCGGACGACCCCTCCCTATGGTCATCATCATCTGCCTAGCCTTATCCCGACCCCTTTGTTAAAGTATTTTATTTAGATAATGAAGGCTTTTGTACATAGAATTCTAGCTTACAGGAAGCAACTTCGGGCAGTACACTGAAAGTATTAAAAAAAAAACCGGCCAAGTGCGTGTTGGACTACGCACAATGAAGGGTTCCGTAGTTGGGATTAAAGTCATTATCCCAATAACAAACTTAACATTAGGTACAGTTGAAAAACATGTTCTCCCATACATTCCAACAGTAAATGTAAGTTTGTACTCACACTATTGAGAGATTTACCATGTTATTTTATGACCATAAACTTCTCATAGGTTTTCCTGTAATCTACAGGTCTAGAACTATTTTCTGCATTTACAGGCTATAGTTCACAGACATCGACATTGTAGTTTTTAGTGTTAAGTTCCTCCAAAGGAAAAAACTGAACCCTTATCTCTGTCGGTCTGTCTGTCACAGAATGAAGAGTGGAATTAGCGCATCATGTTAGGTTTTGCTGAGACAAGTGTTTATTTTTAGGGTTCCGTACCTCAAAAGGAAAAAACGGAACCCTTATAGGATCACTTTTTTGTCCGTCTGTCTGTCTGTCAAGACCGTTTTTCTTAGGAACACGTGAAGGTATCCAGCTGAAATTAATATCAAATACGTAGGTCTATGGTCCCTTGGAGTTCTAAAAAGATCAAACTTCTAAGTCAACGCAATAAAAAAATACGGCTATTTATGCGACATTTTTTGATACTCGCAAGTAAATCAAAACCTATAGGGTACTTCCCGTCGTCCTAGAATCATGAAATTTGGCAAAAGGCAAAGTTCTCACAACACAAATAGAGGAAAAAGTCCGAAATTGTTAATTTGTAATTCTATCACATAAAAAAATATTTTCAAAGTTGTCAGTATGTCAAGACCCTTTTCTGAGGAACGCATACAGGTATCAAATGGAAATTAATAGCGCATCGTAGGTCTATAGTCTCTTGTATTGTATTTTCTTGTTGTTGTTGCATGCATGTAGATTTTTTTTTTTGTTTTGCCTCTTTAATTTAGTCTGTGCTAAATAAACGTGTTTTCTTTCTTTCTTTCTTGAAGTACTAAAAAACTCAAGCTTCTAAGTCAACGCAATAAAAAAATACGACCATTTTGCGACACATTTTGATACTCGCAACTGTCGCAAGTAAATCAAAACCTTTATGGTACTTCCCGTTGACCTAGAATAATGAAAGGCAAGAAGCAAGATCTCCCAGCACAAGTAAAGGAAAAAGCCCGAAAATTATGAATTTGTAATTTTATGACATACTTACATTTTTTTTTTGATATCCAAAGTTAAGTTTGTTTTTGGGATAAATTCTTTTCAACTACGGAACCCTTCAAGTACCTATAGGTTTTATGAATGACTTTTGAGTTTTTATCTGTGTTTTATTGTTACACTGGCCGCACCTAATGGCCGTAGTGAGACAGTGACGGCTGTCATGAAAAGATGACAGCGGCAAAGGTTAAATAGTTAAATAGTCTCATTTCTGTTTCGTTTCTGTGTGAGCTCACTCTTCTCAGTATGAACACTTTTTCTTGTAATGTACGATGAGGGCAAATCTAACGATTTAAATGTTTGGGAGGCGGGAAAACTGACAGATTTTCATGAAGGCCGGTGCTTTCCTAGGAAACCTAAGCTTTAGGGATGATTTAAGCTAGAACATCACGGGCGCGAGCCGCGTCTGTGTCTGCTCAATAGGGTACATGATTCGGATGGGACACGGATGCTGCACGGTGTGGTTTATAATGTTTGCGAAGTTAGCCACGGCTTGCGCGCGGCACCGTCTAGCAAAAAGTATCCTATAAACGGAATTCTATTTCACCTCGCTCTTACCCGCTTTTTAAATGATTTTTTTTGTCTAACAACAATCCTCGGTATCGTGATTTCAGTCACAAAACTGATCAGATTCAACGTCACCCAGTCAACAAGAACTCCATTGTACAGTAATCCGTTTACTGATAATAGAAAAAGGTTCATTGTTATAGCTCTTGTGCTGACAAGTATGTATTTCGACTCTCAGCAAGTCCGTGATGTGTGAAATCAAAGGTTTGAAGTAGGACGGATAGGGTGAATAGGCGATTTCTTCTAAAAAAAAACCGGTCAAGAGCGAGTCGGACTCGCGCACCGAGGGTTCCGTTCCGATTTCTGAAAAAGTGTGCTACTGAAAAAGTGTGCTATTTAGAGACATGGTTTTATTTTTCCTGTAATCTTTACATAAACTTCTATCACACAGAACAATTTCAGATTTTTCTCTTTGCAAACTTCGGAGATAAGGGGGGGGGAACGGTATTTTTTTTACATTTTTCATCTGGTCAAAAAAAGAAAAAAATGTTTGAGAATGTGCAAACAGCGTTCTTTCATATGATACCCCAGATGCCCTAGTAGCCCCACTTTGATTTTTTAAGACCCCCTTTCAGTCCTTGTTGCAAAAAAAATATAAATATTTTAATTTCTTTCTTATTTGCAAAATAGTTGGGTAAACGTCATCTAAAACTATTCTAAATTTCAAGTTGATAGCATTAGTAGTTCTTGAGATATCCAGCTGTGACAGACAGACAGACAGACAGACTGATTGACACCATAAGGGTTCCTTTTTTACCATTTTGGTACGGAACCCTAATAAAATGGATGTGTGACCGCCAGTGTATGATTGCCAATAATATAGTGGCGTGTCGAATGTGGACGTCTGCAGCCATGTTTGTTTACCGTAGGGGTTCAATTTGGGAAGGAATTTCCCCGTATTGGGGAAGACTGCTAAAGTTATGTGTTGTGATTAGAAAAATTTATTATTAAAGCTAAGTACTACTTACTAAGTAATGTTTTATTTGAGAATACACTTGACAAAACTTAAATAAATACAGGAATCTAATACTAAAATATGTATCTATAATTCTATATTATTTATAAGTACCTATATAAAGGGCAGAGTTAATTGGACATCAAAAAATTCGTTAAAATTTTATGGAACCGTGTTTTCGTCAAACACAGTACTTAACATTAACCCTCAACTTTACCATACCTACTTAATTATATTTATTTCAAAATTAATGCTGCAGTATTTTCGACATAACGGAGGATCATGCTAAGCCATTTGAGGTAGTTTAGGTATATGATCTCAGGGCCTGTTTCACCACCTACGATTAAGTTCCTATTAGCTTACTTGGCAATAATTTCATACAAATCTTGTTCCATTTTTGAATTTATTCGGTAAGTAGTGGCTATTCAGACATCGTGAAATAGGACCTTAATCTTTTACTTTTTTTTACTCCATGCAAAGATAAATATTAGAGAGATATCAATCTGCCTAGCCTTTACCCAACTATGTTGGGGTCGGTTTCCAGTCTAACCGGATGCAGCTGAATACCAGTATTTTACATGGAGCGACAGCCTATCTGACTTCCACAACCCAGTTACTGGGTAATATGATACCCCTTGGTAAGACTGGTTGTCAGACTTTCGGGCTTCTGACGACCTGTAACGACTGTCAAAGATCCATACGAATAACAGCAGGGACCAATGGCTTAACGTGCTTTCCGAGGCACGGAGGAATCTCGGTATGTGAAGATGGTCACCCATCCACTGACCAACCCCGGCAAGCGTAGCTTAACCTGACGGATCGACTTGTGCGGCTGATATTACTTAGCCACGAGCTCCTCATATTAGAGAGATAATATACATGGTGTAAAATAAATAACCCACAAGCTCTTAAGGGGTCATTGTACTCATTATTATGAACAACTTTTACTATGGGACCAAACCTGAAATCGCGAAAAAAAAATCAGCTGACCAGTACATTTATCTACATCAAAGTCGTCAAAATGTAGGGAGCAGCTGATTTTTTTTTCGCGATTTCAGGTTTGGTCCCATAGTAAAAGTTGTTCATAATGATGAGTACAATGACCCCTTAAGAGGTTGTGGGTTTTTTATTTTACACCTTGTATGTGCATTGATTTAGCAAAAAAAGCATGGGACCCCATGCATGCATGGGACACCTGTTTTACAAGCATCAGAAAGACCTTCACAATACAAATCAATAACATTCCTCCCTATCACCTATCTGCAATAACAGTAGCTACCATTACGTGTTCCATACCGTCAGAACAAACACCATTACAGGCATCTAATGTTATTACTACAAGGAGTGACGTCTTTCCATGGCGTAGTTACCATAATGTAGTACTTGCAATCAGCACGAAGGGGTAATGTGATACGGTAATAAGTTTTACTGCTGGTCTTGACCTTGGGGGTGAGGAGAGGTGATTAGGGTCGTGTTGTGACGTGCGATGAATGGTGAATCAGGTGATAATTTTGCTTATGCAATTTTTGGGTTAACGTTTTACCCAATTTTTGATTCAATTATTTTTAGGGTTCCGTACCTCAAAAGGAAAAAACGGAACCCTTATAAGATCACTTGTTTGTCCGTCTGTCTGTCTGTCTGTCAGTCTGTCAAGACCGTTTTTCTCAGGAACGGGTGGAGGTATCAAGTTGAAATTAATATCAAATACCTGTGGCCTGTGGTCTCTTGAAGTCCTAAAAAACTCAAGCTTCTAAGTCAATGCAATAAAAACATACGGCCATTTATGCGTCATATTTTGATACTCGCAAGTAAATCAAAACCTATAGGGTACTTGCCGTTGTTCTAGAATCATGAAATTGGGTAAGAAGCAAGGTCATACAACACAAATAAAGGAAACAGTCCGAAAATTGTTAATTTGTAATTCTATCACATAAAAAAATATTTTCAAAGTTGTCAGTCTGTCAAGACCCTTCTTCTCAAGGACGCGGGGAGATATCAAGTTGAAATTAATATTACATACGTAAGTCTATTGCCCCTTAGAGTTCTAAAAAAATCAAGCGTCTAAGTCAACGCAATAAAAAAATACGGCCATTTTGCGACACATTTTGATACTCGCAACTGTCGCAAGTAAATCAAAACCTCCCGTTGACCTAGAATAATGAAATTTGGCAAGAAGCAAGGTCTCCTAGCACAAGTAAAGGAAAAAGTCCGAAAATTGTGAATTTGTAATTTTTTGACACAAAAAAAAATTTTTTGGGATTCAATGTTTAGTTTGTTTTTGGGATAAATTGTTTTCAACTACGGAACCCTTCATTGTGCGTGGTCCGACACGCACTTAGCCGGTTTTTTTTGGATAGTTGAAAGATTACTTTGGATCTCATATAAGTTAGTACTTACTTAGGTAGGTTAATTTTACCTTTACCAGTTAATTTTTAACTCATTAAAAGGTGTTAAAGGCCGGCTTTAAACTTTTAACCTTTTGCACGCCTTTTTATGAACATTTAAAACTCCATTAACAGTCAGATATGGAGTCTCATACAAAACAAAAATATTGTTATGAAAATAGCAAAATTTAGAGAACTTTAGTTGTCGGTGTCGTCTCAGCCACGGCCCACGGGACCGTTTTGCAAAATAAGTGGTAATCACCACGAGTAACGGATGAATTGGTAATGGCAGTCTATTGACATTGCGTGGGAGTCCTCCCAGGACGAGGACACATCTAAATAAATTATAAGAAAAGAAATCATGAAAGATCAAAGCCCCTTTTTTCCCTTACGGCAATTTGAGTAATAAAAATGTTAACGGGACAATCAAATCAAATCAAATTCTAGTAAAAATATCAAATTCTACGCTATAAAGTTCAACAATCACTATTAAAATGCGCCCACGCGAAGTCGCTCATGTATCCACAATTCAAAAGATCGTCACATTCATTGTGAAATCCGAAAAAATCAAAGCAAAAACTGTGAGAGCCGTATTTTTTACTTTTTCGATTATTAACCCGTTTTTTTGTGGGTGAGTCCATGGGACTTTTGGACAGGTGGTAGTGGGTTTTAATCCCATTGTTGGGGAACACGGAAGGTTTGTCTGTCTGTCAATGAGATTTTGATGTAGTCAGGTTTATTTAGACTAGGTATCGGAGTGTTTGCTTAGTCTTGTTTGCGGTTTTAGTCAATATTTTTGTTCATTATTGTCTCTGGGCCTGTCGGGGAAAGTGATGGACCACTTCTCCTTTCAAGCTTAAATTCAAGGAAGTGTTGAAGGGTGGGCGGTTTGGGGCTGTCTTTTATCTACCCCTCGTCATGGAAGACTTTGGCTGCGTGACGTGGTGTTCCGTCGCTTCCCCCGGACAAGTTCCCTAAGATAGCACAAAGTCAAGCTAATGCAAAGTGAGGATGAGTCCAGTTTAGTGGCATGAGGAACAGGGTGTAAAGTTCACTCATCCTCCATAGAAAAAGGAGGATCCTCCGACCAGACGGGTGTTGTGTCTGGTGGGCCACTGCCCGACGGTTGTTGTCGGGACGATGTATATATGCTAATCGCGTGGTAAACTCTAATTGCGCGATGCAGGTTTGCGTGACGTCATGTCATTGATGCGTAGTTCATATGTGGCGATGTAGATGCCGCCACATTACTAACATAGTCTTAAGCTTTATTTATTACCACAAGTTCAATACTCAATTATTTATTGCATTAGTTTTTTATTCAAATAACAAACCATTTTATTTATTTAAAACGTAGATGTTCGAAAACTACTTATTAATTACCAGTCCAATGTAAATAATTGTATTTTTAATTTCATTAGGTATGTACCTACCTACTAGGTACAACTCGTAGGTAGGTACTAGCGATTTTTGACTGTTGTCATCTAATTAAGCTTTACCTATGCTCAATTCAGGCATACAGGGTGTATCAAAACAGTGTTAGTCAAAAAGGGTGTGGTACAGACCATCAAACTGAACAACTTTCTCCATGGGACCAACATCGTAATCGAGACAAAAATATCAGACGATTGTATAAGAAATGAGTAACAGTACGTAAGTCTGAAAGTGACACCGCCCCGGTGACTGAAAAGTTGTGCGGAAATCGGCTGTCATGGTGTATGGGGCATGTGATGCGGAGGAATGAGGAAAATGTCGTGAGGAAAGTTTTGAGTAGGTATGGATGTGGATGACTATACAAGTAAGGGAAGACCAAAGAAACGATGGATAGACTGTGTGAACGATGATATGGCTAGAAAGGGGGTGACTACCTGGGGGAAGGTGGTGGTATGGAAGAAAAAGACATGTTGCGTTGACCCCAAATAAATTGGGATAAAGGCAGGAGAATAATGATGAGGTAGGTACTGAGGCTTCGTACGGGATAGCTGATATTTTTTTCTCGATTACGGTGTTGGAGAAAGTTGTTCAGTTTGATAGAAGAATTGGGCTATCAAATGCAAAAATATTTTTTCAAATCCGACTGGAGTTCCAGAGATTAGCGCGTTCAAACAAACAAAAGAACAAACTCGTCAGCTTCATTATTAGTATTGTACCTATAGATTTGTATAAAATAAATACACATTTTCAAAGCTGTCGCTGCAAAAATCGTATCACAGTGCGACAAGCTCCGAGCTTCTGCAAATAATATTGACAACAAACAGAACCCGTACAAAGAACTAAACAAAATAAACAACGCTAGTTATAATAAACCTGAGTTTATCAATACATTGTTGACGTCATATCTTCCGTGATCCAATAATATAACAATAGGACTATAATAGCTGCCGACCCCCTCAGGGCTTCAAGAAACGTTTATAGGCAAATGGGTTTGCATTGAAATATAATATTGCTGTTTGGCAAGGAAGTGCCTACCTACCTAAACAAAGGGTATTGAAGCGCAATTTATTGAAGATTGAAGTAAAAATAATCAGTAGATACAATAGTCTTTCTGCGAACCTTTTATTTTTTGACTTAGATTGGACTGCCATTGCGATAGGGGAGATAGCTGGCACGAGAAATGCTTTAAAAGATCGACGGGTCAGCAAAGTTTGTAGCAGTGACAGCTCCCGATCCCGATTATGCTCCCGGTCGATCGACAGCCGAGGAATTAAACTCGAAAGGAAAAAGACTTTGTACCTACGTGAACAGAGGCGGATTTGCAGTCTCCCCTTTCACTGCACCCATCATATACAGGGTGTAAGGGACAGCCCTCCGCAAACTGATAGGGTGAATTCAGTATGTCATACTAAGATGACCGGTACATGAAATTTTTTCAGGAACGTTAAGGGACTGCAATAAACCTGATTTGTTTGTGTTTTTGTGCACAAATCGGAGCGTCTATTACTGGTTGGGAGGGGTAGGCAATAGGTATGCGGTGAGTTCGATGAACTCTGTAGCTAGACAGAAAGTGAACAGCTGATTTCACGCGTCGTTGGTTAGAGTATTTCAACATCCATTGCTGGTTTTTTTTTGCTGTTTTTTTTTTTGCAGTTTTTTTACATAAATGGAGTGCTGTGAACACACCATGCAATTTTACATTGAAATAATGAAAATGTAACTGAAAAAAAATTCGGAAAAAATGAAAATTTTCCTGAGAAAATTTCCGGTGGAATATGATTCAGAATGAGGAGCTGAATGCACCCTGTTAGTTTGCGGAGAGCTGTCCCTTACACCCTGTAGACATAATGAATTTACTTTATTGCCAACTTTTATCGAAATCGATTCAGAAATTTAGTTAACTTTAATATCTGCTAGTTAGTTACTTACTATTTTTTTTTCGCGATTTCAGGTTTGGTCCCATAGTAAAAGTTGTTCATAATGATGAGTACAGTCAGTGACTCCTTAACAGGATAGGTATTGGTCAGTAACCCTGTATATTTAGATTTACGAAAGTGTTATTGTTATACGATGCGGTGCAGTGCGGGCCCGCCTATAGAAATATAAAATACTTCTTTCTTATATCTAAGGGCCCGCCATAATGTGCGCGAGCCTTTAGAATATTTAGGTACTTTCAGTTATTTCTTGTTATCATCAGTGATGTTTTTGTCAGATTGGCTGCCCCTAATATCTGGCTGCCCTAGGCCCGGGCCTGGGACACTGTACGTGAACCACTAGTTAGCTGACTCGGGTGCAGTTAAAACAACACTTTTTAAGCCATAATATGTAGTCTTTGTACTAGCTTCACTCAAAAACGCTGTTAATGCTCTTCGCGTTCAGTACAACAATGTATTCAGGATACTGTTGCGGCTGCCGCGCTTTTGTGATCCTCGGGATGTTCGCGGTTGCGCAAACCGGCTTCGCTGCGATCAGACGCAAGCGTGTAGCATCCCTGTTGCGCAGAGTGCGTGCCAGCTCCAACAGTCTCCTGCACCCTAATTGCGTAACACATTATCAATCGGAGTTTGAATCATTTTGAAACAAATTGCTAATCCATTGCTTGTTACGTCAGAAAATTTGTCTGCTCGACAACGTAAATGACGCAATGAATGTTGTTGAACTGTCAAAATGAAACCACCTCCGATTGATAATGTGTTACGCAATTAGGGTGCTGGTTGTCTTTGTTAGCAAACGCATTGGGGATTGCTTTATCATTTATCTACTACCTAACCTGCTAATAGGAACTTGGTTGTTTTTGTTGTTGTGTTGTTTATTTGTTTTGTAAATATTACTAACATAGTTTGTAAGTAAATTGTTACTAACGCTAAGAGTCTGTGTTACTTGCAAATAAATGTTTTATTATTATTATTTTATTAAATACCTAAGTAGTTACCTGACTTACGTGTAGGTACGTAAGAAGGTCATGTAAAATCCACTAAGTACCTATGTTTAATTTACATTGTGTAGATACTTAGATCGGATTACAAAAATAACCCCTTTATTCATAAAAAAAATTTAACACTTTAAAAACCTATTTTAGTTAATTTTTATTTATTTATTTAAATCAGACTAAATTATCCATATTTTTGTTAGTAGGTATAATACTTAAGAATTATGTTAGTAACTAAAGATTCAAATTCACCCACAGTCATACTATATTCTAAAATTATAAATTATAAAAATTAAATTAAAAAATTATATGTATGTCATGCAGAAGTAGGTACTTACTTTAAATTAGGTACGTTAGAAGTACGTTAAAAAAAACTGTTTTGTCCGAATTATGGTATGAGTTTGAATGAAGAAGACAAAACACATTTTTAACTAAAATAGGTTTTTATAGCGTTTTAGTTTTTTTTTATGAATAAGGGGATTATGTGATTAAGACGACAACTTCTGGGGTGAATATCCTGTAAAACCAATATGCTTTATTGTAAGAGATTCTCAGGAAATCCGAAGACATTTAATAAAGAGAGGTACTCGATCGTACAGAGACCGTAAGTAGGTTTATTAGATTTCTCTTCCTGTACCGATGATCAGATTGACAAGCGGTCACCGAACCGAATTTTATCCTGTTTAATAAAATAACGTGGTAATTTCCGGGCGACTGGAAAACTTTACGCCTAGCTGTCTTATAACTCTTATAAGTTAATAAAAAAAACCGGTCAAGAGCGTGAAAAAGTGTGATATTTAGAGACATCGTTTCATTTTTCCTTTAATCTATATTATTATACATATAATAAAATTGTAGAAAAGTGGTGTCTGTACAATGGAAATATATAAAAAAAAAGTAGCAGGGGTTGTTATTATATCGATGCCGAACCCGAGATTGTAGTTAATTTTTTTTTTATCTGTTTATCTGTTTGTCGGTTTGTCTGTGTGTTTGTGCACGCTAATATCAGAAACGGCTTATTCGATTTACATGCGGTTTTCACTAATATACTGTAGTAAGCTTCACTTAACATTTAGTGTTTATTTCATGTCAATCGGTTCATAAATGAAAAAGTTATGTCAAAATCA